>OX393567.1:13724471-13866971 GCA_947652115.1 Blastomussa wellsi
AGTTCGACTCAGTATCTGTTAGTTCGTTGATTCCAGCGACTTCCTGCAGGTTGAAACAATGTCCTTTCCATGTTTTATACCTTTGGCATAGAACAACTTTCCTGAAAGGTTTCGTCTAGTTTGGTTCACTAGATCTCTCTCTATGAACTCAAAAGTAATGTCTTTAATATTCACATTTTTCTCATAGAAGGAACGTCTTTGATATGGGAGCATCTATGTAAAAACTAGTAGATAGAATTGTTTTAAAATCTCTGGATCGAAAGTATAACACGTTATGTGCTTTCCCTGAACTGAGGTATTGAACTATTTTAAGAGCGCGAAATAATTATAAAAATATAGGGTACCTTTGCATTTGTTACGGAAAGTTTCGTTATGAGATTTTTTGTTGACACCTGGTTTATTTCAGAAGTTTCCCTTTTGTCTGTATTCTACATATTTGTGTGCTGTGGAATCAGCTAGAAACAGAAACAGCGGCTGCAAGGCCTGCAACAGCAGAAACATCGGCTGCAAGACCTGCAACAGCAGAAAACAGCAGAAACAACAGAAAACAGCGGCTGCAAGACCTGCAACGGCAGAAAACAGCAGAAAACATCGGCTGCAAAAAGACCTGCAACAGCAGAAACAGCGGCTGCAAAGGGTCTGGTTTGTGGCAAGAAAAAAGTGGTCGAAAATTTGGCTGTTTAAAAAAGAAAAAATGCGCTCTCCTATTCGAGCAGCTCTTGCAAACAAAGTGGCCTGCAACGGCAGAAAAAGCAGAAAACAGCAGAAAACATCGGCTGCAACAGCAGAAAACAGCGGAAACAGCGGATGCAAGGTCTGCAACAGCAGAAAACAGCGGAAACAGCGGATACAAGGCCTGCAGAAACAACAGAAAACATCGGCTGCAAAGCCTGCAGAAACAGCGGCTACAAGTCCTGCAACAGCAGAAACAGCGGATGCAAGGTCTGCAACAGCAGAAACAGCGGCTGCAAGGCCTGCAAAGCCTGCAGAAAACAGCAGAAACAGCGGCTGCTTGTCTGGCTTGTGGCAATGCAAAAGTGGTCTGGCTTCTGGCAAGAAAAAAGTTGCCGAAATTTGGTTGCGGGGTAAAAAAATGCGCTCTCCTAATTCTTCAATTGGAAAATAATTCTGACGCAAATTCGTATATGTCCAGTGCAGACATTTCTTTAACAGGGAATATTTTCTGTGTCACATTCCGCTTGGTTGGTTGGGGTCACGCTATTTTGTTTTGTTTGTGTAATTATTTGCTTTCACACACACAAGTAAAATGATGGTTCTTCTGGCGCAAAAGTTTGCATTTTGTTTCCTTATCGCTGAAAGCCGTTTTTCACTAAACGAGGTGACGTTTGGAGCCGAGTTTAGTGAAAAACAGCTTTCAGATCTTTGAAAGTAGGGTTAGATACATTATGCTCGCAAATTTGACCATTATGCTTTTAAGCATCACCCTAAAAATCGTGCCATTATGCCGAAAATTATGCTTGTGTCAGACCATTAATAAACGCAACATTTCCCTCGGAACTTGCCATGTTGTGATTGTTGTCAGGATGACTGCCAAGCCTCAAGGACCTGGCATAACGGAGCTACAGTATGTTGCCCTATTTCCCAGACACCCCTATTTCCTGACACTTCGACTAAACGATTCCGTATTTCGTTGAAACGATAAAACAAATCTGATCGATATGTTGCGAAGACTTATCGACTAGTCAGCTTTGTCGCTGCCATGTGGATGTTTAGAGGTCACAGGTCTGTACAGTTTCTTAGTAGTTTGACACCTCTGTAATTTACAACTTGTTTTGTCTGTGCGGTTTTGTTTGGCTCATTTATATTATTTTGCCAGATATGTTTTAGCTCCCCTAAGTTTGCTCAGGAAAGACAATGTTCAACGTTTTCCATGAAGATGTTGATTGTTTGCATTTAACATTTGTTATGCCAGGTCCGTTCTGTTGCACGATGTGTTTTCTAATCACAGATATTTGTCTTTGTCCAGCATCAACAAAGACACCTGTAGCTCCACTTCGAGATAGCTATAAGTTTGTTTTATAGAGAGCCGTTCTGTGTCTTATAGGATGTGTTTCTTGCATTAATTTTATTGAGCGACCTCGTCTTTTGTTCTACAACGCATACGTCTGTTGACTGTTTTGCGTGTTGTATGTGCCACTCTATGGTTTAGTTTTATGGTTTCGTTCATTTTTGTTCAGGAAAAATAGAGGACCATGGACCCAGTCCAAAGAGGAAGTTCCATGGACCTGGTCCATAAAGGGGGTCCACGGATCTGGCCTAACGAGGTGGGTCCATGTCTTGTCCTCTCCCGTAACGAAGGTTGGCAGAATGAAAACAATATTTACAGTAGGAATACGAAAACCGTGAACACTTTAATTTATGTTAGGAATGTAATTGTATGATGCAAATCATTGAATAACAGCTCGAGATGATGAGATGAAATGAATATATATAACTGGATTTATGAAAACCAGGTCAAAGAATTAATGACCCCTTCCTACGTTGTAACGATGAAGACTTGTTAGGCATGTTAATTAGGCCTAAAAATCGGGTCAAGAAGGGAGCGAAAAGAAAATCCATAATAATAATAGCAATGTTAATAATAATAGTAAAAATAATGATAATAATAATATTAATAATCTGTCTTGATTTAGCAAAAAAGGGGCTTGAGGCAATAGAGGAAATGTATGAGATTTCGATCTATTTTGTTTGTTTTGCGAAGTAACCGTCGGTGACTATTGGCCACTCTTTGCATGAAATCTTACCCTTCAAAATGTTCCCATGCCAAATTCGTGATGTCTGGTACTTTTTACTGTAGCCCATTCCCCCCCCCCCCTCCCTCCCGCACCCCACCCGTTATTTTTGGCCATTTTTACCCAGGCCCCAGCTCGATGAGTACATCGGTTTGAATTTTTGACACCGCGCGGTAGCTAATCTGTAGGTTTACCAATCCTGCCGTCCAAAGGAAGTTTGCCGGAGGACATCATTAAGTACAATGAAGGTGGAAGTCCAACGATTTGCAATCTAAGCGTCGGCTATTATCTTTCCTTAGACAAAGCTCTAACGGGTGAACTTCAACAACTCGTTACGACTTGTGCGAGGCGGGATAGTGAGGTGCTTGCTTTAGACGGCAAAAAGTCCTTCGCCACACCAAATAGGACTCCCTACCGGACTTGACGGGTGATTCGAAGGCGGCCATGCCGATATGTGGCTGGAACTATTCTGTGGCAATTCTGCTCTAATTTTCGTAGTATTATGTCCCGCGCAAAAATATTTCGAGATCTAGTGAAGCAAACTAGACGAAACCTTTCAGGAAAGTTGTTGTATGCCAAAGGTATAAAACATGGAAGGACATTGTTTCAACCTGCAGGAAGTCGCTGGAATCAACGAACTAACAGATACTGAGTCGAACTTTTAAATTTTGACTGCAAAATATTCAACTCGCTTTTTTTCAAAAACGCTCTCATAGAATTTTTTCAAACTTTGCAGTGTTGATGATCTACATGTATACTACAAGGGACGTTGATTCATTTTAAAAGTTTAGGTCTCGATATCGAGAAAAATGTCGATTTTCAGAAACCATGACGTCATCGTTCCGTTGCTATGGTAACACCGATGCCAATGAAATCTACATTTTTGGAAACATTATTTAATCTCTAGTAAATGTGCGAAAAATCTTGCCAGAACGACCCAAGACAGTGAAGTATTGGCTTTTTAAAGTTGGGTTGGTGTGGTTCTCAAAAACTGAGATGAGCCACCTTAAAGCTCATTCGCAACGCAACGTAAACTACATCCGGGGTACCGGGCTTCTATAGGTTTTGCCCATGTTGTTTTAAAAATAAAGCCCGCTAAGATTCCATGGCGAGCATACAGGGCTATATTCTAAAATCCAGTGGAGCACGCTGATAACGTGAGCAAATCGCTTCGCCTTTTTTTTCTGGCGCGGGCGGTTTTTGTGATGTAATTTCCACCGGCAATGTTGTAAAACAGTTGGCTCATGCTTTTAGCTGTACACCATCAAGTTATGGAGCACGCTTATACGTATTCTGAATTTGATTGTGCGGCTCTGCTAGCTAGGTTGTAATTAGTATTATAAATATCTCATAACATCAAACATGATAAGCTGTTGCTAAATCTAGAGTTTTTTTGCAACAAAAGAAAAACAAAAAACGCCGGGAATTTTCTAATTTAGGGCTTTCAAAAACTGGTTGCCTTGGAAACGTCAAAGTCATTGGTCACGTGATAATAGTTTCAAATTGTTGCCAATAAAATTTTAGGAAAAGTCATCAAGTTTATGGGTCATCGCTTTAATAGTTTTGAAGTTATAAAGCTTCAAAGGTTGCGCGGACCTCAAAAGCCTTCCTCTCCCCTGTCTGGAATGGTTACATCCATTCAAGATTGGCCAGTCCAACCCAATGCTCACCAGAGATCAACATTAAAGAAAAAAAGGACGAATAAATCAAGAGAAAGCCCCTAACAAAGTTCTCTTGCCCGACGATTTTTGATTGAAGACAGGTCAGCCAAAATATGAACATCACACAGACTGTTCTGGCAGGCTACTAACAAAAGAGCGATCGACAGAAAGCCGAGAGAGTGAAAAGAAAGATAACTTGAGCGTGCTCTCAGATCAACTCGACAACTTGAACATAATTTGTTTTAAGAGTGTTTTATTATTATAAAAAAGTGTTTTAGCCTTTGTTACGATGGAGAACGCAACGGAGTCTCCATTTTCGTTCTTGCTCGGACGAAAACAGTGTTGAGCTGCAGATAGCTTTATATGTGTAAACTGAATGCTGGAGGAAGTTGTGTGTGAACGTCCCTGTCCCTGTTGTTCCTCCAAGATAAGAAATACAAGTTTATGTTTTTGGTGGCCGTGAACTGGGTCCCATACTGTAGTCTGTCGGTCATTAACTTAAGATCCCAATCCGTCAAGCTCTTTTAGCTCTGATGTTCTTCGGCAAAGTTCTCTGAAGTCCTCATACACGGCCTATTGCGACGCTGCTGGAGAATGATCTTGAACAACAGAGCGGGGAGTTCTCGCACTGCTCGGTTTCGGTTTCATCTTTTCGTGACTCGGCATGTTGAGCACAGGAACGAATTTTGGCTCCTTTTTGGTGATCGTCTCTGTTTGATTTGATGAAAGAAAAAAAAGTTCGAAATTCAGCAAAGAAAAAGTAAAGATAAACGGCAGGCTGATCCTGACGGCGAAAGCGATGAAAAATAAACAAGATAGATAAAACACTTAATATATCAATTCAAAGGCGACAGACCACAATCTCAATGTTGGCTCCTGTAATAAATATCTAATTGCCATAGCCGTTCATCAGTAGGATGCCTAAAATGCTTGTAATTCCACAATTGGTTTCGGCGCCATTAAATCCTATACCAATTGCAGAACATTTCAGGTGGAGCCACCCACGATGTGAGCACAGTTACTGACAAGAAAAAGTAATAAGGAAAACAACGAAAAATAAATTAATAAATTAATAAATTAATAAATTAATTAATAAATTAATAAATTAATAATTTTTATATATAGATTAGTTGCTTTATTTATTTTGTTTATTTTTCATCGCTTTCGCCGTCAGGATCAGTCAATTGATTTCAGAAAGGGCCAACGGACAATTCAAAGGCACCGGATTCTGGTTGAATCTGATCAGCAAATATTACTTATTAAAAGAACTGAATACAGAAAGGCTGACCGTACAGTTGGGATTGACTAATGTATTTTTCCAATATTTCGTCGGGCACGGCCCGACTTCTTCAGGGATTTGATTCAACCTGAGAAAAAACGAGATCAGTCTGCGTGTAAAAATCAAACTTATTTTCTTTTAGTAACTTCCCCTTTTAGTGATTACCATTTCAGTAATTCCTCATTTTTGAGATTCTTCATTTTAGAGATTCCAGATACCCCATTCCCCATTCCTCGATTTTACTTTTGGGAAGCTCACAAGTCGGACTCAGTCCCGTTCCCCTTCGTTTGGTGTTGAGTGAGTCTGGTGCTTACGCGGGATGTAGAATTTTGTTATTTGGTATTTCTTTCCGCTTTTGGAGTTTCTCGTCGCCATAATTTTACAGCATTTACTGCGTTATTATCTTGCTAAAAATATCTCTTTGAATCATAATCGGGTATTCCCCTCGAAACGGATGGAGTATATAGATGAGGGTTAATCAACTTCCCGTGAATCGTCGGAAAGGAACTCGTTCATAATGGTGGTTGCTGGTGATCTATACGAAAATGATGTTGTATTCGTCGTTGAGGGCACTGCAAACTTACTGCTGGACTTTGAAAACCTCAAGAAATCCTACATAGAACCTGCTATACAGTGAGTATTATTCACGACAGCATAACTAATACCATAGCATTCCTAATCTTGGTAGTACTGGGGATAGAATGCTGTACTTTTTCATTAAAGCTTTACACTGTAATTCAGTTTAGTTTGTAAGCTAAAAAATTATGTAAGCTAATTGCTTAAAGCTTATTTATTTCGTGGTAAAAGTGGTTGAAAATTTCTCTAATTTGTCTTGCAGGTTCAGCCTCTTTGCTTATTTCGGCTCAAATATTCTAAACTGAAATTGCAACTTTCACATGTCATTTTGTTTTTCGTTAGAACCGTATTTCTTTAGAAAACATGTTTCGTACTTGTGACTATGCGCGCTCCAGCTGGTACGTACACAACACTGATTATACATCCAGAGGAACACCATAAGGCATTGCTTGTCTAGAATACCTGTTTTCAAAAACCTTTTCAGACATCCTTACCACGGACTGCTTCTTGCATGGGTTTATATGACCTATAAAACCAATGATACACGGTTCAACACCTGTCAACTTTTGTTGATCAACAAATGTTGAACATCGTTGCGACTTGTTGAAACGTTTTTGCGTTTTCCCAAGACGTTCAACAAATGGCAACTTGTTGAACGGAATAGAGCAGAGCTCTATTTTCGTTCAACAACGTTCAACAAAGTTCAACATGTTGAATGCATTATTTCAACATTCAACATCACGTGATACACTGTTTAACATTTGTCGCAAACATTTGTTGAGCAACAAATGTTGAACCATGGCGACGCTAACACTGAAATAACCAAATAAATCCAAATCCAGAAATTAACTTAATTGATCCTCAACTGAAACAGTATTTTAAATAAAATTTTAGTGTACCAATATTGCTAGTGTCTCAGAATTATTAAGAAAATTTAAAGTAAAAAACAAAGAAAAAATACAGGCTAAAGTGTTTAGAAAATTTACGTATTATTTTAAAAACAGGTATATCACAGAACAACTAAAATGCTATTTACAGTGGTGGCAGATGTAATAATTATTATACAGAGAGTTTTAATCTGATATGCGCATTAAACAATGCATGAACCTGGTTGTGACCAACAAACAAGCACTACCAGTGCAATTTGCTCTGAGCAGCTCTAATTAGGGTTGAGAAAGATGAGGGTGTCAATGGGGTTAACTGTTTAGCGTATAAAGATGTTCTTTTGGTATCGTAACTGTATAAACGACAAAATATTACCTGACTAACATATAAAAGAAGATTGACTTTGTAGCATACACAGTACTAAGCAGCCAAAGGGTGAACACTTCCTTGGAAGAATAACAACAATTTTTAGACACAAATATAAATTTCAGTTTACTCTGAAATTGTCTTGGTTTATCCAGCTCTTTGCAAACTAATCTCCACTGCCTATTTTGTAAAAAGTGTTAACTTATAATTCTCAAAATTCTAAAAGAATAACCTCACAACTGATCTTCAATGTTTCCAAAAATAAGGAACTGCTTGTCCCTGGTCAAAGCGTGCACGTGGCCCACAAGCCTCACTAGAAGAGATTTTTTCCAACCTAAGTTGTATGTTGACTACTGCCTTGTTGTGGTGGGGGAGCTTGCGTGCCTCGATGACCCTGAGAGCTATACCGTCGGAGATCTTTCTCCAGCAGGTTCAACCTTGGCGGGCAGGTCAAGGGGTAGAGGTCAGACTAAAGGGTAGTTACTGGTCCTCCAGGTTGGGGGTTGGGCGTGCGGCTAATCCCCGCACCTTGTAAAAAACATCCGATTACGGAAACCAAACTGGCCTCAAGAGTCCACGTGGGCCCGAAGAGGATAAATAATAATAAATAATAATAATAAGTTGTATGTCATGTGTACAAGCTATTTGTACACAGTTGTACAAGTCGCTGCATGAGCTAGCTGGTAGTTGATAGTTTGCTAGACTTAGTGCATCTCCAGACAAGACCACAAGTCGATAAATATCACAGTTGCTTCGTTCGGTTCGCCGGCTGGAATATGCATTCAGCGAAGTGAAATTAAGACTAGAGTTTCACCATGGAAGTACGAAGTGAGACGTCTACGAAATTCCTCAGTGAAGGCTCATAAATGTTCTTTTTAGATCTGTAAACCGCTAATAAACAGGCAGAAGATACCATGTTTACACAACGATTTTCAACGATATGCAGATTTTGACTGAATCGTGTAGGTGAAATGGAGATGTCGATCAAACCTGTTAACCGCCCCCTGGATCTGACCAATCAGAGCTTGCACTAGAATCTCATGCAGAGCACGGTGGCATGAAACCTTTAACGGCAGGCTCCAATGCCCAACCGCCCCTGATCCACCCCCGATTTTTTTATTTGAGGGCGGTGTTTATTTGACGGCGGCGTTTAATGATATTTTTGCTTGTCCCTGCTGCGTTTATTTGAGGGTGGTGTTTATTCGAATAATTATGGTAATTGCAGCTGCGTGCTCACGAAAAC
The DNA here is from genome assembly GCA_947652115.1 of Blastomussa wellsi. Lineage (NCBI taxonomy): Eukaryota > Metazoa > Cnidaria > Anthozoa > Scleractinia > Plerogyridae > Blastomussa > Blastomussa wellsi. The sequence continues at coordinate 13,733,235 of OX393567.1, forward strand.
GGCGGTCATAGGCAAGCCAAACCCTCCCCGAAAAATGATGATACTTGCATAAAATCAGCAATTTGTTCTGCGTGAGGTCTCTCCACCGAGAAATGAGACACCGTAACCAGAGTGTAAATCGTCAAAAACCTCTAACCAGCTTGCCATGTCCTCAATGTGTCGTTTTTGTTTTTTGAGCCATGATAACTAAATGCCCATCCAACAGCAACTGAGTCTCAGGTTTGCTCTGTTGGAGATTTGTCAAGAGCAATTCAATCAACTCGATGAATTTTCCCGCTATGATCGGGGCAAGTAGCTTAGCAGGAATGGGTGAAAAACCTGGGCCGACCACAAAGGGCTGGTCAAGATGAGAAGGCTGTGAAGGCACGAGGGGAAGTGAGTACCCAACGCTTCTTAGCGGGGCCACCAAACTGCACGACGTCGCCAGCAACATGTTAGGCATGTGAAATGTGGTGTGACAAAAGACAGTACAGCAAAATTATAACGAGGCATACCTGTGGGATCCTGGCCCAAGGCAAGTGGGTTTCCCAAACCCATCATATTGGTGGCCGTGGCATGCAATACTGACAGAACACCCCCTGTTGGCGGGATCACAGAAGATAAAGGCGTTGTTGAAGTGGAAGCTGGCTGATCCTTCACCCTCTCTGCAGCTAACGTCGCTTGCACAGTTTGTGAAATGATTGCCACTATCTCTGGCAAAATTGCTGACGGAATTCTGAACTGCCAACTCCAAGATCTCTTGAACTGGAAGGGGTCGATCGAGGGATGCCATGCAAAGCAGGAATTTATTATTAATTGATTACTAATTAGTCTTGTGGTAATTACTAGGATAAGTCTTAATTCTTTTCTTGTTCTGTTTGTAAAAATTGAAAACATAATATGTAGTAATTTGTTGTAAGTAGTGTAATGTAACCTTTGTAAGTAGTGTTTCGTAAATAAATAAAAAAAGCAGGAATTTCAGTACTCGGTGGTGGAATGTCATTGCCAGAACCTGTCTCTTCCGTGAACAAGGCTGCTTGTACACTGTTGTTCGTTTGGCGATGCATAGTCAAACGGCCAAAGATGGAAAACGAAGGAACACAATGGATTAAACACCACGATCACACAGGAAAACAGCACAAAGGCTTTGCAAATGCAAACAACAGTGAATGCACAATGATTCTCAGAAACCTGAGCCCTGTAAATACCAAAATCCCTGCAGCTTACCAGGCCACCCCGCAGCAAACACAAGCCGCCATGCAGAAGACTGCTGCCCGCATTGTCTCGATTTTAACTTTGCCTCAATTACATTTAGCCACATTTAGATTCCTGTTGGAGATTGCACGTCTTGTTTGACCCTTTGTCTGTCTTATTATTAAGGGGCGGATCCAGGATTTTTCTTAGGAGGGGTGCACCGCTAAGGAATTACGTAATTGCATTCTCCCATTGTATTTTGTTCTTCCTAGACTGCAAACCGTTTTCATTGCTTTCCAAAGACCAAGACAGATCTTTTAAGAGCACTAAAACAGGTTGTGTTATCCCAACAAATGTTTTTCCTGCTGGCTGAGCTTGTGAAAGAGGCAGGAAACGAAGTTCTCTCACACCTGGGTGTGGGCCAGGATGTTGGTTTCACGCTCGGTCACGTGATTCAGTTTTTCTTTTCTTGCCGGACAGTGCAGCAGTATTCCTACCCTCCCACCCCTTAGTGAGTTCTTGCCTATAGTTTATAGAAGTGTATCAACATTTTGTTAGGTAGTTTTTTCCCATTGTTGACTCGGATTCTGTTATCATTGTGATGTTGATAGAAATCTTGTCAATAAACTGCTGTTGCATTGTCGTGTGGCAAACAAATGGTATTCAGTGTGTGAGAATCGTATGTCTCTTCTCAAAGACCACATCAAGTTACCAAGAAAACCTTTTTACATCCAGGTCATCTAATGGGCTGTTTAATTGGGAACACAAAGAAAGCAATGTGCCGATAACAAAGCGTAAAAATATAATATAAATTGGTTTTATCAACTGGGTTGATAATGTGAATTGGCCACCGTCAAGAGATTCGAGAGCTGACGTTTCAAGCATTAGCCCTTCGTCGGAGCGAGTAAAATACAAGTTTTGTGGGGAAGTGTGGGGTGGTTGTGTGCCTACGTTCTTTCCAACATGACTTTAGTGTTAATCAAGAGTGTAAACTTCGTTACCTTTACCACTTGTGATATGCACAACTTGTGATATTACTTGGCAGGACATATTGGATATATTCGCGGGATAATCATATAGTGGGTATGAGAATCGCCACGTTCTGAGACTTCCACAGCGATGGGGACGGATGGTTATGCATAGCCTTAATATAAAGAACTTCGATGCTCCGCTGTCCTTGGTTGGTTTTCAACAGCTCTTATTGGGTAGTTTTGGTACTGTTTTAGTGAGTTGTAGAGCACTTCCTTAAGGCGACTACTGTCTAAATTGTCCTTTAAGATGGATCGATATCACTGTAAGCTACGTGTTTGGGGATAATGTATCTAAAATTGAAGGCTTGAAAATTTTGATGAGAGCAATCAAACGTTCATCTGATATCACACTGGTTTGTAATTTACAGGAAAGTTGAAAATATGGAAATTAAAAAAAACACAAATCTTAAAATTTAATGAATCGTAAAACACAACTACTGTCTAAATCGTCCTTTAAGATGGATCGATATCACTGTAAGCTACGTGTTTGGGGATAATGTATCTAAAATTGAAGGCTTGAAAATTTTGACAAGAGCAATGGAACGTTCATCTGATATCACGCTGGTTTGTAATTTACAGGAAAGTTGAAAATATGGATGGAAAAAATACAAATCTTAAAATTTATAGCATCGTAAAACACCTTTAAAATAAAGAGAGGACATAATCGGTCATAATGAAGATCCGTCGAAAATATGAATCAACATGTATTGTATCTGTGTCTCCACACCACCGCTGTCTACAATCATCTACGGCAAGTGATCAAAACAATCAACAGAAAAAAGACTTTTTCACGGTTTCTGACGCCATGCATATTGGTTGGGGGGACAAACACGGCAAAATTTACAGTAAATGTATGGGAAAAGTTAGGAGTTTGATGCTCGATAACTTTGGAGAAGGTTGATCATGACGTCCTGCAAATTCTATGAATTCCAAACTAAAGATACTAGCTTAAGAGTTTACCAATCAAATTTCAGAAATGTAGTCTAACTAAGAAAGCTTCCAAACAATGGCCTGATTTATATTAGAGAGGCATCATCCGTCTCGTATGAGATTAGTTTGGGACAAGCTATCATTGTCTTGACTGATTATCCACAATAGTGCGTCAGTTAAGACAAACTATTGCAATAAGCTATCTGGACGGATGATCCGTCTGTTTGCCCGTAATTATACACAGACGAATTATCGACTAGATTTCCGTTCTCTGCCCAAATTCATCCCAGATGGATGATCTGTCTCTAGTATAAATTGGGCCAATAAAAATATTTTTCTTGACCTGAATAAACAAATTAATACTCAGCAAAGTACTTGTTTTAGCTGCTGTACGCTGTAATTTTTGTACTGCTAATCCAGGCAGAAATTTTTCCTTTCTAATGAAATCTTTGAGCGCTGCTCGAACTTTGTAGAAGAGAGCAACGCCTTTGATTATGTCAAAATGACCAAGGTCTGCCACTAACTCGGTCGCCACCTTTTTGTGTGCTCTCTGACTCCATCTCTTTTAGCCTGGCCAAATGCCAAATTACCTCCCCACCGGGTTGGGGAGAAAACAGGAAATCAGTTAACCTATTGGTGACCTCTTGCTTAGGGAGAAGCTTGAGAAAGCAGGCTTCAAAGGACATTTAAGTGGCCGCTCAGTCTTCTGACTGATCTCTTCTAATCGTATTAACTCTGCTTAAATGACCGCCACCAAACGAACCAAAACCGAAAACCTTGAGACAAAGTTATGATTTCCCGTGACCGCATGATAATTTCTTGCCCGTAAACTGCCAGAAAAATATGAATGTGCCCGAAAACCGATTCTCAAAATTGGCCTACACCGCCAGACCGCCAGAGTGTAATAGACCCTCATTAATTGCAGTGGCAGATTTAGACCCGACATCATCACAGATTACAGGCTGTGGTGCAATGATATAGGGAGCAGGGATCGTGCAGTGGTGAGAGCACTCGCCTCCCACCAATGTGGCCCCGGTTCCCAGACCCAGTGTTTGTTGTTGGTTGTCATCCTTGCTCTGATTTGAAACCTACTCTTCCCAGTAGACCATGACATCCTAGAATGTAGAAAGGAGTCCCTTTGGATTGTTGCTAACTTCTGAGTACTAACAGCGCCAAGACTGTAAACAGTTTGAGCGATAAAAGTTTTTGTTGAAAGTTTGCAACAAGCTCGTGTGATGGAGTCTTACTACGTCATCGCATTTTGGTGAAGTTTTCGATTGTGAAATATTAGCCAATGAGCACGTAAGAATTTCTGCAGTTAAAAAGTGGTATAAACTGTTCTAAAACCTCTAAAAACTGTTCTATTTTGGGGATTGACCATGCATCATCATCTTGAAAACCGTGCATCAAGTTTTCCTTTCAATCTTTGGTTTAAAATCTGTTGAGCAGAAAGCGGTTAAATTTTTAAACGGCATATTTTTTGACAGGAAAGTGGCACTTTTCAAATATTTCATCTGAAAGTCTACAATATGGATTTGAAAAATTTCCTGCGTCCTGATCATATGACTGATGACGGCACAACCGCAAGCTTAAGAGCAGTGTATGTTTCATATAAATATCTACCAACAAACAGTTTCTTGCTATCTGTACTCTATGCTTCAATTGAGGGAAGATATACACTCGTACCCACTTCCCCTCTTTTTTCGCTTGTGCATGGCGCCCTTAACTTTCAAATGCCAGAGGTCTACTGGCCATTTCTGGCCATTTAAATTCCCTATAGATCGTTTTCACGTGACGTCACCGGGTACTAAAATCCAAGACTATAGAAGTATCAAAGTTTCTATCCTTATCAGGCATAAGAGTACTAAATTTATACCTGTTTACAATTTTTCAGCTCAATAGCATCCTCCATTAAGAAACTAGCGCATTTTAAATTTCAGAATTATGACGATGCGTGACATGAAGTGCCGATTATATTTGTCATGAAAAGTATACTTATATTGTGATTTTTAGCCATTTGAAAAGTCAAAGTAGTAGGAAAAATGTTTATGTAAATGTTTGTTTCTCCATCACAGATTATCATTGGCTTAGATGACTAAAGTAAGTTCCAGTTGTTTGCACTATTTTTCGGTTGCCATGTTGGTGCACATCTGAGGTGCACCAATATAGGCTCTGTAATGTTTGGCAAAACGTTTCGGCGATCATATTCAGTTTGGGGTAACGCACAGTCATGAAACTTGGAGAAAGTACTTTTGCTATCTCCTATAATATCTCTTTTTCTGACTGAATGGTGTTCGATTTATTTTTTTGTTGCGTGACATTGAAAACGATCTATAAAACTGTACATGTATATCAAAATTTGCCAATTGATTTCCATTTTATCCTTATCTGTTCTTTCAGTGAGCTAAAATGCATTTTGCCACGGTCACGTGACTTGTGACGTCATTAAACTAAGTTTGCAAAAATATCTGCTATTGGGGCATTTGATGCGTTCACATTGTGTACTATGCTTCTGAAGCCTTTCAAGGGGGGTAGCTGTGTTGCAATGTAGGCCAGTGTCGCCTAACCTACAGCTGCAGATATCAATGTTGTTTTTTGTAGTGTATGTAACTGTACCCGTCACTTCTTTCTGCGAGAAACTGTTTGGCTACAGGGCTATAACCGTTGTTTATGGTGCTCAGCAGGCAAAAATTTGTGAGCGGCAAAGGCTGAACGCTGCTTGGGGGCTTTGAAGGTAGGCTCCTGCAGGAAAATTTTGAAAATCTGAGCCCTCAGAAATGCAATTTCCTGTAGTTTGAGTCACTTTCTTGCCACATGTATCTTATATTTATTATTATTTTTTAACTATTATTGGTAAAATCCACAACTTTCCAATGTCACCGTCCTTTATCACTGATTATTGTGTCGCTGGTGCATTTTATCAGCGTAATCATATCACTTGTCGCTTTTTAAGGGCCTTGTCACTCTGGGCTTGACACTGACAAAGTTATGTATTAAAAAAATTCAGGCAGGGCTGTCACTAAGGGCTGGAGGCCAGGGAATTCCCCCGGCTACTACGAGTTTTGAGCCCTGCCTACTTTGAAAGTGAAAAGTACATCAAACAACAAAATCCCCCAGCTACTTTTTTATTTTCTCTGCCTACTTGAAAAATTAGTGACAGCCCTGTCAGGTACAAAGGATGCTGGGAAAGTTCTTATAATTATAATATTGTTTTTAATTATTATTCTTAGACAGGCTGTTCACATGTTGCTTTGCTTCATGCTTGCACAAGGATAGTATATAATGTAACAACCAGGAAATAAATATTGCAGCTAATTTATTTGCAATATTTTTGGGCTTACAGACCCTGCAGCCATATTTGCTAACGATCGGAAGCACGATTATTCAGAGTTAGGGCGTTCTTCTGGGAATGTTATCTCAAAAACAAAGTCGATGACCAGGGGTTTCATTAAGTTTTTGTGCAGGAGGTCAGTAGGGTTTTTCAGCCGGGCATTTTTAGTTACAGGCGGTCAATTTGCCCAGTGCCTGGTCCATAATAAACAACCTGGGTGACCCCCAATTATTTTACATTTCTGACATTATAGTAACTCAGTATCTTACAGTGGTGAAAGTCTCGGAAAAAAAAATCAATGTTAGAATATTTACGAGCAAACATTCTTAAAGGGATGTTTTTTTATTTAATTAGTTCATTATACGAATATTGGCTAGAGAACAGACATTGAAAGCCTGTTTTGACAAAACAGACCTTGACCTTATGATTCACACCGAGTATCGTATATCGTATTTGGGATGTCACACTTCAATAAATTATCACACAACAATGGGAAATTATGTTACTGGCCCGTCTTTTAAAGTCATAGGGAAAGCATGAGTCTCATGCAAGCCTCAGATTATTTGTTTTTTATTGTGTGTCACTTTGGCGCGGTTTTAATTGAAACTTTACTTTCTCTACTGAAAAATCACGTTTCTTGTTTTCATATTGTGGATTAAAGTTGTTCTTGTATGGTAATGCAGTGAAAAAAAAATGGTGACAGATACCGTAAATAGTACTTGATATCAATCCAATAATATAGTGAATGTAAAGTTGGAGAGTTGATCATCCATGTACAATGATACAGTGTTATTTGTTTATTGTGTAATTAAATTTTTACATTATTCATATTCATATTCTGCAGTTATTTTAATGGAGAGATTCCCGTGGACTCAGAATACAGCTTTGGAGATGAGGTAATGTGATACTTGGGGATGAAAGTTCTATCTTATAAAATTCTCTTAATGACAAAATAAACAACAGGTGACAATTTTCATTGAGGACGTACAGCTATTTCAAGTAACATTGTCGGATCAAAGCTTCAAGCTACAAGACAAGACCGAAAGGGTAGAACAGTGCTCTCCCTAGTTTTCAGCACAGCAGGTGAAAGAACTTTAAAAAAAAAGTTATGGTATATCCAGGGCAAGAAACTTTCTTTTTAATTCACTTGTCCCTTCGGACAAGTGCAATGTGTATTTTGCTTGTCTGAACCACAAAGCTACTTGTCCAAAAAAAACAACTTACATGTATAACAATATTACAGGGTAATATAAAAACTGCTTAATTTGTTTTCAGTCGCGCGTGTGGTATCATGTGCCTGCTGTTATACTGTACAGCAGGACTTGCATGGAATTTAATGGCGGCACTTCACTTGACGAAATCAAACACACAACGTAAACAAAATGATATGTTAATTTACTTTTTGCAAGACCTAGTTTTTTTTTAGGGCACTTAAGTTATCAAATATGGAAAGTATGATTTATTGTATATCTAAAGAAAGCAGGTAAGTAAAGTTTGTTGACTTTTTTTTAGTATGACCTCTATAACTTGGTCGTCCATTCGAACAACTGGGCTCACGTTTTTGCTTGTCTGAACGGAAAAGTTACCCGTCCCAGACGTTCGGACGGCCCAAGTTTCCTGCCCTGATATCACAGCTGGTGTTTAACCCATTGACTCCTATACTAGCTGTAACCAGCCACGATGGACGTTCACCTTTGTAATGTAATGTAATGTACTTGATTGGCCACTCCCACATGGGGCTTTTCAGGGCCAATTTACATATGTAATCAGGGTGAGATTGACGTCAGCATGTAAAGGCGCACGTGACGGCCGCTATCAGTCCACTCATGATCTCACCCAACCCAACCAGCAGAGCAGACCACAACACCGGGAACTCCAGGCCTACTCTTTATGATAGGTGCATGGGTTCTTTAACGTCCCCTACTGACCCGTAACATTGAAGATGCAAGAGACGGGACCTATGGTTTATCGTCCTTATCCGAGAAGACTAGAACATCTACCTATTTGCAGATTTAGTTACAAAGGCAGCATGGTCTTGGGACTTGAACCTGAGACCTCCCGCACGGAAGTCCGGCACTCTACCAACTGAGCTAACTGGTCAGTGGTCGGCGTTCCGCTTCTGACATCAGCTTTGACCAAAACATAGATCCCTTATACTCCAGTTCTGCATGAGAGAAACAGCTTTCCAGTGATACCCAAATGATAGTGACTACTCCATGTTAAGTATGTCCTGTCTCGTAGATGCTTTCTTGGCAATCTTGAACCGAAAGTAAGCCCAGTAAAGGGCCGACCAATGCATCAAAAAAATAATAATAGAAAAAGAAATTGGAGAAGCGAAAAGAAAAATAAAGAAAACAAAAAGCCTAAAGAGGTGGGTCACTTTCTCGTCCAAAAACTATCTAAAAAATTTTGATTTTTGTGTGCATGCCCAAGCTAAAAATAATGGGTTCTTTCATCATAAATTTGACTAATCTGTCCAAATTGTGTGTATAGATATTGTTTTTTTTTTGCTGACAATTTTTATCTACATGTACAAGTGGTGTTATTCTTATTTTTTACCTCTTTTAAGATATATCTAAGTGTTTTTAGTCGGAAAAGAGTTATGTTGCAGGCGGTAAATTTTACCGGTTACCGCCTGATAACAAGAACACTGGGGTAGAAGTAGAAGGCTGCTGTATACTAAATCAGATAATTATAACGGCAAGTAAAGCGTCTTTTCTATCACTTTAAACATGTGGAAGCAAGGTATTGGGACAGGGTTTAGAACAATTTCCCAAACTCAAGGCTATGCAGGGGTCAAAATTAATAATGCTCACACTCACAAAATCTGAGTATTTTATTGGGATTTGCAAGTGAAAAAATATCCAGTCGTGAACATTTGAGAGTAAGAGTCATCCCTGTCTCCAAAACATTTCAAGAAAGCTGTTCGAAATTGAGCTTCATGTGAAGAAATTTGAAAGAAAGTACGAACAAACTTTTTTATTTTATTACCTTTGCAGCTCATCCCTGGTGAAAATCTTTTTGAGATCCTTAAGGATCTTTAAAGATCTTTGTGAGGATCTTACAATGTGTGTGGATCTTGGTGAGGATCTTTTAGGATCTTTATTCATATCCTCAAAGATCTTGTAGGATCTTGTCAAGATCTTTCAAGTCCCTGCAAACTCCCTGCAATGATCCTTGAGGATCTTTCAAGATCTTTCCAGATTTTTTGAAGATCCTAGTTGATCTTGGAGGATTTTAGCAGGAACTTGAAGGATCTTCACTGAGACTTTAAGAAGATCTTTCCATTAAAATTTTTGAATATCTTTCAAAGATCTTTAAAGGATCCTTAAAAGATCCTTATCTTTGAGGATAAGGAAAAATTGTCACTAGCAAGACTTTCCTTGTGGACTAAAAAGTTAAGTTCAAGCCCTGCTACATGTATGTAGTGAGAGAAAGGCACGGAAGGTGTAATGAGCGAGAAAAACGTGGTCATGAAAGGAAATATAAACTTGAGATTTCTTTTACACTGATATGCAAAGTTTTATTGAATATCCAGACCACTACTCAGTCTAGCCAGTCTAACTCTTCTACGTAGCTTGGAGTTTGGAAAATAAAAGTCAGTGTGGCACAAAGAGAGCAAAATAGAACCCATAAAATCATGTTTGCCATCTTGTTATATCTTGTTACTAGCATTCAGAGCATGCAGCAGCTCTTTACTTCCACCCATACCACGTTTTGGTCTTGTCTTGTAGCTTGAAGCTTTGATCCGATAACGTTAATTGGAATAGCTGTATGTAAGCATTCAAAAGGGTTTTTCCTTATAGTCAAAATTTGAGGATAGCCCATCTACAAGTAAAATGGTTCTGGCGGCATATGCCAAAATAAACTTTCCCCCAAAAGAGGCTTGCAATTTGGGAATATATCAAGTTTATACTTGTAATTGTGTGTCATAATCTCAAGCTATGTTTTTGACATGCAATATTTAAATTTTGACTCCAACGTTTTAAAGTGCTACTATGATGAAATTTGCATGTTTCCAATCTAAGCCATTTTAAAGCATTAGAAAGTAGTCTGCATGAGAAGACAAATGCTGCTTGCTGAAAGCTTGCCACATCCCACAATATTTGATTTGAATCTATTGTTCATTCACCTATGTACCAAAACAATCTCTTTGGATACCTTTGTTTTCACTTTCTTGCCAAAATAGACTTATTTTTTATATGCGCTGTTCAAGACTTCATAGCTGAATCAGTACAATCTAGTTTAATTTCCAGAAAACTGGCCATAGATTACAGGCAATATTTTTCTTAGTGAAAGTATTACTATTCTTATTAAAATCATGAAACAAAAAATGACAGATGTCTCTCAATGTTAAAGGGAAACATTTACTTTACAGTACAATTGCGCTGTGCATTAATGTAAATTATTAAACGACAACCAATGAAAATCAATATATTTCGATGAAAATTGATAAAATCGGTGACAATCGATACTCGCAACTATTTAGAACTGCGCTTTTCATTGATTTCCAATATTTTTATGGGATTTCACTTGTAAAATAGAGTTAAGTAGCTGGAGCTTATTATGTAGCATTACCACTGTTATCATGGCAAGAAAGTATGTAGCTATAAATATTATTTTATTTTTGCCTTCAGCACAAAGGACCTTGTGTGACATTGGCTTTATTATAATATCTGCTTTGTTCTTAAAGTACAAACAAACTGACCTTTACAGTAGGTCTCCAGTATCTCTACAAACAAGTCTGCTTTGCTAGTAAATTGTAATCAATACCAGGTTACACCTAGATCTATTAGATCTAAGTTGCATTTTCCTTTGTCCTTTATTGCATGCACTCGTTTTGCATTCACTTTCTTCTCTCCGCAATTATACCTCCTTGTCCATCGAAATGCCAAAACTGTCTGGTCAATTTGTACCCTAAGGCATTGGCACTGGCAGAACGTAATGCTCTAGCAAGGTATTCCTGGATCCTTCTTGCCTCGGCACGGAATCTTATGACTGCAGGCACGAGTGCTCAGCTTGGTCAACATGGGTTTGAGCACGTATGCCAACATAAGTCAACCATGCTGTAGAGGAGACTGATCCTTGCCTTCACTGAAACTGTTGAGGTATCCACGGAGATCCAATGACCACCAATGTTCAACCAATGCTCAACCAAACATCAGAACAGAACAGCTCCCATCGGGTTCTCACCTGATGATGTGGCCATGGCCTGGGGCAACATTGATGAGCAACTTTACAATGACATTCTTAAGGAGGAGACCCTCCCCTACTGCATCTACTGCCATAGTTATGGCCATTGCACCATGGCCTGCCTTACTAGATCAAAGCCTGCTCAGTCCTTTTGTCTCTTCATGGCTAATTCCACCACACACTCCTTAGACACTTTGTTCTCGTCCAGCAGCCACACCACCCAGCCAAGCCGCCTCCAGCAGCTCCAGCAAGCAGCCATATTCGTGACTTCAATTGCTGTGCCTGCCGTCACCCCAATTGCCAATTTAAGCATGTTTGCAACAAACCAGCCTGCAGAGGCAATCACCTTGGCTCCCAGCGGCCCATTGCAACTCAATCATGACTCCACCTCGCCTGTTTTAAGCCCACCTTCCACACCTGTCAACATTGCAAACCTGGCCACAGAACTCAAGCCGGCTCTGTGACTTCCAATGGGGCTGTAACCAATTGAAATCAGCTATCCTTAAGCCTGACGCTGTATCAGCTGCCCTAGCCAAGGAAGTATCTAATGCCCATACTGGAGGACCATTCATGGTTCCACCCATCTCCAATCTCCAATGTTCCTCCTTGGGCTAGTACCCAAGAAGGATGGTACCTGGAGAATTATAATGGCCCTCTCTTTCCTGCATGACAACTCAATTAATGACTACATTTCCAAGGATGAATTCACCTTTTCATTAAGCCACCTTTGATCATGTCCTAAACCTGGTTGCACAGCATGACAAGAATTCTCACATGGCCAAACTTGGCATTAAGCATGCCTTTTGCCTCTGTCCAGTTTGCTTGGAGGACCGCAAGCTGCTAGGCGTCCATTGGCAGAACATTTTTACATTGACCTTTGCCTCCCCTTTGGTCTGTGTTCTGCTCCCTATCTCTTTAATCACCTGGCTGACGCCCCCAAGTGGTTGTTGAACAACAATAATCAGATCCAGGACTTGACATGCACTACCTAGACGACAACTTTTTCACAGTTGGCCCAGCTAACTCACCTGTCTGTAACAGCAATGTGAAAACTATCATCTGTATTGCCTCTCAATTGGCCGTACCCTTGGCCCAAAACAAGCTAGAAGGACCCATCTTGATCAACACCATCACTATGGAAACATTATTGCCTGAGGAAAAACTCCATGAGTTGTTAGATGAGCTCCACTCATGGTCTTCCCACAACAAATGTGTTAAACAAGTATTCCTTTCTCTGATGGGCTAGTTGAACTTGACCTGCTGCATCATTCTTGTAGGCCATATCTTCTTCTGATGTCTTATTGATCACTCCATGACAGCACGCCTTCCTCATCACCACATCAGCATGAACCACAAAGCCGGCCACAACTTTGATTGGTGGCTTAAGTTTCTTCCTTCTTGGAATGGTTGTTTGTGTCAATGTATGATTACAGACCGAATTGGACTCCACTTAGTCCTATTAACATTATAAATCAGTTTTCAATGTCATAAATTTTACATATAAATAGTTTTGTCAATATTTTTTTTATAGATAATTTTTAGTATTTTTAAGTATTATTGTGTATTTTTTACCTGTAATTAATATTTTAGCATTATTTTTATCAGTCTCTGAAAAGCCCCCATGGGGAGCGGTATTTTCACTCACACCAGCATCTTCCAATCACTATCACTCTCCTTCAGCAAATTAAGGAGCAGACAGACTGACCCTTATTTACAGGGCTGTTCACTGTTGATTGCACCATCTCACCGTTCAGTCTGTGCTTTGCAGGCCCTCAAAAAGTACCTCTCTGTGCATTCAGTCTGTGGTCCATGCCCACTGTATGTGTTTCAATGTGGGAACTATCTCACCAGACCCTACTATTGAACAGCGACTCTGTATTCCAACAGAACTCTCTGCGTCTCATAGCTTTAGGATCATAGCCACTACTACAGCAGCCAAAGCTGGCCTACCACCATGGCTTATTCAAACTCTGTGCCAATGGTCAAGCAACTGCTTCAACCTCTATGTTAGAACTCCACCCTTTGTCCTCCAGAAAGTTCTGGCTACGTTAAGCAGTTTGCAACAGGGGATGTGGGACCCACTACAAGGATGTTGTACCCATAGTTTTGTATAGTTGTTTTGTTATACTGGCAGTATTTGGGATATATTTTGGGTGCACACCTGCCACTTATATCTGCACATAGCAGGCTGGGTGGCACCCTTCCCACACCTTAGCTTCACTCAATCTGGGTGGGGCACGCATCTCACTCATTGGCTCATTCCTTTACACTGCAGGGTGTGTCGCTGCCACCCTTATTATATTACCTATTTCAAGGTGTGTTGCTGCCACCCTCATTGCATATATAGTATTACTGGGGTGTGTTGCTGCCACCCTCATTGCATATATAGTATTACTGGGGTGTTGCTGCCACCCTCATTGCATACATAGTATTACTGGGGTGTGTTGCTGCCACCCTCATTGTATACATAGTGTTACTGGGGTGTGTTGCTGCCACCCTCATTGTATACATAGTGTTACTGGGGTGTGCTGCTGCCACCCTCATTGCATACATAGTATTACTGGGGTGTGTTGCTGCCACCCTCATTGCATACATAGTATTACTGGGGTGTGTTGCTGCCACCCTCATTGCATATATAGTATTACTGGGATGTGTTGCCACCACCCTCATTGCATATATAGTATTACTGGGATGTGTTGCTGCCACCCTCATTGCATATATAGTATTACTGGGGTATGCTGCTGCCACCCTCATTGCATATATAGTATTACTGGGGTGTGTTGCTGCCACCCTCATTGCATATATAGTATTACTGGGGTGTGCTGCTGCCACCCTCATTGCTTATATAGTATTACTGGGGTGTGTTGCTGCCACCCTCATTGCATATATAGTATTACTGGGGTGTGTTGCTGCCACCCTCATTGCATATATAGTATTACTGGGGTGTGTTGCTGCCACCCTCATTGCATATATAGTATTACTGGTGTGTTGCTGCCACCCTCATTGCATACATAGTATTACTGGGGTGTGTTGCTGCCACCCTCATTGTATACATAGTGTTACTGGGGTGTGTTGCTGCCACCCTCATTGTATACATAGTGTTACTGGGGTGTGTTGCTGCCACCCTCATTGCATACATAGTGTTACTGGGGTGTGTTGCTGCCACCCTCATTGCATATATAGTATTACTGGGGTATGTTGCTGCCACCCTCAGTGCATATATAGTATTACTGGGATGTGTTGCTGCCACCCTCATTGCATATATAGTATTACTGGGGTGTGTTGCTGCCACCCTCATTGCATATATAGTATTACTGGGGTGTGCTGCTGCCACCCTCATTGCTTATATAGTATTACTGGGGTGTGTTGCTGCCACCCTCATTGCATATATAGTATTACTGGGGTGTGTTGCTGCCACCCTCATTGCATATATAGTATTACTGGGGTGTGCTGCTGCCACCCTC
This sequence comes from Blastomussa wellsi, assembly GCA_947652115.1. Lineage (NCBI taxonomy): Eukaryota > Metazoa > Cnidaria > Anthozoa > Scleractinia > Plerogyridae > Blastomussa > Blastomussa wellsi. Next base: position 13,748,357 of record OX393567.1, read on the forward strand.
ATTGCATATATAGTATTACTGGGGTGTGTTGCTGCCACCCTCATTGCATATATAGTATTACTGGGGTGTGCTGCTGCCACCCTCATTGCATATATAGTATTACTGGGGTGTGTTGCTGCCACCCTCATTGCATATATAGTATTACTGGGGTGTGCTGCTGCCACCCTCATTGCATATATAGTATTACTGGGGTGTGTTGCTGCCACCCTCATTGCATATATAGTATTACTGGGGTGTGTTGCTGCCACCCTCATTGCATATATAGTATTACTGGGGTGTGCTGCTGCCACCCTCATTGCTTATATAGTATTACTGGGGTGTGTTGCTGCCACCCTCATTGCATATATAGTATTACTGGGGTGTGTTGCTGCCACCCTCATTGCATATATAGTATTACTGGGGTGTGTTGCTGCCACCCTCATTGCATATATAGTATTACTGTGGTGTGCTGCTGCCACCCTCATTGCATATATAGTATTACTGGGGTGTGTTGCTGCCACCCTCATTGCATACATAGTATTACTGGGTGTGTTGCTGCCACCCTCATTGCTTATATAGTGTTACTGGGGTGTGTTGCTGCCACCCTCATTGCATACATAGTATTACTGGGGTGTTGCTGCCACCCTCATTGCATATATAGTATTACTGGGGTGTATTGCTACCACCCTTATTGCATTACCTGTTATTTGAGGGTGTGTTGCTGCCACGCTTGGTTCTCGTACTTGGCAGGGTGTGTTCCTGCCATCTTCATTTCATGCTAGGGTGCACCTAACAACTAGTAAAGATTGTGTTGTTTATTGTGTATCATTAAGCAACTAATTGTTAATTATCGATTGCAATTGATTTAATCAATTATCAAATTTCTTTGATTGGACACGCCAGGATCTACCTTCCAAACCAGTATGGCCCAGATGGTTGTGTTTAGTTTAATATTTTTTTTAAAACCAGTTTGGTTTAAATTTTTGTACTAGTTTAATTTCTCCAAACATTTAAGAGGGAAGAGGGGAGTCTGAGACCAAATGGTATAATTATTAAATGAACGGTCGGAGGTTCAAACTCTGTTACCTGTAAGTTACTTGTAACAAAGTACCGGTAAATATTAACAGATTGTCCCTGGGAGGTAGGAAGGGTGGGTAGTCAGGAGTGGTAGGTAGTCTGTCGGAAATAAAGGCGAGAGGGAAAATGGGAAGGGATGGGAAGGAGAAAAAGAAAAGTAGACAACACAAATTTTCGTATTTATTTATTCTTTTCACCTCCCCCCCCCCCCCTAAAAATTCCATGCCCCTATTTTCAACTACACCCCCAAAGTAATATGAAATTATCCCTTTTCAGACAGTAGAAATAAGAGCTGTTTAAAAAAATAAACTTTTAGAAAAAAATTGAACTGCAACAGTTGTACTTGTAATTGGAACAGGATGATAGTGATAAAACTTTTGATTACTGTCTCCTAATCAGTGTGGTCCAAATCAGTATGGCCTGGTTGTATACGGAACTATTGGCCACACCCCTGAACCAGCTGTACAGTATGTCAAAGATACACGCAGTGCTAAACAGATGCTACAATTTCTAGATGAAGTGAGGTAAGCTGATTAGAATTCGCAGATGTAAATTGCACATGGTATCAGGATGCTACGCCACTCTATCAATACTAAGAAAACTGAAATATCTCGCCAAATAGGACTAGCAGAAACACTGATTTTGTCAAAACTAGATTATGCTGATCTGTTTTTTACCCTTTACCACAATTCTTACGTCTCCGTTTGCAACGGGTTCAATTTGCTGTTGCAAGTTTTGTACTTGGTCACTATGTTAAGAACTTTCTGGATGTACTTAAAATCGGATGTCTTCCAATCAATGAGAGAAGAGATTTAAACCTCCTGAAATCATGCTTGAAAGCTTTGCATAACACAGAGACTTGGCCAGATTATCTTAAAATAATAAAACAGGAATGCCCAAAGGAACTGCGCTCTAGCAATTCAATTAGATTAGTGGTCCTGACCGAAAACGGCACTTTCCAACATATTGCGTCAAAGCTTTTTAATAATTTACCAGAAACTATTAGAAACTGTAAAGATTACAGAACCTTTTTATGACTTTCAAGGAACTTTTTAAGAGACAGAGTGGAGCACGATTAGTAAGTTTTACTGTAATTTGGATTATGTTAAATAACTTAACTCAATATATTTTGTAATTGCAATTAATGGAATTTAACAGGGAAGAGCCACCCAGTGGATCTGTTAATAAATTATTATTATTATTATTATTATACAACATGCTGATGAAGTTTAATTGATATGGGTGAATAAGTAGTACTGTTATGAAGAGGTAATCCCTCTATTGAGTTTCCATTCTGATTCTTCAGTTTAGTTTTTATTTAGGTAGTTGTATGTACATGTAAGTGTTGTCAATACTTCTTGATTTGGGGTTCATTTTGTATTAACTGAAAGTTTGGCATCTCTGGACATAAAACTTAGCTTGTACTGGTCACTGTGTTTTAAAATTTATGATTGTACTTTTTACTTTTTGTTTTCTACCTGATTTCTACAAATAAACACTCATCACACATCAGCAATATGATCAATCATTGAACCATTTTTGTTTATAAGTTCTTTCAGCTGCAGGCAGCATAATCTTTTTCATGGTTTCAATGCTCAGTTTTCCTTTTTTTTAATAAATGTAATACTGGCCTGCCTAGATTTAGCTATTCCTATCTGCAGGCCAGGCCACTAAAAGGTTCTTAAACAAATGCATTTAAGAGAAGTCTGTATCATTGGCAGTAAGATGCAAGTGGAAATTTAAATATATTTTAAACTTTTTTGTCAAATAAAATGTAAAATAGAACATCTTCCAAAACAAAAGAAAAACGAGACTGTAAAGATCTGACAAATATCTTGAAAAAAGGCATGCTCTGTACCAATCAATTGAAGAAAATGATTAATGTACTCTGAACCAGTCCATTGATGAAAATCATCAACTAATAAATGCTTTGTTTTCTTATTTCAGATTTGAAGGAGGAGGGTGTGAGGAGTGCAGTTTATTAGCTGAAGCTCTAAGTATTGCTTTGCAGGTATGCAAAGTCATCAGCATTTAAATAAATGATTGAATTTTTCTATTTGGCCTAAATTACAGAAGGGCAATCTTTGCTGACATTGTTTACTCTGTGTACATCTTTCATTACAAAATAAACCAGACTGAAGAGAGCAGGCAACATTCCATATTATGAGTCAATAATTGCTTCTAACAACAGAAATGTTGCTCTATTATTTCATGTTTTCAAATGTGAATATCTATTTAGTTTATTCCGTAAAAAGGAACAAGAAACTAAACAATTAATAGAACCTGCATCATATTTTTGAAAACTCCCAGGTGCCAAGTATTGTTAGCTTAATGATATTTTCTGTCACAGGTTTTTGATGAGAGAACTCTTCAGAGGGGCCAAGGTTATAAGTGAGTAGCTCATTATTTTTCTGTGTAAGTTCACAATATTGTGACAAAGTGTTACCATGAACAGTTGAAGCCAGCGAGAGAAAACCTCTGGTAGTGGTGGGTTTAAATCTCGCTTCCTTGCAGATGTCAACTGTCGAATGTTTCAAATTTGTAATTAAAGAGCCAGTCAATGGCTATCAAGTTGTCATGTGCTTGTCAGCCATTATTTTTGTCAAGTTGGGTAGACCAAGGAAATCTTTGCCCACTTGGCTAGCGAGGAGAGTGATCTGTTCACGGTTTCTGGGATCATTGGAAAAAAAATTCCGGAAATTTTGGTGGAGAATTGAATGGAACAGCAATTTTTTCTTTGAGGTTCTTTCCCTTCTCCTCATAAGATGCCAACAAAATCAATCAAGGCAAATCAGAATTATTTTCATCACATGTAGAATAAATGTTGTTGTCATTTCTTGTTTTGAAGAAACGATTCTGGGCTTTCAAAGACAAAGGAATAAATTAATTATTAGCCCTGGTTCCAGAGGTTTCCTCTTTGTATATTTCTCAATCAAAGAACCTGGAAGCGGAAACAATGAGCAGTGAAGCAGAGAAAATGATTTGCAAAGCCATGGCGACTTTCTTCGCTTTAGAAGAAAGAATTTAACCTCCTGAACCAGGCTAAATAATTGCCACTAATAAAATTTTCATTTATGTTGGCACCCATCAAACTCATCACTTGTGGACCATGCTTTTCCACTACTTGAAGGTGTGACTCAAGCAATGATGTCAAAGGACAAATCACCAAAATTGTGGCATTGCATGATATTGATTATATCCAAGCATAGCCAATTGCTTGCGAAATTAAGAGATGTCGGAGATTTCCTGGTGAAGTAACTGCAAACAAGGATTATTTTTGTTTGAGTTTCTGACAGTTTTTTTTTTTTGTGATCAATCGCTAGACAATATCTTTCTTGATCGAAACTACAAAATATACGACTTTTCCCAGGTGGAGATTGGAAATTGACCTCAAACGGTGATGTGACAAGTATTCTCACCTTCCCCTTGGTAGTTTCAATTATGCAAACCAATCAGATTTATTTGCATAGTTGTTAAAATATCTTTGATTGTAACATATGAAATGGAACCTGGGTAACAAAGTGTAACTATATGTAGCCTGGCATTAAGCAAGTGGCTTACCTTGGAATGCTTTCTAACTGTTTTAAAAACTGTTTGGTAGTTACTGTGTAGGCTTGGGAATTGATGCAATTGTGTAAGAATGGTAAAATTGTTTCTTCATCTCTGTACTGATGGGTAAACAAGCTGCTGAAAACACAATGAGATGTTTAAACTGTCAGGTGTACATCATAATTGTGTGAAAGTGTAATTACTAGCATAAAAATCTGTGATCATTTTTTCAATACCAGGGGGATTGTCCGTAAAAGCTGTATTGTGGTGTGCAACTCACCTCCATTTGGTTTGCCAAGCCGTGAGTGTGCAGATGATTACTATGACAAAACTGTTGAACAACTTGCTGAAGAAATGGGCCAAAAGGTAATAATTGTCCTTTGTTCTTGTTACCAACCTATTAGCTATAATACCTTCCTACCTACCTGCCTGCCTGACTAGCTACATGTTATTGTAGACGGAAATTACAGTGTACATGTGCATGTTAACACAGCTGTCTGTTAACTATTTACCAACATCTTGCTTTTGTGTCCTTTTCTTCCAGAAAGGAATTCATCTCTCCATTATTGCACCCAGAAAAATTCCTGCCCTGCAAAGGGCATTTGAAAGAGTGAGAATCTTTAAACTTCTGTATTAACAGTAAATTTCATTATTATTCAAAAATTGTCCCGTTTCCAAACCTGCAAATGATTTTTGTCAAAAGGGAGGTCATTTGTCAGGCCAGGGACAAATTTTACCGGACAAGAAGCCAATCTGGTCGGACAAAAAAATCAACTGGTTGATATTTATAAAAAAAGTTCACTGACTTTTCCCGTCATCTGTATCAGGACTGCTGGTCAGGATGTCCAACCAGACCAAGCTTTTGACGGTCAAAACCTGAAATTTGCCGGACAAATGTCCGATGACCGGCTGTTATTTGCAGGCTTGCGTTTCCCATACATGTATAATTATGGTCATGAAGCGATTGATATCTGTTATCTGTACTTGAGATATACAGTGTCCTGTCATATACATTAAGTTATGATACTTTGGCTGAAGTCTCGCAAACTGCCACATATTCTACAATTTGTTGAATATTAAAACAATTATCCTGTTCAATCTTGCAGAATATCGTCTGATTTTAGCCAACTCGGCCTACAGCTGTGTCGGCTAAGTATCAGGTGATATTCCGCACAATTTCACAGAATAATTCGTTAGTAGCACTTACAGTGTACTATGATTTATTGATTACTTTGTATCAGTAGATGTAGTTGAAATATTGCCCGCACTTAACAAAACAATTATAGTAAAACATATCTTGTGCATTTTGATTTGCTTTTGTGCTACTGCTGACAGACCTGTGTGTGCAGCAAATTAAGCTATTGGTATAGTGTAAATGTGTGACACCAAGTATTGTACATGTATGTGGAAGTTCAAATATTTTATCAGTTGTTTAAATTTATCAAGGCAAGTTTGATTTTTGCTCTCCTTTGTTTCAAGGAATAATAAAAATCATTACTGGTTTGGAAATTATAAGACCAAAGATAAAATCGATAAATTTTCCAGTAATTTATATTCCTTTTTGCTTTTTTCTTCTTTTATTTAAAATTTGATTTGGTTAATACATATATTTATCTTTTAAAGGTTTTGTTGTTTTGGTGTTTGCTGACTTGGTTTTGTGTTTAAATGCAGCATGTACTGTTGCCAGCCTATAAATGTATATTAAATAGTGAATCATGCTTTCTCAACTCTTGTTGCAGTCTCTGATAGTTGACAGTAAAAGTGTTTTGTCAAAAGATTACTCCAAAGATCCTAACCATCTAGTGTGCATACAAGGTCTGGATTTGCCAGGTAAAGTAGCTTCATGTAAAAATCTGTTCATTCATTGCTTGCCTATGAATGTTTATAACTATGTGCCAGGTATTAGCTTTTGTGTTCCAAGTAGTGGCAACATGTATTGCTGTATAAAGTAGACATGAGTTCAGCTTTGCATAATTTGTTGTTGCAACTTGCAACAGAGTGGCAGTACATAGCACTTTCAACTTGCAATGCAACATTGTTTTAAGTTCTCTTGCAAGAAAAGATCCTTCTCTCCCTTCTCTCAGTAAAACATGAGAGGCAATTCTGGCCCAATGGTTAGTGCATAACAAACTGGTGGCCATAACAAGGAATTTCTGCAAGATCATTAAATGGGGTCGATCGAAGAGTAAAAGTTAATGAAAATGTCGGAAGGCAGGTTTTCTGGCCAAGATGAGTCTTAATGTTTCAAAATTTGTATAACGTATAAAGTGGTAGTGTCAGTTGTTGAGTTCGACTTAGGAGGATGGCTGTTAAACTTGTAATGAGCCACTACATTGGCCTTTAAGCTCCCACTCTATCATTTAACATCCTAATTGCCGTATTTCGATAAAAATTTTTAAAAATATTTGCAGGTTGTACGCACATTTAGCAGCTCTATCACGATAACGAGTATGGTGACCCCCATTTTTTATTTTATGATTTTAATAATGATAGTGTTTTCTTTCAATAAGAAAAAAATTACCAGAAATCTATGGCCAGTTTTCTGGAAATTGAACTAAATTGCATGGATTCAGCTATACAGGGCCCAACAGCGAATTTCAAAAATAAGTCTATTTTAGAGCGTAAAGTAAAAACAAAGGTGTTCAAAGACATTTTTTTGGTACATTGGTGAATAAGCAATAGAGCCAAGTCAAACGTTGTGGATGCTGCAAACTTTAAGAAAAATATGGAGCTTAGTTGTCTCGTTTTGGGTTATGCGCAGCTGTTGCCAGAGAAGTGTAAATAGCCATATTCGTCAGCACTGTCACATGGAAACGAGCATGGTGACCCCCTCTTTTTATTACGTTTTTATAATTTTCTTGACTTGTTGCAAACATGTGCCAAGTTTCAACGGAAATCTATGACGGGTTCTTTTACGAGGGAATCACCTTAAAATAAACTTTCACACAAACTGGAGTGAACAAATGGTGTGAAAAGCAATAAGGTACTTTTAACTTTCAAGCCTTGAAATTGTGTTATGAATTTATTTTATTACAGCCCGTGTCAATTCAGCCAATATTGCAATTCTCATGACATGCAGCTACATGTACAATTTTTAGTGAAATATTAATTTTACTCTTTTCTACAACCTTTCTGACTTTTTTTAATTTAAATGGCTTTCATTAGTTTTTCTCTAAAGCAATCGTGTGAATGCTTTCATGCACCTTTCACGTTCATTTTTGCGTTTGGTAATAATGCTGCATAACCATGAAAATGACACATCAAATGAAACACAAAGAAACTAAAAAAGAAGCGAAAGTTTTAATCATACCTGTTAGTTTTTTATCCTTGGAACTAATTTGTGTGAAAAAAATGAACAATGTTTTAACTTGAGTCTTGCAGTTCTCGAACCCTAAGTCCTTTGCCCCAAAAATTTATTTTCTTTTCAGTTCAACAATACAACTAGCGAGGTGTGTTCTGATTGTCAGTCCGGACATTGTCTGTTGACCGGCCGTTACAGCCCTGCTCTCTACAAAATGTATAGAAAAGTAAACAGTCCTTGGGAAATGAATTTGGGTGAATTGTTTGCAAACATGTCAAAGTTTTATAATGCACTATGTATACACGGACAACATTAATTATAGAGCTCATAAAATTGTTAAGGAATAAAATGAATATGCACACAAAATTACTAAATAAAGCTGATGGTACATGTATAACACAATGTTGTTAACTATTTCGCTGGACTCCGGATCGGATGGTCCGGGTTCAAGCCTCTAGCCTGGGCACTGCGTTGTGTTCTTGGGCAAGACACTTTACTCTCACAGTGCCTCTCTTCACCCAGGTGTATAAATGGGTACCGGCAAATTTTCTGCTGGGGGGTAACCCTGCGATGGACTAGCATCCCATCCACGGGGGAGTAGAAATACTCTCTGTCGCTTCCTGCTACAGAAACCGGGATAAGCTCCGGCCTGATGGGCCACTAGGCCCGACTGCAGACTTACCTTACTAGTTATGCAATGGTTCTGAGTGGCATAACGTGAAATATCCCACTAGTGACATGATTTTTCAGTATACACACGAGCCTTTAGGCGAGTGTGTATGCAAGAAAAATCAAGTCATGAGTGTGATATTCACGGTATGCCACGGGAAAACATTGCATTACTATTTTATCCCATGCCTCTTACACAACTTATGTAAAGGTGCAACTTTGAGTGAATAAGGAAAGGTTATCGCAAAGCGTTTAAAGCTGTTAATGTTTCCATATCCTGTTAAGATTCCTCCATCTGCTTTTTGGATAGCCCACAGAATACAGCATAAATAACTCCGAGTTGTCCTGGCATTGTTCTGAGGTTCATAAATCATTGAGGATTCTTGTTCCAGACTATTTGTTTTGCAAGAACATGACAAAAGTCTTGCAATCCAAAATTGTTTTATCCACGGTTCCTGGGTTGTTGGTTGCTGTTTAGGTAATTCTTTGACATCTTCATGCAGTTTTAAGTCTATAGTATCAGGTATTTTCAAAGATTCAAACTATAGAATGTCAAATCCATGGGAATTATTTGTTTTTTCATTTAAATTTGAACACTTTCTCACAAAATTGAAACTGGGTGAAAAAATGGCGTGCGCTGCCGGCTTGGGGAACCTTTTGTGGAATACAACGTATTCTCTGTGGAATACAACGTATTCTCTTTGGAATACTGCAGAATATGCAACGCTTTTCTAGGCTCCTGCAATTGTTGACTGTATTCTTTAAGGCATGAGATAAAGTATATGTCTATTTGCTATCTTGTCCAGGCACTTCGGAATCTCACCTGGTACCCAGGATATTTTCGCTGCCATTTACATAGAAATAGTATGGTTGGGCCACTTGTACATACATGACACTGACAGATACTTTGGCTCGAGCACAAAAGGCCCTACCATGACATTGCTTTATTATAAAAATTGTCTTGTTTTTAATTATTAACCATTCCATTCTATTAGCAAGAAATGCTTCAGTACATTTTATGTCTATTTTAAATCAGTTACATGCAACAATGATTCACAAGCTGAAGTATCAAAGAATGCGGCACACATGAGTGATACTAACATGAAACCTGTAGTGCCACCTACCAGTGGTATGTGAGATTATGTTCACTATGTACATTTAGTAAATGCCATTTAATAACTAAATTGAAGATCATCTTCACTTATTTTTTTTGGAAGCCGATTGAAGAAAATAGTTTACCATATTGTGGTGCCCAGGTATTTTTCACTAACAACAGCACAAGAAATGGTAACATAATTATAAATATCTTTAATACTGTACTTTAAGAAAAACGACAATACTTTTGAGGTTTGAAAACACGTTTCGACAGAAACTTCTGTCATCTTCAGTTAGAAATATTGCATTACAAAGTTGAATTTATAATAAGTACAAGAATGCTAACTAAAATGTGAAGAAACTAACTGTGAATAAATAATTAAAGATGCATGAAAATATTTAGCTATAGAGAGAGTTTTAAATTAACATGATACAACTGTTGATTTAAAGTTGTTTGTTCCAATTGGATGTACATATAGGCTCTTTTATCTTTATCTTTAGCTGTCCAAGATTAGCAAAAGTTATAGCTGTAGTTTATGTTATGAATTGTCTGGAAAACCTCTTGTTCTGCTGTTGTTTCAAAGCAAAAATAAAAAGTTAAAATTTTGTTGACAGTAGGGTAGTATGAGTAGGAGAATCACACGCAGTGAGTACCATAATGTCTCATGGTGTTATTCTGACTCATGTCTTGAAGTGAAAGAAAGTCCAGAAAAACCAAAGAAACCAAAGACTATGCCCCGCCAGCCTTCATTGCCTGAAACCAAACTACCACAGCCAGCAGATGTTAGCATGCAGTTGACTCAGAATATGCAAGTTCAGGTACAGTTTACAACATAACAACTTCTGTAATAGTGTCATACCAAGAATACAACTGTTTTTATTCTTTATGTCCATGCCGTGAATTAGTCGTTTAATGTATGGTTCTGGTAGTTGTTGACTTCCGTTCCAAGTTCGTGGACCAGCTTTCCAAAGTTAGTTCTTGAAAATAGTTAGTGCTGTAGGTCAAGCAGTGAGTCCCTGTCAATATTGTGGTTTGTAAGTCGATGGTGCTCAGCAATGTGATTGTTGACATCACAGTTTCTTGTTGCTCATTTGTGTTCAGTCAGTCTTTTGTTGAGGTTCCTACCAGTCTCTCCGATGTAAGAGGCTTGGTAGTTAGAGCACTTGATCTCGTGAGGTGTACCGGTAATCGGTTTGTGGGCTACATGAATGTTGCAGGATCCGCAAGATGTTTTTGAACATGCCCTTAACGTACGGTATAGTCACTGCACTCTTAGGAGTTGGGTTGAAGTTAGTGCCAGTAATCAGTTCAGTAGGTCGGTGAATGTTTTGTTTTATAAATGCATTGCTTTAGTTGTTTTTTAGAAAAAAAAAAAAACGGGCAAGGTAACTGTTTTCGTCAGATTAACTGTCTTGTGAGTTGCAAACTAGTTGTACTCGTCTTGCAAGTGTCTTAAAGGAACGCTATCATGTTTCTGCGCATGCAAAGACTGAAAAGAATTGGAGCCAACAACACAGTAGGTTTACGTAAAGAAATCGATCCATGAAACTTGAAAGAGGCTGAAAGCTGACCGTGTTCTTCATCTTCTTCAACACAGGTGAAACTGACCTTTACTCTTTGGTATTCCGAGTGCCTTCATCGGTCTTCAGGCACGCTATCTGGTTCTCTCTGCTCATGTGTAGGCTACGAGAATGATAACGGTATAATATTATTTCTTTTCTCAGTGGAAAAGGACAAAAAGAACTGTAACAGCTTTTGACAACCCGTGCGTGATATGAACAATACCCGCGATTCACCTAATTTCCGGATTTAGGCTTGTTTTGAACCGTGATCTTACTGTCGCCTTGTGCTTGTATGGCTTTTGCTGTGTTCCGTAGATATACTAGTCAGTACTGTTTTCATCTGCCATTTTGCATGGACATCCGACACACTTCTTCCCTGACTTGGTCGAGCAAGTTGACTTGCGTGCAATGACAATACAGCTCTTCCAGTAAAAGCGCAACCGACAAGATCGGCCGAATAATTACATAGCAATGGAAAGGAAATAGCATGCAGTTTTCGTAGGGGTGCACAATGGCGACATGATGATGTCTTGCTAGGAGGATACCACTCCTTTTGGATTGCGTCATGCTAGTACCCCCTTTTCGGTTGACAGCATGATGGGGGGATACCACCCCTTTCGGATGATGTCATGTCAGGGATACCACCCCTACAGTGTGGGCAAATCCACTCCAGGTACCGAAACCCACAAAGAAAGCCAAGAGCCTAAGAAGGAAGAAACCCATTAAAGGGGCTCTGTCACAGTATTTTGACATCATTTTTCAAATGCTGAAATATGTTCTTGCATCAATGGCAATCCAAAAATAATGGTGTAGTTTTGTTACCTAGTACTATATCACTACCCTGAAACCGTTTATTGTCGCCTATCACTTAATTAGGATGGCGAGGGTGGAAGTAGATTGAAATTTGAAAAAACTTGCCAGTTTTTTTTCAAATTCTAGAGCCATTCCTTGTAAATATCACTATAAATTCATTATGGTTTGCTCTCTGAGCCGCATTTCATTTGATATGTTCCTGTTAGTCCATCAGGAGCATTTTGAGCATGATTAAAGGTACCAGGTAATGATTTTAGAAATGAATGAAGCTGAAAACACCAAAACCCCTGTGACAGTGCTCCTTTAACTCGAGAGCTAGACAGAAAAGTTGAAATCACTTGGTGTCAGAAGGCAAGATACAACGTGTAAAGAACTCAGAAAAGGTACTGGTACCATCACCGAATCATGCTAGCCATTGTTTTGTGACTTCTGAAGTTTATCTGTGAACACTGGAAAAAGGTATAAAAGGAAGTGCGTCATGAGATATTTACGTAAAACATACTGTTTACAATGGAAGGCCACTTCGCAGAGGACAAGGTTAATGAAGACAAGCAGATGATAGAAGATGATGGTGACATCAGATGTACCCCCTTTAAACACCTGCTGCTGTGCTAGGGAGAGCACTGCTTATACAGCACGAACAAGTGATCCAGCACTTGAGATTCTCTTGAAATCAGGATTTACCAGATGTTAACCCTCTGTTAAATTAGAGTACATTGTAGTAACTGAAACATGAAGCTTTCAATATCTGTGAATATTAATGGTGCTGTTAAAGGGACACTGTCATAAGTATAACTTAAAAAATTAAACAGACCAAAAACATGTTTACACTGATGGACACCTACAAACAGTGGTCACGTTTTGCTAAAATTACTATGCCAGTGTACTGAAGCTATACAAATGTATATGGAGTGATATCACTGTAATACCGTCAGGACCTAAGTTAGATCTCAACTTGGAAAAGTCGGGCTGACTTTTTCAAGTTTTGGCCTTGGGATTTGGAAAAATTGAAGAAAACTTTTTGCGGTCACTCTATTTCTTCAACAATTTGATTGATATCCGTCTCTTTATGTTCTAGGAGCATTTTCTGTATGGGTGAAAGAACTTAGTCATAATTTTGTGGCTATTTTTCTAAAAAAGCTTAAAAATAACCGTGACAGTGTCCCTTTAATACCAGTAAATAGAAATTCAAGAATCTTAGTAGAGGTACCAACTTACTAGCAATATTTAACAATTAGATTATGAGCTCGAGATTTCTATGGGAATTCTATCACCCCATAGAAATCGAGAGCGAATAATCTAATTGTTTTAGTAAAAGAGTACTGTGTACTGCTGGGGTGTACCAAGCCAACATCTTGAGGATTTATCTTGGTACAGTTCGTCCGGTTCTGGAGTATGCTGTTCCAGTACCACAAATATATGGCTCAGATAAAGTCTTCCAGCCATCCTCTCCATCATCTGTTACCCAGCCCACTCCTGGATGTGCCTAACTACAACCTAAGGCAGAATACACAAAAACACTATCTTTTCCGTAACAACACAATCTGTAGGACAAAGAGAGCAGAGAACTTTTTCACATTTAGATACTTTAATTGACTTTCAATTATTATTATTATTATATTGTATATTTACAACTTAGTATATAACTTTAGTATATAACTTTAACTCAATAATTCAGTTTTACCAGCAGAGAGTTTTATCAAACTTACTTACTTACTTACAAAATCATAATAAACTAATCATGTGTCAATGAAAAAGGTTTAAATCTTCCTGTGAAACTTAGCTAAAGCACAAAGATGTCGCCATTATTTTTGAAGACGACCTTCAACCAATGCACTCAAATGGCTGATAGTGTGCAGTAGCTCACCCATCAGATTGCTGTATTTGCATTAGTATACTAGTAGATTTTTACTTCTTAGCAATTAGACTAAGAGCCCAAGTTTTCTATGAGTGAGTAGTCAACGTGACAAAGCTCTAAATTGAATCCAGTCCAAACCCTACAATTTTAGGTTTGGTTAGGCCAAAATCAAGGAAATTGTCTCTTCACAGAGCAACGTGCACGTGATTGACTACTTGCCCTTGCACTGCACGAAAAATTGGCTTTGTGCAACTTTTGATTTGAGTCAATAGTGCAACAATTATGGATGACTATCTTTGACACAGATGTTAAAGTTAAAAAGTCCTTTGAAATTGCCTTTGCCTGAGATTTGATGTTCATCAACGTTATATCATTTTATGCATCGATAGGGTTGTCAATAAGCGCCAGCGACCGGCGATATTGCTGGCTACTTAAACGTTTTCGCCAGCTACAATTTGGCAGAGATGAGCGGAAAAAAAACATTCATTTCAAAAATGCTTCAAAGGGCCCCCAGTACCGTCTACTTTCAAACTATCTCCGCATACTTCAAATCTTATTGACAACCCTGCATCGGTCTTTTCATGAAAAGCACGTCTTTGGAGCCAACTAAATCGGGATTTCTCAAACCAGGCGGGATGCTTAATTATTTTAATTTGTAATACATGTAATGTTTACAGTAAGTTGATGTGTGTAAGACTTACCATTTTAACACCGTACTTTTAGAGTGATTTTCTACTGACTTTTACAACAAATAAAGCACAAAATGGCTATTTTTAATTTATTCGTATTACTAAGAATGAGTGAGGAAATTAACAATTTTACCCTCGGTAGATTTTTTCTGGCTTTGCGATAATTTATGTTGTCTAGGGAGTCACCCTTAAAGATTTGTTTGCCATTTTGCTATTTTTGCTCTTGAGCTAGTGAAATTAGCTGTCTATGGCCCAGGGGACAATTGAAATTAACCCCAGTGGTCTTGCTGCATTCCAGTCATGCATGAAGTATTTTAAAATGGGGAGGGGCAAGTATAACTTCAACTAATTTTATAGACCTACAAAGGAATTCCAATTTTTCCCACCTGTTCTATTTTCCTTTTAGATCCCTCCAGTAAATATGATGGTAAACACACCTCAAACAACACCAGCTGCAGCTTTGAACAGCACTTCATCAGCAGCACAGCAAAAAGCTACAGAAATCCTGAATATTGCATTAAGGCAAACCTGTAAGTACACCTGTACAGTTAACTCTTACTGTCAGTGTCACTATGATAACCACCATAAATGCCTCTCACCTTGACAATTTGGGCAAACTACCCCAACCGTTTGTTGTGGTTGTTGCTGCAAGTGCTGATTTCCGTCCCTGACTATTGACATCCTGGGCATCATGGACATTATCACCATTTCAGCAAAGTTATTTCATTGTTTTGGAAATAGTACGAAATAAGGGTTTGTGTAACAGAAGTGCTAGTTTTTGCCAGAACACAGTGTGTTACAATGTTTCTTGCTAGGTATTCTGAGACTTGCCAAGCAAGAGCAACTCTTGCAGCACCGATTGCAATCCAAAAGCTACTCGTCATTCTGGGATCGTTGACTAAAACACCTTTCACATAAAAACGTACAGGTTTTGGACTGCTTAGCAATGAGATCTTTTATGTACCTGCAATTTCTGTGCTGTAGTAAAAGCATTTATAATTGTGTGAAAAATTTTCCTCCATTGCAAGGTGTTTCATGTATCCGCAACCTTCCTGCTTAGCTAAAACAATTTGTCAAAGGTTTTATGCTGATATGGCTTTTCTCCATTGTGGGATATTTCATGTATTTGCAAAATAATGTCCCGATTAACAAAAACCCTTGTGTTAGATTTGCATCAATATGGCTCGTCTCCATCTATTTTTTTTTAAGCAGGCAGTTACACAACCGCAGTCACCCGCTTGATAAAATGAGACAATATCAATTTAATGTCTATTCCCAGACCTCTGATGGGGATTTTGAAACCTATTCCCAGAGCTTAATGTCAGACCTCTGGCCACGAACAGGAATGTTACAAATTGTGTTTGATAAGGAGTCGTTAACTGTAACTTTCTGGGTATTGTGCTTTTTAGTGAGAAATGTATTATTTGTAGTTTGTGGTTGAAGCATTTTGATGATAAATTATTTTTGGAATCGAGTTGGAACGATTGCAAATGCCGCACAGGAAGAATGTTTCAGGGCACGCATTGTGATCGCAACTGTGTGAAATTCCCTTGTTGTATTCAGGTGGAAGGGCAAAGAGAGGTAATGTTTGGTGGTATTGAAAATTAAGTGTCTTGCCTGTTTTAAATGTTGCTGATATTGTTGTTTCTGTTAGCATTTGATTAAAGGGATAGAAAAATTTAGTTGAGGTGAAAACACAGAAGAATTGAGAAAATCAAAGAAGGTTAAAATTGACCTGTTTACGTAATGCAAGGACCTTTTGAAAATAATGTGGAAAGGATTAGTAATTCCTCATGTGTGTTTGAAATAAATTTGCTTACCATGTTCTTTGCACTTATTTAGTAACTAAAGGTCTTCAGGGAGTACTGTGTTTATCGTAAAAGATATACTCGGAAACTGGAATTCAGTAGGTGGAAAAATAAAGTTCTTGTGTTTCATTTGTGTTCGCACACACAAAGTCTACATAAAAAGCTAAGACGTGCGTTAAATCAGACGGTCTGTTAAATTATTATTTCCATCCAACATGCTAACTACTTAGCTTTTGTTTGAGTTTTCTCACATACATCCATTCTTGGTACAGTAACATTTGTAAGCACTTAATTGCCTCTATCTGCAGGATTAATCAGAACCATTCTGTGCATTCTGTGAGTATAATCAATTTACTTTTTGGACGCTCTTGTAATTAAATGTACTTGTTTATTTTGTGAAGCGATCTTGATTGGCATGAGCATGGAAATGTAGCATATAATGTAGCATAATTAGAACTTCCATCTTGATTGGAATCATATACTGTAGACTCATGGAGGTGGTTTAAACTCTCTTTATTGCGATCGGTTGTGCAATTCTAAGTTAATTCACTACTGTTGACCAGCCTTACCATATCTGTGTGTGCAAAGAAGGAACTTCGTGATCAAGCATCTAGCTGAAGAATTTATATACATATGCTTCGTCAACAAGTAATTTCCCACAAATTCTGTTTTTGGAACATCCTTGCTGCCGCCCACTGTTCCCAAAGAGAACATTTCTCTGATGCGGTGTTGATACGAAATTCAAAGGTTGAAAGAATCGATTGATGTCAGTGTCTGTGCCATTATTATCTCTGCACAGAGGATGAAGAGGTTGGGAAAGAGTGGGCAGCCTTGCTGCACCCCTCTCTCAAGGCAAAGTAGATTGAACTAGCTTTCAATACCTGTATAAGAATAGTTTAACCTAACATATCAGAGAAGGGCCAAAGATAAAATGTGGAAGTGTTTTTTGGATAAAACTCCACTCCAAGGTGTAATAGTCTTCTTTCGACTGATTTTATTCAAGGTTTTTACCACCATTTGCTCGCTTTTTTTCTCGCAAAGCAGGCTGGGGCAGCATGTCAATCAAACTATTACATCCCTCTTCTCCTTGAAAGAAACAACTTGAACAAACGAAAACTAAAAACACAATAAATGAAATGGGCATCTGCAAGTATTAGTAAAGCAATGCCAACCTTTTTTTTAGTTCTCAAGACGCGCAAAGTTCATAACAGTCATTGTAACGTCTAAAATCCTTAAAGTTCTTTATAATATTCAATGTTCAGAGGCTGTTAAAGCTCTTAAAGTTCAAAAGTTTCTTATGTCACTGGAACAGTCCTCAAATTTCTTCTATCACTCTTTCGGGCCTCTTTTGTTTCTTGCTTGGGTCATTCAGGGGCAAGTGGTGGAGTATGAACAGGTTTCCTTACTCCTTTCTCTTAAGGGTTGATCAGCTTACCATCCTGTGGTTTCAACAGGGAAGAGGCTGGTGATGTGAGCTGTGAGGTTTGAGGTAGGTGATGAAACATTGTCACCTTCCCTTTTGGCTGTGACCATGGATCCCATTTTATCGGTGACTACTAATGGATTTGGATCATATGGCATTGACAGCTTGTTGGTTTTGGGTTGACGTGAAAGAAGAACATCGCCAATCTTAAGAGAGGACATCTGGGCGTGAGTACACTGGTCCGCATACTGTTTCATGGAGCTCTTTGCTCTGGAATCTTGAAAGTGGACGAGCTTGTCAGTGGCGTGTACTGGAGAAAGGAGCTCTGGTAACTTGGTTCTCACACCACAAGTGTTAAGGAATTGTTTCCACGCTTGACTGTTGAATGGCGGTCCATTGTCAGACTTGATGACTTTGGGATATCCGTAAGCACAAAAGACTTTGTCGACAACGGACATTACTGTCTTGGCAGGGGTACTGCAGACAACTCCATCCACTGGGAAGCGAGAGTACTAGATCATCACCAGTATGTATTGGTCAAATGGAAGGGGACTGCAGAAATCAATGCTAAGGTTCAGCCAGGGTCCTTGGGGGAGATCAGACATGTTGAGCAGTTTTACCTTGCGTTGGGATGTGTTTGCTTGACAGGGTATACATCGCTGTACAGCTTCAGTGATGGCGGCATCTATACCAGGAAACCATACTTTACTGCGAATTACTGCCTTGGTTTTGTACTCTCCTTGATGGCCTTCATGAGCTAGCTGTACAACTCTTCTTTGAAGACTGGCAGGTATCACTATTCTTGTGTCTCTGAGGATCACGTTGGCCCTGTCATTTTACCATGAGCTCATTTTGGACACTGCAGAATTGTAGCAGGGTGGAGTAGTTGACTTCTGTTGATCCTTCATAGTTCTTTACTTCGTGCCATTTTCCTGTTTGTGTCATCTTGATGACAGCCTGTAAGGTGCTGTCATGTTCTGTCGCAGATTGCACCTCCTCAAGAGTGACGGCTTTGGGAAGCGAAGTTTAAGAGATGAATTGCACATAGTCTTCTGCCATCTTTTCTTCTCAACTCGGTAAGATGTTCTGTTTTGATGGGTGTCTTGACATGTAGTCAGCGGGATTGTCATGTCGGGGTTGTAGCCTGAGCACACCCGTGCAATGTGTAGTGGAGGGTTTGGCTTCTTCCAGATGTGGACAAGAGACTTGTGAACTGTAAGGACTTTGAAGGACACACCTGGTACGTAGATGTCAAAGTGCTCACATGCCCATACAATTTCCAGTGCCTCGCATTCGGTTTGGGAGTAGCGGGTCTCAACATCACTAAGTGCATGGCTGCTGTATGCAACTTGTCTGTCATCTTGGATGAGAATACCGGCTAGACCAACAGGACTAGGATAGTGGTGGGTTTGTCTGGAGCGAAGTACGGCATCGCTGTGGCTTCTGAAATGGCATTCTTGACCTTTTGGAAGGCTTCGGCTTGCGGTCTATCCCACGTCCATGGTGTCTGACTTTGTGTCAGTTTACGTAGGGGCTCAGTTACTGTCGCAAAATCTTTGATGAATCGGGCACTGTATTGAGTCATGTCCAGAAAGGAGCGGGGCTCAGTCTGATTCTGGGGTTCAGCTGCTTCTTGAAGCGCTTGTATCTTGCTAGGAGACGGAGCGATGCCATCTTTGGAGATGTGACCAAAGAACTCAATACTTGGTTTATTGAATTCACATTTCGATGAGTTGACGGTTAGGCCTGACTGGTGTAACCTCTGTAGGGTTTGATCTAGAGCACGGTTGTGGTCACTCTGGTCGCTGCCATATACTCCAATGTCATCGCTAATGTTTTTGCGCGAGAGATGTCAGATATTGTTGTCTGGATTGTGTGCTGGAAGATTTCAGCGGCTGCGTTGATTCCAAAACTCAACCTCTTGTACTGATCAAGCCCGAGATGTGCAGAGAAGGTTGTGATGTATCTGCATTAGGGTGTAGCAGCAGCTGATGGTAACCAGAATAAAGATCAAGCTTACTGAACACAGTTGCACCTTTAAGGTCAGTGGTCAGCTCTTGCAGTGTGTGGGGGTGATGTGTCTTGTTCTTGAAATAGCTTGATTGGCAGCCGTCGGGTCTAGTCGGGGCTCTTTGGGTTAGGAGAGGTGACGATCCTGGAAACCCACACTGTCGGACCAGATACTTTCTCACTGAGCCCTTGTTTTTCCAGCTTGGAAATCTCCGTGGCAACTTTATCATGCATATGGAATGGGGTTTTAACTGCGATGTGGGGTACACTTTTGTCAATGTGTAACATCACTTCGGTATTCTTGAGGCATCATCTCACACAGGCCTGGGTATTTGGCAAGAAGTTCCTCTGCAGAGGGTGCACTTGTCTGAGAGACGTGGCTGATGCCCAATTTGCTGTTGCTTTGCCTAAGAACGACAGGGTGGAGCCTGGGACTACAAGGAAATCTGCAGATACAGGATGGACTTCATTGGTGCTGACTTCTGTAGTCAGGTACTCTGTGCACACAATTGGTGGTGATTCATATGGGTGGATAAGGCACCTGCACTTTTGGAATGTGGATCCACTGTCACGCTGTTGATTACCCATGGTGGAGTTCACAATGTTGCATGATGCACCTGAATCAATGATTACCCAACAGGTAAACCATTAATTAAGATAGGAAAGTGTCCTCGTTGTCTTGGAGAGCAAAGGCATATTCATCAGTGTAGGCATCATCTCAGAGTCTAACGGTAGGCCTGAGTCACGCAACGGTTGTTGAACTTGCTCATTAACATAGGATTCTTGCGAGATTTTCCTTTCCTGAAATGACATTTAGGTTGTGAGTTGGCATTTGTTTGTCCACCACGCTGGGTCTTGGTACGGCACATCGATGCAAAATGTCCGGTAATCTCACAGTTATAACATGTCATGGTACGGGAGCAACGACATTTATCGCTCGAGTGGCCTGTGAACCCACAGTGAGAGCACTGTTTTTGGTCGATTTTGACTGATTTGAACGTGTGGCCTGGTTTCTTTTCCCACCACAAGGTTGTCGATCGACGGTGTACACTTAAGAGGACTGGTTATCCTCAGGAATTTGGCGTGGCTGGCTTTGCGAAGCTTCAATTGCTTAAGCCATGTCTAACGTATGATCCAAGCTCAAATCTCTTTTGGCGAGTAGTTTTGTACGCAGTTTCATGGAGAGACAATTATCTAGGACTTGCTCTCTGATAAAACTGTCCGTTCTTTCCACTGGAAAATCGCAAAGGGTAGCCAGTCAGCAAAGTCTTGTGAGGAATTGTGCAACGGTTTCGCCATTCTGTTTTCTGTTTTCTTGTCGAAATATGTGTTGATTGTAAAATTTTTTTCACGGAGCAAAGTATTCATGTCCACAGCCGTTTTATAATCCGCTGCAGTGTCGGTCAATGTGCGGAAGATGTCTTTCGAATTGATGAATTTCGAATTTTTGCAGCCTGTGGCGTAGACGAATATTGCGAAGCTTTTGAGCCACTTTTGACATCGTTGAGTGAAGGAATTTTGATCGCCATGCAGGGCCAAAAGGTGGTATCAAAGCTATGGTGATCGGTACGGTCATGATGAGTTCAATTTATCCTCGTCACCAGTGCAAAAAAACAAAAACTAGTCTTCTTTTGACTGGTTTTATTCAAGGTTTTTACCACTACAACCTTGCAAAGTCTCGCAAAGCAGACTATTACACAAGGTTTCAAAAGCAGACCAGAGATGTTTTTTGTTTTGACGAAAGGAAATAATGTACTGGTAGGCATTTCAGCATACATAGAGCGACCGCTCTGAAAGCCAGTTTGGTCTTTGCTGGTTACGCTCGGAAGAACTGGTTTCATTCTATCTGTGATCACTTTAACAACCATCTTGTAATCACAGTCAATCAAAGAGATGGGCTGCCAGTTTTTTGTGGTATAAAATTCTCTTTCTTTGAAATGAGGGAAATAATTCATCTTATCATATGACCTGTACGACCCCACACGCTTTTTCCTTGGTAAACCAAATGAAAAAAGTCCCGTATGAGGGCCGTATGCCTTCATCTAACAAGGCTGGAAAGACCGTATGGCCCTGCTAGAAAAGCAGAAATACCAAATCTTTCTGTACTCGAAAGGAATTACTCCCAATTGCGTCAATAAATTTGCCTTGACTCGTTGTCGCCACTGTTAAGTACTGTGTTGTCTTCCTCGTACTTGTCACCACTGTTAAGTACTGAATGCTTTAATAACACAACAATTGCAGAACACTACACAGTGCACATGGCAGACTAGAACTGAGTGCAAGGATCTGACGTAGCAGTTACATAAGCCGGGTACATTCGTGCCCAGACTCTTGGGAGTACAACTACACCACAATTTTTGATATTTTTTCATTTTCATTATACCATCGAGCCTTTGATCATATAATAGCACCTTTTCTTTTTTTCTACAATGATTTGTTCAAGTTCAGCCTTCATGGAATCTAATTGTTGCTGAAGTTTATCTTTAACAGGAGACAAATCTCTCTCGTGCCTGTTTATATGAAGGAGAGTTGTCTCTGTTAGGAGGGTTACCCTCCACACTGAGCTAGCGTAGTCAAGGGAACTTCACATAGATTTTTTTTATAAATAGCAGCGAACCATTTAGATGAGAAAATGCAAAATTGGCTTGGGGGACAGGGTGACCCTGGGTGGGGAGTCACTCGCTTCGAAAGTTGGGTGACCCTGGGGGCAAGTTAACTTTTTCTCATATAAACGGTTGGTTCACCTGTTGGAGACAACGCATGGCGTGCCGACCGTCACGTAATGGCCAGATTTAGGTTTCACTTACAAACAAATGTAGATTAAAGACAAAAGTAATACAATTAATGAATGGGACTCGAAGGAAGAAGGAGAAACGAAGATTTGAATATTTAATAAGTTCAGCTGTAAATAATTATGCAGGATCAACTTTGATTTGGCAATCATCAGGGACAACTTTTTTCATTTTATTGTCCTAAGGCGAGAATGCAATCTTCTAACTCCTGCTGTTTTCGATTTTTATATTTTCTTTTGCATACGTTTAATCATTTTCCATAAAAAAGTGTGATCAACATCTCGATTATTTTCAAACAGTAATTTTGTTTCTTTAATCTTTTTGTTGACTGCATTCACATAATTAATTTATTTCAAAAGAGCTCTAGGTGTTTAGTTTCACAGCCCAGTGCCTCTTGTGTAGGTGCACAGATTGAAGCTTAACGACATAGAATGGTCACTTCTATAGCTTGGAAAAATTGCAACAGTTTTGGTACGGTTTGATAAACTATAACTATAGATAATTTAGAAAAATCTAGTTGACAATGAATTTCTGGTTTACTTTTAATTGTGTCCACATGTAGTGCTAAATTCACGTCTGGATTGACGTCTCTCCAAGTGTCTGTTAGATTACGGTTTTCTTTTATTTTGAAAACAATTTTTCGTCCCCACGGGCTTTTGGTATGGAGTGAGATTTTAAATTGATGTCAACAGTGAGGCCCGATGGGGCGAATGGTGGGAAACCTGGTCTCAGGAACTCTGAAAGTATTTTGATGACTTACTTATCCATTTCTTTTTAATAATAAAACACTTTTCATTTTGTGTGGTGGCGCCCTACTTGCATGTTTCGCCAAAAACAGAGAATTACCTGGATTTTAGCATCAAAAATGCTGGCTTCGTTTTCGCTGTAGAAATATGCGACATCTCAGTTTTTGTGTACAATTTCTACAGTTTTAATTAATATATATTGTTGTTCAGTTACGTTTTGTACGGGGAAGCTGAAAAATGCTCGCAGAAAATTGTTAAAATTAAGAAATAAACACAGCGTTTTCATTCCCAACGTGGCTATTTTTATCCTGGAAAGAAATTTGATCAGGCAGATTTTGATCACATGCTAGGCAATTTTCTTCAAGCTTCATCTAAACACTTGATTACCCTTGATCCTAAAGCTTACCTTTTCTTCTCAAAATTTAGTCGGCGAACGGCTTGCCTGGGTCCTTGCCCGTCTGGTAAGGAAGGAGAGAAAGTTGCTTGCCTGAAGGGAAAATTTACTTGTCCCGGACAACCGGATGGGGGTTTTTTCGAGCCCTGCATGCACA
The DNA here is from genome assembly GCA_947652115.1 of Blastomussa wellsi. NCBI lineage: Eukaryota > Metazoa > Cnidaria > Anthozoa > Scleractinia > Plerogyridae > Blastomussa > Blastomussa wellsi. Next base: position 13,772,280 of record OX393567.1, read on the forward strand.
TAAACAATATGACCTCTTTTTCTATACGGATTGTTTCACAAGGTAGATAAATTGCTGTTTTACTCGTAAACAAGCACAGTGACATATTTTTTATTCCAGAATTTTGTTGTACAAATTATCATCTTTGAGTTAGAAAAATATAAAGAGGAATTTTGGGTACTACTAGGATAAAAAGATACAGTTGAAACTTAGCAGTAACGAAACCATTACTCGAGGATGCCAATTGCCGCCTTGAGAACAACGACCTCAAGAGACATTTTAAGTCAATGTCGTTTCAATGTGTGTGATTTTTCCATGTAATCAAGAATTTCTAGTTATCAAGATTTTTACTAAGTATTCCCTTAATAATCTTTGTATTGCCTTCAGCTACTGTAAAATGTACCATGGAACGATCAAATATCACACATGCCTAGCACTGTTACAGGCAACACAGCCACTCCAACCTTGTTCAGATTAATTGTGAATCGGCTGCTCATCTGACTACAGTGTACATGCACACTGAACGCTCTATTGCAAACAAATCTGCATTATCCTTGACTACATTTAATGAATGCAAGGCTGATTTATATGCAATCACCAATACCTGTTTATCTGATAATGACTCCACCTCACTTCAGGCTATTGAGTTGCCCCTGATGTGATCGGTGGTGGCGGCACTGCTGTCTTGTTTAGAGATGACAATTCAGGGCTCAACACTAACAGTAGCCAACTAGCCACAGGCTAGTAGAAATTTAGTTCGGGCTAGTAGGTTTTCGATTTCCACAAGTCACTTTGGCTTGTAAACAAAATGAAATTGGCCGAAGTGGTTTCTGTCTTCCTCAAGCAAGGCAAACACAGACACGTTTTCCCGGAAACAAGGTCAGAATTTCATTGTGGATTTATCATGTTACCGGACCATGTGCCAAAAGAATTGTTCTTTTATTAGTGGAACTGGTTTAACTACAATGCAGTTACCAATATTATGTATTCAAGAGAGTCGCTTGCAAGTCTTGCTTGTAATTCAGCTGCTGTTATTGGACCTAGCCAACATCAATGCTGTGCTAGTAACATCTAACACCTGCGTTTTTGGCTAGTAACATATAGGTTGTCACTAGCCACTACACTAGTAATTTGAAAAGTTAGTGTCGAGCCCTGAACATACCTACTGGTATTTCCAAACTCAAATCTGGCTCAAAGAAATCTTTCCAATTTTCTGAGTTTCTCATCTCCACTGGCTCTTTGCACCTTTTGACCTGTCATCATTTATCACTCGCCATATTCTACCAACCATCCTGTTACTGTTGACCATTTCACTTTTAAATTTTCAGATTACCTGGGAACCATTATACTATAAAATGAACCTCTCTGCCTTACTGATGATTTTAATATCCATGTTGATGACCACTGTGACTTGGCTTGTCACAGGTTTTGCACCAAGAACGCTTTCCTCCAAAATGTACTTATTGTTGCATTCCCACACACACACACAAAGGAAAAAAATACTTAATTTGTTACAATTAATGATGTTTATAGTATATGTATGTTAATCTTGTCAAGGCACTAAGCTTGAAGGAGCCTGCTGCACAGAAACTAAACTACAGTGTCCATGCATCACCTTACTAATGATTTGCTTAATTTAACCACTGACTTATAAGAACGTGTTTACCATTACAAGTAGACAGGAATACAGCTCCTAATGGTGGACAGCCTCAGTCCAGTGCAATGCTGGATGGAGTCAATGTTACATCAGGAACCTGGGCACAGACTTCCAACCAAGCTGCCAGACCAGGTCCTGCCCCTGGAGGTACACAACCTTTGAGCTCAGAAAATCCACAAGTAGCTCAGAGAGCACTAGCCTGGACAGGTCATTTGGAGTGGCAGGATACTGTAAGTACCAGCTGTAAAACCACAGATATCCTGTGTCCATTTGATTTTATTGATATCTATTTTATGGCTTTTGTAGAACACCTATTTAGGCATTGTGCTGGTTTTAAAGTGCTAACTGGAAATTGAGTTTAGCCATTGTCAAACTTTAAGGCCATTTCCAGTCCGTACTGCACAATCTCCACCTGCAATGTTTATCAAGTCTCACACAAGCCAAAATGAAAAGTACAGGTAAAAACTTACCTTTTTATTCATTATTAACATCTGATATCCTTGCAAAAGAATACTGACTTGCTTCAGGATTGATGTTACAGCTGAGACTCAAGCTGAGGTAAAATTATGTATGGCATGGAGGAAAGCCTCCACTGACTACCTTAAAACCAGATAAACATTCATCAAATGAATGTGATTATGGACGCTTTTGTTTGGGATATTCCGGAATAAGAATAAATTACGGAAATAGCTAAGTTTTCGTTTACCAAATGAACGATTATTCCAGATACAGTCGAACCTGGATTATCTGGACTCGGTGGGACTTGGGTAAAATTATTAGTCTGGATAATTGAGAGTCCGGATAATCGAAAATATGAATATTTATGAGGCAGCAATGTAAATAAAAGAAATAAAGATAACACATTTTTAATTCTAAAAGTGTGCTTCATTAACTACAAAATACAGGTGTAAAGGTCTACGAACTATACTATACTCATGTTTGTAAATGAAAACCTATTCGTCATTTCTAAATAAGTGAAGCACAGTAGTTTGCTTTAAAGTCTTGTAAAGAGATCGCATGGCTATTAAAGCCCATCATACGGCAAAGTTGAATGACTTGAGTAGGGTCAACATTAATCTGTCTTTCCATTGCGGACAAACATTTTTTGAAACATTCTGCTGCCTCTGAATTGGATACTTGTTTCTCCTCCTGGTCATCATCTTCCTCCTCGCTACTTTCATTTTCGTTGGAATGTCAAATGAACGATTATTCCAGATATTCTGATGCCCTTGCCGAAACAGTCGGCGGATTTTTCCATGCTTAGCAACTATTAAGGCAACAGAAACTGCAGGCTCAGACAAATGGTAAGATTTTTCAGAACAAGATGGCGTCCATGTTGTCCACTGCTGGAATATGTGCCATTCTTTTGTGTGTTTGTACAGAAGAGTTAGCGGAGTATGAGCATGAGAAAGGTAGCGACATGGTATAGGAATTGTTATCGTTCTTTCTGTTAGGCGAAAAGTTAAAGAAACGTGAGAGGGCCATGCTGATCATGAGGAAGTTGTTCTGAATTATTCATTGTCTACTATTCGTGAGCACTTTACTCCAGAAACATTTGAAGGACTAATTTGCGAGTTAGCTGATTGTCTGGAACTTCCGCAAGGACACTCTCATGGTGGAAGGCCACCAATGTCAGTAGACAAACAGCTAGCTGCTTATTTTCATGTGCGTTATGCCATAAAGAATAATTTAGCGGAATATCTCCTAAAGTGGCCAACTAGTAGTAGAGCTGTCGAAGTAACGGAAGGCTTTGAAGAATGCAAAAGATTTCCTGGTTTGATTGGGGCAGTTGATGGCTCACACATTGCCTAGAGAACTTCATCAACAGAAAGAATTTTCATTCCATCACATTACAAGCTTGCTGTGATCATGAAATGTTCTTCACCAACTGTTACAGTGTGGTTGGCCTGGCAGTGTTCATGACTCACGAGTGTTAAGAAACACAGGCATTTTGTAATCTGCTTTAAATAGACATGATGGCTTCTTTCCCAGAAATTCACATCTGTTGTCAGATGCAGCTTAATACCCACTCAAAACATGGATCATGATCCCATACAAGGACAACGGACATTTAACAGAACAGCAAAGGACCTACAATCATCTTCATTCTTCAGCAAGAATGGTTATTGAGCGAACATTTGCATTGCTCAAAGGTCATTGTTGCATGTGTCATTCATAACATCTGCTTGTGCGATGAGGATAGCTTTTTGGATTTCATGGATTACCAAGATGATGAGGTGAATGGGTATGAGATTGTTCTTACTTCTGACACCCCAGCAGCGTACAGAAATCATGGAGTATCTATCACTTGGTGTTGTAACTTGTATGTGTGGTCCTGATGCATAGGTGACAGCTTGAAAACACAGATGGATTTTTGCCTGTTTTCTTGCACCTTTGAAAAACAGAAATCTGTCTCTGCATTCACAAATTAATAATTTTAACAAAACTTTTGATTCCATCTTGTAAGATAATTTAGCCCAAAGAGAGAGCAGCTGAGAGAGTATTCCCTTCCATTTTGTTAAGGGGCTATGAGGTTTCATTATTTTTCTGCTCTGTACACAATCTAAACGGACTATTAATCATAATTTGATTGATTGAAAAGGCAATTCAGATTTCAGCTCCATAGAAATTGGAGAACCAAGCCTTTCATTTTTCATGGTCAAAATGGAAAGTGGCATGGTTCGCAGGTGTGCACACACTACATATGTTCTATGTATGTATGGCATCAATTAAACTTGTTTTCTCTTGATGTTAAAATATAATTTGGCCTTGTTTTAGGGAAAATAAATAACATTGATAAACACCTCATAAGTGAATTCCTTGTTACATGTGATTAATCCTTGTCTCTGGGGTCAGTGTTGTTATTTCCGTCTTGAATTACTTACTGTAGCCAGACCTCTCAAGGTTTACATCATTACAAGATTGTAACAACCAAAACGAAATTGAAACCTATACTCTGGGACTTTACATTTACATGTATAGTTATTATTGTCTAGAAAATATATAAGTATCTGAAGATTTTGCTTAAAACCTGAGGGGGGAGGGGTATTTTAAATCCTCCTTTCTAAGCAAAAGTTATGATGCAGCCCACATCAACGCATGTGCACGCAAAATGCCCACCTGTTGCACAGTAAGTAGTTTTCATGATAAAATAATCTTCTTGTCATGTTAACAACAGCATACACTTTTCTCATCAGATTCGTGACCCTAATGGCCCCCAGCAGAGAATAACACGTTCTTTGGCTTGCCATGCATCTGTTGTTTCTGGAGATACTCTGTAAGTAATTGTAGCACATCCCAAAAGTGAAGGTACAAACTTAATATTTGCAGATGCTACTTTTGCCATTATTTTCACATCCCCTATTTTTTTCTCAACCCTTTGCTGAATAGGAAATAAAATGCAAAAAAATAAGCAGACACAAAAATAAATAATTGTTGTCACTTTATTTCATCAAGGAAAAAGAAATGTTAAAAACAGTTCATGGTGAATATGGAACTTATGATCAATGAGCTTAGAGTATCATTTGATGTCCAACTTGGCTTACTGTTTAAACTAAGCTTTGAATTGCTGTCAGGTGGAAAAGCCATTGAAATCAGTGCACAGCTCTATTAATGCTGCTCGGACATACAAATAAGCCAGTTAAATTGAAAATGGGGCATTAATTGCAAATGTTGTGAACTTGATTGCCAGTTACAGTGACTACAGTTCATATATGAACCTAGTAAATGGCCCAGTACACCAAGAGTTCTCTGTAGCTCAGCCAGTTAGAGTGCCCAACTGGTTTCCAAGAGGTCAGACTCATGGGTTCACTCTCGATTTTTATGAGATGATAGTTGATTCGTCCTAGGGCCCCATCAACTACCATCTCATAGAAATCTCAAGTTCATAGTCTGATTGTTAATTATTTTTATGGTTTTTCATGTTTCTTCAGAAAAGCTAAAAACTGGCCTCCAAAGCTTATCATGCAACTCATTCCACAAAATCTATTGGTATGATTATACATGTATACAGTACACTGGTAACAATTGCATTGATAAATAAATGTAAAAACAATTCATAGAATTCGTAGAATGTAGATGTACTGTAGAGTGATAACCACATTATTCTAACTAGAATTAAACTAGAATTAACGGTTGGTCCTATTAGTTGTTTTGACTGAAAAACATGACAGACTCTGGTTTAAAAATTGTTCAGACAAAGAGAAAGCGAGGTGGTTGTATTAATAGGGTGCTCAATTGGCACTTCACACAGTCTGAACAAATAACAGGACAACAGACAACCAGTTAAAACTGTTGTTCCTGGAGTAAAATACAACCAGTTAAACCTGTTGTCGCTGGAGTAAAATACTCTGGGATATTTGCACTGTGGTCCAGAAACAATACAATACTGAAAATAATATCTTTTAATTATTTTGCAGTCGACGTTGGGACCCTTGCTGCAGAACTCCAAAACAGTGGCATTCCATTTTGCTCCAAATGATCAAGAATCCTTGAGAGCACTTTACAGAGTAATGGCATCCAATGGAGTCAAGTTTGTAAGTGTGTTGTGTATTTTTAAATGTACAAAATATCTACATATGGATGAGAGCAGCGGTAGATAATACATTAAACGTCTTTGACTGGTCATAGCATGGTGATATATTGATCAGACTGTCCACAGTTGCATGCACATAACTGACTTTTTTGTTTTGTTCATTTCAGGCTGGCTGTGTTCATTTCCCACCTGTACCACAGTGTGATGTCAAAGTTCTTCTTTTGATTTTTAGTCCCAAGAAGCGTGCTTTTGTTGGATTAATCCCTGTTGAGCAGGTCTGTATCCAACTTTATGCATATCTAATTTGTTAGTTGGGGAACTACATTACAATATTTTCTCTGGGATTTCAGGTGTTAAAGGGACAGTACCTTAGTGCATGTGCAAGCCAACTCAACTCTTTTGTCTATGAACCAATCGGTTTCGAGTTATGAACTCATGCCTGTGCCCAGAATAAATCCTTTGGGCCAACAATAAATTCGATGTTTAACACAAAGTCTCACATTTGCTGTGAAAATCCATAAACATGTCCAATGAACTGTATGGCTCATTCTTCCTGGCTGTATCCATGATAGCCTGTACAAACATTTAGTGAATAAACTTTTTTGAACTTCGCTGATCTTTCCGGGACTTTTGCAATACTGATTAAGTGAACAAGGTGTTTAAAGCATTGGAGTTGGGACAAACAAAAGAAATTCAAATATCATAACACCTCTGTTGCAACATTTTCGCAAATGGTTGCGAAATTATCAAAGGCAATTTTCCCGCAAAGTCATTTGCTGGCTTGCAATTGTTTCTTTAAAAATGGAATATAATGGGCTAACGTTATTACTTTCACATGCGCAAAACCATGAACCAGTCCCATTCTCATTAGTCAAATCAGTTATTGCACCTTCTGAGATCCTCTTTCCCGCAGATGATACGCTTTGTTTGCACTGTCCTTGATACCTTAGGAGGGAGGTCTTTCCATTATTCAGTCACAGCAGTTGGAAGTTAAAAACATCTCATGCTGCCTAGTAAATGAAATGAAATAAATACTGCAACCTGAAACACAAAGTTTTGTTGAATTTAGCTATTTTCATATTTCTTGTACATATCAAAAATACCCCCATGTGAGCTATACAGTCTGCTGTACATAGCATAAATCAAAATAAAGTATGTGATTAAAATTTATATAATATTTTGCTTAATGTATTTCCTTATCTCCCACAGACAAACTTTGTGGAAGGAATAAGGGTATGTGTTTGTGCTCATATACCATTTGTGTGCATGAAAAACGCCAGAAAACTGTTAGAGGACATGCGTAGGGGAAGAGTTCATAGCTATCCAAATTACTGCTTGGTAGAGTTTACCACGAGCCATTGCAAATCAAAATAATTTCGTGAAAGATACAGTTTCATTAGTAAGTGCCACATTTGTCTTTCTTTGGATTTTCGATATGGCGGCCATCAAGTAAATTGTACAATAATTGAAGTACATGTAGGCTCTACCACCAATATATTTTCTTTCCTTTTCTCTTAACAGCTCCTTAGAAAGAACGTCTTAATTATGATCATGTCAGAAAATTGAAAGTTGTCGTACAAACTCCAGTTTTTGTCACCAATAACCGGACATCAAAAATTCCAAAATGCTTTATCTCTGAAGCGGAGCACTGAATCAATACCCAAATTCAGTTGCATAGAGATTATTGTGCAAAAAGCTTTGAAGAACTTTAATGATGTTGGGCGAAAACCTCCTATACTATGTGGCAGAGTAATATGCAGAAAACATAATAACAAGTTTTGATTTGTTCAATTGTTTCATTTGATTGCAGAGTGTTGTGCAAAAACACAAAATGGAGCAAGTCGCTAAGGTATGTTTACAATGATCACTTGTATTTAACACCTGGCATTGGACAGTACCGGTATTATATGAGCTACAGTTATATGGACACGTGCAGTGTAAAAAAAATTGGGTTTAAGTCCAGAATGCACTTTTGTCAAGGTGGGCTGGGCTGTCGCCTGCTAACCCCTAACTGTTAACTACTAAGGCACTAAAGTGAATGGGGGTGGGATGTGGTGTAAATCTATGTTACTTTTGTAGGTATATAATTATATGGTTCAGACAACCCTCTGCTTTCCTTGTCGTAGTATACTCTCTAGAGCAAAAGTTGAAACAATTTGCTCTTGACACGTGCAGAAAATTTGTCTATGTTACATTCTGGGGTGCAATCTCATTCCTTTTGGCCACTGATAGGGAATGATTGACTGGAACCTCATGTGCGTCTTCCAGTAGAATACATGTAGGATGGATATGCCCTAAGTTTCTTGCGGGGCTATTTCTTAATAATTTTTGTGCTCAGGAATATTTGGATGGAGATAAACTAAACAATGGCACATTATTTGCAGACATATCATCTTGACCATTGCCTAGTGTTGCAACTGACTTGCACGCAAAAACGATTTAATGTGCTTTGTGTGTACTATTTTTGGGGATTTTTGGTGCAAATTTTGTAACAACCAGGGAGCAAATACATGTATTCCAGCTGTACTGGACCAGGGCTCAACACTAACTTTTCATCTTGCTAGCCTCGTGGCCAGTCACAACTTAGATGTTACTAGCCCAGCAATGATGTTGGCTAGGTCCAATAACAGCAGAATTACTAGCAAGACTTAAAAGCACAATGCAAGCGACTTTCTTTGAATACGTTATATTGGTCATTACATTGTACTTAATCCAGTTCCAATAGTAAACTAAACAACAGTTTTTGTGAAATGATTAAGATATTTTGTAACAGGAAAGAAATGAGTCAGGCTGCAATTAAGGTTCAGAGATTCCATTGTCCAGATTCCATCTTTAAACCAGTTCCAATAATATAAAAAGAACGATCTTTTGTGAGGTGCCACATACATAATTAAACTATTTGATACTGGAAAGAAATCAGGTAAGCTGTCAAAGGTTCAGATATTCCATTGTCCAGATGGTTTTACTATGTGATAAGAAGTTAATGGTTAAATTAATCCATGAAAGTTGGCCGCTTAGCCCTCTCCCCAGAATCAACCCATCTGGCAAAAGCCAAAGAAGAGTGATATCATAATCTGCTGGCGAACCACAACGGTCCTTACATCAAGTGTTGTCCTAAAGTCGCTTATTATTCAGTTCAGTTCTCCCTTCTCTCTCTCTCTGCAATTGAAATTTGACCTCCATCCATTCATCAAGGCAGGACTGCACGTTGTAGGGCTTCAAAAGGCTTGGACAAAACCTGAATGGCATCCTCGCCATAAATAAGCATCTGCTATCGGTTATTTTTTGGTCATGACTGGTGGTCTGTTAAAGTTGCTGCTGCACAAAGAATTTGATCACAGCCTAAACCTTGGAATCTTTTGCTAAAAAATGCAGTGTTCTTGTCAATGATGTCATCTCTGCTGGCAGCAAAAGACACTCCATCACATCCGGACCTTGTTAAATCGAGACCTTTGTACTGATTCCCATTACAAATTACAAATTACAAATTGATGAAATGAGGTGAGGTGTTTTCCTGCAACATATCGTTGGCCTCTTCTAACTGTGGAACTGCCTTTACAGTATCCGAAAAGGCAAGCTATAATCATTGAGCAATATAATATACCTTGATCAAATGGGGAATATCTTGTTTCAGCAGGGCGTAGACTACACCCACTTTTCCAACCGTTAGAGGCACCATCAGAACCTTGGGCAACATTTTTTTCTTTACAATTGTCACAGACATCAGTCATAGCACTGTTGGCCCTTAGAGGCTGGGAGGCTCTGCATTTTACCTTATTTTTACATACAAAATGCATTCTTAGTGTGCCGTGTCGCTTAAGCGGCCTGAACTCAGCCAGTAAAGCACTATTTTACACTGAGACTTGATTTTCATGAAGATTAAGTGACAAAACGTACACAATTTTACTTTGATACATGCACATAAGCTCCAATGTTTTTCTGCTGACTCATTTTACCTTCTACTCTCCACGGCCTTTCTAGCTGCTGGAAAAGTCTAGATCATTGGTAAACCCTGAAAATGAGGCCCAGATCTGCTATGGGCATGTCAGCCTTTTAATGCACCAATTTTGCGCCAAAACTGATCAGAGTGTTTTTATTAGCTCTGTCAGAATGATTTTGATGCTCATAATGGACAGTCGTTTGGAAAGACTTGTCCCAGCTGTATCAGATTCTTATCGCGAAGTCTGCTGACATGCAAATTCACGTCACAAGCGGTGCAAGGAGCATGGGCATTAACCATGCATATATGTGTGCTTAGTGCTCTAAGCGTTCTCAGCTTCAGTAATACCTGGTTCTTTAAGATTAGCGCAGGATTTGAGCTCTACAATTGTGTTGACTACTTCTCCAACTTTCAAAAAGCAAACATACACATCTTCAACCCCACGCACACTCACATTCGTAGCCCTGTCCATCACGACAACCACGCGTACGCTGTTTGTATTCACTCCCCAAGTTCATCCTTGAACTCTTTGGATATTGCCATTATGAAATTTTTGCAAGTCTTAGCAGTTCTTTAAGTTTGCCCAAGCTCAATACCATGCTTCTGTTCAAGTTGACAGAGCTGAGGGTAAATGAATGAATGGCATCTCCATTTTCGCTACGAAATACGCAATGTCAAACAGCTTTTCTAGCTTCAAAATGGTTTCTTTGTTTAACTGTCTCAAGGCTGAAATGTCTGCTTTGGCGGTGGAGATTTTAGTCTTACACCTTCTTCAGCGGGTCATTTCTTTTCGCAACTCTCGTCTTTGCCCTTTTCTTTTTTACCACCGGTAAAAGAACCCTCCTCTTAGCCATTATGAAATTTTAAGAAAAGAAAAACAATGCGATCTTGCATCTGTAACCACTTCACACATAGTCGGCATACCTAGAGTCATCCTTAACTGGTAACCTTCAACACAGCGAACCAATTTATCATCCCAATGAATTGCGCCGGTTTTAATTTTGTTCAATGGCCTCATGTTTTCCTGGCATTAAATCTCTCAGGCCGACAGATCACAAGGACTCTGGTTTTCTTTGAGACTTCTTTGGAAAAATAATATGGAGACCCTGGGGTGTCATTGTAAAAACTGTTGGGAGACTTCTTCATAGAAAGGTGTCATAGATTTGATTCAAAATTAAAACAACTACATTTATCTGAACAATACTGCAAACTGCTGAAACGGCTGATTTAAATGTTGAAGGAAATAAATCTTTCTTATATAATTATTTCTGTATCTTTCTCATATAATTATTTCTGTATTGTGGTAAGTTTTGTCAGTATGCATACGACGTGTTGTTACGCTAAATGAAATGTTATCCCTTTACCATTCTGCATGATTTTGTGCATGATTTTCTCGGGAGGCTCCTGCTGTCTTGTTTGTTAAATATTTCTAGTTACCCGTTTTCGTCTCGTATGAGACGACTGGGGACAAGTCAGCATTTATGTACCACACACCAAAAGTAAACAAACTTAACTTGCATATGTGCTTAACAGCATGTGCCTGGTAACATGTTACATCCACAATGAAATTCTGATCTTGTTTCAGAGAAAAGTGTTTGTGCTTGGCCAAAGTGACTAGTGGAAATCGAGAACCTACTAGCAAGAACTAAATTTGTACTATCTGTGGCCAGTTGGCAACCATTAGTGTAGAGCCCTGTAGGTGTTTTTTGATTTGATCGAATTATTATTTTTCGAGAAACTACTTTCGAGCGAGTTTAATAAAATGCAGAAAAAAAAGCATTGTGTTTGAATCATTTGCTGATTGACCAAAATTTGGCAGCTCAGGTAACCGGAATGAACATGGGATATTTAGTGACTTACCTATATTTATGTTGTATGTTGTATTGTTTTATTATTTAAAGCCAAGCAACTACCATGTTGCTATTCTCTACTTGCACAAATCCCATAATACACCTTTTACCCCCCAAACTTTTGCATAACCATTGTTTCCAATTTCTCCTGGACATGAAGATGTCCCAAGGGTATCACGGTATCACGTTTGGTTTGTTAACGTGTTACCAGAAATAAGGTCGGTCCCATTGCATTCTGTACTGTAATCTGCAACAGGTATGGTCTTTAGACAAAATTATTTATTTTCTTCCTATTTCTGATCTGGCATAGCGTATTGATAATTTTTGTGTTTGGTTTGAATAATTATTCTGGTCTGAGAAGCATGCTGTATCCCCGCCTGCACTTTAAGGGAGCATCGTCTGGATGTAACATGTACAATCCAAATTGAAAATAAAAGAATACCATTAACATTTTTGTTGTGCATACAAGCTCGTACTTTGTTTAAAATGTTAATTCTGTATATCTTAACTTCAGATTCGACTTCATCAGCAACGTGTTCTTCAGCTCCAACAGCAACAGCTAAGACAACAGCCACAACAACAGGCTCAACAGCAGCCCAACTTCACTGCCGCTGCTGCAGCAGCTGGTATGGCACAAGGGCAGGTATGTCAATTAACTGTGTCCACAGTCAATTAACAGGCAGTTTTGCTACACATTTGTCGGTGGAGCACTATGAATATATAACCCATAGAAATGACATCTGTAAGGAACAGAAGGTAATTCTACAAAATCACAGAAATCGTGGTGCTTTTCTGATGCAATAAGCTCAAGTCGGAGACCTGTGAAATGTCATTTGAGATATTTAGGTCATTTAGGGCAACATTTTCCGAGCAATTGTCCTATCATGAACACAAAAAGACAGTTAATTAGTCAGGAGTTGTGATGTTTCTGTGGCTATGAAATTTGTTTGTTTGTTTACCGAGAGTGGTGACTAACAATCCTTCCTGGATGAGTGTATCACTTCATGCTACAGAAACCACAACTTATAGTCCATTTTACAGTTCTGTGAAATGTAACCAGGCCTCTGTATGAAAGCGAGGCTCAGGGTGACCTTGTCATGATAGAGACCAGAAACTATTTAGCATAACAACAAAACGATTTACATATCAAAAGCAAGAGGGTTTTTATCCATGCAAGGTCACCTTCAGCCTCAATTCCACTCAAAGGCTTGGTAACTAAGCACAGAACTGTAAAATGGCCTATTGCTGCAGCTTTAATGATTGCAAAACCTGGCTTAGACTTGTTAAACTGTTACGAAATCTCTTCAGTTTCCACAGCAACAGTCACAAGTATCCCAGCAGCCTCTGATAAATTCTGGAGGAAATACACTGATGACCAGTGCAACACAAGGCTTAGGGCAAACCCCAGAGGGATTAGTGACTAGTGCCCAGAGCTCTGTGCCCCCCAATATGGGCTTCAGTGGAGTGAATGCTGGAAACCACAATATGCCTGTGATGCCCATGGATCAACCAGACAATGCTACTGTAAGCATGAATTCAACAATTTTCTTTTTACCAATCTTGTAAACTTTGGTTACATTTCAAATACTTTTTAAATTTCCACGAGCGTGAATATTTTGAATTTTCTTGAAGGTATAAAGGGAATTGAAACAGGTTAAACTCGTCAACCATAGATTAGCTTTGGAATTGGTGAAGTAGGGTAGCAGTCAGACACGGAGGAGGTATCCATGGCAATACTGCGAGTGCTCATCCCCAGAGGCAACATGACAATGAATTACCACACCTGATACTTAAAGGCGCCGTGTCATGGCTGAATGTTACTAGTCTTACTAATTTTTGCCAATGCTCACTATTAAACTTCACGTTTGCCAAGAAATTGCTTATTTGGGTGAATTTGGTATCCATTTTCCATCCCCTTAATATGGCTAAAAGCCATTACACAGTTTCTTCAACAAAGAGGGGTTGGAGTGGGAAAAAGCTTGATAACTTAGCAGGCAAAATGGCCTCACCAACAACAACAAGCAAGCGAGAGGGCAAAAGGTCACCCGTGAGTGCAGAGGTTATCCTTATGTAAATTGAATTAGCCATTTATTGTAGTTAAGGGTCCATTACAGTATCTTTTTTGGCCGTTGCTAGGGAAAACTCAGTCGGTTGTAACTTGACACAACTTGACTAAATTTAGACAGTAGGTGCAAGCCAGTTGCTGACGTCATCGGGGCACACCCTCTGTCACGCGACCCAAAACAGAAAATTGAGTTTTACGCAAGAAACTTGCATTCTCGTCTGAAGCTTGCAGTGTTATGCATCGATCTTAAGAGTTTTAAGCATGCAATTTTCGTTAGCACGAAAGTTTTAAAAATAATGCCACAAAATGTGGTCTGATAACCACATTTTTGTGTGCCAATTTTTTGTTATTTCGATTTTCCAAAAATGCATGCTTACGTTTCTAGAAAAAAAGCATTTTCTTTTGATTTACTGCAAAAAAACAGAGGCTGCACTTTTTTCCTCGCGAGAAAAAGTGTACAAGTGGTGGGCGTATTTTGATTGACTTTTGATCTATTGTTTATAGCTGCAATATCAAGCATTCCACGAATTACAGCTTAAGCAACAACAGAAGCTATTACAACAACAACTGCAGCAGCAACAGCAGCAGCAGCAGCAGCAACAGACACAACAGCTGACGCCGCAACAGATACTAGCACGGACAAGACAATTCCAGCAGGTTAGAGTTTAACTGCAACTGAATGCCATGGACCTAATGCCAATATCTCATTCACATTTAGTAGTATAGGAGATGAGGGTACGAGATCAAAAATTTTGATCTCGCTCGGTATATCTTCGATATACCTACCCTCATCTCATACTACTTTCATCAGGTGGGTTCCATTAGATGGATCTTGCGTCTCATCTCATACTACTTCCATCGGATGGTGTCGTCAGAGGCCACGCACATTTTTTTGGATCCATCTAACACCTCTGGTTAATGTCTTATTATGAATTCCTGAAGTAAAGTTTATGTGAAAATATATAAAAACAAAATATCTTATATATGTATATAGAATGAATCATTGCAATAAAGTTATTCATGATGAAATAATTAGAATGGGAGAGATTGTTTGTCCTTTCTGTAATGAAGAGATTGAAGAGAGTATTGTCAAATCTTTTGATATGTGTTGTGATATACAGGATGTTGTCAACGATGATGGTATGAAAGTCTGCAAACGATGCGGTCAAGTTTATGGTTATGAATATGCGAAAGAATATGTGGATTTCTATGAGAATAAGTTTAAAATACATCGAAAGTCGGTCTACCATCGAAAATATTACATTGAAAATGTTATTCATAAGGCAAATATCAAGATACCACGCGTTAAGAAAGAGAAAATATGTAGAGTCTTTGATGAAATTCAAAATGTAGTGCCATCAATCGATTCTGAACGTAAGAGAATGATAAGTGTAAATTTTATTATAAGACAGCTATTAAAATTTTATATATTAGATCCTTCTTACAAGGATATTAAAATAACCAAATCAAAGAAGACGTTAAAATATTACAACACCTATTGGAAATCGATTAATAATCTGATAGGTGATAAAATCATTAAAATAATCAATCGATGAAATTATCATGCCATTTCTTCAAAAATTTATCAACAGGTGGAGAATTGTCAGTTACATAGCTATCAACATTTGTCATATGGTTCACAAGTTCATCTCTGTTAAAATTACCCAATCTCATCGCTTCTCGGATGCGTATCAATATGTGGTTGTAGCTCTGATGTGCATATAGACAGTTGTGTATTTTCAAATTTAATGCCTGATGGCTCATCCATGCTTGTATTACGATGGATACACCTGTTACTCCGATCAAAGCAATACCTCCTGAAGCTGCAGTTGCAGCAATTCCCCCACTTGCAAAAAGTATTGATGCAATATCACCTGCAAGTTTCATCTTTTTGAATCGTTTCATGGCTCTTTTGTATGCCCAACTTTTTTTGTGATATGTACGATAATAAGCTTTCAGTTCCGTTATAATTTCATCTTCTAGATCTTTGGATATGTGATTCCATTTGAATATGCTTTTTTTACGTTGGTTTGTCATGTATTATATGTCAATATGTTGTATATTTTTTTGTAGAGTTGGAGTATGTAATTCATCAATTTGTTCAATAAAATCCTCAACTTCATCCATTGTTTTTCTGCAGCAAAGAATGAAGTCTTTTACTTTCTTCAACCAAATTCTTATCTTTTCAGTGTTCATATGTCAATTGATTATATAAAATACGTTCCTCTTTGTTTTTCAAGAAACAATATTTTATGAAATTCTATCCCATTCAGATCATAAAAATTTTTAGAATATCCGATTCTTTGGATATAATATGGCAGTTCGATCAATATTCGATTTGCTTGGAAACTATGCACTCCAGAAATAATTTCAGTGATATGGGCCGTGCCGCTGCATAACCCAATTTTGTATGTATCATTGTTTTTGCAAAACCATAACATCAAATGCTTGTCTTGATACGAGGATACGAATGATTCAGTTGTTGAATCCCTAAAACTTTTTATCATTGTGAAATCAGTATTTTTTATTTCAAGATATGGGGGGAAAAATACAATCAAATTTGCATTTATATTATTTCCAAACCCGAATTTATATGTCTCTGTAAAAGATGAATCATGTTTGAATGATATAAATATAGTGAAATCATCTTCTTCATTAACTATATCATCAAGAGCAATATGACTTCCCTTTAATTCCAATCCATTTTTAATATCAAAATCAGCAAGGAATTTATCCTTTTTCAAGATCAAATCATCATTAATATATTCAACCACTGCACCATACGAGGATCTCATATTGTATTTACTTGGATCGAGAATGTCAAAATAATACTCAAATATTTGTTTATAATAGCTTTTTTTCTGTTTTTCATTGATTGAATCATTCAATTTTGTTTCAAGACTCAAACAGTATGCAACAAGTTGTTTATAATTAACAGCTCCAGAATCCACAGTATCTTCTTTAATCCCTATCATTGCTTTACCATCCATATCAATGACTTCATTCATTACAATTTTACCATCACCAACAGTCCATAAAGCATCATAAATACTTGGTGCTACATTTGATTGAATCCCTTTAACACCATAAAATAGTATGTATGTCTGAAGTTTTGCAGGATGTGATACCCCAGTTTTCATTTTCATAATGACATCAATGTATAAATAGTTGTTTCCAATGTTTTGTGTTTTAGTGAACTGAACAATCAATCTAACATAATTATCAAAGACCTTTTTCAAAACAATATGAATCGTTTCAATAGCACTAACACCGTTGATAGATATAGTATCACGATCGATACTGTTATCAGTCCAAATAAGTTCAAAAGCCATTGTGTAATCACCATCAGGTAAAACATATAGATTAACCGCTATTCTCGAACTATAATATCCTTTATTCGAGTCCAAAAGTAGTTTTGTGTCAACAGCATTTTTATTTATTGAATGAGGACTTGATTGCACAGTCACCATATCTCCAAATTCTACATCATCTTCTTCAGTTAATTGTCCACCAGGATTATCCATAATATATTTGAAAACATTTAATCTGTCGGAAGCGGTTACATGTGATTGACTCACATGATCTTCCATATACTTTTTAGTGGTCAAATCATTATCATTTGTTGGATTTGCTGAATTGATTATTTTGTGAGTATTATTAAAGTTGATATTACCATTCATATTTCCACCTGAGATGTTGAGTTTTACTGCAACTTGATTATCAACATACGTTTTATTAGCACCATGACGTGCAGCAGAAGGATTAGCCATTCCAACAACTTTATTATTGTTCATGTCTAATACCCCAAAAATATCAAGAGTGCCATTGATGGAATCACCTGATTTGCTTACCTTTGTATTTAGTTGAGTGTTTATCCATTGTTTAGTAGCAGCGTCTTGATCATCAATGGGATCTTTTAGGTTTATTATCTTTTTTTGGTTCATGTCAAGATCTGCAAGCATCTTATTCTCACCGAGAACTGACAATGCGATCAAATCAACATACGCTTTATTTGCTGCTTGTAACTTTGTGGAAGGACTACTGATGTTGTTTATGTGTTTGTTGTTCATGTCAAGATCACCAGTCATTTGTTTTGATCCATCAAGAGGTAATAAACTATTACTGGTCAGATCGACATATTTTTTGCTCACCAAATCATTGTCTCCAAAAAGCCCATCATGATATGGTTCTGTGTTTCTAATAACATATTGATTTAAATCAAAATAATTACCATCTTTATCTTTTTTGAGGAATTTACTGTTGAGGTATTCTTTATTAACACCCGACTTCAGATCTGTTACGTAGTGATCATAACTATCATCCTCGGCGACATCTGGTGGGCATTCAAGATTCCTAATCAATTTCTGGTTCATATCATAATTTCCATTATCTGTCAGTTTAAAGCCGATTCCAGCAGGGCCTCTTTTACCATCTTTAGAAACATTAATATGACCAATATGATTAGAATAATTTTTTACATCATTCGTAAAACCCATGTATATATTAATGGTTTAGATATTTCCATAAAAGTTTCTCTTAACTGTTTTCATTGGTTTGTCAACATAACAGAAAGAATATGGTTTATTTGTTGCTTTAATGTATTTCTCTTTATCAATTCCCAGTTCTTGAGATATCAAATTCCTTTCTCTTGAAGATGGAAAATCATATAGACAAAAATGACTGCAATTTAATCTGATTGCTTTTGGACATCCATAAAAGGATTGAGTTAGATATATTACAGAGCAGTTTTTGTGGCGTCCTTGAATGAAGTAGTCTATCAGAGGTTTTTGTATCTTTTCACATACATAATCATCAAATATCACAACTCTTTGCATATCAGTATCTTGAAGCTGGTCGACTGGTGTGATTTCATCATTGCTTGCAATCAAAACTGGGTATCCAACCTGTTCACTTATTCTATTCATCTTGTCAATTAAATTTGTATACTTGTCTTGATCAAGATTTTTAGCATAAAGATGGATCTGATCATAATAGATTAATGGATATTGTAAAATATGACTCAAAAGATTGGTCTTACCAGATCCAGAATTCCCAGCCAACAACATCCGAAATGTATTTTTTGGCATGTATGAATACAATCGTTTGAAACCATTATTTGATTTCTCACAACTATCATAGTTAGGTATTTCCATATACAATTAGTTAGATAAGTTTAGATAAATTTAGATAAGTTGAGATAAGTTTTTTTATCTAATAATATATATATGGATGTTGAACGAATGAAAAAGCTTCTAAAGAGTGGAATAGAAGCTGGAAATAAGGTAAAAGAAGTCCGTGAAGTTGTCAAGACTTATACTACACAAAAACAGGATATGTATGATGATACAGCAGAAATATTAAAACCTTCTATTGATACACAGAAAAAAGTCAAGGAAACAATTGATGAAAAACAGGATGAAATCATTAAACAGTTGAAAACAAATCAAGATAAAATAGTTGAAGCTATTGAATTTAACCCTAAAATAGCTATTAGCTATGAAGGTAAAAAATTGCCGGAACTATCTTGGGGTGAAGATGAAGGTGAAGATGAAGATGAAGATGAAGATGAAGATGAAGGTGAAGATGAAGATGAAGGTGAAGATGAAGGTGAAGATGAAGATGAAAAACCAAGCACAAGTGAAAAGGACCCTACAATTATCAATTTGGATAAGGGTATATCAGATGAATACAAAAATTTGTTGAAGAATAAAAATTTACCTCTACCATCCGAAATCCTCAACAAAGGTTCAGATCCAACAGACATCATAAAAACAGTAAAGAGCAAAATAAAACAAAATCAAAAATATATGGAAGAACATTCGACAAAAAAAGGCAAGCCTCTCAAAAAATTGAGTAAAATACAACAGACAGTGTATAAGCGAAATAAATCAGAATTACCATACCTTCAAGATTATTTAACGTATCAAACTTTTGGTTAGGATTTTGCAGAACAATAAGTTAAGCTTTCACTCCTTTTATGGCCTTTTCTATTGTTTGAAGGAAAGGGTTTCTATTGTTCGCAAGACAAAGGTTAGGAATCACCGACGCGTAGCCAGTTCACCGAGCGCGAAATTCAAATATCTTCGGAAGCGATAAGTGTTACAAACACTGCCTTTGTGGGGGAGGGTGTTGTAACGATTGTTGCAGCTTGGACCCATCCAAAGGGGGTGGGTTGGGGAAGTTTGTGACAAGAAGAGCGAGGTCTGGACAGTAACCAAGCGAAAAATTACGCACAATAGTTTCAATAAAACTTTTCGAACACTCATGAACCATTACAAAAAAAAAAAAATCCGTGGGTGTCGTGATCTACTGGGAAGAGCAGTGGCGCTTTCGCAATCAAACTTGGAAGTTACATTTGTATTTGACTAACAAACGGCTAGTTCACAGTCGAATCATTTAAGTGTCTGTTAAGTTGGCACGTTATCATGGTAAGAACTTTAACAGTGAATCAAAGTTCAAATCCTCCGCTTTTCCCTTTCGCTCCTTTTCCTTAACTCCATTTATAACGTGCAAAGCGATTATAAAATTTGACGCCGTCTTCAAATATACAGCCACTGGCGCAATGAATACGAAAGAAAATATGTTGTCCGCAAGCCGAAGGGAACAAAGGAAGTGTGATTTCACACTTTTATACGTTTGAGTGACCTCACTTTTCGGACGGGGCACATAAAGTTATAAAGAACATAATTATTTTTCCTTCGTCTCGCGCGCAAAGCTTAGCACTCTAACAGTGAAACAAGGCTCTATCCCTCCACTTTTCCCCTTCCCTCGTTTTCGTTAACGCCAATTTGACGCCAATTTAATTCGTGGTAGGCTCTGTCGCTTACGAGTCCCTGATCCTTGGCAGCAAGTATCCGCCTGACGACTTCAGTTGTGTAGTCATCATTGGACCTCCCTTCTATGTCGTACGCAGTATTTGCCAACGGAATGGTCAGTTCTTGGTCATACACGTTAAATTTTATCTGTGGATGTATTGAGAATAAAAATCAAGGAGTTCAGTACAATCATCTTACTTCATGACCTGGTTCGGTTTGTTTTGTGAAGGTCAGATCGGACGAAGATGAATGAATGAATGAATGAATGAATGAATGAACTGAATGAGTGAGTGAATGAATGAAGATGAAGAACAAATCATTTGAAAAACCTACCTCGACAGGTTTAAACTCTGACGGAAGTTTCTCGACAGCATTTAACGTCAATTCTCGTATCTTTTTTCTCTTCTGTGAACGAGATGCCTTGTCACATGCCCAATAATTTTTCTTTGAAGTGTTAAACTTAACAGCGTTTTTGGTCCGGTCCACTGGCAAGCGGCTTTGTGCCACCTCGTTGCGAAGAAGTGTCAGTTCCTCTCTTAACTGGAAGGCCTCTGCTCGAGCTTTAATCAATTCATGATACTGCGCTGTTGTCAAACTTTTTAACTGTTCATTCTCCGTTCTCAGTTCGCGGATGGCAAGGTCATAATGCTCCAGTAGTGGAACGGAGATAATATCCGTAGGGTGTTCTCGTTCATAATGCTTGGAACCCCGTCTGTAAAGAACATTTGCGGGTTTTTGCAATTTAAACTTTGAGAACATCTCTGCACTGAGAGATCGAAGGTTGTGATTGTCAGGTCGCGTGGATTCGCGGTAAGTTACCCGGATTTACATGATTGCATATATTTTTAACTTGACTGTTTATAAGACAAAGCCCAATAGACAATAGGTTAGTAACACGCGACGTAAGACGCTTTAAACATATATTTCATTAAAAAACAAGTGAAAAACAAGTGTAAAATGTCTAAAAATTACTAATTTACGTTGCGAGCAGAATGATAATTTAAAGTTGTGGTCGCGATGTTGGGCGGGCGGGTGGTGAGCGAAAAATCACTCGTGTAGCCGCGGCTTAACGCTGAAAGCGTATTCTTTGTGATTTGGTGGTTTTCTTAATAATTTGTGGGTAGAAGTATTTTTTTTTTTTAACTTGATGAGCACATTGTTTTCACGTTGTCATCTGTCGCTTTGTGCGCGAAACGAACGATAAATGCTCTTTCAAACTATCTGCGCTTTCCAAAAAGCGACATCGCTCAAACGTTTTAAGGTGTGAAATCACACTTTCTTTGTTCCTGAGGCGTGACAACAACAGCGTCGTTTCTTTTACATTTCTTGCGTCAGTGGCTAAAGACACGCACGCAGTGTTCTTTCCTTTCTTTTCATAAAGAGCCGATTTCCAGGATCAGGTCTTTTTTTGCCTGCCCCAGTTTATTTTAAAACGGCGTCGCGCGGGCAAAGAAAAAAATTAAAACAAAACAAATTTAACGCGAATGGAAAACTGATCGCTCCCGGCATTCGGAGAACGCTTGCTCGCAATAACATGACTGAAATAAATTCCGTTCACTGATAAAGTACGTCGTAAGGATTTCATGCATATTTTCTTTATTTTCTGTGTGCTGGAGTTGGGCGATACACGGTAGGACTGGACGTGTAACTCAACATCTTTTCGACAGACGCTTCATGCATTTACTAACTCACTCCCTGCTAGTCTGTCTGTGTTTTCCCTAGTAGGCTCCCGTGGGGAACAAAATGTCATCACTGAAAATTTGCGAACTGGATCCGACTTAACCCGAGTCTAAGTTCGCGTCACCGAACAGAAAAATCCCTAAGCGGGACAGATAACAAAAGCTTCATTGTCTTAAAAAATCCTAACCAAGACAATAGGCAAAGTTTGATACGACGAGATTAGACCATATCAAAGCAGCCCCAAAATATATGGGTGAAGGAGTTTACACACAGAAAAAGAGAAACGCTTATAAGGTATCACAAAGAGGTCAGTATGGCGGTCTAGTTATTGATCTTCCAAAACTGTATGGGTATCTCAAAGTTGTGGCTCATAAAAATGGTCAAAAGGTATACGACAAACAAGCTGATTTTGACACACTTGATCTTCTGACAAAACGATTTAACAACAAAAAGAATTACTCAGAACTGGCAAGAACTGTATTCAATGACCTTAATAGACTGAGTGGAATACCAATACATAGAACATCTAAAAAGTATTCAAAAATTGGCAGTGGTGTAATATACTATAACAATCCACAAGATTTGCTTTCACGATTGGAGCTTCTTGGGGGTTCAATGTCTGCTGGAAACAACAGTAATGATGTCAGAGAAGAGTTTGTGAAGATTATACATCAGTTGAATAAATTGAATATCATTGACAACAAACAAATGAGTGATCTCATGAAAGAATATCTAATCTAGTAATATATGAGCGAATTATTATTACGATTTTCATCAAAAAACAGACAAAAGACAGGTGTAAGTTTGAGTCATGATTTCACTACAAGATTTAACGACCCTATTAAACTGTCTTATGACATGAAGCATGAACTGGCTGTTAGAACAATATCCATGACTTACAGTTGGTATAATATCAGACAATTATATGGAAACAATCAAATAAAATACAGTCATGATAAAGGAACAAGTTGGGAAACAATCACATTTGTTGATGGTATGTATAGTTATGATGATATTGATGAGTATATTAAAAAATACATGAAAGACAAAGGCCATCTTGTCAAGGATGATGATGATAAAAAAGAGTATGGTATCAATCTGTATTTTATATTATCAACTTATCGAGTACTTGTTGAATTAGACGAGAATTATCGATTAGATCTTAGAAACTTTGATTTTAGGAAACTGATTGGATTTGAATCCAAAATAGTTGTCAGTACAGAGTATGGAACAATTCTACCTGATATCACAAGAGGAGTTGATGAAATACATATTAACTGTGATAAAGTCACAGACAGTATAATGGATGGGCAATCTTCAAGCACTTTAGCTGTCATTCCCGTTGAAAATCTTGTTAGATCCCTTCCATTTACCTACAAACCTCGTTTTCTTGCATATAGTCCGGTGTCAGGTCATTTGATATCTTAAATGCGGTTTTATGTTACTGATTCATCTGGGACTCCAATTGATTTAAATGGGATAGATTGGTATATTGAACTGTTTCTACGATCAACTGATATTTAGTATAATGATATGATATATGAGACAGTGTGAATTCAAAAGACGGTATGATCAAGACATGGATATGTATGTTACAAATCATATTTACGGTGAAGGCACAACTGATGTTTTCACAGCAGTTGGAAAAACAGCTAAAAGTATTGCAAAGACAGCAGCTAAAACAGCAGCAACAAAAGCTGCTACAACAACTGGCGAATATGTTGGTAAAAAAGCTGGTGATAAGATAGTTGAGCTTCTAAGTAAGAAAGCAAAAACACCATCAGTCAAAATGGAACCAAAAGAATTAACTACTCAGGAGGTAAATGAAAGAGTAAATAAGATACTTTCAGGCGGAAAACTTAGAAGAAGGAATTTTATCTAAACCAATAATATATGACAAATTATAGAAACTCGAATTTCATAGAAAGGTATGAAGATGTTGTTTTTGAATTGGAAACAGCATTAAATTTTAATCCAGCAAACGGTGCTTCTCAAAAAAAAGAAGGCCACCGCTTTGTTGTCGACAATACTGGAGAATCGACCCCTTTTGATTGGTATCACGCAAGATTCAATGCAGACATCAATTTAGAGAAGCTGGCAGATGGAGCTGATGTCGCTGCTGATGATCATAATGGGATAGTCAATTCAGCATATGCTCTTATTAAAAAGTTGAATATTAAGATGAATGGAATTGATGTTTATGAATGTTCGGAAGCTAACCAAGCAACAAATATCAAAAATCTTCTAGAATATTCTCAGGGTTATTCAAAAAGTCAGGGTACTAATGAATTCTTTTACATTGACACAAATAGACATGCTGAAGAAAGATTTGCTCAGGCTAATTACAATTCAGGTTTTGCTGCACGAAAATTGCTTCTCAATGCAGGTGCAACAGCGAATGTAGAAATCCCACTCAATCGGTACGGGTTTTTTGAGAGCCTTCATGGTGAACTCCTTCCGAATTCCAAAATTGAGTTGAAAATCAATCTTGAGAGTGACGCTAACCTTGTATGGCAGGCTGCGGACAATTGTCGTGTGGTCCTTTCTAAATTTCATTTGATAGTCCCCCGTATTGTTTTTAATGCAGAAGGCAAGTCATTATACATAAGCAAATACCTTGATACAAGGAAGTGGACCTATCTTCGTGAATTGGTTGAGAGAGCTAATCCAACCCAACACCAGACGGCTAACTTCCGTATTTCAACAGCAATTAACAAACCTAGACATGTGTTTATTTATATAATTAATGATGCTAATGATGAATCACAGACAGCTAATAAATTCTTATATAATACTTTCAGCGTTGTTGATAATAAAGCATTAATCAGCTGCTATCTTGAAGTAGGTAATGGAAAAGAATATCCAGAGGTTCATTACAAACCGAGTGAAGAACCAACCCGGGTTTTCAGAGATGTTTTAAAATATGTTCATGCCAACAGTGATTATGCTGGTGATACTCTCCTTAATAGGTCAAACTTTAGTAATATCTTCCCAGTCATTTACTTTGATCTGACAAAACAACCAACAGATATCAAAGATGGTATGACCAAACTAACTTTTAAATACACGCTAAGCGGTGCTACAAATGCAGCATACTCTGTTTATGCCCTTGTCCTTTATGAACAGGATGTTGAAATGAGGAAAACTGATGGGAAATTGATTCTCAGGTCAATGTAAAAGTATTGGTATTATTAATCATATTTAATTTATGGCAATATTTATATAACAACATATATATGACTACTTATCATCCATATGGAGTAACATTGTCAGAAGGACAGAGGAAAAAACTTGCAAAAGCGTATAGAGAGAATTCAGCAATAACAATCAGATTAACCAATAGAGAACTATCTGGAAATGATCAGCTTATGCTAACAAATACACAAATCAAAAAACTGATTAAAGCCAAAAAGATGAACAAAGGATCAGACATTAAGATTTCCAAAACACAGATCAGAAAGGCTGTAGTATATGGAGGTTCTCTTTGGTCAAGTTTATTCTCTCTTGGATCGAGACTATTACCATATGCAACCACAGCTATATCAAAAGCAGCCCCAGCACTGGCCACAGGGGCATTATCAGCACTTGGAAGTCTTGGTATTAACAAAATATTTGGAAAAGGACAGACTGGAGGTTTTCTTGTGCCTCAAAGCAAGATTGAACAATTAATAAAATATAAAAGTCTATTAACAAAGAAACAAAAAGAAGACATTATCAATAACTTACAGACAGGTGGAGAATTAGTTATCAAACCAACACCAAAACAGTCTGGAGGTTTCTTGGGGGCGCTGTTGGCAAGTATTGGGGTTCCTCTTCTAATGAATGCTCTCACTGGCAGAGGTTTACATGTAGAGAAAAGTCGACCGCGGAGATCAATACCTGTATATGTTCCTAAGACATCAACAACCACTAAAAAAGATGGTGGAAATCATGGAATTATGATGCCATATCAGCCTCCTCCTTTTATTGGAAGTTGGAATGAAAACCCTATTGGTCTTGGATTGTCAAAAAAAAAGATACCAAAAAAAAAAGAAAGGAAAAGGTCTGCTATTAGGCAAAAACAGCCCATTCAACAACATTCCAATTCTCGGATCTATTTTGTAAATAAACCATTATCCAATTATGATCTAAAAAATTGGGTAAAACAACTTGGTATAAAATACTTTAGAGGTGTTTTCAGTAAGGATGTTTTACCAAGACAAATCAAAAACAAAGAATGTGGAATAGTCAATCTTGATAATCATATTGGACAAGGTACTCATTGGGTGGCTTATAGAAATATTGACCGGTTTTGTGAATATTTTGACTCCTTTGGATTAATGATGCCAACAGAAGTCAAGAAATATATGACTATGAGTGGAAAACAATTAATATATTCAGGAGATGAGATACAAGAACGTGATTCAGTATTATGTGGTTATTGGTGTTTGTACTATCTACTTGAAAGACAGAGGGGAAGATCAATTCTTGATACAATACATAATTGTAAATTTAATATGTCAGACACCAGTGTCAATCATAGATTTATAATAGATTATTTCAAAATTGTATAATATATATGTATACATGGTAAAATCATATTGCGTAAAAGAAAAAACACAAACTGAATGTGTTCCAGGTAGTGAACGATATGTTAAAACCAAAAATGGTCGAACAATGATGAAATGCAAGTGTGCTAGTTGTGGTATCACAAAAGCTAAATTCGTCAAGAATCAGGGAAACTAATTGTGCCTCCACAAGCTGGGGGCAACTTGTTTGACATTTATGATAGTCATTCTATTGGTGAGATTGCTTTAAAAGGTTTGGCTAATTCTGGAGCTTTGCTTGCTCGACAGGGTGCTGCAAAGGCTATTAAATCAGATTATGCAAAGAAGAAAATTAAAAATGTTGCAAATAAATATTTGGATCAAGTCCTTGACAGCTTTACAAATGACTTGAGTAAAAAAATAAAAGGTGGTTCAATTGATATACACAAGGCTATATTAAAAGTAGCGCCAAAGAAAGGTTTTGTTATGCCTGGACATAGATATACAGGTCCTGGTAATCCTTTAGAGCAGCAGCTGAGATATGATCCAAAAACTGGTCAAATACTTAAGATATATCAACAACCAACTGGTAAAACAGACGCTGTAAGTATGCAACATGATGTTGATTATTCTGTATGTGGAAATAAGAAAAAAAGTGATCAAGTTAAATGCAAGAATGAGGCGGATAGAAAGATGGTAAAAGCTTTGGATGCTATTCCATGGAAAGACAGACAATGGGGACATGCAATTGCTAGAAATACTATAGCAGCTAAGTCAAAATTAGGCATGGGAATAATGGATTCATTAAATGTGATTCCTGGTTATTCTGCAGCAAATAAAACTCTTTCTTCAGTCATACCAAAATTGATAAAAGAAGAAGGGGCAAAAGAATCATTTGATGATTTTGCAAGTGGAGACACTCTTAAACGTGCTTGGGCTGGAATTACTGGACAACAGGGAAAAATACAAAAAGAAAAGATGAGGAAGCAAGGATATGCACCAGTTGAGAAAAAGAGTCAGCAAGAAGTATTCAATATTATGGCACGAGATCATGGACCTGACTGGTATGTGGGTGGACCATATGAGGATCATTGGAAATGGAATAGATTCATATGGGATGTACAACATGGGAAACAGCTAGGTATGGGAATTAAAAAAAAAACGTCAACAGCCGTCGAGTGAAGAAAACTGGCAAGTAAAATTAGCAGATGAATTACATACACCAATACATCGTAAATTTACTCGGCGGCGTGTGATAGTCAACCACATCGACAAAATTTGGGCAGCAGACCTTGTTGAAATGCAGCAATTCAGCAAATGGAATAAGGGCTACCGATATCTTCTGATGGTGATCGATGTATTCACCAAGTATGGTTGGATCGTTCCATTGAAGGACAAGAAAGGTGAATCTGTCACTGAAGCATTTAAATCAATATTCAAAGGAGGTAGAAAACCACAATATCTTTGGGTTGATAAGGGTAAAGAGTTCTATAACAAACATGTGAAAGATTTATTAGAGAAAAATGGGATACATATGTACTCAACTGAGAATGAAGAGAAGTCCTCAGTGGTTGAAAGATGGAATAGAACAATTAAATCCAAAATGTGGAAACAGTTCACTGTTCAAGGTAATACACAATATCTTGATATCTTACCAAAATTATTAAATCAATACAACAACACAAAACATTCAAGTATAAAGATGACACCTGTTGAGGCATCAAAGAAAAAGAATGAAGGTACAGTTTATTTTAATCTATATGGTGATATGAAAACATCAAAATAAAAATCGAAATTTAAAATAGGTGATAAGGTTAGAATATCTAAGTATAAAAGAAAGGTATTTGATAAGGGTTATACACCAAATTGGACAGAAGAAGTTTTTACAGTTGATAAGATCCAATACACTAATCCAATAACTTATAAGGTAAAAGATCTCAGAGGTGAAGATATTCAGGGAAGTTTCTATGAGTCTGAGTTGTTGAAAGCTAAGCAGGATGTTTTTCGTATTGATAAAGTCATTCGTAGAGATTATAAAAAGAAACAAGCTTTAGTGAAGTGGAAGGGATATAGTGATGATTTCAATAGTTGGATTCCAATGAGGGATTTAGTTAATGTGTAAATACTTAAAGATTTGGTGTTTTAGAATAAATAGGAAGAAATGGAATTACAAATGACGATGTACAAAAATGAAAAATTGAATGTTGAAATCAACTGTTATATTGATAAGAAAAATGAGATATGGTTTCGTGGTAAGGAGATAGCTCTGATATTGGATTACGCTGATACGAAACAAGCAATTAAAAAAAATGTACATATTGAGGATAAAAAATTAATTGATTTCAAAATATGGCAAAATCCTTCAGGCGTCTCAAATACGCCCCAAGCTGACAGCAGAATAGAGGACAATAAATTATCAAATCCTTCAGGTGTCTCAAATACACCCCAAGAAACAACTCGAAAATGTTATTTTATAAATGAATCCGGTTTGTACTCATTAATGCTTTCTTCTAAAAAACCACAAGCAAAAGAATTCAAACACTGGATAACAAGTAAAGTATTACCATCAATTAGAAAAAAAGGTTATTATAAAATTAACAGCAATAAATTAGTGATTGAGAATGAAAATGATTTACATTTCAAAGTTGTTAATTTTATAAGAAAAAAATACCCACAAACTCTTATGATTGCTGGTTTGGGTGAATATCAAAGAACGCAAAGTATTAGAATAGCATCTTGGAAGAAAGGTTACATGTCTGGACAATGTGATCTCATGATAATGAATCCAACAAGTAAATATAATGCTCTTTGTTTAGAATTTAAAAGCCCTACTGGTTCATATCAAGTGAGTAAAAAACAGTTGGAAATGAAGGATATGTATATTAAAAACAAATGCAAATACTTTATCAGCAATTCTTATGATGATGTTGTATTTGAAATAATGAAACATTTGGAAGAAAGTTATAAATATTTGAAACGCAGAAATAAACAGTAAAAATAATATAACATATATTTGTATAGTCTATACAATATATATTGTATTGTTTTTGTTATCTAATTGATAGCCAAGAATATAATTATTGTTGTCTATTAATAGTTTTTATTTTAGAATCAAGACTAAAACCCGGGATATAGTCTGATACTAAAATTGGAATCAGAAATTGGAATTAAATATTGGAATTAAATATTGGAATTAAATATTGGAATTAAATATTGGAATTAAATATCATGAAAACAAAACCAAGGTTCTTAGTCTGCTACCTCAACCTCGGATCTTAACCTTGGATCAAAACCAGCTAAGCATTGGGGTATAAAGCATGATTACATTGCGTGACTTTTCTCAGAAAACCGGATGTTATATTCGGGGATTCCCCGTTGGCAGGTCTGAACATGTTTGGAAAACAGGAAGTCGATGATGTTATACAATAGGGGGTTCCCCCAGGAAATGACCCATCACTTGTAGCTATTGTTTTAGATCACGAGATAGTCGTATGATTTTTTCAACCAATCATTAACCGAGAAAGTTTCACAAAAATGTTCACAACTGAGAAAGTTTCACAGAATTGTTCACAACTGAGAAAGTTTCACAGAATTGTTCACAACTGAGAAAGTTTTACAAGATGCCGTTATTTCAGGATGGAGAAATTTAAAAATGACTTAAAAAAATATTCTGATACATATAGTAGGATGAAAAATTATGATGGAGATTTGAAAAACGAAAATGACTTAAAAAAATATTCTGATACATATAGTAGGATGAAAAATTATGATGGAGATTTGAAAAACGAAAATGACTTAAAAAAATATTCTGATACATATAATATGAAGAATATGAAATTGAATTATGTTAATATGAATATAAACGATCTCAAAAAAATGAGCAAATTAAAACTCCTCAAAGTGATTGCCAGACAGAGTGATCGTTTGAAGGAGTGTCTTACAGAACTGCAAAAAGGGAAGAAGCCTAAACCTGCTCCCCGAAAAACTGTCAAACAGATGGTCCAAGATTTTGAGGATATGAATGTGATCATTCCTCCTCCCCCAGAGTTCAGAGACAAGCCGGTTCCATTACCAAGAACCATTAAGCCGGTTGCAAAACCGAGGACTGTCATTGAAAAAACAACAAAAGCATTGAAGGGTTATGCTCAATCATATGAAATCAGCATAAAAAACGACAAAGACCCTCTTGTACAGATTAAAGAAACGAGAATGTCTGTTGGTATTCACATTGCGAAACTCTTGAAATCCATGAAAGGATTCAAGATTGTTGAAACCTTGAAAGTGACTTTCAAGAAAACTGTTGATGGAGAAAATGTCTATAAAACCGGATATTTCAACAGTCAACCTCAAACCATCATCAATGACCAAGATATCGAGAAATCATTGAAATTGACAGAAGAACAGATTATGAATAAAATAGCAATCTGGATCTCAGAGGGATCCGGCTGGACTGTCAAATCTGTTGATGCTCATTATCTGAATATTGCTAAATATGAGCCGATAAATGGGTCTTCTTATATTGAACTTCCAAAGGAATTGCAGAACAGTTCTAAAGGATTGATTAATTTAAAAAATGAAGACAATGAATGTTTCCGATGGTGTCATATCCGCCACTTGAATCCCCAGGAAAAATATCCTCAAAGGATCAAAAAATCAGACAAACAATGGATTGATAATCTCGATTATTCTGGTGTTGATTTCCCAGTTGAAACCAAACATTTCAATAAAATCGAAAAACAGAATGAAATAAATATTAATGTGTTCGGCTATGAGGACAGACAGCCGTATCCAATCTATATTTCCAAAGAAAACAATGATGATCATATGGAATTGCTTTTGATCACAAGAGAAAAGAACCGACATTATGTCTTGATCAAAGATTTCAACAAATTCATGTTCAACCAGACCAAAAATAAAAACAAAAAACATTTCTGCATGAGATGCCTTCAGTGCTTCAGTTCAAATGAACATCTTAAAAATCACTCTGAAAACTGTTTGCTTGTTAATGGAACCCAGGCCATCAAGATGCCGTCAGAAGATTTCAAAATTTTGAAATTCGAAAACTTCCATAAACAACTCCCAGTTCCGTTTGTAATATATGCTGATTTTGAGGCTATCACTGAAAAAATCCAAGGTTGTAAACCTGATGACGATGCTTCTTATACTGAAGCTTATCAGAGGCACACCGACTGTGGTGCTGCATATAAGGTCGTATGTTGTTATGATGACAAATATTCGAAACCTGTTCAATTGTATCGAGGACAGAAAGCCGTCTATAAATTCATGGAATCAATGCTTGAGGAGGTGAAATATTGTAAAACCATGATGAGAAAACATTTCAACAAACCATTGAAAATGACAAAGGCTGATGAAATCGAATTCAAGAAATCTGATAAATGTCATATTTGTGACAAGCCCTTCAATGAAAAAGACAAGAAAGTCCGGGATCATTGCCACATCACTGGTGAATTCAGAGGTGCTGCCCATGACTCTTGTAATTTGAAACTGAGAATAAACCCAGATGATGTGAAGATACCTGTCATCTTTCATAATCTTCGAGGGTATGATTCCCATTTCATAATGCAGGAAATTGGATCCATTGTCAAAAATCATAAATATGTCAACAAGAAAGGTGAAGAATGCGAAATGACCATCAATGCGATTCCCAATAATATGGAAAAATACATGGCATTCATGTTGGGAAATCATCTTGTGTTTCTCGACTCTTTCCAGTTCATGTCATCGTCTCTTGAAAAGCTTGTTGACAATCTTCCAAAGGAAGCATTGAAATATACCTCGAAAAAATTCAAAAAGGAGAAACTCGATCTCATGATTCGAAAGGGTGTTTATCCATATGATTGGATGGATTCATTTGACCGATTTGAAGAGGGGCTTCCATCGAAAGAAGATTTTTATTCCATCCTCAATGATGAAAAAATATCTGATGACGATTATCAACATGCAAAAAAAGTGTGGAAAACTTTCAAACTTGAAAATATGGGAGATTACCATGATTTGTATCTGATGTCTGATGTTCTTCTTCTTGCTGATGTATTTGAAAATTTCAGAAGAACCTGTCTTGAATATTATAAACTCGACCCATGTCATTATTTTACTTCACCGGGATTATCTTGGGATGCTTTGTTGAAAATGACAAATATTCAATTGGAACTTATGACTGACATCGACATGTTCCAATTCATTGAAAAGGGAATGAGAGGTGGAATCTCCTATATCGCCAATCGATATGGAAAGGCGAATAATAAATACATGACAAACTATGACGAAACCAAACCATCGAAGTACATTATGTATCTTGATGCGAACAATCTATATGGTTGGGCTATGAGCCAATATCTTCCAACCGGAAATTTTAAATGGCTTTCTGAAAAGAAAATCAAAAAACTCGACCTCGGAAAATACCATGAAGAGAATAAACGAGGGTTAATTCTTGAAATCGACCTTGAATATCCCAAAGAATTGCATGATCTTCATAATGATTATCCATGTGCACCTGAAAAAATAACTGTCGAAAAAGACATGCTATCTGATCATTGTCAGAAGATTGCCTGCAAATTCAATGTGTCGACAGGGCTTGTGAAAAAATTAATCCCAACACTGTCCAGCAAACGAAAATACGTTCTGCACTACCGCAACTTGCAATTATATTTGGATTTAGGACTGAAATGTAGTAAAGTGCATCGCGTATTAGAATTTGACCAATCGCCCTGGTTAAAACAATATATCGATTTCAACACTCAAAAAAGAACCGCAGCCAAAAACGCATTCGAAAAAGATTTCTTCAAACTAATGAATAATTCCGTATTTGGAAAAACGATGGAAAATATCAGAAAGAGAGTTGACGTAAGACTTGTGACTGATCCTAAGCAATTTAAAAAACTTGTGTCGAGACCAACCTTTGTATCCTCAAAGATATTCAATGAGGACCTTGTGGCTGTCCATAAAATAAAAGAAACACTAACCCTTAACCGGCCGGCATATGTGGGTATGTGCATTCTTGATTTATCAAAGACATTGATGTATGACTTCCATTATAATTATATCAAGGAGAAATACGGAAGAAAAGCAAAACTGCTCTTCACTGATACCGACTCTCTGACTTATGAAATTGAAGCCAAAAATGTGTATCGGGATTTCTGGGCCGACAAAGAAAAATTTGACAATAGTGATTATCCAAAAGAATCGAAATATCATGACTCTTCAAATAAAAAAGTGATTGGAAAAATGAAAGATGAAACTGCTGGAATACCAATAGTTGAATTTGTTGGATTAA
Source organism: Blastomussa wellsi (assembly GCA_947652115.1). Lineage (NCBI taxonomy): Eukaryota > Metazoa > Cnidaria > Anthozoa > Scleractinia > Plerogyridae > Blastomussa > Blastomussa wellsi. Next base: position 13,806,620 of record OX393567.1, read on the forward strand.
GATCGAAAATGTATTCCTATCTAAAAGACAACAACGAAAGTGCTCGAACTGCAAAAGGCGTTAAAAAGAATACCATCAAAAAGAAAATCAACCATGAGAACTATAAAGACACTTTGTTTGATAAAAAACAAATGCATCATAAAATGAAAACCATCCGAAGTGAAAACCATCAATTAGGATCATATGAAATAAATAAAATATCGCTTTCATGTTTCGATGACAAACGTTACATACTTCCAGATGGAATCCATTCATATGCATACGGACATAAATCAATAAATTAATCTAATTCAATTATATGGATTTATGGAATTGTAAATATTGTTTGAAAACTATTAAACTGAATCGAAAAGAATTACATCGTCAAACTGCTCGTCATAAGTTCAAGGCCAGATGGGCTAAATATTACAACCTCTATGATGAATTAATCAAAGAACTCGACTCTAATCATAAACTATTGAATTATTCCCTTGAAGAATATGAAGCGAGAGAATCTGACATTATCAAAGAGTTAGATGAACTTCTAACTGCCGGCATCTTTGATAATCAACCAGATGATCTCGAAATTGTCTAATCCATTAATATGAGTCGTAAATATGAAGAATCATCAGGATCTGAAAGTAAAATCTCTCAAGATGAATCCCCGACTGAATCTGACAATGAATTCATCAATGATGAATCCTCTGAGTCATCCTCCTCTAAATCATCCTCCTCTGAAGAATCCTCCTCTGAAGAATCATCTGAAGAAGAATTATCTGAAGAAGAATCAATTAACTGGTCTAAATGGTTTCTGTCAAAATGTGCGTGGCCTCTGACGACACCATCCGATGGAAGTAGTATGAGATGAGACGCAAGATCCATCTAATGGAACCCACCTGATGAAAGTAGTATGAGATGAGGGTAGGTATATCGAAGATATACCGAGCGAGATCAAAATTTTTGATCTCGTACCCTCATCTCCTATACTACTACATTTAAACAATCCAGAAATTCTATGCTTATTAAATGAATCCATGTTCTGGAGTGTTTTGCAAATTTTTCGAAGATTTTCTATTATCTGTGGGAGCAAATAGCTTTTCTTAAAGCATCTGTAACATTTTGAGAAATAACATTTAAACATTTAATTTGAAAATTAGTGGCTGGATGCTTACAGTGCGACCCAGAAAACCATGAACACCTAAAATAATCAGCTGCGAAATGAAACCGCAAGACGTGACTGCAAGGGTTTGGATTAGTCACGAAACAAAACGGTCGTTTCGCCTACAAGTCGATTCGCCTACGCGATCTGAGTCGCCTACACGATCTGAAGTTATTTTGCGAATACAGATGAACATCACTATCGATATTCTTTTGGTGGATTCACATGACATCAAAGACTCGTCTTGAGGGAGAAAGGAAAATCACGCAACAACTCTAACTCCACGCTATAACTCTATGAAGATAACTCTAGCAGTAGCCGTCCCCAACTGAACAACGCGGCTTGCGTACGACTTGGCGACCGATTCCGAGAACACCTTCGTGACGTAGAGAAAGACGACAAAAATGCATCGAAACCGGTCGCGAGACACTTCAATCTCCCAAATCATTCTAAGCAACATATGGCAGTCTGCGGCCTTTCCCTTCACCAAGGAAACACGGAAAGCCGTAAAACTCTAGAACAAAAATTTATTTTTCAAATCGGCACTCTTAATACTCACGGTATCAACGAACGCTTTTCATTCAACTAATTTATTCCGAAGTTTTCACGTTACCAGCCAATAGCGAAGCTCCATCTTTCTGTATATAAAAACACACGACGCACAATTCCTTGATTCGCTCAACGTCAGCACTTGAATCTCTTTACGGTGGCCAGTTGACATTATCAACCCAGTTGATAAAACCAAATTATAATTTTATATAGACCCTTTTAAAATTGGTCATGAAATTGCCTTGTCGCGAATGAGGAGCAATAGAAGATTTTTCCATATTTACACGTGCATTACAATTTTGCGCGTGTGACAAATAAGGGAAATAGAATACTCCTTGAAATTGACGAGTCTCGAGTCAAATTGCGTTTCAAAACTGGAACTTAGGCTACCGACTTCACTACTTTTGGAAAAGCAAGCGCTGCACTCCGAGCGAAGTTCACCATGTTTACTTCAAAGCGGGTCAATTTCACGCTAATACGTAATCGTTTTCAAATCGATGCGGTTCGCTATTTCAGAGATGAAAACGCTCCACTGTACATTTTTCTAAGTAGATTCCAAGTTGCTCATTTTCTTCTTATGTAGATAGACTTTTTTAATCCACAAATTGCATGATTTTCAAGGCAATGCTCCCCCACTGTATTCATTGTATTCCCGCTTCAGCCACTTATTTCGCTCCGTTTCAGTCTCCTCTTCGCATTTTTATCCAGTTTAGGTTCTCAACATACCCTGCCAAAAGTTCGTCAAAGACAATTAAGTTATCTGAAAACGTTATAATGACGTCACTGTCCCCACTGACTAGTTTACTTCCCTCAAACAATTGCTTAATCTGAGCTCGAGGCTGGGAGTCATCTGGCTCACGGCAATCATAATGGAAATTTGGTAGGTTGCTATAGTTAGGATATGGTTGTTGAGTTGGAAGAGGCAGAGTGCTAGTAAACACATCATTGCAAGATTCACACCTCACCCCTTTTTTGAGGCAGCAGTTCTTACCTCGATGACAGGATTACAGTTGCAATCGATGCGTTTCGCTATTTCAGAGATGAAACCGTATCATTTTGAAAACGCTCCACTTTTGCAAGTCAAAATGAAGTCAAGTGAATCGAAGGCGTCGAACGCACTCCTAATATTTGATTACTACTAGTTTAATGGCATTATCGTGGAAGGTAACCGGTTGTTTTGCCTACAAGTCGATTCGCCTACACTAGTAGGGAGCTTAAGATACCACGACGGCGACGTCGTGGGCAACGTCGTTAAAAAAATGTGTTTATATTTTACCTACAAATCTCGCGGTACCCTAAAGTCATTTACTTTGTTTATCACTGTCAAAGCTATCACGAAACTGAATCTAGGACACAACGATGAATTCGAAATAAAAATTTAAAAAAATAGCCGTTGTGGCTCACGTTCTCCACACAACGCAGAATCTGGTCATTTCACGTTGTTGTTTTGCAGAGGACGGCAAAGAAATGTACAAAGAATTGTAACGCACGTGCAAAGCCATTGTTCTCCTCATTAAACCTTTTGTTTAGTGACGTCGCCGTTGCCGCTGCCGTCATGGTTTTCTTAAGCTCCCTACTATCTGAGTCGACTCGCCTACACTAAAGTCGATTCGCCTACACCGAATACTTGTTGAGAAAACGCGCTATTAAACTCGAAACTTAACTCAATGATTCATGTGTGTGTGTCTTTTTCGCAGAAGCGAACAAGTTAACAGCACGAGTAGACTTCAGCCAATGAATGAATGATACACGGTTCAACATCTTTCAACTTTTGTGGATCAACAAATGTTGAACATCGTTGCGACTTGTTGAAACGTTGTTGCGTTTTCCCAAGTCGTTCAACAAAAGGCAACTTGTTGAACGGAATAGAGTCAAGCTCTATTTTCGTTCAACAACGTTCAACATGTTGAATGGCAAATTTCAACGTTCAACATCACATACACTGTTCAACATTTGTTGAACCCTAGCCGCAACATTTGTTGCTCAACAAATGTCGAACCGTGTGATGCGTTTACACGGCGTTGAATTGAAGCCAGGTCGTTTTGAAAACGCTGTCCCGAAATTCAAATGCTGAAATCAACATTTTTAAATATCAGTATGAAAATCTTTTAATTTAACTGTAGTTGATGATTTTTCTGATTTATTCATACAAATACAATGTTTGGAGTTTTTTGCATTGCGTGACAACAATATTCACGAATATCAAAGTCGCAATCAGCGTATTTAGTGTATGGACTGCACTGATTAATTGCCAGCCAAACATTAAAAAATCGGCAAGCAGTAGCAGTAGCTAAATAACCACAAACCTCCAGACGAAAATGCAAATATCATTTCTTTGTCGCCCAACAAATGTAAACAAATCAACGCAGCAAACGGAACTTGACACTTGCAGGCTAAAATGCAAACATTGAATTCACGATTACAAAGATTGTCACGGCGCTGATCGAAATCTGCTGTTATTTATTCGCACCAGGAGTTGTACAATCTTCGCTGCAAGGTTCTTCTTGGATAACAATAAGGCTGATTTGAACAGTAGAGCGTCACAACTCTGTACGCTGCAGAAGTTGAATCTCCAATGAAAAGCAGCTGAGTTTTATAATGTGATGTGTTGCCTGCGCGATTTTCAGCTGGGCATCTGTTTCCTAGAAAACACAGCAGCAGTAGGTAAGCTTTTGGTGTTCTGATAAGTAGCTTCAATCATCTTTGCCAGTGAAAGCCCAAATAAATCGATACAACTGCGAAAAGAGTTCGACAAAGTCGAAATCAAGAAACACACACATGAGATCGAGGCTATTTGTGCCACGGCGCCAGCCAGCCAGCCAGCCAGCCAGTCCAAGATGGCGCCCAAACCCTGAAATCGCCTGGCATCGCGATTACTCCCGCGAGACATCCCACGGGACTGCCACGATTAGACTGAAATTGTCATTATTGTTTTATTTCTGAGCTTATGCATAAGAAAAAAAGTAATCATGACCGATATTTTTACTAAAAAGAGATGCTGCATTCGATTATAATTTGAGTAGCTCTCAGACGCACTGTCTGGCTGAGTTATTCGATTCAACATCTTCTTTAAGCTCTTAAATAAAACAATAATAACAATTTCAGTATTGTTAACGGTAAAATTGTGGAAGTCAACACGTTGCTTTATGACTAATCAAACCATTCAACTAATTACTCTTACGGTTTGTCTTGCCGTTTCATCTTGCATGTGATTGGTTGCGAAACAATGAACATTCCAGAAATAATTTTAGGTGTTCACGGTTTTCCGGGTCGCACTGAAAACAGTCTCCTGTCAACTTGGAGTACTCTTGCCTAGGGGTCAACTTTCTGTTGCTGTTCCATAGATAATTTTCTACCATACTTTCTTTAAACCTTTTAAAATTTCATTTAAAGTGGCCCGATAGGGAAAAAAGTAAAAAAAATTCATATTTTTGGAAAAAGCAATTTTAGCATGTTTAGTTAGTGTACTTTGAAGGAAAGTTAGTTTTTTACTATGTACCCATCGATTTCATCAAGAAATTTTAACATTTATGAAGCGTTCTAAATGGTTGCACTTTTTGTGTCCATTTTTCTCAATATCTGCATTTCGGCTGTTTTTCCTGCTTAGAAATGTGATTTCTCCAAAACTGTACCAGAGAATGGGATGAAATTTTCAGGGTGTTTTGACATTAACAGAGCTGTGCAATCTACCAGTTTGGTGAGATTCCAATTAATAACTGGAGAGTTATGAGAACTTAATTGGAAGCCATTATGCATATTTTGGAGTAATTATTTACAGCATGATAAAACTTGAAATATGTGCAGTGATTAGCTTAGAGTGGTAGGTTGCACAGCTCTGAGCACTGTTGTTATGCACGCAAAATTTCAAGGGTGTAGCATTTTTCTTCCTTGAGACATCTTCTTTAGCGTAAACCTAGTTTTGAACCAGCTCGAAATGGGTGTGGTCAGTATTATGGGTGTGGTTCCTCAGGAATATAAGGTATTCAACCATGATTCCAAACAAAAAAAGTTTTAAGAATGTAGAATATAAATTTTGTACAGCAGAGGATCTAATGAGTGTTTTGGTGACCAAATAATTGTAATAAAAATGACCATTTTTTGCCTATCGGGCCACCTTAAATTCGGGTGTGCCACGCCTTCGACTATGCTAGCTACTTCATTATTAGTGGTTACCATATCAACGGTATAACCTGTTAAAAAACAACCTTAATTTTAGCTTTAAGTGCTTATAACTAAAAAACGAGCTTGGTATTAGTGACTATTGATTAGCTTGTTACAAAAATAATCACAACTTGTTCGCCAATGATTGGGCATTTGTTTCATACCATAATTGCATTGCAACATTAGCTGAAAATAGCACTGGCCCATCAAAGTGTAGGAGCTGCAATAATTTAAGTACTGGAAACTATTGAGAGCATACTTATGCAACATAATTATGAAAAGGAAACAGCATGGCTTGTGCTTCATGCAGCAGCCGAGACAATTAACACATGATTCTTAATAGCTTCAACAGCAACAGCAACAGCCACAACAACAACAAACCTTTCAAGCTGCACAGGATACCCAGGTTCAACAAATGCAATCAAGTCAGGGAATACAGTCTCAGCTGCGTCACCTCCTTCAAGCCAACCAGGCTTCCGCTCAGCAACAGGGGCTAGCAGGGGCACAGCAGCAAGGAATGACACAACAGCAGTGGCAGCTACTGCAGCTACAGCAGCAGCAACGATCTCAGGCTGCTGTTCAGATGCCACTTGGCCAGGTAACATGACCGATTGTTAAAGCATAAATCCGGGATTGAAATTTAACCAAGCACATGTAAAAAATAGCAAAGCATGCCAGTAATGTCATTAACCCTGCAAGACTCAAACAGACAAACTGGAATGGTGGAAGACTTGAAGCTTTCTTCACGTGCATAGGCATAAATGCATAAATAAATAAGTGCATAAATTATTGGCTTACATTCCCTTTATTTCTCTCAGAGAACACCAGTGTTGTCTGAATCTCGTGGGGGTCCAATCTATTTTCAGACCTGATGTACTTCGCTATTGCATCAGGAATTTAAGTATGATGTGATGTATTACGTCTCTAAGACAACAACTAAAATCAGCTAATCAAAGTAGTTGCCTCTTACGTATTGGATTGCTCTTTTTCCAACAAAATGCTGTTTAACCATAGTCTTCTCGAACCTTGCTGCCCCCGATCAGTACTTCCAAGCCATAGGGCCGATATTATTTTAGTTGGTACCACCCTCACACTTGGATCAGTCCAAAAATAGCAATTGTAAGGTTTACTTTCTTTTGAAATTGAGCAACTCCACTTGGTCTTGTTTTGTAAATATTGTTTCCTTTGATTGGTCTTTTTTGAATTTGTACATTTTTTTCTAAGTAGATTCCAAGTTGCTCATTCTCTTCTTATGTAGATAGCCTTTTTTTAATCCGCAAATTGCATGATTTTCAAGGCAATGCTCCCCCACTGTATTCATTGTATTCCCGCTTCAGCCACTCATTTCGCTCCGTTTCAGTCTCCTTCTCTTTTCACATTTTTATCCAGTTTAGGTGCTCAACATACCCTGCCAAAAGTTCGTCAAAGACAATTAAGTTATCTGAAAACTTTATAATGACGTCACTGCCCCCCACTGACTAGTTTACTTCCCTCAAACAATTGCTTAATCTGAGCTCGAGGCTGGGAGTCATCTGGCTCACGGCCATCATAATGGCAATTTGGTAGGTTGCTATAGTTAGGATATGGTTGTTGAGTTGGAAGAGGCAGAGTGCTAGTAAACACATAATTGCAAGATTCACACCTCACCCCTTTTTTGAGGCAGCCGTTCTTACCTCGATGACAGGATTACAGTTGCAATCCACCGAGAAAGTTCTTCCTTTGCACTTTGGGACATGGATATAAGAGCCTCATAGTTACCCTTATGTTGTCTGAGGTGTGGATTCTTTTCTGTATCGTGTTGTGAAGCTTCCCAAATTGTTTTCCTGGTAAGCAAGAAACAAGTGTACCAACTAATTGGGCTAGCTCACTGATCGTAATTTCATGCTTTTGTTGCATGGTCTTGCAATTGGCTTTCACTTTAGCGTGATGTCTTTTATTGTACTGGTATGGTTTGTTGACACTAATCACAAACCCCAAATTTGTTAATAAAGTTTGTGTATTACAGATATTACGCAAGCAGTTCCTCAGGTTGTTGCCAGTGACCTTCCCCTCGCCATAACTTGCAGAGAAGTCCTCCGGTAATGTCTTCCTCTGTCCGTGCTGCATCATAAGCAGCTTTCAATCCATTCATGACAGGCGCGACATTAGACATTAAACTCGTCAGCTGATCTACCTTGCGAGTCAACTTGGAAAGTCCTGAATCACCGTTCGATTTGTTGGTGTAGTATCTTGTGGAATCTCTGCGGTAGATGACTGATAGAATCAATTTAACCGAAACAAAATAAAGAAGATCAGTTTGGCAAACACGTTTTGGCAAATACCAAAAGCACATAGTCATTTACCGCTTTTTTATTGAAAGAAACTTTCTTTGGAAGTTTTCTTACTATCAAGTAAGCTATCTTCGTTATTAACTTCGTACACTTCCTCTAAACAGTTTTGTGACTAGTCTATAAAAGTCTCAAACTATACTCGTAAAGGAGACACGGGCTTTTTAATTTAATTTTTTTTCAAGGGAAAATGCTTACTTTGCAATACAGTACAGTACCTAAATTAAATTTACATAACATTACGGTTACATTACATAACATTACATTACAAAGCAGTACAGTACATTAAATTACAAGATGCAATACAGTACCTTCGTAATTAGAAATTTCTTGCTACAGAAAAGCCACACTGCTTTCCTAGCTAGCGTTTAACATTAGTAATTTCACAGTTCGAGCTATAGGAGACAAATTAACAGAAACGAAATGTGTTGAAATGTTACGAAATTTACAAAACTAGGAGTCTTCTCTTGAGTTTTGCAGATTCTAATATAATATCAGGCAAGTAAGCAGTAGCGGCAACTATTTTGGCCAAAATGATATGGCTTTAATCCCAATACTATTACTGGGCTGAAATCGCCAGTTTAAATTTCATGGTTAGTTGTTAGCTGTTCCTTAAATTCTTGCCAGAAAAGTGATGTTATTCTACAGGACCAGAATAAATGGATGAGGCTTTCCGCCTCAGTTTTGCAGAAGGTGCACAAGTCACTTTGCCTTATTCCTAATTTCTTGAGATAAGCGTTTGTAGCAAGTCTTCGATGCAAACGTTTAAATTGAAAAACAATTATTTTAATTGTTTTGGTACGTTTAAACGTCGATAGGTAAACTGAATTCCAGTCAATTGCTTCGTGACTTTCAAGTTCACAGTCAGCCATCTATTTTTTCTGACTTCGAGCAGGGGATTTTTGCTTAGTAGACACCAGCTTTTCATAAACAAATCTATTAGACTTTCTAGCTTTTAAGAAGCTTTCGAGAAAAACGTTGGAGGCATTAGAGCTGTGATTGTCTCTGATTACTTTTCTAAGATATTTTACAGAAGATTGTAGACCAGAAAAAACAAGAAAGTTTGCTTTAGCATTGACGCGCTCTATGAGTTCTTTAGAAGATAAAAAGGTTTTGGGTCTTTAAATAAGTCCGAAACGCTCTGGATACCTTTAGAGCACCACGATTTATAATAAACGGATCTGTTGTCGATTCGTATCAAAGAATTGTGCAATAATGGTAGTGAAAGGAAGTGGTTCATAGAGTTTACATTCCCTTCATAGCTTATCTCTGACCAGATTTGTAAGATTTCTGTCACGAATAAATCCGTTGTACTAAAGAATTTAGACAAGTCATGCTTGTTAATGTTACCTCTGAAAACCGCAGGGCCACCATATTGTTGAGCCACAGACTTAAGTGTTTGTAGAATAATGGTCATTCTGAACCCCCCTTGTTGTTTGGAAAGTGCATATTGTTAACACCAGCAAGGCTATTTCCAAAGACGATCTCAAAGTAGTTATGGATTTATCTCACTGCTTCCTGAGCTCTGCAATTCCAATTCGTAGCCTGATAAAATAACAAAAATATATTGTGGAAATGTTTGTTTTTTTATTTACACTCTCATTTGAGGCGTACTGGCTAATTGTTGAGATTTACCTCACTGCTGGGCTCTATGCCCTCTTGCTGTTTTCAAATAGCACTGGTTTCTCTTTCTCAGATTCGTCAAGATGCTGTGAGATTGGGCTTACAGGTTTTTCGCCCTTACCTGAGAAGACTAAAATATCCAGCCTTTTGCAGATGCCTGGGCAATCTTAGGGAAATTCTCAGTTTTTCAATTACTTTAGACATTCAGTGTTTAAACTAAGTCCAAGCTGGCATAGCAGACAGCCTTTCCCAGATGCGGAACGCATGCCTCTGGGGCATCTTTCGATGGCTCCATATTAAAGAAGCATATCTATAGGCCTTGCAAGAAAAAGCAAGTAAAAGCAAAAGAAGAAAAGAAAATTTCAAACTAGCAACAGTTCTGCCTCACATCTGGTTAAGTGTCCCAACTCTGGGGCAAAACCTACAGTGATTATGCAAATGAAACAAAACAACAAAATGGCAATCTTTTGGCACCTGCCTCCTTGGACCAAAGATTACTTGTTTTCATAGACCAGCAGGGAATTTGCTTCTGAACTATATATTCTTATCACTGTCTTAGGTTTCAATTTTCCAAATTTGTTCAAGTGCAAATGCAAGCCCTGCCCATGCTTATGCTAACATGACGAACTGGACTGACTCCTAATCTTAGTAAAGGAGTAAAAACCAATTGCTACCCCTTACCAATTGATGCTCTCATGCAGAAGTGGACTGACTGCTAACCTTAGTAAAGGAACAAAAACCAATTGCTAGCCCTTCCCATGTTGATGCTCACACGCAGAAGTGGACTGACTCCTAACCTTAGGAAAGGAGCAAACACCAGTGGCAAGCCTTGTCCATGTTGATGCTCACATGCAGAAGTGGACTGACTCCTAACCTTAGTAAAGGAGCAAAAACCAACTGCTAGCCCTTCCCATATTGATCCTCGCATGCAGAAGTGGACTGACTCCTAACCTTACTAAAGGAGCAAAAAACCAGTTGCAAGACAGAAGTGGGCTGACTCCTAACCTTACAAAAGGAGCAAAAGTTAATTGCAAGGCCTGTCCATGTTGATGCTCACATGCAACTGGTTTTTGCTCCTTTAGTAAGGTTAGGAGCCAGTCCACTTCCGTATGTGAGCATCAACATGGGCAGGCCTTGCAACATGGAGTCAGCCACTTCTGCAAGGCCTGCCCATGTTGATGCTCACATGAAAAAGTGGACTGACTCCTAACCTTACAAAAGGAGCAAAAACCAATTGCTAGCCCTTCCCATATTTATGTTCACATGTAGAAGTGGACTCACTCCTAACCTTACTAAAGGAGCAAAAACCAATTGCTAGCCCTTCCCATATTTATGTTCACATGTAGAAGTGGACTCACTCCTAACCTTACTAAAGGAGCAAAAACCAATTGCAAGCCTTGCCCATGCTGATGCTCACATGCAGACGTGGACTGACTCCTAAAACCTTAGTAAAGGAGCAAAACCAATTGCAAGCCCTTTCCACGTTGATGCTAACATACAGAGGTGGACTGACTCCTAACCTTACCAAAGGAGCAAAACCCAATTGCAAGCCTTGCCCATGTTGATGCTCGCACGCAGAACTGGACTGACTCCTAACCTTAGTAAAGGAGCAACTGCACATGTTTTTTTTATCTACAGGGGACTTTCTCTTTCTGTCCCCTGTTTAGTCTGCAGTTATGGCCTAACCTACAAATACACAAAATATTTTTTTGGGCCTGGACTGTTTTGAAGTTAACCCTTGATCTGAATAAAGCATTGCTCCCAGTGCCAACCAGCAGACGCGGATACTACTACAATGTATCCCAGGGAACAATGCTTCGGCTTTCAAGGCCTATCTTTTGCGATCTCACTTGATCTCACTGCACGATAACGAGGTAGAATTATTTGTTTCTTAACTACTAACAGATATTTATTATAACAAAGCGCACGCGCTGACCCTATCTAATTCTTACTGAGCCATCATGATAAAAATCTTTATGTACGCACGGCTGTGCTCAATACAATGACTTGTGCAATTGCATTTGAAGCAGCTGAAGAATTGTCTTCGCGAGGCCCGTTTCTTTATTTTTGATCAAGGTTTAGGTCAGGTAAGTCAATGTTGATCAAACATTTTCTTCATTCCAACAAATTAGAGCCGTCTCTGAAAACTCTAAACTCGCTTTTTAGCTTTGATTTCATCGATCATTTCAATTCGCCGTCCGATTTCGTCGCTGTTTTTTGTTTAGTTTTCGTAAAACCATTTTCATCGCGTGTATTGTCAATCTATTAATGAAATAATTTAACCAAATTCAAAGCTAACCTTTGAACCGTTTAGAACTGAAATAGAAAACTTGTAAAATTAATGCTGTTGCTAAATCAACTGAATCAATCCAGGCCCTCGTAAAAATTTCTTTTTTTTTTACTGCGTTCATTGTCAACCCATCAATGAAAGTCCCACAAACAAAGTCTAAGCTATTTTCTTAAACCTCTATAAAACCCTAAACGGATGCCTAAATACCAACGCGTTCATCGCGACCAATAAAATTTTTCAATGCGTGGTCTGTGGCTGTTGTTGTTTTCAATCCTTTCACTGTTATTTTTTTCAAACCACTAATCAACTATGTTATAAAAGAATTGGCTCATGCTTTTAGCTGTGCGTATATCGAGTTATGGTGCACTTGGGAAGTTTGGAGAGCACTCAAGAATTGCTCTCGGCTGTCGCCTCGAGCAACTCTTAGGGCCTCCACAGACGAGACGATTAGTTGTCGACAACTAAATCCCTAGTCTGTGGAGGGCCTTACACTTCTTTCGTGCTCACCAAACTTCCCGCGTGCACCATAACTCGATATACGCACGCTAAGCATGAACCAATTCTTAAATAAAATATTTACATTTAAAAAGAGTATAATTTTTCCTTGTTACAGGTGCAGATGACACAGGCACAGATGGCTCAGACCCAGACCCCCATGACTCAAGGTCAGGTATCGCAGGCTCAGATGCAAGCTCAGCAGCAGCAGCAGTTATCACAGTCGCAGTCCAGTTTTCTCCCTGATAACATGAGTTTACGTGACATACTGCCATAGTGGAACTATACCTAATGTATTATATCCTTGTGCCATGTTTGACGTCATCAACCCTTGTAAACGTGTTAGTTTGCTAGGCTGTTCACTCAGAAAGAAACATATTTTCAATTTATCCATATAATTTTTAATAATGCCTGCTCATCCAAATGTCGGTATTTAAATAGGTTAAGTGCTGTTTGACCGTTAATGTAAAATTTGCAAAATAGAAGAAAATTCATCTGTATATTAAGGGGCCATTGACATTTTCTGTAAGTCTCTCCAGTCTCCAGCTGGCTGTAGTCCTCGGTTAAAGTGTGACAGTAAGAAAGCACCCAAGGACAAAAGAAACCATTGTTACGAACTGAAGAGCGTGTTTCTCATTTATAGCCCTTATTTAAACAACTGACAGAAGATGTTCAGTAAAAGTTCATTTACAAGCTTGCAAATCAACGTGGGGGTATTTTAAAATATGTTGTCACTTTTGATTCGTCGGGTGGTGGGCAGGGATGTTATAGCCTCACTGCGTGGGGTCGTGTGTTGCCCTTGTGAAAGGGTCTACGGTCAGTGTCTCCCTACACATGCAATAATCGCAGTCCCGATTGCTGACAAAGCCAAATTTCCACTAATATGGGTCGGGGGTCACAGGTCACTCTTTTTCAACCCGCCTCCCCTCATTTCGATGTTGCCGTGTTGTGGCAATTTAAAACCCCCGTTAAACAATATTGATCAGGGCCGGGTTGTTTAAAACATGATTAAGCTAATCCAGGGCTAGAGTAATTGACATTATCAACCCAGTTGATAAAACCAAATTATATTGTTATACTTCCCACCGACGCAGCACCACAGTTTCGTTAGAAACTTACCCCCCTAATTTTTATGTAGTTTTATGGCTTTGCAGAGTTTTCCTGGTTATATTGTAGTACTTATATTGTAGTACTTTCAGGTTTGCCTTACGCTTGGAAAAAACACATAACGTTAGCCTTTTTTTGTTTTTTTGAAGAGAAATCAAAGCCAAGTTTAACTTTTAAATCAGATAAGTGCTAACCACCTTTCCAACACGCAACCGGGCCCAGGGCGAGTAGGGAATAAAATAATTTTAAACTATTTTTCTGCTACTGAAGCTAAATCAACTAGAAGGCAACCGCCAAACATTTCTTTGCAAAACTGGAAAACAATACAAGTTATACAACTCTGTTAAAAAACCGGAAATAAAACTTCAGCCCACACAAGGTGGGAGGGAAAAGAAGAAAAATAATTTGCAGAATCACTTGTTATGATATGCGTAAACATAACTACAATATCAATTTTTAAAATAACTGAGATACTACGTGCGCTCTCATGGGTAAATAGTAACCTGCGATCAGGCGTTCTTACTTTTAACGGCGAGTAAAAAAGACGCCTGATCGCAGGTTAGGTGAATAGGTGTGTTAAGATGAGAGTATGTAAACATGGTTGTGACGTTTTGGATTCTCGCGTATTTTGGCAAATATTTCAAAGGAGTAGAGAAGTTTTTCCGTTTTTACATAGCCCCATCTAAACACTTGGGGATTGAGAGAATTCTGCTATATAAACACGGAAAAAGTCCTCGTATTGCAACTATAACTCTTCAAGAGAATATATTCTCTTGTTGCCTGCTAAAGACATCAGCGCTCTCGTTCAAAATTAAAATCCTTATTGGTATTTTCTTTTCCTTTCAGAGTTATCTGTTCTGTTCACTTCTTTCTTTTGAGAAAGTGTCGACGTTAGTTCCCACGCTCTAGTTGGCCTGACTTAAGGATGTTCGCGCAAAAATTTTCTACCATTGTTTTTTTTCTGAAACTCTCACTACTGTAAGATAATGAGTAATTGATGGCAAAAATGTAAACAAATGGGGGTTACCGACTTCGTTTTGGAGATGACATGCCCAGAAGAGCACACTAAATCTGAAAAATCACGCTTCGCTAGCGAATACGGCTACAGTGTCTGCAAGCACAAAAATATTGCAAATAAATCTTTGAAATGAACGTATCTCTGCCAAATGTTGTTTAAATGGACCCATAAGTCTGGTGCTCCCATCAAAGATCACAGAAAAAGCACTGTTGGCAGCTATTTCGGATTTCACAAAGTCTATCTCCTGACGAATCATGGGAATGAAGTCTGCTAGATGGTTCCGAGATGTCATGCGATGACTACATTTTTCAAGAAATGGTCGCAAACTGTCGACTTTTAAAAGGGAATACCTGCCTTCAGTAGAGCTTCCACAAGCTCATATCGATAGAGCCTCATGTCTTCAGGTAATGTGGATCCTTTTGCTCCTCCGCTTGTTTTTGCAAGAAGATCCTTGATATTTTGATCTATCTTCTTGCTTTTCTTAATATTCTCCAGCGCTTTGATGTGCTTTATGGATGATACGTGTTTCTTGACAGAACTCTTTTTTTTTGGAAAGAGTTTCTCTGCAGGCGTCACATCTTAGATTTCCCGACACTGCAGTTAGGCACTGGTCTTTAAACTCGTTCACTCTATCCCACGCGGACACATTTGGATCGACTGATCCACGCCAGGGGCCCATAAGAAGTAGCCTCCATTCGTACTTTGCCCTTGAGTCCACCCTGTCCCGTATCTTTTTATTTTTAGAACAGTGACCTTTCACATGATTGGCTATTACAAAAACAACCGCGAAAGAACAGTGACCTTTCACATGATTGGCTATTACAAAAACACCCGCGAAAACCACCGTGGGAAATGCTTCTAAAAATAAAAAGATACGGGACAGGGTTAACTCAGATTGTCAGTATGGGAGATGGAGGCTCCTCCTCATGGGCTCCTGTCCACGCACATTTCTCTTCTTTTCGGCTGGATTAGTCTGCACTTTTCTTTTCCGAGAGATACTGGCTTTTTCTGGAGCACTTAATCTAGCTCCAGCACTAGCTGCTACTGCTAAAGGATCTGGATATTCATCATCTACACTCGAGCTAGGCTCGATTTCCGTCGCTCTCTCGAGTCCGGTCTTCGTTCCTCCCCGAGAAGAGACGGCTGGACACGTGAGCGGCCATCCATGTCTGTGACGTATTTGAAAAAATATAATTTATGCCCTCTCAGATGTCACCGGATGTGAAATAGGACTCGGAAATCAAGCCAAAATGCACACAAGCACCCATTGCCATACCAGCAACTTGTTCTCGCTCTTATTTTTATGTTGCCATCTTAAAGTAGCGCGCTTTGAAAAGCTCCGAGAAGATTAGAAAACTATCCATCGCTCATTGAAGGAAAAGTTTGAAGCGAATAATAGAAAAGTGTGGCGTGCCTTCTCGCCAGGTGTTGTCGCGCCGGTCAACAAAATCTCTTCGCCACGCAGCAGATCAAGGAGTGAAGGCCGCAAAAAGCCTTTTTTTCGGTTATCAATTTAAACAACGCGATAGCTAAATTGTTCTTTTAATATTTCAAGCAATTGTTACTAGTTACGAGTCGGGGACAAAAATGGTGGAATTGCCAAAGGATCACCATGGTCTACCACATGGGGCCCATACAAGCGGTGTATCTGTTTGTATGTTCGAATTATAAAGAAATGTATGGGAATATTGAAGAGTCTTAATTAATATAGTAGACTTATATCGAGTAATGGCTATAAAATAAACGCAATCTTTCCTCAGGCGTTGTATTTTGTCGTTTCTGCGGCTCAAAATGGCTAATTTGAACAATTTGGAAGGTTTTGCGTTGACTGTTGCTCCACGTAACAGTCAACGCAAAACCTTCCAAATCGCTCAAATTTGCCATTTTGAGCCGCAGAAACGACAAAATACAACACCTGAGGCGAGTTTGCGTTTATTTTATAGCCATTACTCGATATAAGTCTACGATATTACGACTCTTCAATATTCCCATACATTTCTTTATAATTCGAACGTATAAACAGACACACCGCTTGTATGGACTCCCTGTGGATCTACGGTCTAAAACCAACCACAAATACTAAAAGTATCAAACAGAAATCTCATCTTGTTATATTTTTAAACAGCTTGAAATGTTCCAACATACACGTAAGGTTCATGTCCAAGTTTTTTCACATCGACACAAACAGTATAAGATAGTGTTTAAGTGCTGTATAAAAGGACTACAAATCCATCCATCGCTCGACTGCAACTTCCTCCATCGAACCGAGGACAAAGAGGACTCGGGTGATCCAAAAACGATCTGGCAGTCACCCCTTTCCACAGCTTTTTCGACTTCTTCTTAGTTCTAATCTTCGCCAATAAACTCAGCAGTAAGACCTATTGATTTTAGGTATTTCAATGATATCAAACATCATCGGTGCAGACTGGAAAATTAAAGACTGCCCTGCTTCAGTTGGTTGAATAACGAAGACATCTTCGCCGCTTAACAACTTCTCTAACACCTCGCTCTGTGAATCTTTCATTTTCTCGACTTTAAAGCGCTCTAAAATACGATCGCACACCAAACCAAATCACTCCTTCTCATCCGTTATTCTGAAAATCTGCTTTGAAGAAATAATTTATGCGGCCTTCGCTGCCTGCTCGATTTGAGCAGGCGACAGTAGTATAGGTGGCTTAATGGCAGTCCTAGCGATCTGATTGGTTGAGAGAACAATAGAGTATTGTTTCGAACAATAGAATCTGTGACCCCTAAGGCCAGCGGTCGTGGTTCCAAGATGACGTCACCCCCTAGCTGGAAACTGCGCCCCAGACCTCTACGGAGGACATGGACCCGTCTCAAGGATTTCCATGGATCGATAGCAATCGATAATGGCATGACGTCACGGCGTGTTTGCGTGGAGCGTAGAGGTCCTGTCTGCAAGAGGCCATGTTATAAAATGAGTTAGTCATGGCGGGAACCTAGTAAAGTAAGGCACGAGAGCCTCGTTTTCGAGCGACCAATCAGCAACAAGATGACGTCATGGCTTTCCGGTCCCCCGCTCCTTAAGGGAGCGTATTATTTTCCAGTCCTTTCGCTAGATGGGGCACTCCTCGGGGATTGGTTACCCGCGACTCGTGTTGGGATCCCTGACCTAGCGAAAAGAGCGGAAAAGGGTATCATCGGGGTGCCACCCCGACCCGTTGTAGCCGGAACGCAACGATATTTACAATATTTACAAATTGCAAAGGAGCTCTGTCATCTCCACGTCGTGCTCGTCCAAGTCCTGCTTGTAGCCGTACGGGTAGGACGTGAAGGTTTCTAAGTCGACCACCCTCTTGTTGAAGACTTTCAGGCGTTTCATGGCAGGATCCCGTGTGAAAAAGTGCGGGTTGGTTACCTCCACGTCCCTGCGATCCCCTTGTGGATCTGTTAGTTCCTGCAGCAGGTTTCTTTTCAGGATCGCGAAGTTTAGTTGCGCGGAACCACGTACGGATTTCAAGGAAAACCCTCGCACCTTGCAACATACTTGACCCTGGTCGGAAACGAAGCCGTAGTTTTTAGGGCCACCCGACACGAACTGTGTGATGTAGTCGTCAGGACGTCTGTGGTCTTCCAGCTCGTCGGTCATGTCTCCGAGGTAGTCACCCAAGGGAATGTCGACTAGACCTGGTTTCCACTTGTATACCACAGAGTCCGTGTCGAAGTAGATGACTTGGGTAGTGAGCTTCTCTAGGTACAAGTAGAGTTTTAGACGTGCCCAGCAGGTGGTGAAGGCTGCTACAAACACGTTTCTCTTCCCGTTGTCTATTTGGTTTGAAGCGATGTTGGTGTAAACTACTTCCAACAACTCCTCGTTGCATATGCGGATCTGGTTAATGTTCCACAGAGGTTTGGTGAACAAGCGCACTTCACCGCCGTTGAAGGCGTGTCGTATGCGGTCCCCTTGTTGTTCGCAGGATGGAGAAGCATTGGCTCTCAATCTGTGCTCTTGCCACGCCAACCACTTGAGAGCCTTGATGGATTGGTTGGAGGTCGCGCCATGCCAACCGCTAGGAGGTTCTACCGCGATGGTGTTTTTTGGAAGCTGTTTTTTTCTCCAGTAACGATTGCAGGCTGAGGCAATGGTGATACACTTCTCCATCGGTTTGAAGTCGGCCTTTTCCTCGAACTCTCGCTGAAACTTTTGACAGCCTGCTTTCAGGAGTTTTACGTCCGAGACGCAGTACGCTTCCATCTCGGTTTTGAGAACGAAGTGGTAGTCGTTGTCGACCTTGTCTGCGTACCACGTCTCAAACGCAGCTTTGACTTTTGCAGGCATCCCTTCTGGGTCGTAGGTTTCGGCTGGAGTCATCGGTCCCTCGTAATCTTGATTTTCCGCCGTGTTGAAGAGATGAGGGAAGAAGCCCTTGCATTGTTCGGTGATGCCGAAGGTTTCGGGAAAGGCCGAGAGAGGGAAAGAAAGAAAGCAGAGGGAGTCCTTGAACGTGATGTCGCCAGTAGATAGGGAGAGGACTTTGGTCCCGATACAGATCTGGTTTTCCACGGTACGATGGGTGTCGTACAAGTACTTCAAAACGAACATGCCATCGTACCCTTTGAAATTATGGAAGACGCAGATGACCTTGCGTATGTCTCCGTATTCGTCTACAGTTAATCCGTCCAGGTACTCCATCAAGTCCTCGGTGCATGATGGACCGTAGAACGAGAGGGTGTCTTCCTCGTCTTCAGGCTCTACACACACGAGAATGGGTGTTTGAACACCGTCGGTGTCAGTGACGGCTTCGTAGTCCGCATACACGAAGATGGGTCGCGGTTTTTCCACCCACGCCTGACTGTCCTCGTCCATCTCCACGATGGTGTGCATACCCACTTCAGCCAAAGACACCTTCATCAATTTCGGCTCGTCTTTTTCAGGGTCCATGGGTTGGATGTAGCATTTGTGGGATGCCAGCTCCACCTCTTTTTCGCAGAAGGGGCACTTGTCCCACCCGCACTTGTGTTTACGCCGCGGTCGTCCACGTTTCTTTTCTTTGGAGGCAGCGTCGTAGGTCTTGCAACAGGAAAGAAACTTTTTCTTGGTTGCGCACAAGGAACGGTTCTCCTCTGTTTCTTTAAGGTGTGACGCGAAGCAGCTCTGTCCAAAGAAACGACGATGGCATAGGTTGCAGGAAAGAGAGGGTTGTGGGAACGTACAGGGTGTAAGAGCAGCTTTGGCCGAGGTGAAGTCCGGGCATTTAAACTTCTCGCACAAACGGCATCATTTACCATGGCAGGGATGATGGTCCATGTCGTCCACGTTGTAGCCTCGATCACAGTCGTGGCAGTAATGCGAGCGCGACAGGAACCCACCGTACGAGGTGCACCCGTGGTAGTGCGCGTCGACCTTGAGGAGGAGAATCTGTTTGGGGGCAGACGGTCCCGCAAAGACGATACAATGGGGTTTGTCCACGGACATGACCTTGATCTGGTATCTGGTAAGAACCGCTTGAAACTTTTGGAGTTCGGCAATACCGCAAGGTCCTTCGGGTACACCGGCCAGTTGGTGTAAGTCTTTGGCCATACGGGTCTGTACGGGATACCCTCTTCTCAAGTTCTCGTAGTTTGAACTACGAGGCCCTTCGTCTGCGCGGGCACGCATGGTGACGATGGCTCGTGCACAGCACAACTCGTCTTCGTTTTTGACGACCACGACAGATTGTTTGCGCACCAACAATTTTTCTACAGCCTCGTGCCCAGGACAGTACTTTTTACCATTACCACTGCCTCTAAGAGTCATCCGCTTCAAACTGTTGGTTCGAGTTGAGTTTGGCCGCGAGGGATTGGAGATACATGTCCAATCGATTACTGCCATCCTCGAACTCCTCCACGGTGAAGGACGTGGACTGGAACGCGTGTGTAAAAGCGTCCGACTGCAGCGTGAAGTGCAGAGTGGAATGGGGCTGCAAGGTGGAGTCCGAGGCGATCTGCTGACGAATGGTCCGTCGTAAGGCCTCCGTGACTTCTCGGCTCAAGTCGTCGCCAGGCGTCGGGTCCCGGTCCTGGCGTAGCCTGGCCTGGAACCGTTGACAATCTAGGACTTGGCGCCAGTTCCTGCGCGGTCCCACGGGACGTAGCTGAAAATCCAGCAATGGCGGACCGCCACCCACTTATTGTTGTTGTTCGTCCAACATGGCGGCGAGGGAAGGATCGTGAACCCACATGTCGTCTTCTTCATCATCGTCAGAGAAATATATTTTTCTTTTTCTTTCGTTCCTAAAGAAACGGGCCGAAGCCAAAGGAGGGTCGTTCCTAAAGGAACGGGCCGAAGCCGGAACAGAACTAGAAACCTCGCCCAACCTTTTGACGGGAAGGACTCAATGATCTGGAACGTGGTCTGGAAGACATCGCGAGATCTGAGGTTTTTTGAATTACGCGCCTTTCGATCGCACCTTTTTATACGTTTTCCACGGATCGAAAAGCACCAATCACAGACTTGTGTGCAAAACAATTAGGATCGAAAGGCACCAATCGGTGCTTGTAAAAAGAACCGGAAATAGAGGGGGTGGGGGCCCATCCCCCTCCTCTGCAGACGACCGAGTGGAAAAATGGGTACGAGCGTCACGCACCAAAAAGGTACGACTCTGAACTTTACAAGTCACTCGGGTTGTCACGATACCGTACAAAGATTTAGAGAAGAAGCGCGAGCAAGCCTGGAAATGGAAGGAGGCAAACAAAGAGAAAGTGAGGGAGCAAAAGAGGCGGTGGAAGAAGGCAAACAAAGAGAAAGTGAGGGAGCGCAAGAGGCGGTCGAGGGAAAGGAATTTGGAGAAAGTGAGGGAGCAGGACAGGTTGGCTGCCAAGAGGTACAGGGAGAAGAATTTGGAGAAAGTGAGAGAGCGGGTCAGGTTGGCTACCAAGAGGTACAGAGAGAAGAAGAAGAAATTGGAGAAAGCAAGGAAGCAGGAGAAAACGAGAGAGAGTAATAGGCCGAAGGCTAAGAGGTCCAAAGAGACGAATTTGGAGAAAGTGAGAGAGAGGAATAGGCTGAAAGCTAAGAGGTACAGAGAGAGGAATGTGGAGAAAACGAGAGAGAGGAAAAGGTTGAATCACAAGAGGTACAGAGAGAACAATTTGGAGAAAGCAAGAAAGCAGGAAAGGTTGAGAACCAGGAGGCACAGAGGGCAAGCAACAGAGGAGGAGGAGGAGGAGGAGGAGGTGATTGAAGTTTGTGACTGTGGACTCTGTTTGCGTTGCGGTGGGTTTGCGGCCTGTCCGTGGACCACTCGAACTTACTCAGACGTCTCCTCGGAACCGGACGACGAGTTGGTGGCCCAACTCGAGCGGGAATTGGCACGCCCTGAGTCGAGCTCCGATGAGGAGGAGGAGTAGGAGGAGTGCGTCACGCAAACCGTGTTGAAGAGAATAAGATACAATCGGGCGTGGGGCGTAGATAATATCGTAAGGGGATGGGAAAGGGACCGAGAAGTTCAACGGGTCCTGAACGATGTAAATAAAGACTTGGAAATCGTAAATAGGAAATACCGAGGCACTGAGCGTTTTCACGACATGCTGGCCGGCGAAGAGTTTCTGCATCTTCGCCAAGCCGAACAACAATTTTTGATCACCAACGAACTGTTTGAATGTATTTCCCAAAACATAGATGAATAAAAAACGGTTTTTATTTACAAGTGTGTGTCTTCATCCATAACCAAAACGCGTGACATTCGACCATGCTACAATGGCCAGGATGAGGTCATGGAGAAGAGAGAACAGAGCCACATAAACTGCATTGACACATTGGGCTTTAATTGGTAGTTTCCACCAAGTAAATAGTCACAGTTGCCACACCTCTCTGGTTTGAATCGATTATTATAAGATGCGTTGCAACCTGGGCAACATGTTTGGCCACGTTTACTCTGCAAAGGAAATAAATGAGTTAGAATTGAATAAATTCTATTATTTTCACAACCCGCAGGGTAATTCTCTATAAAAATGACAGGGATGCTCGTCAAAAATTCAAAAACACCCCTAAAAGCTACAAAAATATTATTAGTATTAATTCAAATTACATAAAAAACATGCTACATGACCCCAGAATGCAGTGCATAACACTACAGTGCATAAAAGGCTCAAATTTTGGGCGTCCTCTTGACCAAATAAGGTAAAATGACGCAATAGTGGAATAATTATAAAAAGAGATATTGTGTTACCATTGCAAATACCAAGAGCTAACCGCAAGCAACCATGTGGGCTAAGATCAAGAGTTGTTTAGTTGGGCTAACCTGAGAGCTCTGCTGCATAACCTGAGCGGACGTTTGGCTAACCAGAGCTTAAAATTAGGCTAACCGGATTGCCTGAAAATAAACAGTCGGCCGGCATGCGAACCATGAACTTTTTGATGCACGTGACATACAGACCGGCTTTGTAAATTTAACAATCCAACTAGAAACAAAGCATTTTGATTGTTTTCGTTATAGATTTTATTCATTTCATTTTACATTTTGAAAAGTCCAGAAACACCAAAGCAAGCGCATCTATGAATTTGGCTTATAGTTAAAAATCACAGTACATCTTAGCAAATAACCTTTTCCCGATCTCAAAGTAAAATATTGGTAATGTGTATTACGTTATAAGTTGACCAGAACATTTACTAAGCAATAGCAACAAGCTTACAGTAATATTTATAGTCATATATATATTTAAAAGTCTTACCATTTCTTCCTTTGCATCGATGTTTGCATCACTCTTCAAGATATTCCCTGATTCAACGTGGACACTCACTGCTTTCAATGGTGTATTCCGTCGTTTGAAGTTTACCAAAAACTATAAGTTCATATCGCAAGACGTTGTTGACATATATCTATATCACAATCTGAATAATAAAGATGTCTTATATATAGGCTCGAAGGTATTCAGTGTAGCTTTTAGTGAACTGCCAGACAAATCTCCGCATCCATTCACTCCAAGCGAAGCCAAGCACATGAAAATGCATGACGTAACTCCAAATAGGCAAGATGATTGGTCGGATACCAAGGATACCGGTCACAGCCGAAAACCAATCAAATACGACCTTATGAGAGCTGCTACACAACTGATCATCTTTGCCAGTGATAGCCCAAATAAACCAATACAACTGCGAAAAAAGTTCGACAAAATCGAAAAACACTCGAAGGAACTCAAAGGGTCTCGAAAACAAAAAGAAAGCATTGCGACAATCATGGACGTGACGTCATTCGCAGTGATAAATTTTGTTGGGGGACCAAATTGGTGTCCACAGATTCACAGCAAAACTCGATTTCCTTCCAATACAGGATTAGAAATACATTCTATCGAACGCAAAATTAATCTCGTGCAATTATTTGCGATTAAGTTTTAAAGGCGGTGTTACACGGGACAACTTGCAACGACGATTTCTCGCGCAACATTGTTTGGCAGAAAATAGAACACCATGTAACATGTCTAATGGGGACGATTTTTCATGCAACTTTTTACTCGGCAGCATGTTGCGAGTTTTTTACTTCAAAAACTCACAACGCGGTGTAACACCGCCTTAATAAGTAACCATTATAATCATTTCATCGGGCATTGTGGCATATTTTGCGGGCAAAAATGGAGAGATCAGTGGGCTAAAATATATTTTAGCCCGCCGCGTGGACCAATCAGAAACAAGAAAGTGAATATGCCAGCCAATCAGAATTGAAAACCAGTCAACTGTTGTCGCCATTTTCTTGCTTGCTAGCAACTCTTCAATCTCCGTTTGACTCAGTTGAGGCTTTACCAACTGCTGTTCTCGAGGACAAAATGGCTTACTTGCCTAACAATGAAACAAATTTTCACTCTTTTCAGCTAGATAAAGAGGAATTCATTTACAGAAACTCGAAGAAGAATCCAGGCAGCCGATCTGAAGTGAACGTAAGTTTGTTTTCATCGAGCGAAACTCATTCCATGCCAAACTGCCAGTTCAGTTACTGCGCAATTAATTTAACAACGCTAAATAGCTACTTCTTTGCTGTCTGTAGAATTCTGTATGTTTCATTTAAAGAAAACGTAGAGAAAATTTTGTTCTAAGTGTAAAACATGATTGAATTTTGAGCTTTTATGGCAAGGTTCGTAGATATCTTTAGCCTGATTTTCGATTAGAAATAAAGGCCGACTCACTGCTGGCAGTGTTCAAGATATCGCTTACTGTCTTTGATTGTTGTTCTCAATGCTCTCTGAAATGCCTGCGGCTCAGGCTAAAATGAGCCCGAGTCGTGCCAAAAACATATTTACGCCCGCGAAAATCAACTCTATTGTTATATTCCTACTAGACAGATTTAAAAATAAAGAGTTTGATATATTTTCTTTTAAAACAATTATGTACAAATGTATATGTTAATGTTATTACACTTTATAAAATATTTCTTATTTTGACAAATGCTGCATCATTAAAGTTGACAAACAACCTCTGCGATTAACACTGACAGTAAAAGCAGTTGTAGCAGCCATAATGCTCACTGGATCCTGAAGTCTGTTGTCTTCACTGCAATCGCCTGCTAACACAATTAAACATATGCAGTGATCAGTAACAACCAACGCACACTTTCTAAAGTATGCCGGTTTTCACTCTTGACGCAAGCCTAGAGTTCAAAATGATAAACACTGAGAAACACAGGCACAAGCATCAAAAAAAATTATAATTGCACAAGAAAGCATGGCTCCTGATAGTTTCCATCACTTATAACCACACTCTTTATCAGCTGATGCTACAATCATGGTGTTCAACAATTGACCAAATTTATGATTGATGAACACGTTGTTATAATTTTTTTCATACATTATCATACAGTAGTAATAGTTTAACCACAGGGAACCGAAATGCTGTATTAGCTTTTATCATCATTTAATAAAAGTACTGTTACTTACCTGTGTTCCTGTATCTTTTTGAGTCGTTGTTGAAGGGATTTTAATCAGAGCAGAGACGGTTTATCTTGCGTATCTGTCACTTTGTGAATACAATGTGCTGATTACGTCTCAAGTTTCCATTATCATCATTAACTATTTTCCTCAGGGGAGAAAGAAGAGAAGAGAGCAAGAGATGAAACTAAAATGAGGGCTGTTTTATTTTGAGGCATAATTCAATTATTACAGAACAAATTCGGCTAGAACTTCACACCTTGATTGATTAAAGGGTTAAATTGAAACCAGAGAGTCAGCAATTAGTTTGCATAAAGCTAAATACTCTGACACTTTAATAAAGTCTTCTTCATCATCATCGTCATCATCATCATCATTATCACTTGAGACGTAATTGCCGCATTGTATTTACGAAGTGGCAGACATGCAAGATAAACTGTCTTCGCTCTGATTAAAATCCCTTCCAAAACAACTCAAAGACACATGAACGCAGGTAAGTAATGTTCAGTAATTTTATAAATGATCATAAAAACTAATACAGCATTTGGGTCCCCTGTGGTGACCCATATTTTTGTTATTAAATTTTGATCAGCACTGAACTGAACTCATTTTGAGTTACTAGCAGTTAAAGCAGTTAATGTTAAGAAAAGTATCATAAATTGTAGTATTGATCTGTCAAAGTTGAGGTGCTGAGAAATGCAGGATTATATTTTTTAGCACAAAATTCAAGTAACTCTTTGAGGGGCCAACGTACATTTTGAAAGTTTCAATTGTTCAAGGTCTAGGACAGAATACTTACTTGGGCAGACAAACAGTTGATGCCGCAACAGTGGACAGAGTAATCATCCTATGTTATACCAACTTGCCTTTTGTTAGTAGAGAAAGTGTACTACCAGCCAGTGATCTACAACAATACAGGTAACTGTTATTCATTACTTTAAATCAGAAAAGTTATGTGATGTAATATAGTGGAACCTCTCGCCTTACAGTCACCTCATGATTATAGTCAATTTTTTTGGTCCCGGCCAAACACCCATACATTTTCTGTAAAGAAAACCCTGTTAATGAGGCCACCCTATTAATGCAGCCAACAGCCATATTCTTAAATCCCAACCTGTATACTTTAAAATTTTACTCTGTTAAGTCGTGGGCCACAGAATACTCATCTCAGTGTATGCATTAATTTTATGTAAAAAAAAAAACAACAAAGTTTTTAAATAAGATTTAAAAGGAAAGATTGAAGAGTTCAAATTCTGGCATGACAAATTTTACACCTTCAAAAGTAATGACTTTCAATGAAAGCTGAAAATAGAAAATTTAATTAAGGGTTATGACTAATCACTGAGCGGTGAAATCAAGTCTCTTTGAGTTCTTCTTGAGGAGAAATCCTTATGCACAACCGTATGCACAACCATTATCCTCCAATACATTTGCTAAATTTAAGCGGAACCAGCTTTCAAACATTCCTGGTATAAAGCTTTTTCAAGTGACGTGCCCAACCAATATTTTGCCTTATGAATATATTCATGGTCAAGGTGTATCCCGCAACCTTTATACAGCTACTCAAACGAAATAAGCACTCAAAATTGTCCAAACAAAACAAATATATGTACAGTACTTTACCGCTGCCTGGTTAGCTCAAGATGGTAGAGTGCCAGAAGGTCTCTGGTTAAAGCCCCAGACCGGACCAACACTCAGGGTCTTAAAATAACTGGGGAGAATGTGCTGCCTTTGCAACGACATCTGAAAATGGTTAGACGTTCTAGTCTTCTCGGATAAGGACGAAAAACCATAGGTCCCGTCTCCTGCATCCTGAGTGTTACCCTACGCAGGGGACGTCAAACAACCCAGGCACTTCTCGCAAAGAGTAGGGAACGAGGTTCCCGGTATTGTGGTCTGGCCTTGTTTCACGGGTTGGTGCTTAACATAGGGATAACCTCACTGCATGTTTCCCCTTTGGACGGACTTGTCCAAGAAAATTGAGTATGAGTAAAGTAATGTCAGAGAGGTAGAGACCTTTGTACATGTATGTACAGCCAAGTCTGGTTTGTTTTGATTTTAGATTCCACTTATGGTCAATACAGTGTGGATAGAATTAACTTTCTGCATTCTGGATGATTATTAAAGAATTTACAGCTGTTTAGAAGTGCAAAATGTGGAATACAGTTCAACTTACCCAAGAGCATAATTAGGTACATCAATGGAAAACAGTAAAAACAATTCATGTGTTGCTGTACGAATTGCATAACACTTGTGATCACTTCCATGAATGTATGTTTCCATGGCTTGATGAGGGAGACTGCTGTGCAGGTCACATGATGGCTCATCTGCATGTACAGAATCAGAGGCTTGTTCAGTTGGCTGTGTAGAAAGTATACAATCTTGACAGACACACTGTACCTGGTGACGATGTGCTTGCAGACTCCTGGGATGGAAATAAAGTTCCAACTATTGCCTTGTAAAATGACGCCAATATTGACTTCCTCTTGGCTGTAGACATTCCACCTCCTGTTAGTAGCAAAATAATTGTCAAATCTCCCATGGACATGACATGTTTTCTTAATAGCTTTTCCTGTCAATCAATTTTAGCTTTTACATGCAGTACTGACAGAGCAGATGATTGTAGATGATGACAGTGCAGACGACTATATTATAAGTAGTGTTAGTAATTGTACATGTACAGTAATTAGTGACTATGTTTCAATGTGACTGAAAATGAAAAGGAAAAATATTGAAAGAAGTGTGTCCTTTCTTAGAGTGGTCATTTCAAGTTCCGTATCAAGTTATAATGCAGCTGAGTTTGAGCGTATACAATTTCCTAACATTTCACAAAAGAGATAAAAAACACTTGACCCTTGTGTAATAAAATCAATACAAACAATACTGGCAATATTGATTTCATTATAAAACAAACCCTCTAAGAGATCTTGGAGTTTTCTGAACTACATTAGAAACAAAACAATAATGACTTCCATGAAGAGGAAAGCCAATGTCAAAGCCAATGTCATGAACATCATTACCTGGAGGGCTGTCCATTACATTCTGTACACCCGATCCATAACCCACCAAGGAGTCATGGAGCGTGACATATGGCGGTGCCCAGTCACAAGAGACTAAAATTTCACCCTCACATTATGAAGGGGGTAGAAATATTGGCAAATCAACACGATTGTCACAGACTGTTGATTTGACTGTTACATTTATTTAGAACAAGAAATATAAAAATATACTTTGGGTTTCACCTTCTGTTTTGATGGGTAGAGACAGTTGGTAATGATCCGTGCTGGGTCAATCCATCATGGAGCATCACTCCCTTTGTGCCCCATTACAGATCAGGTGTATTGGACAGGGTTGTCAAAATAAGCCGGCAAACGGCGCATTTCACCGGCTATTCCGAATACTGCGCCGGCTACTCAGAATGTTAGTAGGTCAGTTCTGATCGTGATATTGGAGAAATAAACTGGAAATAGCCACCTACTTTTTGGATGGAACCTGCTACTCAAAAACCTACTGACAACCCTGATTGGACAAGAATGATTACCTGGAGCATTGCCTTGATCTACACCAGTCAATACCCCTGATGGATGCACACTTGACAGACACTTGCGCTCATCTGTATTCATTAACACAAACCTACAACCAATTTACAATCAAACACGCACCAAACACAAAACAACTATAGTATACTGTATAGTTGCCTGGCATGGTTTTCTCTTTGCACTTACTATAATTAGCCATGCTAGTGCTAATACCCTAGGCTATTTTTTTTTTATTTTGCATGGAAAGAAGAAAGGAACAAAAATATTGAGCTGGACATAGTCTACAAAGCTACATTTTGTGACTATTGTATACATCAGATTCTGAGGTGAATGGGAAAAAGTGGAGGGAAAAACTGAAACAAACAATGACTGAAATAAGGAGTGGTGTCACAGAAAGAGCACTTGGTAGATGTCACTTCGTGACAACTGCACTGAAATTCAGGTTTAAGGTCATGCCTCCCCCCCCCCCCCCCGCACCAAAAAAAAATTATTGTTAAACTTTCACAAGTTGTTCTCCATCCGCAATGTTTTGAGGTCACCCGGTTGTAGTTTACAAGACATTGTCATCTCAAGTTTCGCCACGATTTCTTTCTATTTCACAAGAAACTCATGTTCATTGGATCGGTTTAATTTACTTTCTGTAGGAACAGGTATCACATAACTATACTATACCAATAACAAGGAGCAGTTTAATATACATTTTATGGCAAATTCACTAGCATCAACAAGATGGGCTCAAAAACTTCCTCAAAAACTTCCTCATGTGCATGTTCTCACAAGGTTTCTAACAGCTAGTTTTCTGGAAATGCGAGTGATGGCAAATTTTCAGCTCGGTAAATTTAATGTGAATGATTAATTAATCAACATGACACGAGCGTGGGACAAAGAACTCAGTAAAAGAACTCATACAAGAACTCAGTAAAAATGACCTAGCTCTCCATGAGTTCTCGTAGCTCAGTGGATAGAGCGCCCGCCCGGTATTCGGGAGAACATGGGTTCGGTTCCTGTCGGGACTCAGAAGTTTTCTTTGTCCCACGCTCGTGCCATGTTAATTACTTAATCTTTCACAGCTAGTTTTCTATTATATGAAAGATAGGTCAAAAGTACTAAGAAAAAAGGGGTAGGTCACTGTGCTTGTTAAGGAGTGAATAGCCATTCTCTTCCCGTGTAAGCTTAGCCTCATAAGCTTACAATGCCTTGGACATGCCTGGGCTAATGACGCAACAAATAATTGTGTGCAGTTGGTTGCAACACAGGGGAATGACCTTAAGTAAAACATAGGCACATAATGCACACAAGAGTTACTTTTTTTCAGTCAATCACTTTACTACGCACGTCATTCCATCTTTATCACACAATTTGATTGGTTTCTTGATACAACCCCAAACCTGATTGGACTGATATACGTCACTCACTCGGGTGTGACACCTAAAAGTCTAATTTGATTACTTTGTGGTTACACTTGCCGCCACAAAGTCTGCAGCAATACTTGAAGGATTCCATACCACAAATCTTTAGAAAATATCAATGCTTTCAAACTCTCTTCTTTAACACTACTCATTGCCGCACGGCATTACAATGTTGTCAATACATACTTAAAAAGTAAATCCTCCACCTACCGCTATCATTACTTGTCTTATTTGATTATTGTTGTGACTGAATGCCAATTCTAACTAACAAAGCTATTTCTACCTGAAAATGAAAAACTCAGAGACTCAAAGGATAGTGCAGAATGCAACACCTAATGTGATTCTTAGCCTTTTCTTGACATCAGTAACACAATACTTTTGTTTTTCTTGCAAATGTTGTAACATGATACTTTGCTTTTCCGCATCGCTGATTTTCAACACAAAGTGCCATATTTCGTGATTTATTAAAACATGCACCAAAGTATTTTCTCGAAAGACAATAAATGTATCAAATGGAAAAAAATCTTTCCAAAGGGTTTTTAAAATGTAGTACAGCTGGTACATTGTTCTCTGGTTGTTACGAAATTTGCGCTGAAAATCTTGGTGAAAGATTTTGCATATTTAATTACAAACGGTTCGTGAAATATGTACCAGAGCTGGTACGTCAGCGATGAAAGCTATTTCTCCGGAATTTCTGTACCCTGCGTTCTTATGTATGTGGCCTCCTTTACGTTAAATTCTTAAATGCCGTATGGCATCTATTATGTCCTAAAGCAAAGTCTCTGATAACGTCTGATCACTCAGCTCTAATTCAAACAACTCATCTCCGAGAAATAGCAAGATCATACCCTAAAATTCCACTGTCAAGTACCATGTCACCAGGGAGGTTCCTTGGGTGAGATCTGCGACTGGATTTCAGGGTGTCTGCAGCAAGTCTCCAGTACTGATCCAAGAACTACAAACAGGAAAACAATTCCATGATTATTAATTTTGTCTGCTTCCACTATCAAAAGTACATTGGTGAGTAAGTAGACATACCTTACCTTAGTTTGCATGTCTTGGAGTGATGGCTTAGGCCCACAAATCACACAGACCTCTATGCCTTCAACAAGCTATAATTAAATAAAAGTAACATCATTGATCTGACTGTAAAAGAAGACAAAACCTTAGAACTTTTTAGTGCTATGTATTATTTTGAGTGCTTCCTTTAGTGGATTTTAAGACCTCCAAAGGACTTCACTGAGATCCTTGCAAAGAAACATGTGTTCAGCAAGAATTTGAAGATCTGCCATTAAAAACATCAACATTTTCAATGGCATCTTGCACACCACACAACTGTGTATAACTACCGGTATTTGTTTACCATTAATTCACCACAAGACAAGAAAAAAATGATTGCACATGATGCAGAATGTAACAACTTACTTGAAATGTGAGAAGTCTGTGAGGAACCTAAAAATTATCGATATCAATAGAATTTTTGAGTTTATAGGAAATTAACAATCAGCTGCAAAAGTAATACAACAAATTAATACCTCTACAACTGAACAACACAAGACTGATGTGATTTTCGGTAAATACCAGTTAATGTCGCAGTTCCTAGTGAGTTATGGTTCAAACCCCAAACAAACACACGCAATAAAGACACATTACATGGCGTAAGGGGGAAACACCACTCCACAATCGGCGTGACAGATGTACTTCCATTGCGTGACCCAAAAGCCAAACTTATCTCCCCAGCGGTAAAACCTGCGCTGGATCGGACAAGTCGGCGAGGCCAAAAGCTTACGCGTCCCAGAAGCCTAACTCTAAACGACACTACGAGCTGACCTCCGGTCAGCATCGTGCTAGAGTATAAACAGTTGTGACTTCTCAAACCGTACTTATCTCCCCAGCACTACGAGCCGACTCCGCCGGCACGTGCTGGATCGGACAAGAAGAGGCATAAAAGGGTGTAAAAGCACCAATAAAATAGCGAAAATGAAGCTTGGGGAAGTCGCTGCAAGACTTAACCAATAGCATTACACAAGAGGTGAACCCCAGTTTATTAAGTAAAAAACAGTAAGCCTCCAAAGGGAGGGAGGGTGGGATTCACAATTTGAGGTCTAACTAACAGTTACAGTAGTGATATAACTAGCGAATGCTACCAAAGTTCAAGCTAGCACTTTTTATAGCTAGACAAATGTCTGGATTTAGGCCAATGGTAAACTGTGTTCCATCGAACGGAAGGAGTACTGTTGTGTTACGTTACATAAGAACTAGTTGTGTACGCAAATAGTGACAACCCACAAGGGGTTTCAAGTGTCACGCTCCATTAACTGCGCTTTAACGATAGTCTTTAAAGCTTTATAATTATATTTTTTCAATAAATTAACCTTAACCAAAAATCTTAAGTAAAGCGGTGAGATGGTCAAATTTATTTGCCACTGCACGGTTTGGCCCAGAGGCCAAACCCAAGAAGGCATTAATAGTAGTCTGTGCGTGTGTATATTAATTTGGTGAGATTATATTTGAAAACCAGGAAAAAATCTCGATCAAACAGCTAGGCACGCACAGTACACTCTGGGAAAAAAAGCGCAGAGTGGTGTCGGAAAGGCGTTCAACTCATGGTCATTTGAGGTCTGCTATCTTGTCTTGAAAACGTGAGCTAAGATATTTTGACATAATTAGATATCATTGCAGTCGCTTTATTACCCAGACACAGAAATTTAGTTTAGCCTGATTTTAGGGTGATTTGTCAGACACAATCACAAAACTAGCATCGACAGACTCGATCTAAACGTGATTGATTTGTTAGACACAAATCTTATTAAACACCAGGATCGACAGACTCATGACAGACTCGATCTGCAAGCACGATCGATAGACTCGTTCAACAACCAGTAGCACATGGAAAGCAGTCATAATTTGTCAGTTTGTGCAACAGCGTTCCAGCGTTTTAAATTCACGAATCTTGTTATTGACTCCTAAACATTACCTTTTCATAATTTCCTGTACATTTGATAGCAACTCAACTGCCGTCAAGAAGAAAACTGTATTCAGACATTACCAATAAAAGTTACAAGTTCAGTTTGAAATTGTATTTCCGAAACACTTTCTCAAACAATAAATTAATCAATAACACCTACAAAATCATAGATCTCTCAGCTAGCCGGGGCAGTTGTAGTGATAACTATAGCTAGTAATGATACATAGGACACAACAACAATGATTGAACAAGATAGAAATGTACACCATACCTTTGGACTTCCATAAGGAAGATACACAGGAATGTCGCGAGAAGAACAGGGTGGTGATGAACGAACCAGAAATGATAACAGAACAGTCTCCATGCCTGTTAACTCCCACCTGAAAGACAATGATTAACATCAAGCCAGTTTGAAACAGGAAATTATTGCTGCATCTGGGACTATTCAAGTTGACAAACTTAAGGTGGCTCGATCGGATTTTTGAGTGACGATACCTTTCAACTTTGAGCAGCTAGTGTACCACCATAGAGTAACCGACAGAAAATCGATTGCTCCAGGTGCACTAGAGAAAGATCAAAGTTTCAGATGAAGTTAATTTTATCGTGATCAGAGTTACCATGGCAACGTTGTAATGTCATGTCCCACTTTTCTCATGACCGAGTAACCTGTCATCAAGGGATAATTTTGGAAAATCCTTCCTGGATCTTTAACCTGACCTACTATTCTTGAGTTCTGCCAAATTTGAAAAAAATTTATAAGAGCGATTTCGAGAAAATTTATCGTGAAGTTTTAAGGTGTTAAAATACAACAAAAACGTATTAGTTCCTGAATGTTATTAAAACGTTTGTTCACTAGGGCTGATGTAAGATGACTTTGGTCTAAAATAAATTGAATAGCATCCAATTACATTTGGTGAAAATCTTAGAAAAATCGTTCTATTCGATTTCTGAAAACACTGGCTTGAATATGAACTGGAGTGGAGCGTTATTTTGCATTTTCGTCAAAATTGACCCTACATTTATTAAAATGGTCATTATTTAAAAAGTGGTAGATTCTTCAGGTAGATTAACCAATATTTAATATAATCCCCAAGTTTCAACTTCATTGAAACATTCTAAGGCTGTCAATTTGTAGCCTCAACTTTAGTAA
This sequence comes from Blastomussa wellsi, assembly GCA_947652115.1. Taxonomy (NCBI): domain Eukaryota; kingdom Metazoa; phylum Cnidaria; class Anthozoa; order Scleractinia; family Plerogyridae; genus Blastomussa; species Blastomussa wellsi. Next base: position 13,841,251 of record OX393567.1, read on the forward strand.
ACATTGCACTTATTTTCCGGCTAGTCGCTTGTGGTTCTAATTATACCTATCCATTGTCTTGAATCTCTGTGCAACTGAACATTTCAGTGCGTCGTGAATTCATATATCGTTACATGAAGTAATAAGGCATTGAAATTTACAATTGCACAGAGATTTGACACAATGGATAGGTATAATTAGGACCACAAGCGACTAGACGGAAAATAAGCACAATGTTTACCAAAGTTAAGGCTACAAATTGACGGCCTTAGAATGTTTCAATGAAGTTTAAACTCAGGGATTATATTAAATATTTGGTTAATCTACCTGAAAAATAATTTTTAAAACAATTTATCTACTGCTTTTTAAATAGTGACCATTTTAATAAATATAGGGTCATTTTTGATGAAAGCGCAAAATAACACTTCACTGCTGTTGATATTCAAGCCAGTGTTTTCGGAAATTGAATAGAACGATTTTGCTAAGATTTTCACCAAATGTAATTGAATGCTATTCAATTTATTTCAGACCAAAGTCATCTGACATGAGGCCTGGTGAACAAACGTTTTAATAGCATTCAGGAACTAATACGATTTTGTTGTATTTTAACACCTTAAAACTCTGCCATAAATTTTCTCGAAATCACTCTTATAAAAATTCTTCAAATTTGGCACACCTCAAGAAAAGTATGCCCGGTCAAAGATCCAGGAAGGGTTTTCAAAAATTATCTCTTGGTGACAAGTTATTCGGTCTTGAGTAAAGTGGGGCATGACGTCACTACGTTGCTATGGTAACTCCGATCACGCTAAAATGTATTTCATCTGAAGCTTTGATCTTTCTCTAGTGCACTTGGAGCAATCGATTTTTTGCCAGATACTCTTTGGCGGTACACTAGCTGCTCAAAGTTGAAAGGTATCATCACTCAAAATCCGATTGAGCCACCTTACGATGTTCTTGCAGATGTTTCAATTGTCAGTGTTTTGTAGTTTTGGTGATTCCTGCCTTTAAGGTTACATAAGGGTTTCTCTTTCTCTAGAAGATTTTTAACTGATAGAATTTCAGTCTACATTTGACAACTTTTGTGCCTAACAGCATTGCACTGGGCACTTATAATGAAATTATCAAGCCCTCAGGTTTTTAGAATGCTTTGGCAGATAAAACACAAACCTCAGCCTTGATAATTCTTGCTATCATGCTCAACCTCATTCAATAATTGTTAACTATCATCTGATTTTAGATAACTTGTTGGGTAAGTATCAGGCGTATTTGTCCTAGCTTGGACATTATCTGTTCCTTGCAGCTTACAGTTTCTTGCGCATTTTGCTCTCCGAAAACTGTTCACTTCTCAGAACAGATCATGTCTGTGGACAAATATATGAGCATATTTCTATGTCAAATGGAGGTTATTGTTTAATATACTCTGCACAATTTTGAATACATAGTACATACTGCACAACCTTTATATACGATGAGATGTCAAAGCTAAAAGCTTGTGGGGTCACAGGATAATTGATACAAAATTATATATCAAATCATCAACTAATAATTATCTGCAATGCCTTAATTACAACTGCTTGTCTTATCTTGGTGTTGACCGTGCAACCCTTAATTTTGGCTAAAAAGTCACAATCCACACAACCATGTGCATGCACCTGCGTCTAAAATAATTATCTTAAAGTGCAACCAAAAAATGGGTTGTGTGTGTACTTCTTTATATCTCCCATTCTGGAGAAAGCGAAACATGTTAACGTCAAGTACCAGGGCTGTCAATAATTTTTCAAGTAGGCAGGAAAAGTAAAAAAGTAGCCGGGGGATTTTGCTGTTTGATGTATCTTTCACTTTCCAGTGTTTTGGTTTTATTTCAAAGTAGACGGGGCTCAAACTTGTAGTAGTTGGGAGAATTCCCGGCCCCTGGTCCTTAGTGACAGCCCTGAAGTATGCGGGAAGCAGGCTGTACATAAAGAATATGCCCTGAAAAAATATTACATGTATCAGCACTGCACACATATTTATCTATAAATGAAGAATTAATGAAGAGTTGGACCACTACAGTATCTACCATCGCTCTGTTGCTACTGCTACTTTTCCCATCACAAGCAAGCAGCCAAATTCACTGTTCACTGCTGAAGCAAAGGCATCTAGGAACTCCTACATTTGTATACAGTAATAATTATAATAAATTATACAAATTTGGTACATGAAGTACAGTTAGGGTTCATATATTAAGTATATGAGTGAGCTACTTCTTAGAGGAAGCCCAGTGGGCATTCAGGCTTAGATCAATTTTTACATACAGTACTGAGATTACTCACTGGATATCCGCAAAGTAAATTATTGTTCGCGAAACCGATGTAAATCAATCAAATTGTGTGTTTCGCTTTTTTCACATGTGAGAAAAGTGTCATGTCCAATCAGGAACTGTGTATCATGTTTGCTGACACCTGAACCAGATCAATTTACTTTAATTTAAGGCTGGCTGGTGCAGTTTCGCACACCAGCTTTGCAGGTCTAAAGAGACCAAAGGGTTTTTCTTCCCATTTCTAATTTCAACGACAGCATTGAAATTTCCTTTCTCAGTGAAAAACATGAGTGAAAAGTGTTTCGTTATCCACAATTCTTCGGTAGAAGAGTATATTGAAAGTCTCAAAAACAACACACAAATTTTTAAGAAGTGAAAACTAGGAAGAGCGAGAGTTGTCTGCAATTGCTCAAGAGGAACTAGACAGGTATCCAGCAGAATTTATTTGTTCTGTTAGATGTAAAGATGGAGGAGAATATGAGCCCTCAAGCCTGAGAAGTCTCGCGGGAAGTATTGAATGGCATTTAGAGAAAAATAACTACCCAGCAAGTGTTTTATTATCAAAGCAAAAAGAACTGAAAAAGGCAGGCCATGGGAACAAGGACAAAGCTGCCGCTCCCTTGAGCGACCAATTGCAAGTACCGGTAAGCGACGTCCTTTACAAGAAAAATATGCTGGGACCTTCTTCAGGTGAAGCATTGTTAAATACTATCTGGCTTAAACAACAGCATCCATTTTGGGTTATGCGGCTGTCAAGAACACAGAGATATGTGCTGGGGCGATGACAAACTTTGTAAGGATACTTAAAAGGAAACAAATACTAAGAGTATGCTGAACGGCAAACAAAAACAAGATCAGGTATTGACACTTCAAATGTCCGAAAAGTTTTGCCAAAAATGTTCTCAGCTGGAGATGACTGAGATCCTGTCGCTGTTTACAAAATTTACTGGAAGAAGCGACCAGAAAATATGCTGTGACGATGCACTGTTTTACTTTGGAGTAAACCACACAAAGAAAAAAAGGAATATTCAAAGAAAAGGTTCAAGTCAGCACCTATGGTCTCCAACAAACTAAATACATTGATGAAGACCATGGCTTCTAGAGCAAACTTAAAGGGCCTGTGTCAACCAGTGTGCACTGCGGTCGTTCGTTAATGTTTTATGCAGAAGAGGCGATCGCTCTCAAAGAAGACCGATAGGGAATGTTTCACTGTCATAGCGAGTTGATGTTCAAAGTCAATTCAAAACAAGTTCAAAGAGTAATGAACGTGTAGGGTTCCTGGGTAGCTGAGAAATCAATCAAACAAGTATGTCAAGAAGGCAACTGGCAGTTTTACATAACTGAGAAGTTCGGAAGTAAGTGGGATACAGTCGTGAATGAAGCAGATTGATAGCAAGTACTTTCAAAATTCAAAACAAAAATCCATATTTTGAGTGTAAGTTTTTGATGATATTACACAGACCTTGGCTTGTGGTAGGGGAATATTAATGAGATTATGTATAATCATAGTTAACTGGGAGATTTGCTGTCAGCCAGCGGGTGATCGCCTTGCACATGCATATTTGAGTCATTGCCATGGTTTTGCTTTGAGTAGTTTTGCCGCTTTTGCCCTCCATTTAAATATTGCTCATTGATAAGTTAATGAATAAACATAATTTCCATTCGGATTCCTTCACCAGAATTTTATCTGCAAGAGCAGACACTTCACTCAAAACGCTTGTGCGCTTTGTTTCCTTGGTAATCACGTTAACTTTACAACTTGTCTTCAACGCTTTAAAAGAATTAGGGGTGAATTGCTTATTAGTGTAAATTTAGCAAACTAGAAAGCTATTTTTTGCACTTGATATAAACTTGTAGTATATTTTTCCAGCCGCCATACACTGTTGTTGCAAAAAATGCTTTCAATCTGCTTACTTGTGGCTTAAAAGTAGACCTTTCAAGCTTGTCAACTTCATTGAGTGTCTTATGAGTTGTTTTTATTTCTCTAGTAATCATTTAACCAACATTTAGAAGTCATCAGTTCATTTTTCTTCAGTAAACTCTCGTGTTAGTTACAAAGGTAATTGACCCTGAGGGGAGCAGGGTTTGCACAGTGGTGAGAACGCTCGCCCTCCACCAATGTGGTATGGGTTCAATTCCCAGCCTCTATGTCATGTGGGCAGTGTTTGTTGGTTCTTTACTCTGCCCTGAGATGTTTTTCTCCGGGTCCTTCAGTTTTCCCCTCCACAAAAACCAACAATTACGTTTGGTTTGATTTGTGATATACCAGGTAATTTTATTTGATTTGATTCACGGTTTACAGTGTCCTCAATTAGTATGTCAGTGCTAGATACAGTTGACACTCAAATAAAGGTCATTATTATTCTTATGTAATGATAATTAAATGGTATAGGTAGTAATAGTAATAATAATACTTAGTAAACTTTTTTAGCTTTTATATTTTTACCAGTATTTATCCTTGTACATGTAAATTATTATAATAAGACATTTCTGGTTACTGGTATCTCGCGTTTAGTACTGTAGTCTTTTTAAATTTTTTAATCGATTGTTACTAAATTTAGTGTAAAACTATAGTTTCTTTGAATTGTAAATAAAGGTTTGTTATATTTAAAAATATATATATATTATAATTATTATTATTATAATTATCATTACAATTTTTATCATTAAAAAGTGACTTATTAAAACATGTAGCTCTAAAAAATTGCGATAATAGTTTTCTTAAAGGAGCTCTGTCATGGATGACACAGTTTGAAAAGTTTAGCCTAAATTTTTCAAATTTGTGAATAACACTCCTTCTCAATCTTCCTCATTCAAAGCCATAGTTGATTCCTCCCAGTTTATTGGTGCATCTTAGGTGGTTTTCTACCTTATTAAACTACATGTACTATTTCAAGGTGTCCTTTGATTTGAAGGCAATTTTATACATTGCCATAGTTGACATTGTTCACAGTGACTGTGCCCCTTAAAACATTTAAGAAATTTTAAAACACGGTTCAAAAATACACAACATTTTGATGTTCACGGACGTCAAGTGAAAAAAGACAGTATGAATATTCTATAAATACAAGAAAAACAATAATTCATTAAGAAAAAAAGGTAACAAAAATATGCTAAAAGCTAAACAAAGAGTTTAGCACTAATGGAGTTACTCTGAGCGTTAAGGCTAGGCCTCAGTTCTTTGATGGACAGCGTTTCATAAATGAGGCAGTCAAATTTCCCGTCAGTTGCACTTCTTGAGAACGAGAAATCGGTCCTCATTAAGAAGATTTTTGTCACCGTGCACTTCTAAAAGGTGTTTACCGATGGTAGAATACCTGTGTGCGACAATGCGTTGATGAAGGTGTCAGGCTGTATAGCCAACATAATCTGCATCACACAGATCGCAGTTGTATTGGTTTGTTTGGGCTATCACTTGCAAAGATGATTGAAGCTACTTATCAGAACATCAGAAGCTTGCCTACTGCTGGTGTGTTTTCTAGGAAACAGATGCTGCAATTCGCCGGAGCAACACATCTTATTTTAATATAAAACTCAGCTGCTTTTCATTGGAGTTTCAACTTCTGTCAGCATACAGAGTTATGACACTGTGCTGTTCAAATCAGCCTTATTGGTATCCAAGAGGAACCTTGTAGCAAAGATTGTACAACTCCTGGTGTGAATATATAACACCAGATTTCGATTGGTGCCGTGACAGTACGCTTGTGAATTTTATGTTTGCATTTTAGCCTGCATGTGCGTTTGCTTCGTTAATTTGTTTACATTTGTTGGGCGACAAATAAATAATATTTTTCATTCTCATCTTGAAGATTATTTGGCTACTGCTACTACATGCCGATTTTTTAATGTTTTGGTTGAAAATTAATCAGTGCAGTCCACAGTCTGTGGTTTTCTAAACAATGAATGCAACTTTGTTATTCATGAATAGCGATGTCATACAATGCAAAAAAGTCCAAACGTTGTATTTGTATGAATAAATCGGAAAAATCATGTTCATCAACTACACTGTACAGTTATGTTTACTGATATTTAAAAATGTTGATTTCAGCATTAAGGAAACCTTGAATTTCGGGAAACCAAGTCAAAATGAAGCCAAGCGAATCGAAGTTGGCGAACGCACTCCTAATCTTTTATTACCACTAGTTATTGCACAGATAAACATTTGAAGACAACAGTGAACATACTGTAGTAATTTCCAAAGTCAGTTGACAAAATCCATTTTCGATCCATTTGAAGCTTTCACTGTTTGTCTCTTTATGACATTGATTTCCTCTTTTGCTACCGCTGTTATGAAACCCCAAATAGTGTTTCGTATTTGCAAGAGGAGAGAACTATCGTCTTGAAAATTCAGAAGGATGGCTGTGCGAGACACCATTTAACTTTTTTTAGTCTTCATAAAAGCAAGCCTATGATTGGATAACATTTAGTTCCTTGAAGAAAACGGTCGCCACCAAAATATCCCGGATGTGAAACATGGATGGAACCATGGAAACAAAATTCTCGAATGTTCCAAAATACGTCTGCTGCCCCTAATGGGACAGCAACAAACGCAAAATGGAAAGTGCTTTGTATGGTGTCACAACTCATGCATAAACAACCCATGCATAAACACTGTACATGTGCAATTTTCCATGGAGTATTCTACATTTATCCACTAGTAGTAGAAATCCTAGGAGGGATTTAGTCAAGGAACTACTTTAAAAGTTGTTTTTAACCGAAATTTATGTAATATGACAACATGCGTGTTTGGTAGCATGTGCACAGCCTTTAGTTTGGTTGTAGCATCTCACATCAGCTAGTGTACATCTTGAAACAGTTATAACTGCTTTGAAATCATGCAGTTGCCTTGAAGACGTCTTTCAATAAAGATGAAAATCTATCAGCAAATTCCAGTTTATAGTCCTATTTATTACAGTTATAGGTACATGTGAACAACATAAAAATTTTATATAATTATAGATTGAAACCTCCAACCCTGGTTTGGAGCCTGCCTAATATGCATTAATGGAAACTATATTTCATTGTTCTAGATTAGCTGCAGTGAAGCAGGGTTCCATTATTGAATACTTGAGCACCAACCTAACCATTCCTTTAGCCTTTCACGCTTCCCTACACATTCCACTCAACACCCTTCCCTCCATGCCCTTTGGTAGTGGTGTTATGTTAGCCAAGTAATACATGTACCTGTAAAAATGACACATCAGGGCAAAGAATGACATCCACAGCTTGTGTTATGTTTCCTATTAAATCTGTGCCTTCTAATAGGCTGTCAATCAAGCTGTAACAACACTGACAAAAGAAAACCACAATATAACTCAAGAAATTAATTCAAGCACTACTATTGGGAGGCGCAGTGGCCTAATGGTTAGTGTGCTGGACTCGGGTTCGAGCCTCTAGCCGGGGCACTGCGTTGTGTTCTTGGGCAAGACACTTTACTCTCACAGTGCCTCTCTTCACCCGGGTGTATAAATGGGCACCGACGAATTTACTGCTGGGGGGTAACCCTGTGATAGACTAGCATCCCATCCAGGGGGAAGTAGAAATACTCTCTGTCGCTTCATGCTTCAGAAACCAGGATAAGCTCCGGCCTGATGGGCCACTAGGCCTGAATGCAGACTTTTACAAATGTATAATGTAAGCGCCATTTAAATACATTTGACTAGTCAGAGAACATGAATTATTAAAATTATAAGCAATGAACTTACTCGAAGTTCCCTTTTGAGGAGTTCAACATTTCTGATGGATGTTAGCTCATCTATTCCTAATAGCAAAACCTAAAAAATGGAATGAGAGCTTATGTACATGTGCACAGATACAGTACTTTGAATCAACCTTCCTTAGACGTGATACATCTACACAAATGAAAAACCTGGGATAAGGAATTAAGCCATCATGGTTTTAATGTGTCCAGAAAATAATAATCATTTAAAGTGCCTATGAAGTAAAAAAATAATTCCTGATTTAGCTTATTTGAAAGGCTTTACAAAATAAAGAAGAATGGCATTTGCCTTTGAAACATCTGCTTTCATATTAGAGAGATTTGCGTTTTTGTATTATGCAAAAATGAGGAAAGTGATGATGTCATTAATAGTTCCACAAAACGATAAAGCACAGAATCAAGAATATCTCTAGAAATATTGGAGTGTTGTTTTTCAAACTTGGCACTGGAAATGCATGTCACAAAAGAAACAAAATGACACTAGCAGTGTCATTGCCATGGCAACACCCTTGGCTCCAGTCTCTCTCTGTCAAAAAACAAATAATTATCCCCATTTAGAGCCCTTTGAAGTGGGACAGAGGGTTCTGCTGGGAACACACATGGTACTCATATCATCTTAACTCTACTCATTGGCTTGTTGGGAGTGGATGATCCATGGTTAAGACAAAAACTGGGAGTGTCATTCTCAATTATAATAGGTCTTGCGACAAAACTGTTGCCATGGCAATGGCACAACAGGTGTCAGTTTGTTTCTTTTGCGAAGTACATTTCTGCTGTCAAATTTTAAGAACACAACTTCAATAGGCCCTTTTCAGAATCCAGTCACATGGTACAAAATCCACAATACTGAACGGCAAGCTTATTATTATTCTCACACTGGGACAACCAAACAAAGCGACCTCAGCCAGTCAAGCTTGACTTTTCTTTGTTTTGGATGCCCCAGTGCAGGAATCATAATAAGCTTGTCGTCCAGCATAGAGGAGTTTGTATCATGTGACTTGACCCTGCAAAGGGCCTATGTAAAGAGATATTCCAGATGCAGTGCTTTATCTTTTAGTGCAACGATTTATGACATCATCGCTTTCCTCATTAGAATAATAGAAAAATGCAACTATCTTTAAAATGAAAAAAATATATTTCATAAAGGAAAACACTATTCCTCTTTAATTTGAAAAGCCTTTCAAATAAGCAGGAATTATTTTTTACTTTATAGGCACAATAGATGAGCTTGGGGGAGTTGCCTATGAAAGGTGTGGTAGGTCATGGCAAAATACAAGCCTGGAGAAGGGCATGCAGGTATCCATGGCAACCCTGACAGTGGAAACCACCACCAGGCACCATCACCCTGACAGAATCAGTGGAGATATCTTACCAACCTAAATACGGTCTTACCAGATCCTCTCATGAGGGAGGGTGGGTAAGGTAGTGAACGGAGACCGCAAACAAGCATGTTTCAATGCTTGAAACAACTGCATGACCTCACACAACTGGAACATGGGAATATGTGAGCTCTGAAGAACCCTGTTTCTTGCTTCACAGTACATAGTCCCAAAAATTAATGTTAATACCCTATTGGCTTGATTTGCCATGTATGAAACACACATTTTACATGCAAATAGAGAGAAAGACATAAACTTCAAGAGATGTTCATGGGATTATGCCACCTACCATGGAATTAAAGACAAATTCTAATAGTCTGTTGAGATGCATATCACTAGTACTGTCATCAGAAGTGGCAATTATTAAGGTGATCCTGCAAACATATATGTAAGAGGAACAAGAAAGTCACTCCAACACCAGCTCAACTGCTGAATGAATTACATGTACAATAGAGAGCGGGAACGTCAGATGAGGAAGAAAGGGCATGCAGGATAGTCTGGACACAATTCTGTTTCAACTTCTTATTGGCTATTTGATGTATGAACAATCCTCAACTAACCTTCCCGCCCTGTTGCTAAATCAACCTAATGACAGACTGTAATTCAACATGATAGTAAAATGCATAATGGTACACTGATTTCATCACTTTGTGAATCATTTACAGGGCTGGCCAATGTATCTCAAGCAAGCTGGAGCAACGAGATCTCTAATACCCAGCACAAACACACTTAAAGCTCCACTTGAGCAGGGCTGTCAATAAGCGCTGGCGACCGGCGATGTCGCCGGTTACTTAAACATTTTCACTGGCTACAATTTGGAGGAGATACGCGGGAAAAAAGCGGTCATTACAAAAACGCTTAACAAAAGGGCCCCCGTGCCGTCTACTTTCAAAATATCTTTGCATACTTCAAATCTTATTGACAACCCTGCTTTAGATGGGAACATTTCAACATAGTGCCAGTTCAATATTTAATAAACTGTCTTGCTTGGTGTGTGAATCAAAGTACAAATTATTTTCGACTATTTTAGGTACTGAACTTTTTAAGAAAGAGAACTATTGCCCGACTGCACACACGATTTTTGTTTAATCTTTGTTATAATTACTTTTTTCACTATTCAATTAATTAGAATTTTTGAAAGAATGTACCCGTAAATAGAATATAGCACTTTTAGCTCCTTATAGTACAGAACCCATGAGAAGCACCAACCCTTCAGGCCAAACCACAGTCACTAGGGAGAGCTCCTTACTCTTTTTGAACAGTGATGTAGGTTCTTGAATGACCACCACTTTACCATCACAGACTGAGATGATGCAGGAGACAGGACATTAAGCAATTTTGTTGTCCATGTCTGAGAAGACTAGAAAGTCTAAACTACTACAGTTGTCATAACTAAGAAAGCACTTTCTCCTAGTTACAAGACCCTGGGTGTTGGTCTGGCCACAGCTCGGTCCCTTAACCTCCTGCACAGTGCACAGTCTGGCACACAAGCAAGCTATTACCAAGAAGCAGTTACTACAAAATTCACCAAAGTGTGAAATGTTCCAAAATTTGTGTATCACTGCCCCAACCATTTGTGCTGACAAATTCCAGGAATTCCTGTGGCTCATGTGCTACATCTCCTTGCCGCCACTGTTGAACTATGCTGGAAACATAATCTTGCTTATTTTATTTTTGCAACAAAGACAAGAATTTGTGACCAAATTTTTGATGCCACCAAAACTACTGATTGTTAATTCGAAGGTTTATTCAATGACGATCCTAATGCAAATAGCAAGTTGTAATTTATATTAGACAAAACAACAGTTGGCATTTACTGAAGGAAGTAGGTGGGCAGTAGAACAAAGTGGGTGGAGCAGCAATTCTCTACTTGCACAATACCATAATACACCACTTCTACCCCCCCCAAAAAAGTTGCATAGGCATTGTTTTAGATTTCCCTTGGGACCTCTTCATGTCCCAGGAGAAATTGTAAACAATGATTATGCAAAATTTTGGGGGGTAAAAGAGGTGTATTATGGGATTTGTGCAAGTAGAGAATAGGAAAATTTGGACCCATTTCATGGTTCAGTGATTTTCATAGTAACATGTAAATCTATTGTACGTACCTTTCATTGAAAACTTTCCAAACAACTTTGGCATCATCTGTTACTGTGTTAAGTAGAGAAACATCTTGATTGTTGGCAAACATACAAACACCGTTAAGTGATCCAATCACAGGGAAAGGCAACTATTCAAAAAATGACAAACTTCAATATAAGCATTACAACATAAATCCATACAGACCATACAGTTAGTTATATAAATCATATAATAATCTTTATTTACCCCCAGGTTGATGAGGCTTGTTAGGCCTCTAGTTATACTATGCTAACAGTTGTTGTCCCTAACGGCCAACAGCCAGCAGAATTAACTGGCTACTTTGGTTGTTTGTGCTGGCTACTTTAATTTGTGATTTTTTATTCCAATACTCAATGTTCTCCTTATCAGTCCACGCGACTTATCAGGCGGTAACCAGTACCATTTACCGCATAGCAAAACTGTTTACCACCTGAAAATGGTAAGATACATGTACCTTGAAAACTCAGCGGAAAACTCAACAGTTTATACATGTAGTAACGCCGCACGTTCCACCAAAAAATGTACTCCTCATTGAAAATCAAAGAAAAGATGAAAAATTAACAGTGAATTGAATATTTTATATTCTTTGTTTCACCTTCCAAATATCTCAGTGCTAATACCTTTCGAAGAAAGAACAGGCTTCAGGGCATTTCACTGCAAGTTGCCAGGTTTCCACGATGAAGGAACAGCAACAGTTGCTGCTGTCCTTTCATTTTATCACCTTTGTCCATTGACAATGAAAAGTCACAAAGGATAAGAAGTAAAAATAATTTTCGAAGTGATTCAGTTTCCCAAGGCAGCTTTCATTGTGAAATTCTTCTTATAAAGTTTTCAAAAATCCAGACGACATGTCAAACAAAATATTGAGAATTAGTAAAATCCAACTAGTGGTCTATTATGGGCTCTGAATCAATAGCCCATTCGGCCTTCGGCCTCATGGCCTATTGATTCAGAGTCCAATCGGGCTCGAGGAATAATTGTTAATTATAGCCCTTCAGCCACACCATTGTAAATGTTGAGCTTTTGAAGCCTTGAGAAAAGGAACTGCAAAGACAAAACGAGACCATCAATTTTTCAAACAGTACTTCATGTAAGCAACAGCGAATTAAACAACAGCCTTGATTCACTCTGATTCACTGGAATTTCTTTACAGGTTTGAAAAGTTCTTTTATCTGCTGTGCTAAACACTGTCGCAAATATATGAAAATGATTATAATCACCATCTGGCTACTTCCAATTTTTTGCCAGCTTCTTCGAAAGCTGTGGACAACCCTGTGCTAGTATGCATTTTCCCACCCCAACCTTCACATCACAGCAGACCAGACTACAACACCAGGAACTCCATGCTCTACTCTTTGCAACAAGTTTGTGGGTTCTTTAATGTTGCCAGCTTACCCTAACACTGAAAATGCTGGAGATGGGGCTTACGGTTTAACCAAGAAGACTAGAACATCTAACCATTTATGGAAGTCATTGCAACAGAAGCATGTTCTCCTCAGTTATTTTAAGACCCTGAGTGTTGGTCCGGTCTGGGAATCGAACCTGTTACAATACTTGCGTGATTATATTGTTACAACACTTGCGTGATTATAGTTACCTCGGCTAGGATCGAATAACGCTCTTGTAATTTTATCGTATCATATAGCAATGAGCTCAAAATAAAGATCTTAAAACATGGTGGCAGCGGTGGGAACGTGCAAACTCCGTCCCTCGGCGCGATGCCCGGAATAATGCCTCCTGGCAGATTAGTGCTCACTGGAAACGTAGCAGAAAACTGGAAAGTCTGGAAACAAATGTGGAGCAACTACATGGTCATTGCCCAACTAGAAACGAAACCGCCGGCGTACAAGGTCGCTTTGTTTCTCCACTGCATCGGTGTTGATGCGATGAAGATCTTCAACGCTTTTCACTTCGACAACCCCGAAGATAGGAATGACCTTATGAAAATAATGAAGAAATTCGACGAATTCACCATCGGAGAATTGAATGAAACTTTTGAAAGATACGCTTTCAACTCCCGAAACCAGCAAGAAACCGAAAGCATTGACGCCTACGTTACCGCCCTTCGCACACTCGCCAAAACATGCAATTTTTGCGATTGCATGCGTGATTCTATCATTCGTGACAGGATCGTCCTTGGCATCCAAGATCACCGAACACGAAAAAGGCTTTTACAAGAGCGCAGTCTCACTCTGCCAAAGTGCATCGATCTCTGCAAAAGTTCTGAAGCAACCAACCTACAGCTAAAAACGATCTCTGGTGCACAGACCGACGATGTACACGCCATGAGAGATAAAAAGCCACCATCAAACCGCCGCGATGACAAGTCAAAGAAAAGCCGCCTCGGAAAACCGAAGACATGCAAATTTTGCGCCAAAGCACATCCTTTCGAGAAAGGCAAGTGTCCAGCGTGGGGAGCGAAATGTGCGAAATGCGGTGGCAGAAATCATTTCGAAATAGCCTGCACAACTCCTAGTAGGAAAGTGAACAGCCTGAGAGATGAGTCCTCTGATGACAGCGACGTGGAGTACATTACAAGCATTGTTGCAAAACCGGAAACGATACACACTGTCACGCAAGAGGACTACCCAAGAGTGATCTACACTGAGATGTTTGTCAATAAGGAGAAGGTGAAGTTTCAAGTCGACAGTGGTGCCTCAGTGAACGTCATTCCTGCTAAGTTCGTGGCTGGTAAAAAACCCAAGCCCACTGCAAAAACGCTGCACATGTGGAATGACACAACACTCAAACCTTTGGGTTCCTGTCGACTAATCCTCCTCAACCCGAAAAACAAGAAGAAGTTCTCAGTAGAATTCATTGTTGTTGACAGACAACTGACCCCACTCATAGGAGCGAAAGCCGCTCAACAAATGGGCCTCATCACTGTCAACACTCAGAACCTTCGAGATCGCAAAACCACCTGAAAGACCCGGGACACAAGTAAAGAGTCTACAGACAGCAGACTCAATAGTTACAAACTACCCAGAGGTCTTCCAAAGAGAATTAGGAGCACTGCCAGGAACAGTTCACCTTGAAGTTGAACAAGGCGCAATTCCCGTCGTCGCACCGCCTCGCCGAGTCCCAACATCGCTCAAGAGCAAACTAAAAGAAGAATTGGATCGACTACAGAAATTGGAGGTTATAGCCCCGATCAATGAGCCCACTCCATGGGTTAGCAGCCTTGCTGTAGCTGTTAAAAGGTCTGGAGCGCTAAGAATCTGTATCGACCCCAGGCCGCTTAACACCGCCTTGAAGAGAGAAAGGTACCAGCTTCCAGTACTAGAGGACATACTCCCGGAACTTTCCAAAGCGAGGGTCTTCTCGACTGTCGACCTGAAGTCGGGGTATTGGCATTGTATCCTCGCCCCGGAATCTAGCACACTCACGACCTTCGCGACCCCCTATGGAAGGTACAGATGGTTACGCCTGCCCTTCGGTCTCTCCGCTTCATCCGAGATATTCCAGAAGCATCTGACCCATGCCTTGGAAAACCTTCCTGGTGTTCTGTGCATTGCTGACGACATCCCCGTCTATGGCACGGGAGAAACCGAAGAGGAAGCGACCGCAAACCATGACAAAGGCCTGCAGGATCTCCTCCAGAGGTGCAAGGAGCGTGGTATCGTCCTAAACCCAGACAAGATGAAGCTGAGAGTGAGCGAGGTAAATTTTATGGGACACCTCCTGACGAACAAGGGCCTTAAACCAGATCCTGCCAAAGTAGAAGCAGTCATGAAGATGCCCAAGCCACAAGACGTGGAAGGGGTTCAGCGCCTCAACGGATTTGTCAACTATCTGGCCAAGTTCCTCCCTAAGCTATCTGAAGTCATGGAGCCGATTCGCCGCCTGACTCGTAAAGATACTCCATGGAACTGGTCCTCGGAACAAGACCAGGCATTCACTAGCGTGCAACGGCTAGTGACAGAAGCACCCGTTCTGTGTTATTACGACCCTTCAAAGGAGCTGACCATACAGTGCGATGCGAGCCAGAGTGGCCTTGGTGCCGCGATACTTCAGAATGGCAAGCCTATTGAGTACACAAGCAGAGCCCTCACTGATACAGAAACCCGGTATGCTCAAATAGAGAAGGAGCTGCTGGCGATTGTCTTCGCTCTTGAACGTTTCAACCAGTACACATTTGGTCGACACGTACATGTTGAAAGTGACCACAAGCCTCTCGAAGCAATTCTGGTGAAACCACTAGCCCGCGCACCCCGTCGCCTCCAGTTTATGATGATGAGGTTACAGAAATATGACTTCACTGTGCACTATGAGCGTGGCAAAAACATGCACCTGGCCGACATGCTGTCACGGGCCTACCTGCCCTACAAAGGCAAAGAGGAAGATGAGTTTGAATCAGTCAACATGGTCAGTTATCTGCCTATATCCGACCAACGTCTAGACGAGATAAGAGCAGAGACCAGAAAAGACCAGTCCCTGCGAGAGTTGTCAGAGACTATTCTCATAGGATGGCCTGAAAAAAAGGAAGATGCCCAAGTTTTGACACACCCTTACTTCAGCATGCGAGACGAGCTCACTGTGCAAGACGGGCTAGTCTTCAAAGGGAACTCTGTCGTGATACCAAAGAGCCTTCGCACAGATATGAAGATTAAGATTCACTCGTCCCACCTCGGAATAGAAGCTTGTCTGAGGCGCGCACGAGAGTGCATCTACTGGCCAGGCATGTCTGCAGAAATGAAGCAGTACATCTCCACTTGCGAAACATGCAGAGAGCTCGACACCACGGCTCACGCCAAGGAGACACTGATGTCCCACGAGGTCCCATCTCGTCCTTGGGAGAAGATTGCCACAGATATTTTTACCCTCGACGGAAAAGACTACCTGGTCACAATAGATTACTTTAGCAACTTCTGGGAGGTAGACAGGTTACCAAACACCAAAGCCAGCACCACCATTCTGAAGCTGAAAAGCCATTTTGCCCGCTATGGCATACCAGATCAAGTGATCAGCGACAATGGACCACAATTTACTTCAGATGAGTTTGCTGACTTTGCAAAGAAATGGGATTTTGAACACCTTACCAGTAGTCCTGGAAATAGCAAAGCCAATGGCAAGGCCGAGTCTGGGGTGAAGACAGCCAAACGCATCCTGAAGAAGTCAATCAAGGCTGGAACCGACCCGTATCTTGCGGTGCTTGACTACAGGAACACACCCACTCAAGGAATGACGACCAGCCCAGCACAGCGTCTGATGAGCCGGAGGACCAAGACACTTCTTCCCACGGCTCAGAGCCTACTACTACCCAAGACTTCAAACCTGGAAGCGGAGAGAAGAGAGCTGCGACAACGTCAACAGGCTCAGGCCAAATATTACAACCGTTCAGCAAAGGACCTCCCCTACCTCTCCAAAGGTGACGTGGTGAGGATGAAGCCATTCAAGCTTGGTGACAAGTCTTGGCGCAAGGCCCAAGTCACGTCAAGGCTCGACGAGCGGTCATATGTTGTCGAGACTGATGATGGGGCAGTCTACCGCAGAAATCGACAGCACCTGCGGAAAACGCCTGAAGCACCAACTGAACCCATCATCACAGAGCCAGAACCAGACATTCCCAGCACAGTGGAAGAGGCGACTACGACTACGAATAATGGCATCCCTAAAGAGCCACACCCTAAAGTAGCGACAGTCCCGGAACAATGTCGGAGGTCGGAGCGGATCAGAAAGAGCCCGGCATACCTCAAAGACTATGTTTGTGGCTAGATTTGTCACTTGAACGGTTTGTTGCTGTCATAGAAATGACAAGCATTTATTGCACATTTATCCGTTTATGTTGAACTCACCAAGCGGTGGACATTGTTTGATTACCCATTGATTTTGAACACTGTTTTGATTACCCATTGATTTTTGAACTCAAATGACATTGACAATTGTCCCATGAATTCCTTTCCATTTTTCATTTTACGAAAGGGAGGATGTTACAATACTTGCGTGATTATATTGTTACAACACTTGCGTGATTATAGTTACCTCGGCTAGGATCGAATAACGCTCTTGTAATTTTATCATATCATATAGCAATGAGCTCAAAATAAAGATCTTGAAACAGAACCCGAGACCTCCCGCAGAGTAGTCCGATGCTCTATCAACTGAACTAACCGGTCGGTGGTTAGCTCACTACATTACCGCATAATCAAGTGTTTATGTAAGATTGGGCAGAGGGAAAAAAATAGTGGGGATATTGCCTCTAGGTATAAAACTGTAAAACGTTTAGTATGTACATTTATTATCCAACGCCCAAAAAATGAGTACAAATATCACACAGTATTTGTACTCCAGAGGACCGGTTAGAAATTCGCCCTACAGGTTTGTCAAAATATGGAACAATTCATAAAAATACTCGGCGATACTACACAACAAAACGTCTAATAAGATGTAAGTTTATGTATTGCATTGTTTATATTTTCGACAACATTGAATGTCCAAAACAGGCGTTTTGTCACGTCATTCACCTACAACTAATTCACGTGACAAAACACCTCCCATCACTTAAAAAAGGTTCCGAGAGGGAATTGAAAGCAAGAGATCCTGAAGAAAGAAACTTTTCGTTTTATAACACAGCTGTATAATTTATAAACAGTATGACAGGATCAAGAAACAATTTAAGCAATTTATCAGTCTAGCCCAGCATTTTTTCGAGGTACACGTTTAATGACTAAACTTTGATAAGCTTAAAAGCAGTTTACCTGTGGGAGGTTTCCTTTCGTTCGAGTAAACAGTGGAATTCCACCTTCTGTGGTCAAACACACTAAATATGCCGCCATGTTGAACTCGCGCCAGGCGCATGCGTCCAAACTCCTGAAGAAGTCGGACAACTGAAACAAAGATGGCGCAAGTTGATGTTTATCTTTTGAAAGCATGAGATGACTTTGGGATTTGTGTACAAATCATTGTACGGAGGATGTGTCACTGTTATTGCTGGCTGCATTCTTAACTTTGTATTGGAGCATGCGGTTGAGTTTACTGTGGTACGTTAACTTTTAACAGACATATTAATTTTCATTCCAAAGCTCGAATCTTTGTTCCGATAGTTCAACAGGTTCATGTATGTATGTTTAACAGTTTCAAAAGTCGATCTTCGTATGAAGTTTTGATGTTTGTGCCATGCTTATTTTATCCGAGCGCACGATAAACTGTTGCAAGACAGAGTTTTGTCGAAAAAAATTAGCCATGCATTTGGCTAAAAAACGAAATACTGCACTGATTCAATGATCTCACGCCATGAATCCAGAGCATGAACAAATTGTACACATTGTGTACAAAATTATAAGAACTTAAAAAATATAGAAAGAAACATAAAACGATGTCAAAATTTTCACTTACTATATCCATTCTGCTGTTTCCTGTATTTTAATAAAACTGTTTTTCGTATGAAAACGCCTTCAAAACCTGTCTTGCTTAGCTGACCACTCAAATTGTAAAGAACTCTCTGTTATCTCAAATTTCATCTCTGCACACAAAAGAACAGGAAACTTTATACTTGGAATTTGATCTCTGTCCTCATTAATATGATTTATTTTTTTTATGATGACGGATACTGGATCAGCTATTAATCATTTTACAGTGCATCTTTATGCAAACAGTTTTATCAAGGAACCCTGGAATTTGGAAATTATAGGGAATTCAGAATTTTGTTAAGTGAATTTTCATTTAATCGATTGCTTTATTGAAAAAGTAAAAAAAACAGCTGATCTTTAAAGCCCGCGTTGTGTATAGTGTTTAAAAAAGATCAGCCTATATGCCATAAAAGTATTGTAATTAGGACTACATGCTGTCCATTTGGAAATAATTGGTTGAAAAAATTCTGAGGACAGCTAAAATTGACTGTAAGAGGAACTTTTTTCCTAATTCTAATTATCCTCAAAGAAAGCTAGGCAGACTGAAATACTGAATATAATTTGAGAACTTTTGAATTTTGATGACTTGTATATCACTTAAGGGGCAACATTTTATACAAAAGGAAATTTTCTCAGTCTCCATCACATTTACAAGCTTAAACCTGAGCCAGCAAGCTGTATCTTCACTTTCGGTAAAATGACCACATAAACAATTAAACTATGTCCAGAACAGGAAAAGCCTTCCATAATAATAAGTATAACACAGCATGTATATTTAGCAACTCACTCAAACCAAACACTTAAAAATTAATTCTTATAATTAACAGCTGTGTAATTTTATTCACCTGAGTTCAACATCAGCTTGCTACAGGGAGAAATGGCTGCATTGATAGATGGAAGTTGTAAACAAAGTGCCCAAACAAGCTTTAAAATGTGGATCTGACATTGCCCTTCCATTATCTGGTACATATTTGTAATTATCTTTTTTTGGATTTCATTAAAATAAAATGACACTTCCTTCCTTCTTACATGTATGCTGTTTCATACGAAATGCCAAGTAAATCAGTTTCATTTTTTGGCCATGCTTAGTCTATTTCCATGTATTATGTTTGTCGCCACTGTTTGTTTTCTTTTCCTTTTGAAATTGGAATTGCTGAAGAACAAGAATATCCATGACTGTCACAATGAACTACTTCTGGCTCATGGCAAGGAATGTCTTCAATTTGCTCGCTTTGCTGAACTGCATAATATGTTCTTCCAAATATTTACTCTTTGAGGTGTTTTGAATTGTTTTTTGCTGCTTTGGTTAGCAAGCTCCTCTTCTGACAACATAGGAAATCTCTCATTTTCGGAACTATTGCTGAAAAGATCAAAGGAAATGGAAAAATCTGGTAAATCTCCCTGAAACTCTGCCATTGTCAACTAACAATAGTAGATGAGTTTACAGACAGAGCTGATGGTATGTTTTGTGCTGATTGGCTAATCTGTATCATGTTTTTTTCCTTGGATTTGATTGGTTGAAACAAAACTGTTGTATTTTTCTCAATTGGACAGTTCTCAGAAATTAAAGTATAATAGTTGCACTGACAATACTGGATTAACTGATTGCTATTGGTGGTTTTCACTGTCACACTATCAAAACAATTCAACTACAGAAGCTTAGAATTTCAGCGAGTGTGGATGATAAATAAATAAAAAATTTCCGTAAGTCTCAGGCCTGTGCAGTGTCCCGTTCTCGAGTTGTGAGCGGTGAAGGCCGAACGCTGCTAGGAGGCTTTGAAGGTAGGCTCCTGCGGGAAATTTTTTAAGTCTGATCCCTCAGAAATGCAATTTCCTGTATTCTGAGTCACTTTCATTCCACATTTATCTTATATTTATTATTATGTTTAACTATTATGTGGCAAAATGCACAACTTTCCATTGACACTGTCGTTTTCCACTATTTATTGTGTCGCTGTTGCATTTTAGCAGCATAATCATGTCACTTGTCGCTGTTTAGAAATCCCCATGTCACCAGTTTTGAGGGCCATGTCGCATTTCGCTTTTACCCCTTGGAAGGCCTCATATATATGTGATAGTATACTTAATTTCATATTAGCCAGTTTAATAGCACATTATAATTTCTTTGTAGAGTGTTGTCAATAGCAATGCATTGTCCAAGTTCCTGTTACCATCCTCCCCTGGGTATTTGCCATGTTTATTTTGTTATTTAGCGGCCAGTTGGCTGTTCCAAAGTTACACAGGGAACTGGAGCGAGTTGCAGATTTTAACTAATTGATAAACTGACCCTACCACATGAAAGACCATGTTGAGATTAGTCATTTGATGAAGTTTGGTGATTTTAGGTTGAAAAGGGACCATGTTAATTCATACCAGCGTCTCTAATTTCATCCTCCAAAATCATATAAACTCTTAAATTTATAATTTTATCAGTTTTGTGACAAGTGTAAAATTCTATCGTTGGCCTACTATTTGAAAGAAGCTGAGATGAATTTGTTTGGTCATTTTGAAGAGTATCAGAGAAGAGGGTGTCAATGTGGTATAGCTCTAGTCAGTAAACAGCTAAAAAGAAGCCATTTATTTTAAAAGGAACTTAAGTAAAACCCCACCCTTCTCAACATTTCCTCAAAAAAAGGAGCTTGATACTAGTAAACAGGACAATAAATGGAAGCAAAACAACTTTGACTACAGATTTCAGCTTTGAACGATTACTCTTCTCTTTAACCAGACAGCTAAAAATTTAAGAGATTCTCCTGGAATTAAGCAATCTCTTTCATACGATTTGGCACCATTTTGTCAACCAGTAAGCAATGTACTATGAAGAGCAATGAGAAGTCACTTTTGATTCCCCTTGGGACAAGACCACTTCAAACAATTCCCCATCCCTGGGGCAAAAGGGCTGGTTTTGTTTCCCGGGGATTGTCCAAGGGATGTAGTAACAGGTAAAAATTGAACCATGCTTGCTTCAATTATAATGTGTTATAGTTTGCCATGATACATGTACACTTTTTTTATTATTATTAATGAAAAAGTTACAGATATGATGCACGTCACATTATTCCACCTTATTCATTATTCAGATTTGGTGAATATATTTGCTTTGGGTGTGTAAATATCATTCTTCTATAACGGAGGAATCAAGAAGTATGTACATGCTGTTCAATAATAGAATTTGGTATTATTTTTGTTCTGGAGTATGGTAATATATGATAATGAATGTAAAACAAACTTAGGAAAATACCAATTGCACCAAGTATAAAACTGAACGGCAGCTGTTATATATATTTACTAAACAGGTGTGCATGCTTAAATTATTTGTTTTTCTTGTTGGGCAGTGCAGCTTTCAGGACCTTCTATGATTCCCACTTTCAATGTAAAGCAGGATGGAGATCTTGTTGTGACAGAGCATTTGAGTGTGCAGTTCAAGACAATAAAGAAGTAAGTGAAGAATTGAAGGTTTTGTGGGACTGCTGGGAACTTGTTAGGTGTTGGGAAGTTGCTCCAGTCCAGATAAAGTTTAATAATTATCTTACATGCGTTTAATTTGTGCCTAATGGAGATTTGAGTTCTGAAAGTAAATTAACTTAAGGTGCAGTCGAGTTGACAGAATGATCCTGCATTCAACATATTTATTTTTTTGTTTTCTTATCAATTTGGCATTCTATGATCTTCCTTGTAGAGTTTAATGGCGGTAGACACTAGTGAAAGGGGGATGCATAATGTGCGAGCCAGCGAGGCAGCGAGCCATGCAAGCCAGACATGCAAGACATTCAAAACACGCAAGGCAGTAGAAAGCATGCGAGGCACTGTTAGTTAAGTTAAGTTAAGTTATTCCGTAGGAGTTATACTCACTATTACGTAGATTTCTGGAGTGAACACACTGTTTGGAAAAAGAGTAAATTGATGTGTTAGTTAATTTTCTACTTCACTTATTTTGTTCTCGTGATTTCCAAAGTGTTTCAACTATTCCAGAGGATGTTTGGACATGAAACACATTTTCCTTTATGTTGAGGACATAGCAATAGGCAGTAATTTTCACCAATTTCAGAGCAAATTGCATAAGTTGTTCCGGTATCCTCCTGCTTCAAACGTCACATGTTCCTCCTCCATGTGGGGTAGGAATGCGTAAATCGTCAAATTTTTGTCCTAATTTGTTATTACAGCTATCCGTATAGCCCATGTGATCCCATATGCCGGGCTGTGACCACACAAACATAAGATGGGTAAGCCTGTCATCAAGCTGGTGTCCATTTGATTTACAGTACTAATTCTGAACAAAAAGCCACGAGTGATGTTAATAAATAAATTTATACCATTATATTCGTACAGTATAGTTTTGTTTCAGTGGAACTTGTAAAGTTGAATAGCTCGCATGCCTTACATGGTCTTACATGGCCTTTAATGTTTGCCTCACGTGGCTCACATGCCTCACACGTCTGCCTCCCATGGCTTGCATGCCTCGCACTTCTGCCTCGCTGGCTCGCATATCGTATACACGCTAGTGAAAATGGCAAACTCTTGCATATACATTTTCAAATACATATATATGATTGTTGCACAAGTACAGAGTGACACAAGTGATTGTTCCATTTCTTTGCTTGGGTATACAGAGGTGATGTTGTCATAGCAAGATCTCCTGAAGATCCCAGATGCCTCATTTGCAAGAGGATTGCTGCCATGGTTTGTTTCCCTTTTTTAGAAGAAACATATAAAGTATTATTTTTTTATAATGTTTACTAGTAATATTATGTGGTTCCAGAAAATATCCACACTCCCACTGTGGAGGACACTGGAAATGCTGAGGGGGAGAGGTTTAAAGGCAGAAATTTCCAAGGGGAGGAAGGGAGTTCAAGGGAAACTTCTTTTCCAGAGGGTGAAGAACATGAGCAAAATCTAAGGCAATTCAATCCACAGCACAAAGCAATACTTGTGTACGTCTTGTCTTACAGAGTTGTTTATGAAGGGAGCCACTGTACACCTCATGTGACAGAGCCCAGCTTTTAAAATTGTTCCACAGAGAAAAACATATACTCAGTTAAGCTTTAAGCACAAATTTCCATACAATATGGATAAACAACATAGACGTATTAAAGCTTAAACTGGATATGCAAGCATCCGACATAGGCATATGGGCACCAAATGTGTTAGCATTAAACCGGTATACAACTGCCCACAAATTGCAACTGGTGTTGCCTGAACCCCAAGCATAAAAATGCCCGAAAAATTTTGATACTGGCGGAGGATAAAGAGATCATGTAGTTTGGGGTGGGGGGAGAAGTAGGTTGAGTAGGGGAGGGATGGATGACTTTTTTATAGCTAAAAATAAAATGTAACCTAGTTTAAAAAAACTAAATTAGCTAGTTAAAACAAATTAACCTAGTTAAAAATAGAATTAACTAAAACAAAAAATTAGCTGCAACATGCATGTTTTGGTACTTTACAGACATTTACATGAAAATATTCTAACACTTTTTTTCTGAGACTTTCGCTCACCATGGTAAGAAATTAGGAATTAGTAAATTATGTCAGAAAATCTGGGGTGACCTACTTGTTTTCTTTTTCACCCTGGACCTGAAAAACTTGGCTTTATTAGAGAATAATTTATGGCTACAGTGTCTGTAAGCCCAAAAATATGAAATTTTGTCTGCCAAATGTTGTTCAGTGGACCCGTGAATTTATTCAATTGGTGTGGTTCTTTTAAAGAAACACTCACATTTAGTGACCGCACTTTGACTCTCCTTACAGCCGCAAAATGTCAAGACTCGATGTTGCATGGGCAGAAAAAAAATGAAACTTCTCACATTGATTTTTTTGTTGACATTATCTGTCAAACTGTAAATAAAATCAGTTCATGGAAAATATGTGTTACTGTAGTAGGGGTTACCAACCGTTTAAGAGAGCAAACTGTAAAGTTAACACAACAGCTTCTGGCCTTTGTGTTGCCTCAGTGCTTGCGCTCGATGCATGAAGTGGTGTGATGTTGTGACATCAATTGTGTGCAAACCTCGTATATGAGGCCTTGTGCGTCCCATGGCATGATTAGGACTGATGACAAGGTCATTTATTGCCTTGGACCATTTATTGCCTTTGTTTGTCCTGTTTGTCCTTTTGTGGTAATCTGTTTACATTTTGCTTGCATAGAATGGTGAGCTAATTAGAACTGGCATTAATGGAAAGGATGATTTCAAAGTGAGTTTAATTTTTAATTATTTTGATTATTCTGTCTTAGCTTGTTGTGATATAATTACAGGGCTGCAAATAATTTTTTTCCCATAAAAGATCGTGTCTCAATCAGTCGCCATTTTGATCAGACAAAATACTGAGTAGTGATGTCAGTCATCATATCACAGAACTCCTCGAGAAAAAAGGGCTGTCAACACAAAATATTGTGGTTTGCATATGAAGGCGTAAAGAATTGTTCGGACGTCCTGTCCAACTACAGTTTGCATTTGATCGGACATATGCAAATCTTGGTCGGCCATAGACTTGCCCCAATCGCTCATTTTTTCTTTGTATTGGAAAACATGGTAGGGTTATTTGAAGATCGTTTGAAATTGCACAAATAAACAAAATCACTTGGAAATCAAGTGCGGGAAACATCGTGGAACGCGCTAATGGCTGAGTCGGAACATGGATAGTAGAAGGGATTGGTCCCTTCTACTATCATTGGCATCGGTGTTACCATAGCAGCAAAACAATGATGTCATGGTTTCTGAAAATCAACATTTTTCTTGAAATACAGACCTAAACTTTTAAAACGAATCAACGCCCCTTTTAGCATACATTTAGATCTTCGTTAAATTTTGACTGCAAAATATTCAACTCGATTTTTTTCAAACTTTGCAGTGTTGAAGATCTACATGTATACTAGAAGG
>OX393567.1:13879471-14039471 GCA_947652115.1 Blastomussa wellsi
CTTTGAGCGGCTAGTTTGCATATGAGAATTCATCGTAGAAGAGTGAAATTTTGCTCAATGGTACATGAATCCCTCTTCAAAAGTGTGCCGGACTTTAGCTTATTTGTTTTTGGTTTTGAAGATATAAGGCCAAATGCTGTGTCAATCCGAGAAAAGTACGTGAACAAACTTTGAATTATAATAACTTTTTTTTTAGAGCTGATCTAACGATTCCCCGACACACTTTTAAAGCCAAACATGTGCTGAGTGGCATGCAGTCATTGTTTACTTCGAAGGGCCAAAATCCGACTCAAGTTTGCCGCACTTATAAACATTGTTCTATTTGCATTTAACTGACTGCAGCTTCACTTATATTTAATTTAACCAGTTAAAAACATTTCCACGACATTCTTGGCTCTATAATCTTTAGAATGATGTATAGGTTTAGGCACTTCCCTCAAATTACGCGCGCGTGAGGATCTTTTTGCGCAAAGCACCCGCGAACCTGTTCAGTAACCTTAAGTTAACCGCTGACTGGCGGCATGGCGCTTGGACAGCTTGTATATGCATTGGCTATGTGAGGCGTTACTCATCAGTAATGGGGATGAGACCGCCTTACATAATTTTTCCTCCTTCGATAAACATCCACTCCCCTATATGGGCTATACGGGGATGTGTCACTGGATAGGGTACCGGTATTGACCCGTCAGTCCTGAACAGGGGATATGATTTCAAGCGAGTCTGAATCAGGGTCTGGAGCTGTGCAAGACAATATATACAGTTTACAGGCTTTACATTCATTCTTTTGATCATATTCGAATGGAATTTGCACGATATGAATGTTTATTATTATTCTTATTGTTATCATTATTATTATTCCCAAACTGTTTGGCTAATAAGACACCCAAAAATCCATAATAACGCAGCTGTGGCAATTAAGGAAAAGAGAAACTAGTGATTGTTCCAACAGATCCCAAAGGAACACGTATGTTCATCTTACGGGGATTTGTGCGGTCAAAACGGCTTTAGACTAGATAAGTAAACAATTCATGTGTTTAAACTTAGGGAAACAAATATAGTAGTAGAGCCGGAAGTTAATGAATACCACCTGATCTTCCTCCCTGGCGCACGAAGCTCGCTTTGCTCACTTCGTGCGTCAGGGGGCTTTAAAATAGGAAAATAAATGGCTGAAGATCAGGTGTGTATTCATTAACTTCCGGCTCTACCACTGAGGAAGGAGAAGGGGTAATCAACAACCAATTTTCGACAACCATGTGTGTGTGAAAGCAAATAATTACGCAAACACTAGTTAACAAAAGAGCGTGACACCCAGCCAAGCGAGCGGTTGTGCCGCAGAATTATTTTCCCTTGTTACAACAGCGGGCTCGCCAATTTAGAAAGAAACGACAACCCTGTTATATCGTTCCAATAGCGCTATGGTTCGCGGACCAAACAACTGCGTGTGGTTAATGCGTAATCGGAAAGAGAATTGTGGTAAAAAGTGTGTCGGTTCATATTGCGGCCAGCATAACTATCAACTCAAAAGAGGAATGAAAAGGCCCGCTCCATGTCGCAGCTGTGGCGTTGGTTGTGCGATTACCGTCTTTGCCTTTCTTGCGGCGGGAGCACGCTTAAACAACGGCTTATTCGCAAACAAAAAAGGCAAAGAAAAATTTTCAACTTGTTTTGCACGAGCTTATGTTAACCAATTAGAGATCTGCATACTTGTTATTATATTAAAGCAACTCAATTATTTTCTCGCGTTATTATACAAAGTTGCCGATGGCTAGTATGGAAATTGGTCCAGCAACGTTGCAGAATTTAGAACAAGAACTTGCGGAAATTGATCCAGCAACATTGCAGAATTTAGAACAATTACTTGTGCCTGCAGCTCGAAAGATTATTCAGAATGTGCTTGATGAGCGCATTCCCCCGGAAGAGCAAGAGCGTCAGCCCAAACCTCTACTTCCTAAACCGTACCAACCAACAGCGCCACCAAGACAAAGGGCAAAAAGAAGACAAGAACTTCTGAGGTGGTTCGACCCCTTTCCTCCGCAGAATATTCGATGGGTGGCAGATTATCAGAACGAGATTTTGGATCTGTACGACGAGGTTCAACATGAGGGGGAAGAGAGCAAGGGTCGTCATTTCATTCGATGGCGCTTCATCAGAGGTCTGGGAAAAGACCTCACACCTGACTATATGGCAAAGATTCGAGACAACGTACATACAGCGTTCTACACCAGACATGTTTACTCGTATCAGCTACGCAACATTGAAGATGGCACCGACACACAAAGACAATACTGGTTCTGGCACAGCCAGAACCAGTATTGTCTTTGTGTGACAAACGCAAACACGAGAGCGGAAAAAAGCAAACAAATTTCAGCTACCAAATTTGCATACGAAGCTCGCTTGAAACACGAGTAAACAAAAGAGCGAGACACCCAGCCAAGCGGCGGATGTGACACAAATAATATTCCCTGTTGAAGAAATGCATGCACTTGTAATATTGTGTCATAAATATTTTCCATTTGAAGAAATATCTGCACAAGTATATACGCAAACATTGCTGTACCAAACGAATTTCTGGAAGAATTTCTTGAACAAGATCTAAACCCAGAAAATGAAGGCGTACCTGACAGGTTTATGATATCACAAACAAATTACCGGGAATGGCTTCGTGTTTGGTGGATGCTTCCATCCAAAGGAAACCCAAACAACAAAGATATTTTGGTCTTCGCAAGAGAAAACAAAGCAAAGTACGCAGATTTGGTTAAACAAGAACTCCATACGTTAAATACCATAAAAGTAAGTTTTGGGTTAAAAGTGAACTTTTCAAGAGAAAAAAAACGGCGAAATGCAATATAAGTCGCATTATTTCAAAGAAACAGAGCCCCATGTTATCCAAAGGCACGAAGAAGAAAAGATTGAAACTGAATTCAATAATTTCATTGAAAAAATCAATGGAGAAATAGAAAACTGGTCTGAATTGGGATCAGATTAGGACGTTGTTGATATTGATTCTGCGTACGTGAATGTCGCACGCTTTGAGCCACTGCGCGGAGGAACATATTTGCCTCTTCCAGCCAATCTGGCAAAAAAGAAGGCCATAGTAAACGTCAAAAACAGGGATAACGAATGTTTAAAGTGGGCACTAAGAGCAGCTTTACGAAGGCGCCATTTTCCCCAGGTCTACCGCCGTTTCAGCTACCATTTTGGAGAGGGGAGGACATCGCATTTTTTTTTCGTTTGGCACACGCTGCCTCCAGCAACAACAACGACAACAACAACCGGCAACAACGGCACTCTTTTTTTCGTTTCCGCTGCGGCTATTTTTCGAATGGCAGTAGCTTTTGCCCGCCAATTAAAGAAATACGTCGAAAAATATACAAAGCTACCACAGGAGCCCGCACAGCCTCTAGCGAAGACAATGGCAGTAGAAGCAACGTTTCGCAACATGGGAATCCGTTCGAAAAAGGCCGTCGCCCACCATCTGCTGCTCGAAAACGCCTACGACAACAATCTTCTCCGCGACATTTCCAAGGTAGACTATCTCGCTGGCAACCTTGGCCAGACAAATCTCCAACCTCTCGAAGGTCTTCCTCCATTCGTCGACGATATCTATACCTTCGGCTACATGCACCACACACAGTTCGTATCGAAAGGCCATAGAATATGCTGCACGGCAGACGAGAACGGGAGTGCCAAACATATCGTGTCCCGAATCGCAATTGCAGCTCTCGAGGCCTTTGGGACAGCACCAGACGGCACCAACCGCGGCCATATCGAAACAAACATTGTGCACACCATCGCGGCAAGAAACGATGTCGAAGGCAGCACAATTCGGGCCACAATCGCAAGGATTGAGAGCGAAACATACTGCAAGGCCCGGGAAGCATGGGAAAAAATCTCTCCCGGGGAAGAGCCCGCAGGCTTCTTCGTTGCGAAAGTCGACATGTCCGAGATCCCACTCGACGAATTGCAAGAGGGCCTTCCAGCCTTCGAGCGGTTGCTACTAGCACACGGAAATGGGATATACTCGATCGATTGCACACAGGATTTCTCCGGAACTCTGGATCGAGAGGCCCTGGTTGCCTTCCTGCGCGAAGAACAAGACTTCCGCGACAAGGGAAGCTTCGCCGCCGCGATCGGAGAAGAAACGCCGACTATACTCGACAACACCGACAGCGTCGGCAACAACTGTTGCACGTGGATTGGGACAACCAGCAACGGTGGAGCAGCTCGCAACAAGATATACAACAAAATAGTTTCGAATTTCGAGGCCGGAGAGGTTCGCAGCCAGTTTGAAGGCCATCTTGCAGAGTATACGCCGACTGTCCCAACAAACATCTTCGCCGGACATTCTTGCACCCAGATGTGCAGGCAAGGGGGTGTACAAGACTCGAAACATGCGACATAGAAAATATACCAGTCGGAAACGTCTTGCAGGAGGTTTTTCGCCTTGTTTCGAAGCCAGCGGAAACCGAGGGTCTCTTCGTGGTCCAACCCCCAACAAAGCAGTGGGAGAATCTAGCAGCCAACCTAGATCGATGCCTGGTCGTGGCCGACAGACCAGAATGCACTATTTGGGTCGGCTGGTGTGCCAACACACAAACACGCAGGCTATGTGGCGTTCGGATCCAACCACCCGCGGCCAACATGGCAGACGACGCAGCATGGAACAAAACTGTGGAATGGGCGGCAGCAGACTTTGGGTTTCGAGCTTGCCCGATATTCCGGCTCGACATCGTGGGTGCCAACGAAGAAGGTGTGGAGATTGCCCCACTACGTTGCTACACAAAAGCAGCCGATTCGAACACAATATTGGCCGCAAGCAAAAAAACCACACAGCTCCACCCGAACGGGACAGACCTCTCGACAATGCTGCCACCAGGAAGAACAGTATCGTGGGTCTGGAGGACAAAGAAATGCCACGCATTCGGCAGGAACAAATCGGATTTCGACCTCCAAGAAGTTCCCGAAATCGCTCGAGAACAAGAAGTCTACAATCTATCCACCCGGAATAGGGCAAAAAGGCTCCATGAGATCTGGGAAGCCGCAGAAGAAGAAGATTGGCGAAGAACAGTTCTGGCCAGAGTCGAGGAAGAAAAGAAAAGACAACAAGAAGTCCAAGACCACAACAAAAAACAGTTGGAAAGAATAGCCCACCTTGCCGAAGCCAGAACACGATACAGACAGCTGTCCGGAAAAATATATAGACAAGTAGAAGAAAAGCTTGGGAAGCCCAAAACAGAGAAAATTGCGAACCTACCTGCCAATAGAATTTGGAATGTACTTGGCTATAGGCGGCAAAAAAACAAGCAGACCAAGCCTAGAGTTGTTTTGCGAGAGGAAAAGCCACCACAACAAGCAAGTCCTGCAGCAGCCAATGCAGAACCCAATGCAGAACCCAATGCAGAAGATGCGGTTGCAGTGTGGGCAACCCAAAAACTAGCTAGAATACTCGATATACTTCGAGTCTACCGAGGACTCCTACGGCAGGGAAACGTTCTGGCTTGTCTCGAAAGGGGAAGATATTCTGCGAGGTGTGGCGCTTCTTATACAACCCTCTAGGCCTTTCGAGACGAACGACGGCAAGACTATTGTATACAACCCAATCGAGGTTTTTTCCTGCCCAGACCCAAAAAGGACAGCTTCGCTACAGCTCCTCGAAGAGGAAACAGCGGAAAGACTCTGGGGGTGCCTCGAACCACGTCGAACTATCCCCGCGAAAGGCCCCAGCCAAAGCAGAAAGAAACAAAAAAAACCCTAGACATCCCACCAGGAGAATACATTTGCCAAGGCTTTGCCAATACAACATTCCGAAACAACCCACGCACAATTCTATTTCTGCTTCCTCTTGGGGAGGACCGCGAACCGGCAACAGACGTGGAAACCCCAGTCTGGGGCTATTTTCTACAACGAGAGGTCGATGCGCAAGGTGGTGTCGAAGAGCTCCGCAAAAAAAAGAAACCAATTGTTCTGCAGCATCGGAGACGAGAGGACAATACCACAGAAAAAGAAAGATCGCCTTGTTGTATTGTCCTAGAACTTGGCAACAACACCTAGTCTGGTTTAAGAACAACAATAGTCCCACCATGAAGACAGAAACAAAGACCTCCTCCATAGGCTACAGCGAAGAGCTCCCCATGGTCCCAATCCAACCATTTTTTCGAGGTCTCCGCATCTATTGTGCCCACAATGCGGGCCATCGGTTCGACAAGCGTTCTAGAATAGCTGCGAAGAGCAGCCCTATCTTCCCAACAAGTTTTTTCTTCTTGCTCCTCGTATTGTTTCTCGCAGACAAGAAACTGGTCGAAAGGAAACCGCGGTGCACAACCTTTTCTTTGCACAAGCTCCATTGTTCTTTGTATACTACTGTTGTTGTTCGTTTCCAATTGCGAGCACTCTAGTCCATTGCACAAATTCCTTTTTTGTTCGCAGGATTCTGTGGCGGGTTGGACAACTCCTCCTTTGCGGCATTCTGCTGTTTCCACTCTTCGAATTTCGGTCGCATTGTTGCATGTATGCATGCTCTCCAGGATTCCTTCGCTATTTTCTTCCACTTCCGCTTCCAGCCCTTGCAAACCTTCCCCAATCTCCTCCACATCTTCGAAGTGGCTTTCTTGGGTCTCCAACAACAAATCCATATTTTTCTGCAGGTCCTGCACGCCGGCCAGGATCTGCGGCAGAAGAACATTCTGCCACTTTTCGGTTTCTGCGGGCTTTGCAGCCGCGGTTTCTGCTGTGGCAGCCGCGGAACAGAGGAGAGTGCCAAATTAAACTAAAGATCTATTCAGTCAAACCATGTTTTCTCTTTGCATGAACTAAACCCTTTGCCACTGATACCACAAGGAAGCAAGGAATGGCACGTTACATTCCGATCACTGAAGGTAAGCCCTGTTTTTCTTTTTTTGCCGTCGTAATTTTCAATGAATACATCTGTAGACTTTCTTTACTTTGAAGAAATTCGCTTCCTGTTTAATTTATGCGAACGTTACGAATAAATATTCCAGCCATATGCGTAAGTGTTAATATGAATAACAGTTTGAGCTAGATTAATTTGAAGAGGACTTGCTACTTTCTTGTAAAAAATATAGAAATATCCGGTAACAGAACAAAATATTCTGGCCAAAAATAAACAATAGCCCAAATTTTGCGCTCCTGGCCCGAATATTTGTCTGGAACATATAATTTAATATACCTATCAACCCAATAAAAGCAGCAGCACCGAATATTTGTCTGGAACATAAAAGCAGCAGCACCCTCGCTTGATTCTACTAGCGCAGCCAAAATTACGAAATCGTCGTGATTGTCCCAGAATTTGAGATTATCAGGTTAAATATGATTATGTCGTTTTCGTAGTTTTCAAGGTCCTCGCGATCGTTTTCAAGGTCGTCGTTTTCTAGGTCGTCGCCTTCTAGGTCGTCATTTTCTAGGTCGTCGCTTCCTAGGTCGTTGTTGGGTCGTCGTTTTCTAGGTCGTCGCTTTCTAGACACCCTCCTTGATGTTGTGAATTATAAGCTCGTCGTGTTCAAAGGGAACGTACTCCTGAGCTCCAATGCGAGTGTACTTTTGTTGTTTTCCACTCACATCCGCACTCATGCGCTGCACCACTATCTCCTCTGCCACTGCACTCTCCTCTGCGCCTTTATTTTTGCCGCTCCTCTTTGCTTTCTGTCTTGCTGCAAACTTCCTCCACTCCGACATCTTGGAACCAGTGCCGCAAGGTAGGCTGGTAGTGGCAGCGCTCGGCCATGCGGAAAATTGTTTTCACTAAATGTAGATTTCGGTATGGCTGAGAACTGCCACTAATACTTTTTTTCATTCTACTTTGAAAAACGTATTTCTTTTCACTTTGCCTTATATCTTGTTCCCATTGTGCTTTAATAATGCTTTAACTTTAATTCTGAACCGTGTTTGACTTTGCTTCGCACTTGCATTTCATTTTACCTTTGCTTTCACTTTGCGTTTTATTCGCATTTCATTTTACATTTATATATATTTATATTTTGATTTCGATTTTACTTTTATTTTAAATTAGCATCTGTTTTATTCTTCAAATCAATTTAATTTTAATTTATATTGTTATTTTAAATAAAATACCCTTAAAAAATCAGTGGCAGTTCTCGGCCACCATATAGAAGTAGCCAAATAGCCACAAACCTCAAGACGAGAATGACAAAATAATATCATTTCTTTGTCGCCCAACAAATGTAAACACATGAACGCAGCAAACGGCCGGAACACATGCAGACTAAAATGCAAACGATTACAAAGACTGTCACGGCGCTGATCGAAGTCTGCTGTTATATATTCGCACTAGAAGTTGTACAATCTTCGCTACAAGGTTCTTCTTGGATAACAATAAGGCTGATTTGAACAGTAGAGCGTCACAACTCTGTACGCTGCAGAAATTGAATCTCCAATGAAAAGGGTTTTGCTAAAAGCAGGCGCGTGGCCCAGCGGCCCGCGGTCCACGGCCCAACGGCCCGGCGGCCCGGCGGCCCGGTGGTAAATCCAGAGTTTTAAAGTGTTGACAAGCCTGCACGACTCCCGTTTGGTCGCAAAATGAATTTTGGCCTACACTGGGTGTAGTGGAGGATTTTATGCTATTTAAAGAGCCGCTGAATAGTTTCTCATTGCCGTCGTGTTTGCTAGCTCAGTGTCATTTGTTAGCTTTATTGGCTCGTTTTCTGCCTCAAGATCTTTAGTAGCCTTAGAAAAATGTAATCTTGTGTGATCTTTAAAGTCAGTCGGATCAGTAGATTTTTTTTTATGACATTAACGAAGTTATAAGATCCGAGTCTTTGCAAGGCTACTGTTGTCTCAAAACACCAAGAGCTGTATCTTGGTTTCTCCGGGCCTCCGGGCCGCCGGACCGTCGCGGGCCGTGGGCCGCGGGCCTGCTTTTAACAAAACCCAATGAAAAGTAGCTGAGTGTTATAATGTGACGTGTTGCTTGGGCGATTTGTAGCTGGGCATTTGTTTCCTAGAAAGCACAGCACCAGTAGGTAGGCTTCTGATAAGTAGCTTCAATAATCTTTGCCAGTGATAGCCCAAATAAATCGATACAAGTTCGAAAGACGTTCGACAAAGTCGAAATCTTGAAACTCCGGACTTCGGAATTCGGACTTCGGACTTCCGACTTCCGACTTCCGACTTCCGACTTCCGACTTCCGACTTCCGACTTAAGAACATATAGGCTCGATTTCGGACTTCCATCTTATTTTCTTCCCAAATAGAGCCAAATCTGGACTTAAGGTTTCAAACAAGATTTGTGTAATTATGTTTCAGTAAGTTAGCGTTAAGCTGTTGCACTGGGAATCCAACAGTTACTGACACGATTCGCTCCGACGAAGGGCTAACGCTCGAAATGTCAGCTCTTGAATCTCTTTACGGTGGCCAATTCACATTATCAACCCAGTTGATAAAACCAAATTATTTAGTTACTGACAAAGTTTTGGTAACAAAATAATTACGAGCGTTTGCTTGCTTACGCAGGATGCTACAGGATGCTCGTCCTTTTAAACACGGTTTGCATCTCTTCTTTAGTTCTACCAGCCTATACACCTGCGTTAAACAAAGACAGAGGTCTGGATAGCGAGCATTTAATAAGAACTCTCAATACTTCTTGTTGTGATATTGCATAAATTAGTTGCATAAATTAGCATCTATGTATCACGTGACTTGTTGTAACCTCGTGGTCTTTGCTCGCCGCCATTAAAGTTGTTTACAGTTGTTTTATTGCTCGGTGTCTTACGTTGATCGTAACATGGTGTCAGATCGCGGGAATTAGACCAAATTATCAAGGAACACTTCCTAGCTTGGAGGTTTTCAAGTCAAACGCTTCGTCCGTTATTGGTAGGCCCACTGAAGTCTATAGTTTTCGTTCGAGTGTGTTTGGATCGTCGCACGTTTTACATGGCTGCTGTTAGTACTACCGCTAAAATCCCCTCGCCGTTGAATCTTTCCGACCGTTTGCATCAAGGAGAACATTGGAAATCATTTCGTCGTGAATGGAAGTTTTACGAGCTAGCGGCTGGCATTCACAAGAAAGCACAGGAAGTTCGGGTGGCTTCGTTGTTAAATGTGATCGGGAAAGAAGGAATGGACATGTACGAAACCTTTCAATGGGGAAACTCGTCGGACGCTCTAAAAATTGACAAGGTCCCTGCACGTAACGAAACCTACGAAAGATATGTTTTCTTCAAACGTGAGCAATGGTCAAATGAATCGCTTGATAGTTACATTACTGCATTGATGAAGCTTTCAGAATCATGTGATTTTGGCGCACTTCGTGAATCGCTCGTTCGCGACCGGTTAATTCTTGGTGTAAAGGATGACAGAGTTCGTGAAAAGCTTCTTGGAAAGCGAGACCTCGACTTAGATAAAGCCATCGAAACTATCAAAGCAAGTCAAGTTACTCACTCGCGAGCGACAGAGATTTCAGAAGAATTTTCAGCCAACGAAGATATTAATGCAGTGAGGCAAAGGTCGAAACCCAAGCGCGGGAAAGTTCCGCGCCACAAACCTCCCAGCAAGGACCCGCCCAAGTTTAAAGAGTGTTTGTTTTGTGGTGGTACACATGCACTGGAAAGGAAATTGTGTCCAGCTTCAGGTCAGAAATGCAAGAAGTGTGGTAAAGAAGGCCATTTTGCAGTCAAGTGCCGAAGCAAGTCTGAAAATGCAAAAGTTCACATGGTCGAACAAGAAGAAGTCTTTTACGTTCACAGTGTCAGTGGTAAAGATCAAGCTCTTGTTTCGCTTACTTTGAATGGTTCAGCATCAGTAACCTTTCAAATTGACACTGGTTCTTCTGCAAATATCTTGCCACTACAGGATTACATCAGGGCAACAAAAGATTACAGTAAAGCTAATATTGTTCCTAAAGACATCACACTAGTTATGCACGATCGCTCAAGATGTTACTCCTTTGCTTGGTTTGAAGTCATCCCAAGGCATGGGTCTTGTGAAGATTATGGTACCTGGTGTTGATACCTCTGTCAATAATGTAGTTGCAGCTCCAAAGAAAGAGTCAGCAGTTTCTGAGAATGTTACAAAGGATCCTCTACTAATCCTTTTTGCTGATGTGTTTCAAGGTATTGGCTGTTTACCTGGAGAATACAGCATCGCACTCAACAAGAATGTTCAACCTGTAGTTCACCCTCCACGAAAGGTGCCTGTTCCTAAGAAGGAAGCAATGAAGACAGCACTTGACAAGATGGTTGCTGACAAGATAGTTACTCCTGTTACTGAGCCAACTGATTGGGTGTCCAGTGTCCTAGCAGTTCCGAAGAAGGATGGATCAGTTCGCATTTGTTTGGATCCCAAAGATTTGAACACTGCCATTAAACGCTCTCACTATCCCTTACCGACAGTGGAAGATGTCACCACTCGTCTCACCAATGCCAAGGTTTTCAGTGTTTTAGATGCCAAAAGTGGTTTTTGGCAGGTCAAACTGACTGAGAACTCTAGTTACCTTACTACATTCAACACCCCATTTGGCCGGTTTCGGTGGCTGAGGATGCCATTCGGCATAAGTTCTGCGCCTGAGATTTGGCAGCGAAAGATGCACGAAGCCATTGAGGGTCTCCAAGGAGTTGAAGTAATCGCCGATGATTTCCTAGTTTGTGGATTTGGAGACACAGTGGATGAAGCAGTGAAGAATCATGATCAGAATTTGACCGCCTTTCTACAAAGATGCCGTGAGTTGAATCTGACACTTAATCTTCAGAAGATTAAGCTTCGCCTATCATGCGTACCATTCATGGGCGATCTACTCACAGCTGATGGTGTTGTAACTGACCCAAACAAAGTTCGTGCCATACGTGACATGCCTGTCCCGACAGATGTCAAATCCTTGAAAAGATTTCTTGGCATGGTTACTTACCTAGCAAAGTTCTTACCAAACTTGTCAAGTGTCTGCGAGCCATTAAGGCGACTGGAGCTTAAGGATGCTGAATGGTGTTGGCTGCCTGTTCATGATGAAGCTGTCCAACGTATCAAGAGTCTTGTTTGTGAAGCTCCAGTGTTGAAGTTTTATGATGTTAATCGTGAAGTCACAATTGAAAGTGACGCGTCTCTCAGTGGACTTGGCGCCTCCTTACTTCAGGAGGGACAGCCAGTTGCATTTGCCTCAAGAGCTCTAACTCCAGCGGAAAGTCGTTATGCTCAGATTGAGAAGGAACTTCTCTCCGTGGTTTTTGCATGTGAGAGGTTTGATACGTACCTGTATGGTCGAGATGTGGTGCATGTTAAAACAGATCATCAACCCCTTGAAGCCATCTTTAAGAAGGACCTTGGTTCTGCTCCCAAGCGTCTTCAAAGGATGTTGCTTCGCTTACAGCGTTACAACCTTGATGTCAAGTACCAAAAAGGAAGCCTGATGGTAATGTCTGATCCCCTGTCTCGAGCCTATCTCGACGACCCTCCTTCACAGACCGAGTTTTGCAATGAGCTCGAGGAGATAGTACTTGTGGAGGATCTCCCTATTCCAGAAGCACGACTGAAGGAATTCAAAGAGGGCACCGCCTCGGATGACATCCTTCAGATCCTCATGTCCAATGTCTTAGAAGGTTGGCCTAACACTCTGGATGAAGTTCCAGCTGAGATCAAACCATACTTCCAGTTTAGAGATGAAATCACAGCCCAAAATGGTTTACTGTTCAAGGGCGAGCGCCTCATTGTACCTGCCAAGTTAAGAAAGGAAATGATGGAAAAGGTCCATTCGTCCCATCTTGGTATTGAGGGCTGCCTTAGACGAGCCAGAGAAGTGTTCTACTGGCCACGCTTAAATGCCGAGTTAAAAGATTTCATTCTCAAGTGTGATATCTGCAATTTGTACAAGCCAGCACAGCCTCGAGAACCACTAATGCCACATGAAATTCCGTCAAGGCCTTGGCAAAAGGTTGGCACGGATATGTTCCTGTTTGATCAGCGACAGTACCTGATAACTGTTGATTATTATTCGTCGTTCTTCGAGGTGGATAAACTGAACATGACAGATTCCAGAACTGTTATTGAGAAGCTAAAAATGCAGTTCAGCCGCCACGGCATCCCGGAAATCGTCATTTCGGACAATGGTCCGCAGTATGCTTCTGCAGAGTTTGCAAAGTTTGCAAGTGACTGGCACTTTCAACACATCACTTCCTCACCACGGAATCCTCAAAGTAATGGGAAGGTTGAAAGTGCGGTGAAAATCTGCGAAAACATCATGAGGAAAGCTGTGCGTGGAAAGTTTGACCCGTATCTTGCCCTCCTGGACTACCGTAACACGCCCACGGAAATTGGTTCATCTCCAGCGCAAAGGCTGTTTAGCAGGAGAACACGCAATTTGCTGCCGCTATCCAGCAAGCAAATGGAGCCCAAGACAGTTCCCCCGCAGGATGTGAAAGATAAACTGATTAACTCTAAACAAAAGCAGGCCTTTTATTACAATTTGAAAGGTGCAAGTTTACCCGAGTTGCAGCCTGGACAGTCTGTCCGAATGAAGAGGCCCAAAGAGTCAACCTGGTCGGAGGCCGTGTGCAAGAAGATGATTGGCCCACGTTCTTATGTTGTTGTGTCAGGTGGTCGAACATATCGACGCAACCGCCGCCAACTGCGATCAGTGCCGCAGCCAGATTTCCATCCTGTTGCAAAACCTGTAGCTGAGCCTTTTCAATCAGTGGTACAAACAGACCCCCCACCTGCTGTGAAGCCAGTA
Organism: Blastomussa wellsi; assembly: GCA_947652115.1. NCBI lineage: Eukaryota > Metazoa > Cnidaria > Anthozoa > Scleractinia > Plerogyridae > Blastomussa > Blastomussa wellsi. The sequence continues at coordinate 13,893,162 of OX393567.1, forward strand.
GCTGAGCCTGTCCCATTGGTTGTTAAACCTGCTGTGGAACTTCAGGAAGTTGCTCCCCTACCTACTGTTACAAGGAGTGGTCGTATTGTCAAGCCACCAGCCCGTTTTCAGGACTTTGCGACTTAGACTGTTTCTGTTAGAAACTTTATTTTGCACAGTGTTATTGTTATCTTGCTTACAAACTCAGTCGCAAGACTTAAGTGAGACATTTTCAGTTGAGACTTTTTTTCTTTTTTTTATAAAGGGGAAGATGTTGTGATATTGCATAAATTAGTTGCATAAATTAGCATATATGTATCACGTGACTTGTTGTAACCTCGTGGTCTTTGCTCGCCGCCATTAAAGTTGTTTACAGTTGTTTTATTGCTCGGTGTCTTACGTTGATCGTAACACTTCTTACAAGATTTCAAGATTTTGATTAAATTAAAAAAAAAAAACCAAAAAGTATTGTGTGTTTTCAATCTTTAATAAAGGGCAAAATTACTCAGCGCTGATTGGTTGAGAGAGAGGGCATTTTTTCTTAATCGAGGGCATTTTTAGTAATCAAGAGAGGACATGATTACCTGTTAATGATTGGCTAATCCGTTAATTGCCGTAGCGCTAAACAGGCTTCCCAGATAAAAATAGACTGCGCGCGTGATTTTCCTTCGTATAAATTTTGCCCTTTATTGATAAACAAGTAATCCCACGAGACCTCGTACTATTAAGGATTAATTGCACTTGAGTTTTCAAAATTTTCCAAATTGCCCTCGTCGCTTCGCGACTCGGGCAATTTTGGAAAATTTTGAAAACTCTCGTGCAATTAATCCTTAATAGTACTTGGCCTCATGTGATTACCTATACAAATAATAACGTATGTGTAAAGCTTTATGTGTTTTCAATCAAATTTATAAAAAATTTCCAATACAGTTTCCAATCTAATTTCTTAAAAAAGTTTCAATATAATTTCCAATCTAATTTCTAAAAACATTTGTAAAAGCACCAGTTTCGGATTTTGAGAAGGTCATCACTCATATCGAAAACGGCCTTAGCCCAGTCGTGGGCTGGGAAGGAAGTGTATTAAAAGTTTAGAGTCATCCACATAACTTTCAGTAAAACAAGAGAGAGGGACATGTGGCAAATCGTTTACATAAATACTGAATAAAATACGGCCGTGAATGCTTCGTTGTGGCACTCGAGATTGAACGGGCAGAGGATCGGATAATTCTGAATTGATGCGCACTCCGATAGATAGCTGGTAAACCAGGCTAAACTGGAAGGCGAGACTTCGTTATCCAACAGCTTATCGAGCAAAATGCCATGGTTTATTGTGTCGAAGGCCTTACTCATGTCTAGTGGGAACAAAATCTGATGCCGAAAGGCCGTAATTGCATTCATCGGCAAGAGAATTAATTTTATCAACAGCAACTTGACCAACAGAAGTAAAGAAACGATTCAAATGGTTAGCGACGGTCTTATCACGCTAATTATTTTATTACCTAAATTGTTGGACTCCCAACGCACTAGCTAATGCTAACTTACTAAAACATAATTACAAAAATCTTGATTGAAACCTTCAGTCCAGATTTGGCTCGAATTGGGAAGGAAATAAGATGGAGGTCCGAAATCGAGCCTATGTGTTCTTAAGTCGGAAGACCCTCCTCGGCTTTCGTACGAGACATCCCACCGGACTGACACGATTAGAACGCAATTAAAATTTATTATAAACTAATTTAAAATGTATGAATATAACGCAACAAAGCGTCAGTTTCGTGTAAGCCTCAGATGTTTTGTTTTTCGATCATGTGTCACTTTCGCCGTGTTTTAACCTAAGCTATACTTCTTTAACCGAAAAATCACCTGCAATTTTAACGTTCCAAAAACTCGAAAGGGTTTTCAGCGCTTTCATAGCTCCCGTCAGCTTGGGATCCAAGTCATCCTCGTCTCCAGGGCCGCGTGTTCTACCCTGATTTTTTGCTTGCGATTAATATTAAATATGCTGATTAAAACAGAAAAGTTTGGGCAAAAATTATCTTGTGGAATTTCTTGTAATTTATAAAACGCCTTTTTAAATATAGTTAAATTTACACTAGATAATTTTTTTGATATTGGCAGTCAAAATACAGAACCAAGGGAGCTTTCAAATAACAAAATAAAAATATCAGGTAACCGACTAAGTTTTAAAGGTAATTGGCGAAAATTGAAATTTTTGGAGGTCTTTCATCACTGAGGGGATGTTGCCATGGTAACTGCTATGACGTTATGAACATTCTTAAAGTATTGCCCAATAAATAACAGAGTTCTGTATCTATTTATGCGTTGTCCGAATGCTCTTCAAGGTACATAAAGACGCGAGTCGACTTTATCGCGAACATAGCCGTCTTTAGCTGAGTCTGATTTCCACCTTCCGTGAACTTTAAAAAGGCGATCTGGAACATTCAGATTTGCAGCGAAAATAGCTCCTCCGGACCTATAGCTGTACAGACGGGGAAGGTGAGGGTTCTGTGACCGCATGTAAGCAGAAAGCTCCATTCCCCGAAACTTTGCTCCCATGGTCACCTTGTTTCAGGGAAAGGGGCTTTCTACTAGCGAACTGTGCACAGAACCAGTAGTTGGAGGGGTGAGAACAAAACGAAAGCAAGGCCCAGACAAGTCAAAGAAAAAATATTCCCTGTTGAACAAAGAAGGCAAGCACTGTTTATCACACAAAGTGTCACAGAATATTTTCCTGTTGAAAAAGTGGCAGCCGCAAGGTTTTCGGAAGACGTTCTGCGAACGTTTTACAACCCGAACCAACAATCGCAACCCGTTATTGTTGTTCCATTTGACAAGTCTGTGATATGACAAAATGATTTCCAAGGATGGACTCGTGTTTGGAGAATGGATGTTTCCCCAGCAAATCCAAACAATTATGATTTTTTGAAGTTCGCAAGAGCAACGAAAACAAAGTTTTACGACTTGGTTGAACATGAAGTCAGAAAATTAAGAAGCGTAAAAGTGTCTTTTGGTTTGTTAGTAGAGTTTTCAAAGGGAGATGAAGACGGAAAGACGAAATGCATGGATCATTACAATGGCGGATTTTGTGGTCGGGACTACCCATTGTTTCGACAGCTGTGCCAGTGGGGCATGCTCCCTGGAGACAGGTGGTATCTTTTTGGCCGCCTCCAGGTAGAGCGGGTTCGCAAAGCGTCTGCCAGTATTTGTTTTTTTCGCTCGCCTCCATGCAGAGCGGTTTTTGCTCGTCCACCGATTGTTTCGACGACCGGTGGTATTTGTTTTTTCGGCCCAATTTTTGGACGGACTCACCGATTTTGGTCGCCCAATTGCAGAAATGTTGCGGAAGAGAAATATTCCAAAGGAACACAACACACAGCACCAGAACAACAATGGCAGTGCGAAAAACTTTCGAAAGCATGGAGCTTCGGTGCGAAAACTCCGTGGGCTCTAATCTCCTTCTCGAGAACGCGTACGACAACAACCTCCAGCCTTACAGGGTAGGAAGGTTAGGGAAAAGTCGTGGTCGCCAAAATCGGCCTGGCCATGCAGGAGAGCCTGGGAACAGCCCCCGAGGGGCCAAACGAGCATCGTCCACACTCTCGCGGAAAGAGAAAACCTGGAAGGCAGCACCATCTGGGCAAGGATTGCGCGGATCGAAAGAGACACAAAGGAAGGCGAAGAAGAAGTGGGAAGAACTGCTCCCTAACACGCCCGTTGCCGGCTTCTTTGTGGTGAAGTGCGACGTTTCCGAAATTCCCTTGGGCAAGCTCCACGCTGCCCTGCATGTCTACGGTTTCGGAATCTACTCCATCGGCTACAAGCAAGAATTTTCCGGAGCGCTGGACCGCGAAAAGCTCGTGCGCTTCCTCCAAGAATCTGGCGGCTTTCGCGAGGAGGGAAGCACAGCGACGCACTGGCGGGAAACAAACCGACAATTCTGGAGAACACCTCCAGCGTGGGGGTAGCACGTGTCCATCTAGGTCGCAAAAACCGAGAAAGGCCGCACGGTCCGCACAAAAGTATGGAACAAGATCGTTTCGGACTTCGAAGCTGGGAAAGTCCGCGAACCTGTCGGAGGGTATCTTGCCGACTACGTGGACTACCCAAACAAGCGCTTGCGCCGCACCTTTCTGCATCCAGACGTGCAGACCCGCGGAAGCACACGCATCAAATCTTCTCTGTATGCGTTCCCGAGAGAGGGGTTTTCGGACGAAAAAGCCGACGAGCTCCTCCAGTAAGCCTCGGCACAGGTTTTGCCAGAAGGGGAAGAGCTTTTCGTGGTCCAGCTGCCCAACAAACAGTGGGAAATTCTCGCTTCCTGTCTGGACCGATGCCTCATTTTGGCGTACCGCCCGCAAGGCCAGGTATTTGCTGCCTGGTACGCCTAAAACAGGAATAATACCGGGGGTCAGCGTCCGCCCCAGCAAAGTGAATGTGGATGACGATGCGAGATGGGAGAATGCCGTTGTGTTTGATGCAGGCGACTCAACTCCGCCCAAACGCCCCCGAGCCTTCGGCGCTTCTCCCGCCAACAAGCAAAGTTTCCAGCGTTGGGCCGAAACCTTTCCAAATACCATCTCCGGGAAGTCCCCGAAATCGCACAAGGCCGCGAGGTGTATGCTCTCTCGACCAGAGACCGGGAGAAACGTCTCCAAGAAATCCTAGACGGACAAAACGCCGAAGAATGGCAGAGAATAGTCTGGGAGAGCGAAGAAGAGGAACGAAGGAAGGCGGAAGAACGCCGAAAACGCCGCAATGAAGAGCTGGAAAGGCTGGCCTCGCTGGTGGAGGCGAAACAGAAATTCGAACAAAATAGCAAAGGGACGCGAAAAAGGTCGAAGAAAGCCTGCAAGGGAAGACGGGCAAGGTTGCAGAGCTTCCAAGAGGACAAAAGTGGAAGGTGCTTGGGTACAGGCGGAGAAAAGGGCGTGAGAGAAACGCTCGAGTTTTCTTGGCCCGAAACGAGGAGGAAACCTCGACCGGTTGGGAGACAAATGGAGCTTGTCTGTGGAAAGGGTTGCGCTTCACGTTTCCCCTTCGAACAGTTTCGTGTGCAAAACAATATATACGAGAAGCTGGAGGAAAAACCTTGCTGGAGAGTTTTGAATGCGCTTTGCGCGTATGCTGCGAACCGATGGCTCGAATTGTGGGCTATATCGACGCGGAGACAGCGAAAAAATGGCAGGACTGGAATCGAGGAGAGCTCCTCGCTGTGGCTTTTGGCGGGGATGTTGTTTTCTGCTTCCCTGGCGGCACCACTGTGGTCTAGAATGGTTTGTCCTCCGGTGTAACAATTGTGGTTTAGAACGCCAGCGCTCCTTTTTGTTCGGTGTCGTTATCTCTTCTCCAATCCTTGTATTCGCCTGGCGGAGGGTCGCGCGTTTTTTTTTGTGTGTGTGTCCTTGGATTTGGGCGCGGGAACTTTGCGGAACTGTTCTTGGAGCCGCTCTTGGCCGCTTCTGCGCGAAGTCTCTAGTCTTTTTCGTTCTCCTGTGCAAGAGCTTGCAAGATTGGAAGCCTTTGGGGATCCGGGGCGGAAACAACCCGTATCGGGTTTTATACAATGGTTTTTGTGTGGCTCAATCTCCAGCCCCAACCCACTCAACTTGTCCACCTTCGCGAACGAGGGCAGTCAGAAAGTTGTTCGCTCGTACTTGTCATTTGCCGAATCGAAGCAATCCTCGCATCCGGCCAAAATCTGCGCCAAACCCTTTGTCTCCCAAACGGTCGAGGTTTCCTCCTCGTTTCGGGCCAAGACAACTCGAGCGATTCTCTCCCGCCCTTTATGGCACCTGTACCCAAGCACCTTCCACTTTTGTCCTCTTGGAAGGTCTGCAACCTTGCCTGTGTTCCCTTGCGGCTTTCCTCGACCTTTTTTCGCGTCTCTTCGCTATTTTGTTCGAGTGTCTGTTTCGCCTCCACCAGCGAGGCCAGCCTTTCCAGCTCTTCGTTGCGGCGCTTTTGGCATTCTTCCGCCTTTCTTCGTTGTCTTCGCTTTCCCAGACTATTCTCCGCCATTCTTCGGCGCTTGTCCGTCTAGGATTTCTTGTAGACGTTTCTCCCGGCCTCTGGTCGAGACCCAGGAGACTTTGCTTGTTGGCAGGAGAAGCGCCGAAGGCTCGGGGGCGTTTGGGTGGAGCTGGGCCGGCCTTTTGCTGGCGGGCAAGAATGTGCCCGCGTTGGCGCATTTGGTGTAGCAGCGGAGCGGCGCGAGTTCCCCTCTTCGTCGTCGGCGGCGAGGATATCGACCCGGAAGATGGGACAAGTGCGGAAACCGAAGTCGCCTGCAGCCCACAGAACGGCATTCTCCCATCTCGCGTCGTCCTCCACATTCGCTTTGGTGGGGCGGACGCAGAACCCCGATATTCGTCCTTACCCCATTGACAACCCAATAAAACCCTAAAAAAGTTTGATGTTGTAGCCAGATTTAAGATCAAATTTAAACATGAATTGAACAAAGGGAAGATAAACACAAGCGTTCCTAATATCCTCCTTCCAAGTGTGCTTATTGACATGTCTGAGGTCCAGAATCAACCTCTTCTTACCGCAAGTCTGAATAGTAACAGACAAAGGATTGACAACATGAGGAGGACTAGATACTTCAACAACTGAGCCGGCAAAAGAAGCTCCTGAATAGCCTCTAAAACAAAATCGCCACTGGCAAATCACGATATTTTCCTCAACCTCGTCCAATAATTGTTAATTATTTCCTAAACTGCGTACCGAAAATAACTTATTTATGCTCAAAACTCTAAAATCATGTAACACACAAGCAACAATAATGAATTTATTGTATAGGAGAAAAAGGTCGAGCAGTACCATAAAATACGACCTGCTAAAGAAAATAATAACGGGTCCCGACTTCGCAATGCGGCGTTCTTCTTTTTTCTCAACGCTCTCTACTCAGTAGCGCGGATGTTCTTTTCGTCTTCCGAACCAGCAGCGACTTCGTCAGATAGATATTCCTCAACTGAGGAAAAACCTGCTTCAGATTTGTCAACAATTTTGATGAGCTTGTTTCTTCGTTTTAGGGCCTTCGGAGCAGTGTTGAGGGAATCGTTGAGTAAATGCTGAAACTTGATGATTCTCGTAATTTTCAAGGTCGACAAGAGATTTCAGCGAATCGACAAAAGAAAGACTCTGAGAGTTGTGTTCCAGATTCTCGGAACTGAACTCAAATTGCTCTTTGTTCCCGCTAAACTTGAAGGTTAAGTTCGTCTCTGACGATTTGAGTTGATCATCCGAATGCTCTTGCTTTAAATGCGAAAATTTCTGAGCAAAGAAAGCCCTTAAGTCTACAAAAGATCCAACCGAGATAACTTTCGGATCCTTTTCACCGTCTTGATCAGACATGATAAACAGGCAAAAGGTCTAAGTGACGATCGATTAAAGGCACTGGAACTGACCTATTTAAAAGTGAGAGCACAACACGTGGTGAACCATTTAAACACAACCCAAACAATAAGCGTGATAAACACGCCTAAATGCGATACGCAGTACGTAACCTCCATACCGATACCAAAGCACCGAGCATAAATACATTAGTTTCTACATTTTGTATACTTCCCATAGTTTCTGTACTTTCTATAGTTTCCCATAGTTTCTGTATTTTTGTCAGCAGTTTTGTACAGTGTAAATATAACTGTATTTGTTACATAAGAGAAAGAAAAAATTCAATTTTAACAAATAATTCCTGAGTTTTGATGGGCTTACAGGTCATGTTACATGTATACCACGGAACACAGACGCGGTAGGTGTAAAAGTCAGCGAGAACAGCCACGGAGCTCAAATATTGCAGTTCTTTGGGTGCTTTCTTAATAAACAATTATTCCACTCGCGCTTGTTGGATGTGAGATGATCATAGCCAACTCGGCGATACGCGACTCGTTGGCTATCTACCATCTCATATTAAAAGCGCGCATATTTATTCCACGCCTTATAAAAAACTTTTCTGGTCATTGATGGATAAAAGCAAAATGTTTCCTGATTTGACAATGTTTCACTCCAAGAAAAATCCTCAATTACAAAAATGTACCTAAGAACAAGCTACGTCATCTGGTGTCAAAGCTACTTTCGACACTTTCTATCTTGAGTTTTTGAAGTTCAGCGTCGATTATTCTATCGTCTATTTTATCACTGACCCACTCGGTAACAGTGTTATTGCTGTATATTTGCGACAGCAGGTCTGAAGCCACATCTCTTAATTTTCTGTATGCTTCGGCGACCCTGAATGAGAGAGAAAAAGTTTGTAGATTACCGTTTAAGATTGTTTCAACTAAGAAACACTGGCAAAATGCACCAATTCTCATTAGGAAAAGAAGCACGTTTGAATTGAATAATGAAAAATAGCGGTAATAACACTACATTGCAGCACACCAGATCTAGAAGAGTTGGTCTGATTACTGAATGGAATGAAGAGATTTTAAGAAACATAATAAATAACTCGCTGAAAATAGAATAACTAACTCGGAACAAATAATTAGTTAAATAAATGAAAACAATCGAACAAACCAAACAACCAATCAACAAGCAAACGAACGAACGAACGAATGAATGAATGACCAGCGAACAGTCCGATTAGTTCTTTATTTATTTATGTTTTTTCTAATAGGTACAAATTGGACATGCCCACAGGTAGCAGATGCTAATCTAGGTGGGTCATGTCGTAACTAATTAATCGTAGGAATGGGTATAAAAATGTGAATAAATAATCACAAAGCTTTCTTCTATTTGAAAGAAGCACTGGTGTCCTCAGGCCACCAGAACCCACTCGGAGTGCTGTGGGATTACAAACAATGGTAGCCTTACCACTCATGGGATTGTTCAATCAAAACAATCAAGGAAAATAAATTATATATAAAGTCTGTGCTCCCTGTGGGATTACAATCAATAGTTGCCTTACTTAATCAAAGCGATCGTTTGCACAATTAAGAAACATTAAATTATATAGCAAATTTGTGTTAAACTTACTGAATACTTTTCATGCGTGCAAAATGCAAGCGGAAATAACTGAGAGCCTTTTCTTCCAGTTGTCTTTTTAGCATCCAGCCTTTCTCCCTTTAAAGAAGAAGACGAACTTCAAGGGTCAAAATCTGTTATCACTGTTATCTCAATTTGTTGTACAGCGTGGTATAGGTAATATCAGAATAAAAAATATATGCAATTCAAACACTAAGTATGGACACTTTAATCGCACAGTGAAACAGAAAACAATTAATGCTGGGAAAACCGTAAAATGGCAGATTGTGTGGTTCTTGAGAACAATTAACTATGAACAATATAAGTGATTGTCTAGTAAGAATTTTTTTGTACTCACGTGCTATGAACAAGCCCCAGTCCATGGTGAGCATCCTTTAGTCTACAAGTTAGTTTATAGATTTCATGGCCTGGAAAATCTCCATATGTTTCTTCCTCCCTAAAAGGTATATTGAAATAAATTGTATAATGATGCCTTTGCATTTACCTACTGTTTACGTGTAATGCCATTACGTCTCAATTGTATAACAGTTTTACTTGATACGAAATATATACTCAGGAACTCGTTGAAGTATATGTCATTCAAAAGGTGTGTGGATCACTGTTTTCTCTCCGGTGTCCAAAGGGCAGCAGAGCGGAACGCCATAACTGTTCCCGCCCATTTCCGCCCCATTTTAATTAGAATACTCTCCCCAAAAAGGCTAATTCTGTTACATTAAACGATATGTTTTGTTACTTCTTCTTTTTAAATCATTCATTCTTGGACCAATTTTGAGCTTCGAGCTATTTCTGTAGATTACATTTTGCTTTTCATTTTAATGATTACATCACCAGAACCGTTCATTGTAAATAGTTTATCACATTCTCTACTTTCACAATCCGATAATACACCGCTTCTCCCCCCCAAAAAAATTGCATAGGCATTGTTTTAGATTTCCCTTGGGACATCTTCATTTCCCAGGAGAAATTGTAAACAATGATTATGCAAAAGTTTGGGGGGTAAAAGAGGTTTATTATGGGATTTGTGCAAGTAGAGAATTAGTTATTACTAAAGAGATTGTTTTTACATTCTGACCCTCCTATACTAGTTGCTTACGCTTGTATTCTCAACGAAACATTTTCACAAATTATCAAGAATTAGCAAAAAACATGAAGCTCCCCTTTTGGGCTTGGCTTAGTCTATATATTACTCTGCCTTGCCGACTTATGGGTACACGATTACTGAAAACGTTTCCAGTATTATTGCACATGTCTTACTTGAAGTATTTCGTTCCTTCTACATCAATAGCACTACTGAAACCAAGTTCCTGAGATACATTCTGACGCAAGGCTTCATTCATTTGACCTTAAAACAAGAAACACAAAAATTCATGAGATGAGAAAAATTTCAGAAACAATCAAATTTGCACTTTAAACTACCACAAAGCCAAGAAAATCCACCGAATAAAATAAATCACCTGGAAACAAGAGTTTAAAAAGTTTTATTCTGGCAATCATTGCATTAATTTGAAATAAGCTGAGAAACCAGTGTCAGTTACAGGAGTGTTGAGTATTAAGATAGGGTGCAAACTAACCTTCATCAATAGTTTTTAAACAGAATACAAGTGATGGAATTCCTGCTGGTAACAACTCACACAGTGTGCCATAGTGATCATATCTGCAGTAATCAGCGAAAAACAAACAAAGGGTCTTTAAAATTTACTCAACGATAAGAAACATCAGCAGCCCTAACCATGTAACCCGGATTAAAGGCTACCGGTATAATATTAAAGAACGAAATGAAGAAAGCGATTTTCAGTTGATCATGGCGGCTAATGTTAATTTAATACAACAACAATAAATGTGTTTTGATCAAAAATAATCCTGAATTAACTTCTCAAGGAACAAAATGGGGTCAGGGCGAAAGAAAAATACAGGTCCACTCATGTACATGTGTGTATTGTTGTTATCTCATAAGTGCCCACTTTTAGCTCTGTTTTCGGTAAGTGGAAAAAACTGTCATCGAAGAAGGTGATCGAAATAATAAACAGTCAACCCCAGCCAGTAGGAGAGTCAGTAGGAGAGTCAGTAGGAGGCTGATCTGCGGCTAAATTAGCGAGGCCGACGAGAAAATTTACAAATCCAATTAGCTGTGAAATCGAGAACTTCATTGATAATCCTGGAATGTTCCGAAGTTTAAGTTAATCCAGTGCATTGACCGTCAGGAATGTGCTGTATAGCGCAAAATGTGTATGACAGGCACATGGTGTGCACGTGGACATGATAGTATGGCGGGTATTTTTAAATGATCTGATTGGCTTGGAATGGAGAGACTTTCTGTTGTTGAAAGTTCCGACTCACCTGCTCCATCCAGTCAGTGCGATACCTAATACTTCACTTCTCTTGGAAATCTTGGACATAATCTCAACCCATTGTAGATTGTTTGACACGTGCTTAGATATCGTCACGAAGTCGGAACTCGGTCCAGTGGCACCTAACAACAGAGATCATCAAACTGAATTATATATACTTGACTGTGTTGATATGTGTAGTTTAGTTTTTAAGGGATGGTGATCTGTAGGTTCCCCTTGTGATCTTCTCTTCATTGGCGTCTCTTTCCATTTTTTTCGTTTCCATTATATAAATGCCGTTGTAGGATGCAGTAGTGAAAGCAGTTAAGAATTCTTCTTGTCGGAAACATGCCAACAATTTTTAAAATTTATAACTGAAAGAAGCTTTCCTTTGCACAAAGTTTCAATACTAATTATTAGCTGTATTTGTGGGAAATTAATGTCGATAAAAAGAGCATACCTTTAAACGCACTAGCCGTCCATATCTTAGGGAACGCCTCAAGGTATCTTTGATACATTTCTATGGATAATCAGTTAGTAATTGCTATTTCATTCATTGTCAAAATTGTGGCATACATGAAAGAAGTCATGCAGTCATCTTTCCCGAATGCCTTCAAATCAAGGGAGACGTTGAATAGTTTACCAAGCAGGGTAGAAGAACACCAAAGATTTAACAATAAACTGAGAAGAAACTGGGATGGCTTCGACTGAATGAGGAGAGATTGAGAAGGAGTGTAATTGACAAACTTGAAATGTGTCATCCGGCGTGACAGAGTTCCTTTAAAGGGAACCTCGGCTCTTGAAACAAGTTGACGTTAAGTTATCTAAAATAGTGTCTAAATTACAAATTTTACCGGATGAGAGAGATGCAGCAATTCATTTCTATGAAGCGAGAAAAAGATTAATGCTTTTAAATTTTCCTGCGCGCCGCCACTTTGGATTTTCTGACGTCAGTATCACTTTTCCGTTTTTTATCATTATATTTATGAAATGTTAAATTTCCCTTGTCCGGTAAAATTTGTGATTTAGACACTATTACAGACTACTTAACCTCAACTTGTTTCAGGAGCCGAGGTTCCCTTTAAGCTAAACCGCTCAATGCGGACACTTCCTCTTTGAGTTTAGTTTCCTTGCCTGTTTGGGGCATAGCGTCTTATTCAGCCTTTATTTTACTCTTCTGAAAGGTCAATTTTACTTAAAGGAAAGACTTACCCTTAGGAAAATGACTTCTGAGATCAGTCCTGTAATACCAAATCATGGGCTCCGCCAACTTTCCAATCTCTAGAGAAATCATAAATAACGAAATAGTTAGAACTGTTGTTGTCAAGTGACGTTTCGACAACATCATGACAGAATTAATCTTCAGAGTCAAGCGAGAAGTTCTCCTGGCTGATTGATAGTTACTTTCCAAGGACCAGAGACTTTACACTAAACTATAAAATATGACCTAGTGATATTACTGGATTCAAACTATCCATATAAAAGCCACAATACTACTAACCTTTGAGAAAGTCAATTGTCCAGTCCCTCATCATGTCGTCCCACATAATGGGGGTGACGTTCTTACTCCGCACGTGGCGAAGAACTGGACTCATATGTTCCAAGAATATCATGCTTTTGTTGCGTTGATCTTCCGTGCATGTTGGACAAGTCTTCAAATTCCACACCTGCAGAAAACATGACGATCAGGCCATTTTGAGAGTTATTGGATCTTCTTTAGGTTGTCTAGACTAATTTATTTTCTTTTAGCTTTCAAATTTTACGTGTATTATTGGGGACCTCATCAGCTCCGACATGAAACCACTTGATCCCAGGGTGTAGCACTGCCACTTGTTCGATCATCTCTTTGACTAATGCCACAGACTCTGTAAGGAAAAATCTTTCATCAGTCGCACTCCTCGACAATAAGTTCAAATGATTAAACAACACTATTTTAAAGGCTTGACTAGTTGTAAACAAGAAAATTTATGGAACTGGTCCATTGTACTGAAAATTTTATTGGGTGATTTCTTTTGGCTTTGTTCCGTATCATGTTGTTTTGTTTTCATCGTTCCAAATACGATTTATCTCTGGTATTGCCCCTGAGTGGCCCACAATGACGAATGGCTGACTTTATTAACTACTTTTTAGAGTCATTGGTAAATGCTAATGTATAGTTCCTTTTATACATTAGAAAAACTATAAAATCTTCGGAAATCAACCATTTAAAATGTTTACTGGACTCAGAAGGGGTACTCAGTGTAAAACTTTCATAAATAAAGAAGTTTCTCCTCCTACCTGGATTTTTGGGACAAACTGAGTTGGTGTATTTATCTGTTTCGCGAAGATGTGCAAACTTTTTATGCTTCAAGACAAACTGATAAAGAAAAAGGAGTAATGTAAGATTATATAAATAATTGACTGTTTTAAATCCGCAGATATAACAGGCTGCTACGGTTTGATTACTTTGTGTGGAAATATTTACGAGGTTAACAATCGCCCAGTATTTACAGTTACTTTGTGGAAAATTGAAGCATGAAAGAGCCTTGATACCTCAAGATGGCCGAATGTCTGGACCAGTGGGATGACAGTAAGGTTATGATATCGTGCCTCTCTGACCAGAAACGCAATTTCTTCTTCGCTAAAAGCAAAAAGGTGCAAAGTTAATACAGTGGCGGATCGTAAATCGATTTTTTTGTTTTTACTACTTGTTTGACGCTGAAATTCTCGCATCGACAGGATCGCTTATTATCACTCAATTGGGTAAAAGTTTGGGCCCCCTACAAAAAATTCCTGGATCCGCCCCTGAAATAAGTTAGCAAACGTGATTGCTCAGTGAATGTTAATATACAGGGGACGATACTAGCCACAGTCCTAGCTGGAGGTTACAATTTGCCAGCTTAGTCGGTCAACTAACTGTTATCTTCGTAACCTTTCTTTTTCTTTTAACAATCTCTTCATCAGCATAAAAGAAGAATGCTTTGGGCTTGGCAAAGCCACAAACGTCTGATCGGTGTACTAACACTTGTATGCCGGCACAGCTAGCTATGCCAACTGACAAAGTAGCAGTTAGCTTACCTACCTCTAGCTGAACTAAAACCATATGCATGTTCCCAGAGGGACATATAGCTACCATTTGTCCTACCTTGGACGATTTTCGATGTTTTACCTGTATGCGTCAGGTCCTTGAATCACTTCGAGCTCTCCAGAGTAGGGGAACGTATCAGCATACTCGATAAGGAGCCCTGTGGCACCCCAATGAACAAAGTACGGCAGTAACTAAAGGAGTGAAGCAAATTTCCCTACTTGATATTTTATTCAATCCTGATTATCAACGACCGATAGTTTCCTATTTTCGGCCGTCTGCTTTTGCAGGCTGATTTAACTACTTTATCAAAACCTGGAGCCAGGCTAAGGAAAGGAATAGTACGAATAAACTAATAATGGGTAACCTGGTTCATCGTTTTTCGCCACTCGGACCGCTTCGCACACCGCACCATTCCTCACTAAAGAACCCAGTACCAGGCAAAGTTTATCCGGGAGTTCGTACAGATAAAATAGCACTGCGAACGGAGTAAACCTGTAGAGTATCCAAAATGGCCCACCGGTCGACGTTTGAAGTATAAAAAGCTATTAAGGGCTGTGCCAGCAACAGACTTTATTCAACAAAAGCTTAATTTTTCAAAGCTATACACAATCATTTTAAACTAGGAATAACAGCAAATTCATACGCTTCTGATTTTATCTATTACAGTAACACACTGCTATAAAGCACTTGTTACTTTTTATAACTAAAACAATGCATAACAAGAAAGTAAACAGCGTGGCCAACATGTTAGATAGCTGGAAACTGGCCTAACGATTGTACACTAACTGGCCTAACGATTGTACACTAACTGGCCTAACGATTGTACACTAACTGACTTAACGATTGTAAACTAACTGGCCTAACGATTGTAAACTAACTGGCCTAACGATTGTAAACTAACTGGCCTAACGATTGTAAACTAACTGACTTAACGATAGTAGTAAGTGCCTATGCTTTGACAACGGACCAATCAGAATCGAGTATTTTTTGAATGGACCAATCAGGAGGCCGTATATCGAACACGTGACTTTTCTAAACTTGAAATTGCGTCAGCAAAAACGTCACAAGCCAATGAACCAATCAGGAGACAGTATTTGAATTCAAATTTTTAATGGTCACACAAAAAATACATGTCACGCAAAAAAGCTGGTAACGAGTTCAGTGTCACGCAAAAAATACATGTCACGCAAAAAAAGCTGGTAACGAGTTCGATAACGAGTTCAATGTCACGCAATAACTGTTGACTTATTGTCAACGACTTCTCAAGGAAGGATGTATGACATTTCAGAAAGGTAAGGACGACGATACTTGAAGGAGAAAGATAGTTCCTTATGCATTAAAGGAAAAATTTGAAGAGATTACACCCATTTTCAAGCGAGACACTGAGATGGAATGCCCAATTTGCAAGAGAGGTTTCGTTTCGTCGAGATGGAAAGGTGTCATCTGTGTAAGAGAGCTTTCGTTGGAGCTGCAACGCTTTACGTCACTACTAAACCACGAAACCTAAAAAGGTATACACTGAGTGTCCATGAAAGAAAAGATTATTCTTGTTCGACATGCAAAAAGAAGTTTGGCGAAATGACACTCATCTTCAAAAACACATAATCAGTCCATGTCTGCGCTTGAATGGCTTCACTGGGAAGAGAAGAAACTAAATCACGAAGAACAGATTCCTCGGAAAAACAAGCCCAAGAAGTCATGAAGCTCAACATCTACAACCAACACTTTTCTTAAATCAAGGACATGAAGAAATATGCCAAGTCCTACCAATGCAGCCGATGCGACAAGTTCTTTAAGACTCTGGATCGATTGTTTGGGCCGCACACGGATTGACAGGAGTATCTGCGTCAACAGAAACCCAACAGCAAGTGACCCATCGCCGTGATCACCAACGTGACATTTCATGTGTACAAGATGCGGGGAACACGCGTTGCCGAAAGTCTTAAAAAAGCAATAAACTTTGCAAATTGAGTTCATCTTGTTCATCCCATTCGAATTCTTCGTAATAGCCATATGGGTAAGAGTGAAACGTGATGGGATCCACTACTCGTTTGTCAAAAACGATTTGGTAACGTTTTATTTCGGGCATTGTTTCTAAATGTTTGGTTTTATTGTCTCTTGTGATCTTGAATGGATTGAAGACGGGAATCTGCCGTTGTTTTTCCTCCAAAGGTTTTGTCACTTCATCCATGACATTTTCTTTTAGGATGTCAAAGTTTAACTGTTCTTGTCCGCGTGTGTTCAGCGAGAAGCCACGCACCTTGCATTCTACTTTTCCCTTTATGGTTCGGTACCCGTAATTCTTGGGTCCTGCAGCAGCGAATTCTACAATGTGATCATCCGGGTCTTTCAATTCGTCTGTGTATTCTCCCAGGAAATCACCCAATGGTAAACTGGGTTCATTTCCTTTGTGGGAATAAATGATGGAGTCAGTGTCAAAGTACAAAGTCTGTAGAGGATTCAGTTTTGAGAGACCTTCTTGATACAATCGTAGTCTTGCCCAGCAAGTGGTGAAGCAAGCCACGAAAATGTTTATGTTCACTTGAATGGGGTCACACTGGCTTTGATACTTGTGTACGACTTCGATCATTTCCTCATTGACGATGCGGATGTCGTTTATTTCCTTGCTGTCGTCTTCCAACAACTTGTGGAATAGGGCCGGACTGGTGTACGTTTGAACTTGAGTCTTGTTGCTTTGTTGCCCGTACTTTCCCCAGAAAGAGTTTAGCATCATTTTGGCTAGAGATCGTTTTCCCGGATTTTCTTCTATCTTGTCGGGTTCTAATTTGATTCCTTCCTTTTTCTCATAGTCCGTGATGTATTTCACGCGTTTGTCGGTGTCGTTCCCTATCCGTTTTGGCCACCCGCTGGCTTCTTGCTTTATTTTCAGGAAAGTGTTCACGTACGATTTGAACAACGTGTCGGACGTGTTTTGAAAATGCCAAACTTCGTGCACGTGTTGGATCACGTAACCTTGACGGACTGCTTCTTCCAATTCAGGGGTGCACCAAGTACCGGTTAGTTCCCTTTCTTTGAGCGTGTGACTGCAACTTGCGCTGCGTTCTGTTAAGGGTTTGGATTGTTCCGTTTCTACGCAGGTGCGGCATAACGGGAAGGTCAGTTTTCCGCCGCTGCGATAGGGTAAGACGGCGTGGTATAACCCGTAGGGTGGTGACACAGTGCATTTGGCAAGCCCGAAAAACTCAGATAGATCTGTGTGCCCTGGTTCTAGCACGATGACGGGATGTCCTATGGGGTAAACGCAGTTTTTGTTGACGTAGGAATAGAGTGACGTGAAATCCACGTAATGGATCTTTTCACCCTCTTGCGTCTTGTGATGAAGTTTGACCGCATTGGTTCTGCCCCCGAAAAAGGCATCTCTGGGTTCTAGTCGTTCCGTCAAGTTTAAAGATTTCAGGTAGGTTTGAATGTCCGTGTCTCGTTTTTTTAGATTGTTCCATTGACATTCCCAGATTTCCATGAGATTGTAACCTGAGTGTCTGATCTGATCGGCTCTACGTTGCGTGGTCTCGTGCACGTCGTACATGGTACGTTCATCCAGTTTGGTGTGTTTCTGGTATCGATTTGGAAAACAAGTTGGGCAACCGTGATAGAAGCAACCGTAGAATTCGTACACGGTATTGGTGGACGCCGCGTACCCGTCTACGTGCACTCGTCTGTTACCCACACGGATCACGTGTTCTCCACCGTTTCTGGCATGCGTCACACGGTCTGTCGATGTGGCATTGCGGTTCAAGTAATGTAACCATTCGATGGAAGCCTGGGAGTGAGGTTTTCCTTTTCCGTGCCAACCTCGCACTGGTTCCGAAGCCAAACAGTTATGAGGCATGCATGTTGTGCGATAGTACAGGTTGCAAGCCGAGGCAATGGTCAAACATTTTTCCATGGGATCGAATCCGGCCACTTGTTTGAATTGTTGTCGAAACACCTTACATCCGTCGTGCAACAATTTCACATCCGATTGGCAATAGGCCAACAGTTCCGCCTGGAAATCAAACAGGTGATTCTCCTCTTTCATTTTTTTGTGCCATTCGTCAAATTCTATTTTTCTTTCTGGTTTCATTCCTCCCGGGTCGTAATAATCGCGTGCCGGAATGGGACCCACGTACGATTGGTTGTCTGGAATATTGAAGAAATGAGGGAAAAACCCTTTTTTCTGTTCCGTCAGTCCAAATGATTTTGGGAAGGCAGAAAGCGGCATCTGAAGAAAACACATCGAGTCCTTGAATTCAATGTCGTGAACTTTCATCGACAAAATCTTGCTTCCGTTTACCAATTGATCCGGACAGATGCCTTGACGGTATAGTTCGTTCAAAATGAAGTAGGAATCGTACCCTTTAAAATTGTGAGCAATGGCAATGACTTTATTGTCGATGGCTATTTCTCGTAACCAGTCGAGAAAGTCTGTCACACATGTCGAACCCTCGAACTTGTGTTGCAAGTTACTGTTCGAGGTCATGGCGCAAATCAAATTGGGTACGTGAATTCCTCTTTCTTGCATGGCTTCGGCATCCCAAGTCACAAAAATGGGAGGTTCTTCTGGCTGAGTGTCGTCCGCTTTTCTCTTTCTCTTTTTTCTTTTTTCTTCAATTTCGTTTGGGTTCTGAATGAAACATGTGTGTTGATGCAAGTTCAAGTATCGTTTGCAGGAAGGACATTCGCTGTGGCCGCACACGTGTTTGCCCATGTCCATTTCGTAATGGGTCAGTGTCTTGCTACAATTCTTACATTTCTTATGCATGTGACAAACACTGTTCTTGGTGTTTTTTTCCACTTTTTTTCCGCTTTCTTCTTGTTGTTTCTTGTGCATGGCAAAACACGCGTCTCCGAAGAACGAGCGGTCACAATCGTTGCAAGGAACCATGGCTTTGGTACCTTTGTCGACTTTGGTGAAATCTGGGCAATTCAATTGATGACAGGCATGACATCGTTTTCCTTTACATCTGTGATTTCTCCATTTGTCACGCTCGAAGGATTTTTCGCACGCTAGACAGAAATGGGCTTTGCCAAAGAATCCTTTCAGCGAGTTGCACGCATGGTAATGTTCTCCCACTTTGATCAAGACAAGGAGTTTATCTTCGGGTTGGTCCGGCCCTTTGAAAATGAATTGGTAACCGTGATCCACGGAAACCACCACGATCTGGTACTCTTTCAGGTAAGTCTGAAATTGTTGAATTTCAGTCAAGCCGCAGGGTCCTTCAGGTACTTTGGCCGAGGCGTGTAATTCTTTGGCTTGTCGTTCTTGTATGTGTAAACTCTTGTAAGTGCTATGTCTACTGCCTAGATCGCGGTAAGCTTTGATGGTGACCAAAGCTCTGGCACAACACAGTTCGTCCGTGTTTTTGATTTTGATCACTGACTTTTTGTCGTTTAAGAGTTTCTCAATGTGCTCCGTTCCCAGTTTCTTTCGTCCGCTTCCCGTCCCGGTGGCTTTTATGTGAGATTTGTTCAAGTTAAACGTATCATCCATTCTGAAATTTTCGTTGGAGTTCAACAGTCTGCTTAATTCTTCCAAAACGGTGCGAGCAATCAATGCATTGTTTCTCCAATCACGCACTCGCACTCGTCTTGAATGATAAGCGTTTCTCAGTCTGTTCGAGTTGATGTTGATCAGCAAATGATCGTCGGGTCGTACTTCTGAGTCTTCTAATATTTGTTCGTTGATGCTGCGTTGCAAGGCTTCCTCGATTTGTCCCGGCAAGACGGCTCTGTCCAAGTTGACCAATGCACCACCGCGCTGTGCCAATCGCGCCGTGTAACTTCTGTGATGTAAATCAAATCGTCTCAATCGTCTGTCCACGTGTGGAGTCAAAATGAAATCAAATCCGCGTTCCCATTCACTTGCCGCCTCGATCATGGTGTCGTCATCAATCTGCAATCATGTCAAGACAACAATAATTGTGGTGCCAATCTGATTGACTGGGATTGACATGACACATGGTTGGTATTCGCCATGTGTTGTCTATGAATGTGGGGTTTCCTCGTATGTCTCCATTTTTCCAAAGCCTGTGTCTCATTTCCAGAAAAAAATTGCAACGTCGACAATAACTGAAAGTGTTCAATGTTTTTGACCACATTTTCTTTTTCTCTTTTACGTGCATGAGATCTGCCTGCCATTGAATGTATCTTTTCAATTCTTCCGGTAATGCATCCCAGCGACTCTTTATCTGCAATCAAGACACGTGTGTTCAAAGGGAGGTCTCATTATTGATAACAAAAGGTGACCCTCATCCGTATATCCATGCCAATATTCCCATTGATCTATATACGGATGATTGAATGTCTGATGAGCTATCCTACACATCACAGGGTATACATCCTCTTGTTTAAAATTCCCTGACGGTTCTATTCTCTCTCTCGTGTTCACGAAGTGACTGCAAAGTTGACAAGGAGATAATCGTAAGTGAAACTTGTACCAAAATCTATGGTTGTATTTGAGTTTGTCTTCCACATGCGATTTGTCCGAAAGCCATTGAATTTTTCGTTTCATTTCTTCTGGCAGAAAATTCCAATGACTCTGTGAAAAGACCGAAAAAAAAAAGTTAATCAGCTAAAGCCATAGTAATCATGACTTTCCTTCTTCTTTTGTTT
The DNA here is from genome assembly GCA_947652115.1 of Blastomussa wellsi. NCBI lineage: Eukaryota > Metazoa > Cnidaria > Anthozoa > Scleractinia > Plerogyridae > Blastomussa > Blastomussa wellsi. The sequence goes on from OX393567.1 coordinate 13,914,123, forward strand.
TACTTTTGTTTGCGATGATATTGTTTATAACGTTCGAAGTAATGTTGCACCATGGGATGAAAACGATCTTTTACGCAATTTCCGATGCAATACAAATGAATCCATTTTGATTCAGAATGATTTTTCAGTACTTCTCTTGTGCGTTGTAAGTCTGCTTGTTTGAATTTGTCAATGTAAAATTCATTTACGTCACCATCATTTGCGAAATAGTAGCAAGGTAAAAAACATTTGTGCCATATAGATAGTGGATAGTATTTCGTGCCGCAAGTGAAAATGAAAGTGTTACAATGAATACAAGGGTCCAAGATCGAATCCAAAGCATTCCAATAAGGCGAATGGTGAATGATATTGATCATGATTTGATCGGCTTTTCGTTGTATGATTCGTTTCAGTTCGTCTGGTAATAGTTTCCAGTGATTGACTCCCGCTTCCTGCGAATAGAAATGTGATCACGGTGAAAAGTTTGAGCATAGAAAGTGATTTCCAATGCAATAGCAATGGATCCATCTTGGTTCTGGTTTTATTCTGTTTTCAATTCTGTCAACGTAAAATGCAGATACATATCTTCCCTCCGTTGTGTAATAGTGCCAAGGTAAGCGCGATTTTAACCATAGATACGACGGAGGTTTTTTCCATTGAATCATAGTATATGAAACTATGACAATAAATACAAGGGTCCAAGGAATTGAACAAAGCGGACCAATAAGGTAAATGGTGAATGATGTTGATCATGATTTGATCAGCTTGTCGCTGTATGATTCGTTTCAGTTCGTCTGGTAATCGATCCCATGGGTTGACTCCCATTCCCTGCGAATAGAAATGTGATAGGGTATAATGCAATCTGGGTGTATCCATAATCCTCCGTCGTAAAATGTTACGCGTTCTCCCACGGTCACGGTGCGAATGTATTGTTTCCATGACGTTATTTTTTCCCCACTCTGTTCAATCATGCGAGAAGGTAAACGATCATTGTCCCAAATGTGATTTAAATATTTGTATCTTTTTCGAAATACGAATCTGTTCCTCTTGAAATTTCCTTCTTCATCGATGCGATTTCTCATGTCTATAAAGAATCCGCAATGACAACATTGATCCAATACAACTTTCAAGTTGAACCAATATTTCAAATTGCGATTGCGTTTTATCTCAATCATCAAACGATCCGCTTTCCATTGTATCTTTTGTTGTATTTCTACGGGAAGAATGTCCCAATGACTGATTATCTGCGATGAAATTTCAAACAAGAAAATGAACAACCAATTTACCTTCATCGCAAAACGGTAACTTTTTGATTTCATCGTACTTTTCATCTCTGGGATAAGGGAAGAAGTGACGAAAGTCATCGCATACCTTTTCCGGATCGAAATGTGATGCACACAGGCAACAATGTCCATGTTTGTCAGGGTGATCATGCATTATACATTCTTGATGAAACCAACGTTCATCCGTTTTCCTGAAAGGAATTCGATCCGAAGCACCATACAATGTTCCTTGATTTACAATTTGTCCCGTTTCATTTGTTTTTTCTTCGTAACGAGAGAGGAATAAATCGCAACTTTGGCAAGGATCCAAGAATAAATGTATTAATTCCCAAGTTCCAAATTCTGTTTTGCTCTTGTCTAACATGACAGTTTTCATGCATGTGTAGTGTTGAAAGGCGAAAGTCACAGGCAGATGGAGATAATGATTATCTTCATTTACTTCTAGCTTCTTAATCTCGTAAGGAGTGTTCAATCGTTCCCGTAAATACATTTCTACACTTGCCCATTGTATCTTTTCTTTGATTTCTTCTGGCAATACATCCCAATGACTTCTTACCTCTTCTTCTGCTTCTTTTTCTTCTCCAAGAAACTCCCATTGCATTGGCCCTTTCTTCCTCCATAACTTCTCTCTCTCATCGTTGCTTGCCATCTTGTGTAAAACTTGAGAATGAAGCAAACGCTGCAAGTGAGTTTCTTATATAGGCCATGAGCTGGTTCCTGATTGGTTGATGAAAAGGGGGGATACCCCCCATCCCCATACAATTGCTATCACGTGACCTGTTTTGAATGTATATAAGGCTTTCCATCCCACACCATCAGTTACCCTTTTGAGGATGAGTGAGAGGATAGAGAAGCAACTGTTGTTGGATACCTACGAAGAAGCGACTGCTTTAATGTCATCAAAGTTAGAAGCACACAAAGAAAATTGTCAAGGTGAACAATATTTGCAAATGCTTAATTTGATTGAAGATGGGCCGTGGTTCCTTGATAGGATACTGCAATTATCCTGGGATGCGACTGCAGATGAAACTGAAGTGCGTTCCTTGTGGATCGATTTGCTTAGATGGTCAGAGGCCTTTGATAAATTAGATCCTTGATCTACATTTTGTTTTGTTTCACCATCAGTTGTCCTTTGAGTATTTCGTGAGTCATGGAGCCTGTCGACATTTTTCGTGAAAGCAAAGTGAGACTTGTCACCTGTGAAAGATTGTTAGTGGAGGATAAAGAAAATCGGCACACCAGCAGATACAAGAAGCTAGTTAAAGTTTTGCGACGACTGATGAGAAACATTATTGCACTTGCACGCGTTGCCAGAGGTAGTGAAGAATACCATAACCGCCTCTGGCAACTGCGTGACGCCATTCGTAAGGCGGACTTTGTTTTATATGGAAAACCATTTTTATGAACATTTTATGAACATTTTATGAACTGTTTCATGGATCCTTGATCTACATTTTATGGACCGTTGATCTACATTTTATTGAACATTTTATTGCGTTATCATTTTGATTTTTGTTTTATTTTATCAGTCATGTCTTGTGGAAATTTGCCTTCATGCTGTGTAGTCTGTGGCCAGCAACCTCCTACATGTACAAAGCCTATCCACAGAGTGCACAACACTCATCACGAGAAGTTTGTGAAGGAGATAAAATGGGGCAAGATAACAGCCAAGTGGGGTGGTCGCGTTTTTCTTACTTGCTGTGGATCAATATATGGAGAATATTACGATATCGAGGAGTGGAACTTTACAACCGTTTTTCTAGGTGAGAATCTTGATGCGGCACTCGCTCGTATAGATTTCGTGAAGGCTTTTTGTTTGTAGTATCATTGTTGTTTTTTGTAAACGTTAGATGCATGATAGGTTTTAATCTGTGATTTTATTCTACTTGATGTAGCACTCGCTCATAGTGAATACTTTTTTAAATTTTTCAACGTTAGAAGAAATGTATGGTAAGAGAAATGTAAATAAAACAATGTTGTTTGAAAAAAAAGTCTGATTTTATTCTGCGTAAGTGTTCATCCATAACCAAAAAGCATGACATTCGACCATGCTGCAATGAGTGTTACAACAATTGAAATGAAATCCGCAATCGGGCAAAGGCTCGACAACACTCGATTTTAGTATTTCGTATTTAGGACAATTATACACTTCAAGGTTTAAACTTTGAATGTTAAGTCTATTCAACAAATCTTTTTCCACATGTCCTCCTTTGTAGGCTATTACATATCTTTCATTGCATTTGTTGTTCTGATACAAATTCATCAATATCTCTTCCAACTGGTGAGACTCGTATCCTCTTTCTTGTTTTATTGGGTCGTACGTCAGTCCGTGAATGTTATACTTTTGAAAGGCAACAGTTCTTTTGTCTTCTATTGATAAATTGTACCAAGGTACTTTTGCGTAAAATGCATATCGTCCGTGATCTCCTGTCCAAGCGTAATATCCCAGTTCTCGCACTTGAAATTTCTTGTTGACGAAAAATCCCTCCAAGTCCAATATCATACACACTTTCTCTTTCATTCTGTCAGTCCATGCTTCTTCATCAGACGTTTGATGTAAATCTGATTCTTTAACGCAGGTTCATTCTCTTCGGTATAGTGACATCCCCTTATTTCTGGAGGACTTATCACCTCTTGATTATGTTCCAAAAACGTGATGTTTACTTTTTGACACTCCAGCCACAACGATTGATCAAAAGGAATGGAATTGATATCTGTGTAGGTGGGTTTGTGATACCAAGGAGAATCTTGTCCTCTCAATGGGTAACCTTGTTCATCTCTGGACCAATGGGTGTTGCCATGATGACGTTTTCCTCCTTCTATCCAAGCCAAGACTTTTCCTCTCGGTAGCAAATCACTCCATTGAAAGAATTTGCACATGTTTCGTCTGCAGCGGAAGTAAGGGCGATCTGGATTCTTCGTCGAATTGGAGATGCTGAGAATGGTTGGTTCGTCGCCGTAACACAACAATTTATCCAGGTTGTTTGAGTAGTAAGTCATCACAGTGTTCGTATTTCGAACGATGTCGATATACGTTTTGGCTTCGTTTTTGTCCACCAAGACAAAACAATGATCTTTACGATCATCTCTTCCCACACCGCAAACCAGGTACTTCCATCCATTGCTTGCTGTTTTTTCTTGAAGTGGAACATTGTTGTGAATCGGACAATTCACTTCTGCTTGTGGAAAGAACTTGTTGAAAAAATCAATGGCTTCATCGTACGACGGTATTTCACCCTCTTCCATTACTTCCACGAGTTCTTTGTTTGTCTTCTTCTTCTTCTTCTTCTTCTTGTTGGAAGCCGGTGGGTAATCTTTAGGCAACATGTAACGTGTGGGAGATTCATCTCCTTTCTTCTTCTTTTTACCGCGGTTTGACTTTTTTTTTTTAGTCAAAATTGGCGATGCGTCACCGGGTTGATAATGAATATAGTTACCTTGTTCACTTTTCAAAAACTTTATTTGGTCTGTCAGTTCTTCTTCTTCTTCTTCTTCTTTCTTGATCTCCGGCATCTCTGTTTGCTCCATTCTTGAAGTGATGAACAACGAAAAATCGTTCTGCTTTTATATGAATCCAAATGGCCAATCAGAATCGAGTGACGCCAGCAGTCAAACCTGTTACTGAAACCAGTTAAAACCAGTTAAAACCAGTTACTGAATCCCGTTAAAACCCGTTACTGAAACCCGTTAAAACCAGTCACATAAAAGCGGCGCGATGATCTTTGGACTTTACAGATGCGTCAACTACTCCTTATAAGGCAAAAAAATCGGGGTGATGCGCATCCAAAACATCATATATAAATGATCAGATGAAGACAGAGTAGTGCAGTGGAGCAGCGCAGAGGATCGATACTCCTTACGTGATGGAAGAAAAGATTAGGTGGACGACCGTGTGTGATTTGTGTGATAAAGTGTGGTCGAGATTCGACGAAAACATCGAGTTACCCTATGAAATCGAATGTAATCCCTTAGACCTGTTTGACCGGGTTGACGTGGCATGCAATGCATTTCGATTGGTTCCCTTTGTGATGTGGTTGAAAAAACAGAAACATGCAACGGAATGGTACGACATCATATATAGAATGCGACTGTCGATCGTGAGACGCAGTTTCTTTGCACTGCGTGAAGCCGTCGACAATACCACTGAAAGGTAAAAGGAAGAAGAAGAAGAAGAAAAATGATCAAAGCATCTTGAAAGATTACCGCGATCCCACCGAACCTGGTAGTTTGGGAGGTATTGAACGATTTGCCAAGGCTCAGAAATTACCTGTCAACAGAGTCAAGAAACTCTTGGAAAGAGAATTGGGATACACGCTTCATAAACCCAGAAGGAGACGATACACTACTTCTCCCGTCTTGGTGTTCAATATCGATCAACAATGGGTAGCTGATTTGGTGGAAGTGCAAACCTTGGCCAAACAAAACAAAGGTAACCGTTACCTGCTGATCGTTTTGGACGTGTTGTCCAAATACGCTTGGATAGAACCCGTGAAAAACAAGACGGGAAAATCGGTGACGGAAGCTTTTGAAAAAATCCTGAAACGCGCCAAAGGACGTACACCTCAGAATTTACAAACCGATGATGGAAAGGAATTTTATAACAAGACCTTTGCTGAATTGATGAAACGAAAGAAGATCAATCATTTTTCGACGGCAGGTGACACGAAAGCCAGTATTGCGGAACGATTCAATCGTACCTTCAAGGAACGCATGTATCGTTATTTTACCGTCAAAAACACATTGAATTACATGTCTGCACTTCCCGTTTTGGTGAAGGGATACAATGCGTCGTTTCATAGAAGTATCGGCATGGCTCCAAACCGAGTCAACAAGAAAAACGAACACGAAGTGTGGATGAATTTGTATGCCAAGAAATTGCAAGGCAAAAAACCCGAACGACGTACTTTGTTGAAAGTGGGTGATAAGGTACGACTCAACAAAAAATTCCGTACGTTCAAGAAAAGTTATTTGCCAGGCTGGACCGAAGAAATTTTCGTCGTGAGTGATGTCAGACCAGGTCCACCCGTCACCACATACAAGATCAACGAATACGACGGAACACCTCTCAAAGGAACATTTTACAAGGAAGAATTGCAAAAAGTCCTGCAAGACGACGAAGATCTGTTTCGAGTAGAAAGAATACTGAAACGAAAAGGTACTAAAGTATTGGTTGAATGGAAAGGATGGCCAGAGAAGTATAACAGTTGGATCGAACGTTCCGCTCTGGAATCGCTATGAGGGAATTTTATCTGAGACTCACCAGTCGATCGAACCGCGTGGAATTCCCCGACAATCAATCCAATCACTTCAAGAATCGTTTGCCTTACCCGTTGCGTTTCAAGGAATCAGAATGGAAAGTGGGTATGACCAGTATTCACGTACCAAAAGCACCACCTCGTGTCCTCATCAAGGATCCCTTTCTGTTTCGGTTCGAATGGGACTTGTTGGAAGATGTTGACGCGGAAGTTTATGTAGAACAACGACTCCTCATCACTGAAGATGTGTTGAACAAGTTCAATTCCAACATCACCAACGGCACGCAATTAATGACAGCCATCAAGAGATTGTACTATTGGAAACTAGAAGACATCGGTATTGCTGATGCTCAATTGGGACAAGATGTGACAGAAGGTCAAGACGATGATGGTGAGGACATCGTGAAATTCAAGAAGTTTTACACGCAAATGTATGCTGACAAAGACCAATTCGTATTGGATAATATCGACACGTATTTCGGAGGCAACTCGAACAATTACCCAAAAGTGTTCGTGGGATATCAATTGGCCAAAGACATGGGATGGGTCAAAGAAGAAACAGATAGTGATGGTGATCCCGTTTACGAATTGGGAGACAATTTACGCAAAGAATTTCCCACAGATAAGGTTCCCGGCGCCACTGACATTATAGAAGGAAATGACGAATTTTACAAAATCGACAACGACGCACTTCAATTGAGTTGTTTTTGCAATTGGGTGTTTTCGTACTTGGACGAAAGTTACGAACGGGCATTCGGTCATCAGCAAAGACCTCTCTTCGTTCACTCGACTGCCGTCCAGAGCAGCACGGTGGGAGTGCAGATCACTAATTTGTTGAGAGACATTCCCTACACGTTGACTCAAAGTGGATACGAGATGCAAAACGTGCAATATATACCGGTGCGAGACGAAGTCATTGACATTATCAAAATCGACGTGAAAGAGGAAGACGGAAGAGAAGTACACTTCGAAGAAGGAAGTACGATCGTGACATTACATTTCAAGTATGACGACTGAAGAGTTCTACTTGACGTTACCCAATGACAGCAGTCGCAAAGAATTTCCAAACAATACAAACAACAGTTTCAAAGTGCGATTACCAACTCCCATTCGATTGGGTGAAGGATGGAAAGTGGGATTGAGTAGTATATCATTGCCTGACAACCAACTAGCTATTCCTTCTGTCACGGATGATCCAAATACCATCCTGTTCAAGTACGAATGGTTTCATGGCGAGAATGACAATCACTACTACACAAGCCGATTGAACATCAGCGATTTGAACAATGTATTCTCCAGACTGAATGGTGTGGAATTCATGAAAAGCGTGGTGAATTTCTATGATCAAAAAAGATACAAAACCGGTGGCAATGGCGCTCCGGTTTACAATCCAGAATGGGGAGCTTCTTTCAACAGTCCAATAGACAAAGGACGAACATTTGTCAAATTCAAATGGGATGGTGACGAATTGATCGTAAAAAACATGGGAACCACGAAAAAACATCGTGGCGTGACATTCAAAGTCAACGCTACACTGGCCAAGAAAATGGGATGGTTGAGTGAAGATGAACAACAACTTGGACCTAATCTTTTGATGGAATTCACAGAAGACAAGATTCCTACTTATCCTGTTGATGTTGTCCGTTGGGATGTTTTCACAAATTACATCCCTGCACCCGGTGAACCAGACACCAGAAACATGAGATTCTGGGTTGTGAAGGACGACATAGAAGACATACGCGATGTATCTAAAAGAAACGATGGCAGGTTTCTTTTTTGTCTGTTCATTGCAATTGGCGATTCGTCAATTTGAACAAGGCGTATCAAAATGTGGCAGGAACGTCAATGAGATCGCTGTTTGTCTACTCGGATGTGGCGCAGAGTTCCGTGGTGGGAAATCAAGTGACAGATCTGTTGCGTGAAGTCAACTACGAAAGAAGAGGAGAAGGTAACGCATACTTCGAACCGCTTCATATTCAATATATTCCCGTGCGCAAGGAAGAGCTGGACATTATCGAAACGCAAGTGGCTGAGACAAACGGACCTTTGGCAACGTTGGGTGAAGGCACGACCATCGTCACATTACATTTCAAACGATAATGAGAGGAGGAAGTTTAACGCGTTATCATCCCGATCAAGACGGGAGTGGATTCTTCACCGATCTCGTCAAAGAAAGTGCGTCGGAAGGATGGAAAGGTTTAAAAAGCGGAAGCACACGCTTACCAAACATTTCGGGAGCCATCGCTGGCACGAAAAGGGGTGCCAAACGAGTTGTGAAACGAAAAGTATTGAACGAAATCACCAAGAGAGCTAAACGAGGATTGAACGATCTTTTTGGAGCATGAATCCAATCTACTCGAGACGCGTGAAAAGGATAAGAAAAATACATCAACGCGGTGGTACCATCATTCCTTCACCATTGGACATGATGATTCGGTTTGGTAGGAGACAACGCGGCGGTCAAATTTTTCCCACTAGAACTCGCTTACCGTGGAAAGACATGGTGGAACAGTTTACAAAGTCTAGGCTTATAAAAAGGCAACAACGCGGTGGCACGTTCATTCCAACGCGTAGACGCCGACGAAGAAGATGACAGATCTTGTCCCATTGACCGGTTCGGCCGGAGTGAAAAATCCTGCGTTGGATCTCTTCCGAGTACCTCCGACAGATGTCAGCATCTCCAGTAAACGCTACGTTCCTGTTCAGACGTTCACCACAGGCATCAACCCCGTCGAATTTCAGATCGACCCTCAAGAGGATTACATCGATTTGAGTCGCAGTTACTTCGAATTGGAATTGAGTCTAAAGAAAGCCAATGGAGATGATTTGGTGGCTGCCGAAAACATGTTCCCAGCCAATAACTTTGCCCATACTCTGTTCAAGCAGATCAACATGAAACTCAATTCAACTTTGATCAGTCCTCAGACCGATACGTATCATTACAAGGCTTACTTGGAAACCTTGTTGAATTATGACAGAGATGACGGAGAAACCATCTTGAAACCCCAAGGGTGGTACAATGCCATTGATTGTGCTGCTACCCTGACGGCCAACAACCTGGACAGCGGTACACCCCATGCCAATTACAGAGCTCTGTCTGCCACCCAGAAAGAAGCAGTGCTAGCCATGAAAGCCGAACTGACCAAATATGCAGGAGGTAACACACACGTGTTACGCTTCACACCTAACATCGAAATATTTCACATGAGCAAAGCATTGGTGCCGGGAGTGCAAATGCAGATCCAGCTGTATTTCAATTCTCCCACGGTGTTCATGAACGGAGTAAATGTGAATGTACGACTCAACAGCGATGATGTTAAAGTGAGACTGTACCTTTGTCAAATGAGACTCAATCCATCCGTGTACCTGGAATTGGAGCAAAAACAAAGACAGACCAGGAGACCAGTGACTTACCCCACAGTACGAGGAGAAATAAGGACCTTCAACGTGCAAGCAGGTCAGCAACACTATGAATGCATCAATCTGTTCCAGAACAGGATGCCCAATCGACTCATCGTGGGAATGGTATTGTCAACTGCATTCACTGGCACCTACGCAAATAATCCATTCAGTTTTCAAAAGTTTGCATTGAGTAACATCCGTCAATTGGTGAGAGGAGAAGAATATCCCTACGAGACCTTGGAATTGATTCACAACGATAGCACCCGCGATTTGAGAGGTTACTTCAGATTTCTACAAGCCACAGCATGTCTATGCAAACAGAAAGGAAATATGGTGAGGGAAGCAGAATGGGGACAGGGCAAAAACTGCACGTTGTTTGTATTTGATAACACGGCCAACGGATGTTTGGACAGTCCAGTGTTGAATCCCAAGCAGAGCGGTGATGTACAAGTGATCCTGAATTTCGGAACCCCACTCGCAAACAACATCACCATCATTCTCTACGGAGAATTTGAGGAACTGTTGGAGATCGACGACAACAAAGAAGTATTGTACAACGTGTATCAACGTTGATGGAAAGGGTCACTTTGAACAACGTTCAATTGGATCATTTGGCCGAAACCGATCCCATCCTCAAACCCTACTTCCACGGGACAGTAGCTTGCGATCTCTTACCCAAGAAACCACGCAAAGACATTTCACAAGGTTACATCGTCAACACAGATCCGCAGGACAAACCAGGTCGACATTGGATAAGTATATGGACCAAAGGAAACGTGTGCGAAGTGATGGACAGTTACGCTTTACCATTGAACAGTTATCGCACCACACAACCTATACAAGCATGGTTAGACAAACATTGGAAATACGTGATAAACAATAAACAAAGTTTACAGTCCCTTTCAGTCAAAGTTGTGGCGATTACGCCTTGATGTATTTGAAAGCCAAAGCCAGGGGAAAAACTATGCAAGAATTTGTGAATCAATTTTCGAAACACGATTACGTCGCCAACGATCACAAAGTGGGTCAAATGTTAAAAGCTTTGATTGTCAAACAACTGAAATGGCACGACGTCTGCAAAAGACCCTTTAAACAAAATGGCATCAGCTCCCGCGGAAGCGGTGTAAGAGATTTGTTGTGAAATAAAATATATATTAACACAAACGCGTTTTCACACTTTTTAATTGTGAGACGATGGAACAACGAGAAGCGTTTAGATTTCGCACCCCTTCCAGCATATTGATCGTCGGACCTTCAGGATGTGGAAAAACATCGTTCACCAGCAAACTTCTGACAAACAATCGAAACCTGTTCGAAAAATCGCCCGACAAGATTCATTATTGTTACGGTGCGTGGCAAGACGGATTCAACAAGATAAGAAAACAAGGAATTGCGTTTCACGAAGGAATACCCGATTCGGAGGATTTACGAAAATGGTTTCCAAAAGGAGGTGTACTCGTGATGGACGATTTGATGGAAGAAGGAGGAAACGACAAACGCGTATTGGATTTGTTCACAAAACATTCCCATCATCGAAACATCACGGTAATATACTTATGTCAAGACATGTTCCCTCCTGGAAAATACGCAAAGAGCATTTCACGCAATGTACATTACATCGTGGCTTTCAAAAATCCTCGTGATCAATTAGGGTTCCGGAATCTATTACTTCAATCTTTTCCTACACGCTGGAAAGAGGTACAAGAACGATTCAGACGCGTGACAGATCGACCGTTTGGATACATGATGTTAGATTTACATCCTGCCAGCCCAGACGATTGTCGCATCATGAGTCACTTGTTAAAAGAAGAAGGATACATGCGATGTTATCAGTTCAACAATGACTCGTGAATGGAATAGATTTCGGTACTTGTGCCGAAAAGAATTACACAAGATGGCCAATGACGAATTCATCACGGAAAAATTGATACAAGAAGATCACGACACCATGAAACGAATAGTAGAAAACTGTAAAACGCGGGAACAAGTGTGGGATATCGTAACTGCATATAACGAGACGTACTTCAGAGAATTAATTCAAACGTTGGAAGAGAGAGCCAAACGTCACCCGTGGACGACAGGAAAGCCAGCGGTAAAAAAATATGGCCAGCAACCTCGGAGTAGGAAGTTCACCCGTTCTCATTCAACTGGCCATGATGGATACATCACCCCTTGGTAGCGATTCGGATATTCTGCAGCAATTTGATCTCAATCCGCAACAAATCTTTGATCCTTCAGAACTCCTCTTGGAGCTCTCACCTTTCAATCAAACGCTTGCCGAAGCAATCGGACAACCGCCACCTACACCCGTACTATCACCAGCACCAGCTGCACCAGCAGCACCAGGTGTAGGTACATCCACACCTCGATCGTCCGATGTGTCAAGAACTTCAGTGGGTGTAGGAAGCAGCACCCCGCCGGCTCCACGAACTCCCACTGGCAGAAGAACAACAACCGCAGCTTACAAAACAACAACTCCAAGACGCCCATCACATCCTCCACCCAGCAGACGATATTTGAGAAGCATTGGTAAAACACCACGCAACAGAAGAGATAGTGACGTTAGCAGTACACCACCTTCGTCACTTGCTTCACCAGATGCTCCACGCAGAGTAACACGAATGGATCAAGACGATTTACAAAGACAATTGCAAATTTTACTAAACGATCAACAACAAACTGCTTCTGGAAGAAGAATCGCAGGTATCACAACCACCAATACCATAACAACGACATACAAAGACGGCGGTAGACCTGCCGTACGTCGCACTTCGACGAGAGTGAGCAATTGAAAACATGGAAGCATCGCACAAGTCAAATGAATTATTTGCTTTTTACCACAAGCAGTGGTGGTGTCATCGACAAATGTTTTATCATTTCAAATGGTATCACGGATGCTTGAACGGATTGGCTTTGCTCGTGGTGGCAGCAGGGATAGTCGTCGGATCCGTATTGCAAAACACCATCGTGACCGCGTGTTTGTCGGCGGTAGGTACCATGGTCAAAGGATGGAATGATTTCAAAAAGTTTTCTTTCAAAGTCAACATGAGTCATTTCGCCTACACCACCTACGACAAAACGTTGATCGAATTGAGAACCTACGCACGCGGTCTAAAGATAGATGAATTGGACGGATTCTTGATAAAGATGCAAACCCTAGACGACACGATCACGGATTTTGCTCCACCCGTGTCAGACAAATGCGTGAGAGAGTACGAACGTCGATTCGGCAACTCACGAGAGGATAAAAGCATGGCAACAGCAATATAAGCATCAGTTCATGTCGCGATGGCCAGACGAACAGTACGAAGAAGAAGAAGAAGACGAAGAATAAGTCAACGAGGAGGTGCATCATCGCTAGCATCACTTCTTCCAGTTTTGATCAGTGGAGGCAAATCATTAGCAAAATCAGCAGCGTTAGGTGCCTTGCAAGGCGCAGTGGATCACGGTGTGAGACGAGGATTGACAGCTCAAACCAGTAAACGAAAACGACGAAGACGACGGCGATGAAGAGAGCAAAAAAACGAAAAATAAAACAAAAAAGAAGGAGCACAAAAAGGAAGAAAAAGCAGCGTGGAGGAGGACTACCATCCATACTCGCAGGCGCAGCCGAAATGGGATACAAATTAGGAAAAGATAAAAGGTATAAGAGGATGGGGGCAATAGGCGTCACTGGCAGTTATAATCGACGTGCAGCACCGTGGGAAGTATGAAGAGGATAATACGTCAAAGACCTTTCTTGGAAAGCATACTGAACGAAAGCAATCGATACAAACGGCAAGATATGTTAACGCACGCCAATTCTGATCAAATCAACGCTGTCAGCGAAATGGTCTTGAATCTTCTAAAAAAGAACATTCCCGTGTCGCCCTCGCTGGTCAAGAAACTGGGAAGACATAAAACAAAGTTGCGAGAAATAGGGAAACGCAAAAACTCGGTGAAGCGACGAAGAGAACATCTGCTAAGTCAAAAGGGTCAAGGATTTTGGTCAGGTTTACGAGAGACTTTCAAAGCATGTCGATGCAAAAAAGGATAAACGCGTTACACGAAACCAACAGCATGCTCGTCAAATTATTGAAAGAAGCCAATGACAGGAACATGGAATTGCAAGAAACGATCGACCATTGCCATAAAACCCACGACAAACTCTTGCAAGAGCATTTGGCATACAAATAAAACGACGAAAGGACGTGCCTGACCTGTGAAGAGATAAGAGTCACCACACCACCAGGAAAAACGGTCACTTTGTGCAACGAGTGCAACGAAGCAAGACGAAATTGGAAGAAAGAAATCAAAGACTTGGAGGAAGAAGCAATCTACTGGCAAACCTGTTACGAGAACTTATTAAAGCAACACTTCGAAAATGACGGAAGAAGTAATAATGGTGCCTGCCAACGAGATGGATAAACTGACGGATCATTACAAAGGCAAATTGACAGAGAGTGCTCTGTTAAAAAAAGCGGCTCGCATGTCCGCAGAAAAACAACTCATCTCTCAATCCAAACGCATTCCTCCAGGTATCGCCGTCAAAAAAATCAAACCAATGGCAAGAGAAATAGGACGATTAACCAAAAAAATCAGACAAGGTCCTTTGCGGGCGGGACCCGCATCAGCCACAGGGGAAGATGACGACGACGACGAAGACGCCTTGTTATACACCCCTTTAGAAAACCTACTGAAACAAGTCATCAAAAGCACAAAGAAAACACCCGCTGTACAAGCAATCAAAAAGGAACCAAAAAAGGAACCAAAAATGGAACCTTCCACTCCCGTGCCTGCAATAACAAAAAAAGCAAAAGAATTGAAAAAAAGATTCGAAGAGATCAAAGAAAAACTAAGTACAAAGGCAGCCACCGCATACGACGACGAGGATGATGATGATGACGATGAGGAGGATGAAGAGCCGCCAAAAAGAAGAAGAAAAAGAAAAACGGAAGCAGAAAAGTTAAAACCTTGACCTGGTTGGCAAGATTGGGCCAAAGGAAAAAACTACGCAGACCCTTAGACTACGACGACGACGACGATGACGACGAGGACTAACGCAAAGAAAAAAAGAGGAGGATTTGACATTCAAAGGTTATTAGGCAAGATCGGAATAGAATTTAACTGGCCTGGTTATCAGTTCATGGGACCCGGTACTCATTTAGCCAAGAGATTGAAACGAGGTGACAAGGGAATCAATCGACTGGACAGAATTGCCAAACAACACGACATCGATTACAATCATGCAAAGACTTTAAAAGACAAATGGAAAGCAGACAAAAAATGATAAAAGCAAGACCATAACAGAAAGGATTGTCAAAAAAATCATACAAGTTAAGTTGAAACTTCATCTTTAATCTGTTGTAACTTGTTTTACACAATTTCATCAAAAAACTACTTTGTTGTAACTTTTTTTACACAATTTCATTAAAAAACTACAATTCAATCACTACTGCGTGTCTTCGCATCCATTCGTAACGAAATATATATATAACGAAATCGATCATAGTATTGAATTTCAAACATTGAAAGACTGCAATCTTCCAAGCAACGCAGTGTTCAAAAAACTACAATCACTACTACTGCGTGTCTTGTCTTCGCATCCATTCGTACCAAGTTATGCGAGCATAAAATAATGTAACAGGTAAAATAGGAAAACCAAAAATGAAATTGATATAACGAAATCGATCATAGTATTGAATTTCAAATACAATATTGAAAGACTGCAATCTTCCAAGCAACACAGTGTTCAGAAAATGACCTACAACGAAAAAAACAAACCAAATTCACACATCGCCTATCACAATCTAACTGGTCTAATACGCCAAATATGACGTAGAGAACGGAAAAAAAGACCATCGGCAGGAAAAAACAATCCATTCATTCCATCCATCCACGTAAATTGAAATTCAATGTAATCGAGCGAAAATCTCCTATCGCAAACCATTTGCAGAAAATCACCTAAAAAAAAGATCAAAGAGTGCGTTCATACACCCACACGTCATCTTCGGGAACGAAACGAACACGCAAATCATACATTTCAACAACATTTTCATGTCGTGTTTCATCAGTCAACCACGGTATAAACTCTCTATGCCAAACAAAGTCAATCACAGTACGAAATCTATCAAAACACATGTGACGCACAAAACCACCTAGGAAAACGAGAGACAACGGTTACCATCTCCGATATTGAAAATAAAACGATTCAAAAAAAATAACAGAATCGCACTCGTAAAAGTCAAAATCAAAACAACCCGAATAATTACATTCAAAAACAAAATCAGTGCAATATCTCTCTGCCATTAACAATTCTTCAGTTATAAAAATACCTAAAAAACAACAAACGAAAATCATCACCACCACATATGATCCGAACTATAATGATACCAACTCATGTTACTACAAAAAAAAAAACGCTGCACTCTCCAACAAATAATAATTCAAATGAAAACACACGGTGCGAATAAACCCATAACGACGAATAAATCGCGGATGAAAAATATAAAAAGTAAAAAACCTACGTAAAATTTCCTTGATGTATAGTTCATCCGTCACATCCAACTCGTGGTACGAGTACACCTCGCCTCTGATCACAACACGGTGGTGACGGTCGATCAAATGTCTGTTGTTGACTATTTGCTCAGCGATCTCAAGCAACTTCAACCAAACATCCTCGTCAAATGGATGAGGTATCTACAAACAAAAACAAAAAACAATCAATCCCACTACTCTTTGCGCTCGCCCACAACAACAACAACAAAATACTCACCATGGTGTACGACACAGTTCCAGGTGCATGGAACGAACGATAAAGTCGCTCCCGACGATAAAGTTCAATGCGTCGCAGGGCCATCTTTGCATGTTCCTCAGGGTCTTCAGGCGATTCGTCAGACGCAAAAAGAATTGGTTTACGGCAATGTCCACAAGCCACGCGAGGACGAGCACTAAATTTCTTATGACATCTCTTGTGTAGAAATTTGCCGCAACACTCCAACACCGTGCAATTCGGCAACGAACCGACATCGAGGGGCAACAAACAAATAAAACAACAGTCACTATAAAGCTCTTTCTCCGGTCCAAGTCCTGCCAATCGTCGACTCCTTCTAGGCAACGCCATCGCAAACAAACCAACAAAGTCAGGTCTCCACTTATATAGGCTAGGAGCTGGTTCCTGATTGGTCAATGAAAAAGGGGGGATACCCCCCCCACCCCACCCTCAGTCACCCTCCACGTGACAAAATACGTCATCGCAATAACTATATAAAGAACGCAAGCAGATACATCAACTCAAAGCGAGCAGAGAGAAACATGTCAGACGAGTGGGCAAAAGCAACAACATCAGGGGAAGACTGAGTGAAAGAAAACAACATAGAAGAAAGACAGTTCGTGTTGGCGCCCGCATGGGAAGAAGAAGACGATGTAGAGTCAACGGCAAGCGATGCCGATTCGCTGCTCACCAACGCAGAGTCCATGACAGACGTAAGCGACATGGAACACACGGATCACAAGGACGTTTGCAGTAAAAATGCTGTCTTGTTGATGCAGGGAGTAGAAAAAGTCAAATCTCAGTTGAGACTGAGGAAGAAGACAGATGCCTTGACCGAAGAGCTGAAACAAATACTGGATCAAGGCGAGATCAGAAATGAACAAAGATACCAAGAAGTGCAGGAGCTGATACAAAAAGTAAAGAACGTTTACGACAAACAAAAACAAGAAGAGAAAAAACTGGAGGCCTGGGTCAAAACCGTATTGCCTGATTCAGACGACGAAGACGAAGAAGAGCAGCTGGAGGCAAACGAAACGCTTCCAGAATCGGAAGACGAAATGGAGGACAACAAAAAAACAGAAGACAACGCAGCTGAAAAAATGAGGGCAGAGGCTGCAAACACAGTGGACAATGACGAAAACGATCCAGTCAAAATGATCATCAGATTAAACACCAAATTCGTGATGGATCAAGAATTCGTGATAGTCACAAGGGAATTGTTGATGTACAGGGAAACGGTGTCAAAGTTCCTCATCCAAAAGTGCATGGAAGATCCCAGCATCGGCAACATCCCGATGAATTTGCACAACTTTGGCCAAGCGTTCAGAGCCGGATGGAGAGTATGGAAAACGCAAGCGAAAAATCATCCCGCACTCGCTTGTGAGAAATTCTGGGAAAAGATGATCCCAAATGCACCATTCAAATTCATCAAGAAGAAGAAGAATTGACATTGCGTGACATTGAACTCGTCATTGAACTCGTTACTCGTTATTGAACTCGTTATTGAACTCGTTATCGAACTCGTTACTCGTTATCGAACTCGTTACTCGTTATTGAACTCGTTATCGAACTCGTTACCAGCTTTTTTGCGTGACATGTATTTTTTGTGTGACCATTAAAAATTTGAATTCAAAAACTGTCTCCTGCTTGGTTTTGGCTTGTGACGTTTTTGCTGACGCAATTCGCGGTTTAGAAAAGTCACGTGTTCGATATACGGCCTCCTGATTGGTCCATTCAAAAAATACTCGATTCTGATTGGTCCGTTGTCAAAGCATAGGCACTCACTACTAACGATTGTAAACTAACTGGCCTAACGATTGTAAACTAACTGGCCTAACGATTGTACACTAACTGGCGTAACGATTGTACACTAACTGACTTAACGATTGTAAACTAACTGGCCTAACGATTGTAAACTAACTGGCCTAACGATTGTAAACTAACTGACCTAACGATTGTAAACTAACTGGCCTAACGATTGTAAACTAACTGACTTAACGATTGTAAACTAACTGGCCTAACGATTGTAAACTAACTGGCCTAACGATTGTAAACTAACTGGCCTAACGATTGTAAACTAACTGACTTAACGATTGTAAACTAACTGGCCTAACGATTGTAAACTAACTGGCCTAACGATTGTAAACTAACTGGCCTAACGATTGTAAACTAACTGACCTAACGATTGTAAACTAACTGACCTAACGATTGTAAACTAACTGGCCTAACGATTGTAAACTAACTGACCTAACGATTGTAAACTAACTGGCCTAACGATTGTAAACTAACTGGCCTAACGATTGTAAACTAACTGACCTAACGATTGTAAACTAACTGGCCTAACGATTGTAAACTAACTGACTTAACGATTGTAAACTAACTGGCCTAACGATTGTAAACTAACTGGCCTAACGATTGTAAACTAACTGGCCTAACGATTGTAAACTAACTGACTTAACGATTGCAAACTAACTGGCCTAACGATTGTAAACTAACTGGCCTAACGATTGTAAACTAACTGACTTAACGATTGTAAACTAACTGGCCTAACGATTGTAAACTAACTGGCCTAACGATTGTAAACTAACTGGCCTAACGATTGTAAACTAACTGACTTAACGATTGTAAACTAACTGGCCTAACGATTGTAAACTAACTGGCCTAACGATTGTAAACTAACTGGCCTAACAATTGTAAACTAACTGACTTAACGATTGTAAACTAACTGGCCTAACGATTGTAAACTAACTGACTTAACGATTGTAAACTAACTGGCCTAACGATTGTAAACTAACTGACCTAACGATTGTAAACTAACTGACTTTACGATTGTAAACTAACTGACCTAACGATTGTAAACTAACTGGCCTAACGATTGTAAACTAACTGACTTAACGATTGTAAACTAACTGACCTAACGATTGTAAACTAACTGACTTAACGATTGTAAACTAACTGGCCTAACGATTGTAAACTAACTGACCTAACGATTGTAAACTAACTGACCTAACGATTGTAAACTAACTGACTTAACGATTGTAAACTAACTGACCTAACGATTGTAAACTAACTGGCCTAACGATTTTAAACTAACTGGCCTAACGATTGTAAACTAACTGACTTTACGATTGTAAACTAACTGACCTAACGATTGTAAACTAACTGACTTAACGATTGTAAACTAACTGACCTAACGATTGTAAACTAACTGGCCTAACGATTGTAAACTAACTGACCTAACGATTGTAAACTAACTGACTTTACGATTGTAAACTAACTGGCCTAACGATTGTAAACTAACTGGCCTAACGATTGTAAACTAACTGGCCTAACGATTGTAAACTAACTGACCTAACGATTTTAAACTTACTGGCCTAACGATTGTAAACTAACTGACCTAACGATTGTAAACTAACTGGCCTAACGATTGTAAACTAACTGACTTAACGATTGTAAACTAACTGACCTAACGATTGTAAACTAACTGACTTAACGATTGTAAACTAACTGGCCTAACGATTGTAAACTAACTGACTTTACGATTGTAAACTAACTGGCCTAACGATTGTAAACTAACTGGCCTAACGATTGTAAACTAACTGACCTAACGATTTTAAACTTACTGGCCTAACGATTGTAAACTAACTGACCTAACGATTGTAAACTAACTGGCCTAACGATTGTAAACTAACTGACTTAACGATTGTAAACTAACTGACCTAACGATTGTAAACTAACTGACTTAACGATTGTAAACTAACTGGCCTAACGATTGTAAACTAACTGACTTTACGATTGTAAACTAACTGGCCTAACGATTGTAAACTAACTGGCCGAACGATTGTAAAACTAACTGGCCTAACGATTGTAAACTAACTGACCTAACGATTTTAAACTTACTGGCCTAACGATTGTAAACTAACGATTGTAAACTAACTGGCCTAACGATTGTAAACTAACTGACCTAA
Organism: Blastomussa wellsi; assembly: GCA_947652115.1. Taxonomy (NCBI): domain Eukaryota; kingdom Metazoa; phylum Cnidaria; class Anthozoa; order Scleractinia; family Plerogyridae; genus Blastomussa; species Blastomussa wellsi. The sequence goes on from OX393567.1 coordinate 13,934,761, forward strand.
CGATTGTAAACTAACTGGCCTAACGATTGTAAACTAACTGGCCTAACGATTGTAAACTAACTGACCTAACGATTGTAAACTAACTGACTTAACGATTGTAAACTAACTGACCTAACGATTGTAAACTAACTGGCCTAACGATTGTAAACTAACTGACCTAACGATTGTAAACTAACTGACTTTACGATTGTAAACTAACTGGCCTAACGATTGTAAACTAACTGGCCTAACGATTGTAAACTAACTGGCCTAACGATTGTAAACTAACTGACCTAACGATTTTAAACTTACTGGCCTAACGATTGTAAACTAACTGACCTAACGATTGTAAACTAACTGGCCTAACGATTGTAAACTAACTGACTTAACGATTGTAAACTAACTGACCTAACGATTGTAAACTAACTGACTTAACGATTGTAAACTAACTGGCCTAACGATTGTAAACTAACTGACTTTACGATTGTAAACTAACTGGCCTAACGATTGTAAACTAACTGGCCTAACGATTGTAAAACTAACTGGCCTAACGATTGTAAACTAACTGACCTAACGATTTTAAACTTACTGGCCTAACGATTGTAAACTAACGATTGTAAACTAACTGGCCTAACGATTGTAAACTAACTGACCTAACGATTGTAAACTAACTGGCCTAACGATTGTAAACTAACTGGCCTAACGATTGTAAACTAACTGACCTAACGATTGTAAACTAACTGACCTAACGATTGTAAACTAACTGGCCTAACGATTGTAAACTAACTGACCTAACGATTGTAAACTAACTGGCCTAACGATTGTACACTAACTGGCCTAACGATTGTAAACTAACTGACCTAACGATTGTAAACTAACTGGCCTAACGATTGTAAACTAACTGACTTAACGATTGTAAACTAACTGGCCTAACGATTGTAAACTAACTGGCCTAACGATTGTAAACTAACTGACTTAACGATTGCAAACTAACTGGCCTAACGATTGTAAACTAACTGGCCTAACGATTGTAAACTAACTGGCCTAACGATTGTAAACTAACTGACTTAACGATTGTAAACTAACTGGCCTAACGATTGTAAACTAACTGGCCTAACGATTGTAAACTAACTGGCCTAACGATTGTAAACTAACTGACTTAACGATTGTAAACTAACTGGCCTAACTATTGTAAACTAACTGACTTAACGATTGTAAACTAACTGGCCTAACGATTGTAAACTAACTGACCTAACGATTGTAAACTAACTGACTTTACGATTGTAAACTAACTGACCTAACGATTGTAAACTAACTGGCCTAACGATTGTAAACTAACTGACTTAACGATTGTAAACTAACTGACCTAACGATTGTAAACTAACTGGCCTAACGATTGTAAACTAACTGGCCTAACGACTGTAAACTAACTGGCCTAACGATTGTAAACTAACTGACCTAACGATTGTAAACTAACTGACCTAACGATTGTAAACTAACTGACTTAACGATTGTAAACTAACTGACCTAACGATTGTAAACTAACTGGCCTAACGATTGTAAACTAACTGGCCTAACGATTGTAAACTAACTGGCCTAACGATTGTAAACTAACTGACTTTACAATTGTAAACTAACTGGCCTAACGATTGTAAACTAACTGGCCTAACGATTGTAAACTAACTGGCCTAACGATTGTAAACTAACTGACCTAACGATTTTAAACTTACTGGCCTAACGATTGTAAACTAACTGACCTAACGATTGTAAACTAACTGGCCTAACGATTGTAAACTAACTGACTTAACGATTGTAAACTAACTGACCTAACGATTGTAAACTAACTGAGTTAACGATTGTAAACTAACTGGCCTAACGATTGTAAACTAACTGACCTAACGATTGTAAACTAACTGGCCTAACGATTGTAAACTAACTGACCTAACGATTGTAAACTAACTGACTTAACGATTGTAAACTAACTGACCTAACGATTGTAAACTAACTGACCTAACGATTGTAAACTAACTGACTTTACGATTGTAAACTAACTGGCCTAACGATTGTAAACTAACTGGCCTAACGATTGTAAACTAACTGGCCTAACGATTGTAAACTAACTGGCCTAACGATTTTAAACTTACTGGCCTTACGATTGTAACTAACTGGCCTGTTTTCTCTCAGTTAGAATTCTGAGCAACAAATAAGGAGATCACCCCAAAGCCAAAGCCGACGCCTATCATGTTATTATAAGCTAAAACGTGGGAATTACCTAGTCGCTATCAGTATTAAGTTATAACAGATCACCTGCAGTAAGTAAGTCATCTTTGGAGGCGCTCCTCCGAGATCAAGATGAACAAGCTTGTGGCCCCTAAATCTGATATAATGAAAAATATGCGTACAATTTAATCTCGACGGATGAAACGGTTTACGAAAAAGATGGAACACAGTTCATGCCTGTGGCATGTGTTAAAAGCAATAAAATAATTTTGATTAATGATTTGACGGAAAACGGAACAAAGAAGTTTCCGACTGACTGGCTTGCTTTAGGTTTACCCCAACTGAGCTCAGGTAGTAGCATAAATTGCACGTGCCTCAAATATGTTGTTTTCTGGGCAATTTGTGCAAAATCAAACCCTGTTTTAAATTCGCCACAGATTCCTGAACTTTCCCGCGCTTGGCTCCTCTTGCAACTTTTGCTACGATCTTTGATTTGTTCATTACGATGTGACTGGGTTCTTGGGATAGCACTACCTCTTGAAGCAAATAGCTGTTTGTACTAGTTCCTTTAATCTATATAGTACAAATATCATATTTCAAATTACAAGGGGAATGTTAAATTGATCTTACTTGTTTTTAGTTTTATCTTTACGAGACGTATCGGCTGTCACTGTCGCTGTAACATTGTTCAATGTTTCTTTCGTGTGCTGTAGTTCAAGTTTTGCTTCATCTGCTTCTTTTCTTGCGTTTGATAACTCTGAAAATTAAGTGTAGTGCAATCTTATACCCCAATTACACCAAAGCTAAAACGTGTTTAAAGGGTTGATTGTTTTCTTCATAAAATTTGCTCACTGATGTTTTTCGACTTCAAATTTAGCACAATGGTGTTTACTTGAACCCTAAGAAAAATCCAGTCTTTCAGTTTTCTGTTATGGATCATGATGTTTTCGTTTTGTTAAACTTGTTTAATTAAACACGTTTCGTTGGTGTGAATGGAATATTATTCAATATAGCTAAAAAAATCGATATTGATTGCAGTCTAGATTTTCTTATCAGTATCTATGGCAGGCATCTTGACGACCGGTTACATTTACGGCAGAGAACGTTGCCAACAAGAACAAATGAACATTAACTTGTTTCTTCCAAAAATACTAAATGAAAGAGCCAAGAAGCTTGATCAATAAGAAAGGAAGTCAAGAGATTAGCAAACTATGGTAAATTTAAGTTCAGCTCAGGGGCGGATCTAGGGGGAGGGTGCAGGGGTGCGCACCCTCGTCCCCTGAGAGGACCTGCGACTTTCTAATATAACTATTATTCTGCTTACGTCACCCATCAATTACGTCATTCCTTAGTGGTGCACTCCCTCCTAAGAAAACTCCTGGATCCGCCCCTGTAGCTCATGCCGTTCAAAAGCAAATTTTCAGCCGGGTACGAACCGACCACAGAATCTATTTCATTGTTTGGGCACATAATAGTCTCCTTCGCAGATAGATGGTTTTGGATCTAAGTGATTTATACATTCCTTGATGATAGCTAAGTAAGCTACCATAGAACTAAAAGCCGAGATCCCAGTGGTAAATCCACAAAAAGTAAATAACAAATTTAATAATAGTTCTTTAACAAACCTAACCCTAACCCTAACCCAGTAATAGACCTTTCTCGCACATTTGTTATTCTTTTGTGCTCGCGCTAATCTGCCCGCCATCATTTCTGATTTCAAGTTCTTTTGTTCTTTGTACATAATATAGATCACTGATGACGTAAAAATGTGATAAGAACAAAAACGTGGCATTGTGATGTCTTTCAAATCTATGGACGAGGTCGTTTAGCGACCTTTGGCCCTTATTTACGTCTAATTCGCGGTTGTTTTAAATGCATTATTAAAACGCGACTGAACCGTGTTTCCTCCAGTCAATGGTTAAAAAATGTCTAACAAGAGAATGCATTTATTTGTATGCACTGGAATTTTGATACTGGAGGTTTTGATGACTTCTAAACCCGGTTGAACAACGGTTATATTGGCGAAGAAGAACAAATGTTGTTGGCTTAATCGGCAAAATGAATTAGCAGATGTAGAAAATAGATGACATGATGGTTAAAAAACGTTGTTGAAGAAGGCAAAGAAATTCTGAAAATTAATGAAAGGGATGCCGTCAAGGGGATTTTCCGCTTAGTTACGACGAAGAACTTTAATAGAATAGCAAGAAGGAACCAAGGATGCAAAACAATTAGAACTTGCTACATCGGTATCAGCGGAAGTCCTGTTTTTAACTGATGATAAAAATCTTTAATTCAAATATTTGCGAGGTCAGTGGTTGAGTACTTCAGGAAAACGAAACTGCAACCGAAAATCATGGCCATTGTATTCCACTGAAGTGTTGCAACTCTCATAAGGAGCAGAATTTAGCCGTAGCACCCTGCAAATTTCCAAATTTTTTTCGATGATAGTGATGCTAAACAGCTTAACCCTACCTGGTCGATCTAACTATTGTTCCTTAGTAACACGGTTCTGGAAAAAACGGTATTCATGGTTTAAGCATGGGTTAAATGAGGACTTGCCTAAACTTCGTTTAAACAATCGGACTGGCTATCTGTTTTATACAACAACGAAACAAAATATAAACGTCATACGTCATCAGTACGTGTGTCCTTTAATAGATCAGAGGTAGGAACCAATCAAAATGCGTAGTTTAATGTCTAAATAAAAAATTTACATTACGCGAAAACAAGACTGAAAAAACTTAGCTACTAACATTAAATCACAGTTTATTAAATCACAATTTTTCCTTACCACTGATAAGACGTTTTACCAAGATTTCGGTCTCACTGCATTGAGTGGAGTTTACGACAGTCGACACACCCCCTCTAAAAAGCAGACAATACTTTTTACAAAAGATTCTCATCACATACTCGCAATTCTTTTGCCTACATTTCAATAAGCGCCCACTGCCGTGATTTGCAACCAGCACGTAATGAAAATGTTGGCAGTCAGAAACCTCTTCTCTACTAGCCATTTATATGTTTTTTCAGCATATTTTAAGTCTGTTTATTTTCACTTATATTAATTGTTATTTCTTTCCTTATTAGGCACCGGTTTTCGTTATTAGGTACTATTGTATTCTCGTTCAAATTTATTGCAATGTAGCTAACCCTTTTATACTTCGGATGATGTACGGAGAAGCATACGAAACGTTAAGTCCCTAAAATCAAAGTTTTTACAACATTCGTTGTTTTGTCCTGTTTGTGTCCGCAGTTTGTTTTTTTATTTTTACTCAAGCTGAAATTGCCGAAGAATAGGAGTTCGTTTCTGCCTAAGGTAAAATATACTGAAGAACAAATAGAAAACCGCTTTAAGTGCGGTTCCTTATTAGATCCCTCAATATCTCGTTTAAAAACCCAAAAGTAAAGTAGCGGCCTAAAACCATGTTGATAAACAAGTAACCAAGATTCTGATTACGTATACGCGAGAGAGGATATCCTCTCTTGGTATTCATTTTAAAATGAAAGTTCGACAATGCCCAAAGTTCATAACGTTAGATGAGGGAAAATAAGCAACAACAAGACCTGTCCTAATAATATTTAGATATTCGGATATTTCAGGGGAACTTTTGTCTTTTCAAAAGTTCTAGGGTCCTTTTTTGTCTCATCCGAATATGATGGGTCTTGTCGAAAGTTCGAGGACACGGAGAAGCCACATTTTCACCAGAAAGTTTTAGGGACGTCATTTCTTAGGTGATGTAAATGTTCATCCGAATATTATAGGCGTAAAACCTATGCATCCGAAAATGTTGGGGGGGGGGGGGTGTAAATTATACGCTCTGTCAGACCTAAAGACAGACAGGGGTGCTTGGTCATGGCACTAAATCTGACCGCTAAATTTTTGCGAACAAAATAACCGTCTGAAAATTACGGGATATTATGCACATCAATTCCGAAAATTCTATAGAAAAAATTAAAAACAGTCTAGGGTATCGCTCGGCAAGAAATTTCGAAACTTTTAGGCAACCTTCTATCCATCCGAACAGTTATCTTACCGAAATATTCTGTTGGGTGCACCTAAAAGTTATGAATTCATAGTAGATGCTAATCACGGATTAGCCGTTAATCCTGCCTTGGACCATCTTTGGGATCCTTATATTTATGCCGGTAAAACGGCCGTCTGATTGTAGGAACATTCTCCATTCCATTTCGAAAGTTACAACTACATAATTAGGTGGCAATTAATCACACGACAAGCATTTTTACGGAGTCAACATTTCACACAAAATAAACACCGCTTACAATTATTCTAGCCTGCGCCTGCGTAGCTGGCTGAATTCCCAGTGGAGTGTCTTTGGGGAGCTAACAATTATTCTTCCACAATTCATACGAAAGATATACCGCAGATCAGTTCCTCAAATTCAACAAGCCGAGCAAATCTGGTGTGAATTACAACCGATTTGAGTGTGGTGTGTATGTAGACCTAGGTATTCAAAACATCTTTCGCTCGTTGATCATTGGCCCACGTTTCCAGGTGATAAATATAATTTATGCTGAAGGCTTGAAATTGAAGTTGAGAAGTTTATGGTCTCCCTGAACTTTTAAAATGACTGTTATTTTAAACAAATTTGACATGTGTGTATTTCATGCTCAATTAACTCTGTCACTCTGGTTAGGACATCATTGAATAGAACGTTTCCTCCTGCAGAGATTAAGTCATGATTCCTTTTTTGCTCAAAGACGATGACGTCAGAAGTGAAACAAAGGGCAATGGATTGACCATGGAACCTGAGTTGTCGGTTTTTACCGGAATCAATGATTTCAACTAAGTGAATACTATTATTCCACATTGTGATTGCTGTGTAAGATCTAGAGCAAATGCATGTATCATGGCGGCAAAGCATTTGTTTTGAAACACATGTACCTGACGATAACTGCTTTGGCTGGTTTTAGTCGTTATATGGGTAAGTAAAATTGCAAGCTTTTTTTAAATAAACCTTTCTTTGCTTCTCTGAACATGACACTGTCACATCACCAACAGCTCAAAATTAAATGACAGTTTAAATATATCGAACCGGCTTACCTGACACCGTTCACTCCAATCGTAATCCAACAGAATGTCCATAAAGAAAATCGAGCCAACATTACTACCTTCAAAAAGCACACTACAATAGTAATGTAGCTAAATTGTTTTCGCTGTTTGCTTCCCACTTTCTAATTTTTTCGGAAATGCCATTTCGCGCGGTCAGTAAATCACTGATGTTAGCTGTGTTTATAGTCTCTTGACTGTGATCAACGAAGCATGACTAATAACCTGCTAATGATGACATTTTAATGAATAGTTTACATGAGAGACGGTAAATAATATCAAAGAATGCACAAGCAAATGAAGAATTTTCTCCCTTTTTTTTAATTTCTTTTTGCACTTCAGTGCCGTAAAAGTACTGCTTAAGTACTAATTGTAGAAAGCTGATAATACCATCAAGAAGCAGGAGTCCATAATGGGCTCCTGTCGGTTCAAGGCCATCACATGCTCTCTTACCCTCGGGCAAACATTCGATTTCAGTACAAGAGTAATCCCTGCACTCCCTGTATTTTTTACTAGCAGCATAGACGCGGGACGGTTGTGCACATTCGTTACAGGATTTTGGTCCGCGAACCCATTACGGATCATAACAATATATTTTATCCGAAAGCGTTTACGTTTCAAGTGACGTCATAAAATTCGCTGGGCCTGTTAAATTTGTATTGTCCCCAAATGAACGAAATCGGAAAAAAAATTTTTCACAAGTTTTCTGGTAAATAGTATACTCTTTGTGGTTGAAATACAACATGTTGAATTTTCGAGTTTCCCCCGTACCCGTAAGTGGCATCACGATGGCGTCGTGACAAAGCTATTGTGCTTGAAGAAAAGATCATTTCTCAAGATTTTCGCAGTTTAAACAGTTCGGATTGCATTTAAAGGAAAGTGCAATCGCTTTCATAGCAAAAGTCGGTGCCAGATGCTTACTTTGATTTCCGGGGTAAAATTACCCTGGGTGCCACAGGGATTTTTTTTCCGTGGCACCCAGGGTAGTGTAATATTAAAAATCTGAATTTATCAGCTTTTCTCATTGAATGGTTTCGAATTTACGTCCGTTTCGAATTAATGTTTTGATGGCGCGACGGTGAAAATCAGTTTGTCGAAGGAAGGCTAAAAGAATCCTTTGGGAAAATTGAAGCTAAGTAAAAGGTGGAAAAAAGGTATGTGTCAGAAGTGGGATTCGAACCCACGCCTACAAGAGTAGACTGCGACCTGAACGCAGCGCCTTAGACCGCTCGGCCATCCTGACTACCCATGCGGTGAAGGTATGTTAATTCTTTATAACGCTTTGCAACTGTCTTTTCTGATTCTTTTTAGTCAGCGGTCTGTCCCATAAGAGCAGTTTAAAAAATGGCCGATCATTGCTAAACGACAGAGAACAACATCGATAGTGAAATGGACCAGTTGTTACTGGACGCTAAACGCCTGGCATCCCGTCTTCGTGAGCATAGTACCTCATCAGATACACTCATTAGTCAAGCTAACAATCTACACTTTAAACTGGATGCTATGAAACAGGTATATTAACCACTAAGCGGTGTATTGAGCTTTAATTAATTTTTGCAAAACTGTGGAATTCATACTCAAGAATTTGTATTCATGAAGTTAGTAAGTTGTAATGGCAGCAGTGTTTATTTGTCGTTGATACTTACAGTTACACTGGAAGTATGTTTCTTGAAATTGGATTTTTCTTTTGTCCTACCTTTTTTTCTGCTCACCCTACTCAGGCGTTATTAGCGGATTGCGTTGCCACTTGCCCCCACTAACGCCTGTTTAACCGCGACCAACATTCCTTTCCCATTGTCTCTCGCCAGACAAACTAACCAATCAGCATTGTCTGTAGGCATTCAAAACGACCGTTATAAAATTTCCTGCGAATCCGTTCTTTGCCGGCGCTGTTGGATACAATACTCTGGTGTATTTCGATGGTTGAAACACCAAAATATTATTTATTGTGAATACAAGAAGTAAGCGTGCGAGTCTGATTCTGTCATAAATTGGAAGGGTTAATATTTTGGGAAAGATGATCCCTCTCCCATGAACACAACAGTGGATCAGAAATATTTATTTCAACGCTATAAAATGCTACAAAAGACTTCACCAACTCCAAAACGCAAAGCGGAATTAATTTAGAAATCATCAAAGAGGCCCACATCTGTGGTATTTACGAGCGAACAAATCGAAAGGTAAAATTGGAAAGAGCCAGTCAAGGCAAATACAACTTCACCGTGCTGAATCATTCATTCGACAAACTTGCCACAGAACGATTTAAAACATCCAGCGCTGCTGGGTTAAAAGGCTGGCTTTAAAATATGTTCAACTTCTCCTTTTGATAGTTCATTGGCCCTTTGATTTGAGGCCTCCTTTTGCTTAAAATTGGGTTTGAACAACCAACAATTATGAACGGCGAACACACTTGAAATAATATTTTTCCGAATACCAAAATCGCTACGCAGTTGTTTAGAGTCTGAAACATGGAAACTTTGACCCATAGGCTAGCTTTTCATTTGGCTGGACTTCAGTAATTCGTTTCTGGATTGAAAGTCTTTTTGAGGAGCTGTGGGGAAAAATATGAAAACTGAAAATCAATGAGACTGTCGAACACACTGAAGGCAAAGCTTGATAACAAATGACTTACTGTAGCCAGTTGATAAATTAAGGAGTGTATCTCTCTTCCCTTCAGTAAATAAGTTTCCCTTCGCAAATTCAGAACTTGCTTTCATCTAAAATGAATTTACCATCTCGAGAAATCTCTGACTTGTAGCAAAATCAATCGTCCCTGGCAGGATTCATCTCATCGCGTGTCTGGTGACGGGAGACACGTCGTAGCTATTATAGTTGGTAAAATCTGATTGGCTAAGTGGCGGTGAAGGTGAAGGTCGGCTTTCCGGATTTTAGTAGGTAAAATCTGATTGGCGAAGCGGCAGAAAGGAATGTTGGCCTCGGTTAAGCAGACATTAGTGGCGACAAGTGTAACGCAATCCCCTAATAACGGCTGCGTAGGAGACTTCTATCTCAGGGGCTTTCAATTATTGAATATTCAGGCACGTAGTACCATCAACATCCAGGTGGAATACTTCTTGTTGCTTGCCGTGGAAACTGGATGAGCTATAGCCTGATGAGCTTGTAGGCCTGAATGTGGACTTAAGGGACACTGTCACAGGGATTTTTCTGATTTTTTAGTGTAAAAAATCATGACAAAGTACTTTTGCTCATATACAAAAATCTGCCTAGAATGTCAACATGAAGATATCAAGTAATTTTTTTTAAGGATGGGGGAACAATAATTAACATTCAGCTTTTTTTTCAAAGCCACAAGGTCCAAACTTGATGAAGTCAGCTGACTTTTTCCAGTTGAGATCCAAAGCGCCATGATGGTATCACAATGATATCACTCCTTTTATAGCTTCAGTACACTGGCAACAACAAAATCAACAAGGTTTATTTGAACTGCAAATTAACTTAATTACTAATTGAACAATGAATAAATTAAAAAAAATTCATACAGTAGCTGGTCACCCAAAATAACTGAGAAGCTAAACTAGTTGAGTGACCACCATTTATTAAGGTAATTCCTAATTAGTATTACGCGTACAGAATGTAAGAGATTTCCCTCAAACTAAGCTCGATAGCGAAATAAATTCTCCTTTTCTCTTAAAGTGCCTATGAAGTAAAAATTTGTTTTGACCAATTCGCGTCTTAATTAACTCAAATTTGCGGATTTAAGCCATCAAAAGCGCATTCTTTGATGTTTTTTGGAACCTCAAAGTTTAGATTTCGCAAGCTGAAATGGGTCCGTTTCGTGCTTGGCCAAATGCTCAGATTACACAGGAAGTGACGCAGTTGGTGGTTCTGAACACGATAGCGCCATGGTGGATAAGAAGGGAGGGATGAATTATTGTGCCGCTGGTGGCCCCAATACAGTCAACTGCGCCAACGGAACTGGCACATCAGAGATTTCGATGTATTTCTCCCCAAAGGAGAAAAGTGTGGGGCAAAACTGGACTCGAATCGTGCACATTCACCGACAAGATTTTGTGCCAAACAAGTCATGTTTGTCTTCGGCACATTTTGAAAATAGCTGCGTCGAGAACAAGCCTAGTCTCCTTCACAGCCGTTTTTTGATAAAGGCTACGATGTTATGGCTTCAGCCTCCAAATAATACAGTATATAGTGCCCTTTAGAAACTAATGTGAAGCAAAATAGGTCGGAAAACCGAATTGATAAGCAGATTGACAGCAAATGAACAAATGTCACGAGCGATTGGCTCGTCCGCATAACGCGGATAAGGCCGTTGGATATGTCCAATTATCTAAATTTCCAGCGAAGAATTGCTTTTTGAGGATTGTTCATCACTCGAAATGGATGTCGAGGAAGGCATTTCATTGCTACTGTCAGACATAGTTGAAATTTAGCCCTTGAAAATACAAGCTATAGTCCTCTGACTAGGAGAAGTTCACTCAAGAGCAATAGGAAACTATGTGTAAACAACACGCTGGAACCACTAACTACGTCATCACCGCTTAATTCGTTCCCAGTCTCTGAAACCCCCTATTTACATACTTATGGATTTTCTTTCCTTTCCATCAAATTTCTTTTGTCATTTTGGAATAAGGGTACAATATACTACAAAAATGTGCAAAAAATCTTTTTACTTCATAGGCACTTGAAACGAGCGCAGTGACCCCCGATTTTTTTCAGGTATTTGCTAAGAACAGTCTAATAAAGAACATATTTGAAGAAGAAAAAAGTTTGATAGCAGAACATTTGAAATAATTCTGTACTGGGTGTATTTTGGACATGGCGAGGAAATCAAGCTAACCACTGTAGAACTGTCTGAAAAAGTGCAGTATCCCCATAACAAGGCAATCAAAAACAGCTTAAATGAAGCAATTCTGCTTATGTGAATAAAACAAGCTTTACTTTCAAGATAAAATTTTGTCTTTCAAGTAACCACGACTTAATTCTATATGAAGGTGATTCGAACCTTTGACGCGCAACCAGTTTAAGAGCCTGCAGATGCGTAAACAAGCACGGTGAACCCACTTTTTTATTGCATTTTTTTAATGTTCATATCATGAATGTTAATTTGCACCAAGTTTTAAAAAAAGTTTGATAGTAGAACAATTTTAAGAGAATTACCTTAATTAAAAGTAAATACAAGTCAGGAAAGAGGAATTTTACATTTTACTTATACACAAGTGTCCTCATGGGCACAATGAGGATGAGTGAGTGTGTAAGGGAGTAGATTACAGAACACATAATTCTTATACATGTATACATGCTTCTAATAATTTGCGAGAAAAAAGTCAAATTTCGTGGGATTTGCAGAAGCAGATTTGTGGAGAAAACGGCCAATTTCAAAGGAATTTTGCGGTAAAGCAAAGAAGAAAGAATCCAGAAAAAATATTGGAAGGATGTCACATTCAGGGCAAGAAAGAAAACACAAAAGTTCAACCAACACAGTTCTAAAGGCAACTGAACTTGTTTCGAGTAACAAGAAAAACATTTACAAGCTTTACTGAAACGCCAAGATTGTAAAGGATTGTATGAAAAAAGGCAAAGATCCATGCCTAAGATCTTTGGCGTAACTTGCACAGAATGCAGCCTGGGTTCAAATCCATTTGTGAAGTCAAAACATTTTTGTGTCCTCCATCGTGTCCTGCATGATTGAACATGTGCCTGCATGTTCCTGCAGTTTCCTTTCCATGCCGTATAGTGGCATAGTCTTTTTGTGGCCAGTGCCCAGTTTTTCACCAATATTAAGCTAAGAACGCCTGGTAGTTGTGGTACATTGTTTTCTCGTGGCAGTGACGAAATTTCAAGATAAAGAGCCGTAATAGCCAAGATAAGTTTCAAATATGTTGTACCGACATGTATTTGGTAGGATTTCTAGCAAATTTTGCGGCATTTCACATGTTTTTGTTAATTTCGCAGGATTTCGCGGATATACCTGAATTTCGCGGTTCTGCGACAGCATGAAATTTCGGAAGCCCTGAATAAAAATGTGAATAAAAATGTAAATAATAATAAATAAAAGAAATAACAAAAATATAACATTAGTAAAACTTAATAGAAATTAATGAAATGCGAAGACAGTTCTCTTTTAAATGAATAGGAAGATAGAATCTTAAATCTCTCATCAGATTCATTCCATAATATAGGTCCATTGTATCGAATGTTAAATTTACCGTAGTTGCCAAAGTATTTCTTAACAAACCTGGACCACTGTTTGTAGGTTTCCATTCATTTAATTGGATTGATGCTTGTGACGGTGCCCCTTTAACCTTAGCCAATAGCGTTTGTGTTTCTATAACTGAACAGCCATTTCCTTTCCTGCTTTCAGTATCACGATGTAGTCAGTGATCTAAATGAGGTGACAAATCGCAGGCCTCGCAGCACACTTATTTTAGGAAGCCAGGAGGAGAATGCTCGCATACGGGAATTGCAGCAAGAAAATATTGAACTTCAGACTTCAGTTGCTGAATATCAGTCAGCTTTGGAGCTCATCATGGCCAAATATAGAGAACAAGTCAGTTTGTAATGAAGAAGGGGCTTGATTGCAGAATACCCGGCCCTCTTAATATTCAATATATTGCTCCAGCAGTCTCACAGTCAATAGTTGCATATCAAAACAATGCAAAATAACAACCACTTTCTTTTAGCTATCTCGTTCTACAATCCATGAGCCTGAACAGACATGTTACACGTGACTATAACTCATTCTTTAATCCATGAGCCTAAAAAGCACTGTACATAAATATTTCTTTTTCTTTAGTCAATCGCTATCGACTGGGAGTGTAGGACTGTGGGAGCACTAGTTATATACACGCCATTGATATTTGATTTTAACGACTGCAGGAGTACTAGTTATATACATGTGTACTCTATCAATGTAACAATAGAGTTGATGTTCGCGGGCGTAAATTTGTTTTTGGCCTGACTCAGGCTCATTTTAGCCTGAGCCACAGGCTCAACTCTATTACTATTATAATCAATTCTATTACTATTGCATTATAATCATTTCTGAGGGCATTGAGAACAGGAATCAAAGACAGTAAGCTATATCTTGAACACTATCGGCAGTCAGTCAGCGTTTATTTCTGATCGAAAATCAGGCTAAAGATATTTACGAACATTGGCAGAAAACCTCAAAATTCAATCATACTTGACGCTTAGGACAAAATTTGCTCTAAGTTTTCTTTTAATGAAACATACAGAATTCTATAGACAGCAAAGAAATAGCTATTTAGCGTTGTTAAAATTAATTGTGCAGTAACCTGAACTAGGAGTTTGGCATGGAATGAGTTTCTCTTGATGAAAACAAACTTACGTTCACTTCAGATCGGCTGCCTGGATTCTTTTTCGAGTTTCTGTAAATGAATTCCTCTTCATCTAGCTGAAAAGAGTGAAAATTTGCTTCATTGATAGCTAATTAGTTATTTAAGCCACTTTGTCCTTATAGAGCTTGAGAACAGCAGATGGAAAAGCCTCAACTGAGTCAAACTGAGATTGAAGAGTTGCCAGCGAGCAAGAAAATGGCGCAAACAGTTGACTGGTCTTCAATTCTGATTGGCTGGCATCTTCACTTTCTTGTTTCTGATTGGTCCATGTGGCAGGCTAAAATATATTTTAGCCCGCTGAATTATCCATTTAAGCTCTCAAAATACACCACAATGCCCGATGAAATGATTATAATATTTGATTATAGAGACTGCAGGAATGCGGGACTGCGTGAGCACTAGTTATATAACTCATTAATATTTGATTATAGATAATTTTCCAGTGCATGGGATTGTGTGGTTCCAGAAAATATCCATACCCCCACCACAGAGGGAATTGGAAATTCCAGAGGGGTGGGGGGTCAAAGGCCCAGGAAATTCCTGAGGGGATGGGGGGTTGTCGGTGAAATTACATTTCCAGATGGTCAAGATCGATACAGTGCAACCTCAATTTAAAATCACTTCTTACCTACTCTGCAGAGATTTCGAATGGTCAAAATAGTGACTTAGGTTTTTGATACACAATCGTAGTACATTTAAAACAGGTTTCCTTCCTCCTGAAAGCGAACTGGAAGCAAAAAAAAGTTTGTTCGTAGATGACTGTAGATGCAACACTTGTTACCAGTCTACCGAATGTCACATGTTTTTGACCACAATGCACTGGTGACTAGCCCTGTTTGTTTCTCACGTTCGATCGAAAGAAAGTCATTCTTGTACTATCTGTCTCAGACGTCCGTGGACAAGGGCTTTTTTCGGCCCGCTTCACGGACTGTTGGTTTTAGACTGCGGTTCAAAAATTCTGGTCACGTGATAACATTTTTGCGGCGCTGCGGTTTGCAAAACACTGATCACGTGATGCCATTTTGGTTGTTCCCACAGCCACTAAAAGTGAACTACCTTTCTCATCTTTTTCCCGCCTTTGTCAAAGTCCAGAGGAAGGAAAGGTGTCCTCCGTACAGTTGAAGATCTTTTATAAAAATGCATCGAATATGAAAAAAGAAGGGTTTGAACAGGAAAGAAGGGTTTGAACAGGAATTCGCCTGTGAAGCTGGAGACCTGTATTTTGTTGTTTCGGTCATTGTGCTTTGTTCCTTGAAGTGCAGTTCTTTTTGCGGCGTTGGTGAAACACATCGTCGCTTTTGAGGACTTGTATAGCCAATCAGTTAGAATGCATGCTACTGCCACTCCAGTTCAGGCTCCACATGTTAGAACTGAAAGGACAATCGAAAACGAACCGGCAAATTGACGACAATGTGTTTCACGGCCGCTGCAAAAACAACTGCACTTCAAGGAACAAAGCACCACAAACGAAACAACAAAATACAGGTCTCGCGTTTCACAGGCGAATTCCTGATAAGTAATTTGTTCAAACCCTTCTTTTTTCACATTTGATGCATTTTGATAAAAGATCTTCAACTGTATGGAGGACATCTTTCCTTCCTCTGGACTTCCACAAAGGCGGGAAAAAGATGAAAAAGGTAGTCCACTTTTAGCGGCCGTGGGAACAACCAAAATGGCATCACGTGATCAGTGTTTTGCAAACCACAGAGCCGCAAAAATGTTATCACGTGACCAGAATTTTTGAACCGCAGACTAAAACCAATGGTCTGTGAAGCGTGCCGAAAAATAGCCCTTGTCCACGGACTTCTGAGATGGATAGTAAGCGAAAAGTTTCATCTTTGATAGTGATGTTTTAATTTCAGGAACCCATGAATATCTCGTTCTTGTTATTTCTAGCTATTCATCTGCAATTTTCATCTTAAAATCAGCTTTCTTAGTGATTGTGTTTGTGATTTTGTTATCATGTTTGCGGTAACTGTTTATATCGATCCACATTAATTTGAAGTCCGCATTCATGGACAAAAGCTTACAAGCAGTTTTCTACCAAATGGAATGAAAAGGGATGGATGATTATACATGAAGGTAATTAAACAAGTGGTTACCAAATATTTTGTCTGATTTAGTTGTGGAAATCTCTGTATTGTCTTTGACAATTTATTTCGTTTTCAAACCTGTTCTGATTGATCGTTTATCCACAACAGTCATGTTTGGCTTCACATTGAGAACATTTGCACAATTTCTGTTCAAAAGGTTATTTTCCAGAGGGTGTAGGGGGTATGCAAAATACTTTTGGAAATTCCGGAGGGGTAGGGGGTTTATTTTTCTTTGCAAAACTGGAAATTCCGGAGAGGTGGGGGTCTTACCTGAAATTCCCTCCGTTGTGGGGGTATGGATATTTTCTGGAACCACACATTTCGCGTTTAATGCCAAAGGAGGTGGGCCAGGTATTCTGCAATTTCTCCTTAATGAATATTACGTAATCTCTTTTTTGTGCATGTATGGTATTTTTTTATCCACTTGTGCTTTGTGGAGTACAAATAATTTGCAGAATGAGTACTCAACCTGACTGGTTTAATGACATTTGCTTATTGTGTCGCTTCCTAAAATATCCATACCTCCGCCATGGAGGGAATTTCAGATAAGATGCCTCACCTCTCTGGAATGTTTTAATTTTTGTAAAAAGAAAACTTCCACCCCCACCTTTCTGGAATTTCCAGAAGTATTCTCCATACCTCCCATTGCATCTGGAAAAATCCATTTAAACAGAAAATAATTGTGGCAACTTCTCTTGTAAAATTGACTGCTCAAATTTTGGATGATCAATCAGAACATACCGTAATTATCTGAAAATGATACACTGTCAAAGGCAAAATACAGAAATTTTCCTCAAAAGCAAAAATACAAAAATAATAATATCTGAACATAAAATATATTAGTCACTTGCAAAATTGCCGTCATCAACAACCATCCATCCCCTTTCAATTCAATCACACTAGAAAACTGTTAAAGTGAAAGCGAATGTACACTGCAAATAAACATGATCGCCAAGAAAGCCAAATTTAACAGCCGTTGACAAAACCAGGATTGGACCGGATCAGACCAGATTGAAGTTTTTTCATCTGAAATATTAAATTATTGAATAAGTTAATGATTGTGTACTCATAATTCAATGACCGTGGAACTTTTCTGTTCATTTGGGTGATAAAGACTGGCCCTTGGTTACATTGTCCACTCTTTTGCATTTGGATGTTGCTGGCCGTGGTTATTCTTTGTTTTCATGTGATGTCATAAGATTCTGAAATCACAATTCGCTAGGCCTGCTAAATTTTCATTGCCACAAGGTGTGAGGTGAACTAAATATATATCTTTTTGCAAATTTTCAGCTCGATAGTGCCCTTCATTTTGAAAACAGAGCAGCTTGAATACTTGAGTTCTCTGCCGTGATGCAGCTGTCTTGTTTAGAAAAAGCCTATCCTATCGATTTTCGTGAGCCAAATGTAGTCGCTATTATAGCACAACTGAATTCCAGATGGTTTCTTGGGACTCACAGTGGCCATATTTGTGCCCCTCAGAAGCATACAAATATGGGTCTCCATACTGAGCTTTGTAAATTTGTTTGGAATGTTTCAGCAAATAAGTCACGAATGGCATACCGCACAGGCCTGAGACTTAGAGAAATTGTTTATTTATTTATCATCTACACTATCTGAAATTATTAGCTTCTGTGGTTGAATTATTTCGAATTTAGTATTTGATTGTGTGACAGTGAAAACCAGCAATTGACTAATACATAACCAAACAAGTCTCATACCACTGAAAACTCTGAGTAGGTAAATAAGGTACAAATTGACTAAAGTTGCAAATTTGATAACCAAATGGAAAAACAATTGGACATTTGTCCAGAAGTTGTTGAGCCTTTATAGTTTTGCAGGCAAGTTTGCATTGTTTACAACATCGTCACCTTTTCATCATTAAGTTTGTAAAGTTAGTTACAAATTTGGACGACCAAAGAAAGTGAACGTTCACGTTACATCTGTAACACTGATTAGCATTTAACCCGCACCCTCTACACTTTCAAGGCACTTTCCCTGGTCTTTCCCACTAGTAACAGAGATGTGTATGTAGGGTTATAAACAGATAAAACTGTATACTTTACATACATTATTTATAATTTGTTTTAAACACGGTAAAATCTTCAGTATTGAAAGTATTTAACACTGATGAAAATGACACTGTAAATACAAAATCTTTGATATGATGAGGTGTCACGTAACTACTCTGGCCAGAATTTATGGTGATCCGCATTTTGGGGTCCGTTCGTGGTTTTGTCAGTCAGATTCTGTCTAAACCTGTCAATCCAGTCTGATCCAATCTGATCCTGTCCGATCCAGTCCAATCTGATCTGATCTAGGTTTTGTTAACGGCCAAATTCAGACCTCTCAACCCCAAAAGACCTAAGACCTGGAGATCAAGGTAAAAAAACCTGGAGATTTATTGACGGCATCAAAACTAACTAAAATCAGGTGTTCTTCTAGAGAAATTTTTTTTTTTTTTGTGATTTAATGACTTAAAATATTTTGTGATCTGATGAATATTCAATGTTTTCCGCCATTTGGACAATCTGAACAAAACATAAATAGAATGCGAGAGACTGGTAAGTTGACAATGACCTTATTTGGCATGTCTTCTAAATATGGTCATGAGGTCCATGTATTGTCAACCAGTTGATCAAATATGACAAATATGCCATGCGACATGTGGATTTGTACAGAATATTGTGCCAGAAAATAAATTTAGCAAGGCAAGAATGAAAATATTGAAGGAAAGTGTATTTCATTTGCTTGTGAATCTGTTTACTGTGAGATTTGTGCATCTCATTGTGAGGCCGTGAGATTGCCCTAAAAACCATGAGTCTCAGAGGTCAGCAAATTTAACAGGAAAATTACAAACAAAAAGCCAAATTATTAACAAGAACAAGATATTCTCAGATTTCTGAAATCATCACATTTTTAGAACAACTTTCTTTATGTGACAGATGTTGCAATATAATTACAAAATGGTAACCTAATTTGGGCAGGTTAGATTCCAAAATTTTTGCATGACGTTACATGTATGTGTTTTAAATATACATGTATATAGGTTATAATAGTGATAAAATACTCTGACAATGTTTATTAACATTTTTATAGTTTGTGTAAATTATATAAATAATAGCCTTCATTTGGTGCAGGAATATTATTATCCTGCGAAATCGCGCAGAATATCACCTGATACTTAGCCAATGAGGCTGTTGGCCGAGTTGGCTAAAATCAGGCGATATTCTGCAAGATTGAGCAGGATAATTGTTATATTATTCAACAAATTGTCAAATTGCTAGAAAAGTTGCCTTTGTGCAGCGCTGTGCAAGACTTCGACCGAATTATTGTAACTTACGTATATCGCAGAATATCCCTCAGCAGCAGTTGACGGATATTGACAACGTAATGATCATACATGGGCAACATGACAATTTGTTGAATAATAACTACAGATATTTGTCTGCGGACATTATCTGTTCCATTAAGACATGAACAGTTTTCTGAGAGTGAAGCTCGAGGAGGAATGGAATCTTTTGTGTTTATTATCCTTCAAAATTAATGTTTTTCAACTAGGCTGCCCAATGTTTGAGACCTTTTCACTATTTAATGCCTAAACATTTCTGTGGGCATTCAAAATATTTTCATTCTGTTTAAAATGTTCACTTCTATTCAAACAAACACTTTACTTGGGGTAAAAATTATATGTGTGAACATAAATCTCAAAACCTGGGGAATATCACTTGGGGTATATTTAACAATTATTGGACAAGGTTGAACAAAATATTGTGATTTGTCAATGGCGAGGCTTCGGCCTCGGCAAATAATCAATCTGTGAGACACTGACAAATCATGATATTTTGCAAAAACCGAGTTCAATAATTGTTTTATCATTCAATAACTTAATTTGTTTTAGTTTTGCACAATTACATTTGTAACTTCGGGAACTTTCAACTGCCTGCTTTCTTAAATGAATGAATGCCGACAAAACCATAACTTGAGCCAGTCTTTACCCAATTCTCCTTCGTTTAGCTAATGCTGAATATTTTGGTTTCCTTCTTTGTATTCCTGCTGTTGTTCCAAGTATACTAGACAAGTTCTCTCACAACTCTTCAAACTCTGGAGAACATTTGCCAGTTTTCCCAGAATTGGACACAGCTGCGCATGAGCAGATTATTATTCATAGCAAAATCACTTTTGGACACTAATGCGCATGAGCAGACCATTATTCATAGGCAGTTATTTGTAGGTCATATGGTAGGGTCTGGGCCAATGAAAAGAGGGAAAAATGAATCAAATGATAATTTTGGATATTCCACTGTTTTGCCAACATCAATGATGTGTTTAGGCCAAACATGCACGCAAAAAAATATTTAATGGATTATAAACATTCATATAGTGTACAATGAAATGCATGCCTGAGGCTGTACAATTGAATGTTGTAAACACAATGTACATGTCTACTTCTTTATTTGTAGGTTTTTGGATTAATAAAAGCAAATCGAATTGACGCCAGTTGCATGAAGCTAAACAATTACAAGGTACTGAGTTCACTTTATAACTTAAATGTAAAGATGATATTGTTGCATGGTGTATTGAGCCCCAGATGGTACAGCTTATTAATTTTATCATTAATTTTACGTTATAGAATGACCTTAAATTTTCGTATTAAAATTAATTTTTTTAACGTTTTGCACAAAGTGTATAGACCTATTTCATAAATGGCTGCCAATTTTAAATTCTTTTGTATGCATTTAAATTAGCCTTTCTAACCTCTTTGAAAGTAAAAATTCTTATGATTTAGAAATGCTAATTTAAATGAATACAAATAGGTCTATACACTTTGTGCAAAACGTTAAAAAAATTAATTTAATGCTAAAATTCAAGGTCATTTTATAATGGATACAATTCAGTAAGTGCATGATATCAAGAGCAGTTTTTTAATAAATCTGCCACATTTCCATGGTCTACACTTTTACAGTTATATTAACCTTAGACATGACTTCATAATGTGTAAAACTCAACTTGAATCACAAGCCGTTATGGCGAGTGGTTTCTCTGCAAAGTTTTGAACATTTGATAGTCATTTCAATGGTCTATTTAACAATTAGACTGTGAGTACGGGTTTTCTATGAGCAAATAGTCAATGAGGCACAGCCGAGTTGACTATCGCTCATAGAAATTGAGGGCGAGTGGTCTAATTGTTTTAGTAGAAAGTTTGCATTTCAGCAGCTGCCATTTTATGTACTTTTTTAAACCAAAAACCAAGAAAAATCGTACCTTGAAAGAGCAACGCGTGTGCCTTAGTTTTCTATCGTCAAATAGAAAACAGTGAGAGAGCCAATCAGATTTGCGGATTTCTAATAGAACACAGCTGAGTTTCTACTAAAAGAGTGTAGACCATGGAAAATGTGACTACTTTGTTTTATACAATAACCAGTTAATTAGATGGAAAATCAGTGAAAAAATGGTGCACACCAGTGGCATTTCATTAGATTGCACTTTTTCATCTCGAAACCACAAAATGCGTTGGAAATTTCATCCTAAAATTAAAATTTCATTTAACTTTTCACAAGTGGGAACAGTTTCTCAAGGTTTTTGAAATTTTTTGTGTTGTGTTGCAGGCAATGCCATTTTCATTGTCTGTACTCTCGTTGACCATAGCTTTTGACCATTGAGCACAAAAGAATTTGTTCAGTTATTGTATAAAATAATTAGACTACAGGCCCGAGTTTTCTAGGAGTGAAAAGTCAACAATGAGTATCACTCAGAAAATGAGGGCGAATAGTCAAATTGCTCAAAAAACACTTAAAAATTGTATTTTTTGGAATGCAACCCTTTAGAGTTTCTGCTAAAACAATTAGACTACTCGCCCTCCTTTTCTATGAGCGTTGACTATTCGTTGGCTATTCGCTCATAGAAAACTCGGGCTCGGGCTCGGGCTCGTACTCCAATTGTTAAATAGAAAACAGCAGGGATACCAGTCAGATGCACCTATTTCACAAAAGAGTTTCTACACTTAGACCATCTGTGTTAATCCTTTGGCGTCTATTTCTCTACATTACATGTTTGTACATTTTATTTTAAGTAAGAGAGTATCCTCAACTGGTCTTGAACATTTTATTTGTCTAATTTCAGTACTGTTTTCTGCATTCAGGAGTTACAGGCTAAAACTGAGCAAATCTGTGAAATGGCGGCTGTGATGGCTCAAGCAATCTACATAGATGATGAAGCAATTCAACAGGAGCAAGAGAAAATGGCTTCAATCGAGTCAGAAAACGAAGGCCTTAGAGAGCTGTTAAAGATCAGTGGAATACCATTCCCTGATAAAGCAGCTAGTGAAGAACAGGCATCACCTAAACAGGATCCTGACAGTACATCAACCCCTACAGAATGAACTGTTAGTTTGGCTAGCCTGTACTGATAAGCGACCTTCGTTATCAAACAATATTGACTTTCCAAATGATAAACTGTTGAAAATCATTGCATGCTAGGACATAAAGCAATCCAAATTGCCCCCCCCCTCCCCCCCCCGCCTTTCCTTATTGAATGGGACGGTGTTGGCCGTGTTCATCTTGTGGCCCATTCACATGAGAGGTTTAGCCTGTGTAAAAGGTGTTTGGTTACACAGAGCTTACTGTAAGTTATTCAATGCATTAATGTTTCTTCCTTCGTGCCAATTTTATTGACTTTCAGCAAGTTGGAAATAATTTAACTTTGCGGTAATTAACCTTACATTTTTTAACTTGATATCCTTGAAAGGACTAATCAGATGTAAGAATGTGAAGTATAACGTGGCTTGCCAGTATTCAATACACGGTATAGATATTTATAATAGCAATCAAATTCAGCATAGCTAAGCCTGCACAAAAATCCAGTAATGCACGCTGATGACGTAAGATTTTTTCTTGCGCAGGTTTTGGCGCGGTTTTTGATGTGCGTCCACACACAATTGGTTCATGCTTTTAGCTGTATGGCGGCGCACTTGGGAAGCTTGGAGAGCACTCAAGAAGGTAGAGCAACTCTTACGCTTCTTTCGTGCTCTCCAACTTCCTGCGTGCGTCCATAACCCGGGGTGCATTCCACATAAATCCCACACTGAAGATACGCTCAAGGGGTTTGGTATTCCACGGCAAGCGTTTGGCAAGAGGCAAAAATCCCATGCCGAGTTGCTGTGAAATGCGCCAGGCCGCCAACGACCAACCATGCTCCCAGGGCTCTGCCGCAGAAGTCGACTTCGGGAACGACTCTGACCACAAAAATGTAGGATTTGTTGACGCAATATCAGGGTTATGACTAACTGAAAGTTACGCCAAATGATGCCGGCCTTCATCACCCGCCGCTGTACGCCAAAGTATGCCAGTACGCCGTAAAATTTCAAAATCCACGCGGAAGATCTTCGGCGTAACCAACACTGAATGCACCCTGGCGACCATAACTAGACAACGCACACCACGACATGAACCAGGATTTGACATTTTTTTGTGCTCACTTGAACTCTTGCTGTCATTGCCAAGTTGTAGTGTAATCCCGATGTAAAGAAGTACGGAGGGACTGGGAAAATCTGTTCGTACGGACTTCTGTTCCATTACATTTTACCGTTTTTAGTTCCCCAAGCCTCGGCGCCACGTTAGAATTTTTGATATGTCTGAATTTTTTTTATTTTTGTCCGTCTGAGAAATACCGCTGCGCTAAAATCGGGATTTCACTTAATTTATTACATTCGCATGCTCCATTGGCTGAATCTTAACAAGAAACGTCAAGAAATTAAGAGATAATTGTTATCTGATATCTATTTTGACTTGCGCTTGTCTGTGTAAGTTTGTTTGGGTCTGATTACATGGCAATTTTCAGCCCGGGAGGAAAACTGTCGTCGTGTAATCGCAAATACCCTTTGAAAAAGATTTATATTGGAAGCTAAGCTGAAATCTCAGCGCTTCTGGTTAAGCCTGGTTTTCACTAGCTACGGAGTCGCTGTCGTAAGCGTTATGATCTAGTCGTAAGCAACGATCAAGTGTAAACTAGATTGTCGGAGTCTAGAGCAGAAAGGAAGCACTCGGAGTGACTGAAACTAGCAATGCTTCTGCTTCTAGATCGTAAGCGATGGAGTCATAAGCGCAGTCGGAAGAAAATGGAAACGTTCTGATTCTTCCGACTCCGATTTCGTCGTGCTCATGACTCCGCTTAAAACTCCGATTTTCTATTTTCACTAGAACGTAAGGGTTCTTACGCGTACGACCCCACTATAAAAGATGACGAATTTTGCTGCGATTACATTGGGAACCTCAACCCGGGTTGAAATTTCAGCATTTCAGCCCGTCTTTTTATGGACATTTGTTCTGAAAGCCGAGCTGAAAGTCAACCCAGTTAATCGGACTAAAATTTCAGCCCGGCTGAAAATGGCCGTGTAACATGGCAGATTGCTGCTTGTTTTCTAATTGGTGTTTGGTGTTGCATATGGATAAGGACTTTCGACCACGATGTGTTACAGTATGTGTTTAAATAACTTGGTCAAAACCCGTTTAGGAAACGGATGATCACAACTTCATGGAAAACAACAATAAATGTGATTAGTAAAAATCTACTAGTATACTAATGCAAATGCCGCAATCTGATTGGCTGAGCTACTACACACTATTTAAACAATAGAGTGTTTCTGTCGAGGAACTATCGGCTAATAGTTGCCCTGCGGAAATTTGATGTTCTTAAAACAACAATAAATGTGATTAGTAAAAATCTACTAGTATACTAATGCAAATGCCGCAATCTGATTGGCTGAGCTACAACACACTATTTAAACAATAGAGTGTTTCTGTCGAGGACTATCGGCTAACAAATATTTGCTAGCTTTAAGAACATCAAATTTCCAAGGGGCAACTATCAGACCGATAGTTCCGAGACAGGAACACTATATTGTCTTTATTGTTCCCCACTAAATTATCTTCCGCGCGCACATTCACAAGATTTTGCTGCAAGCCGATATGTACGAATAAACGAAAATCAGACAAGAAACCCTCCAAATAGAGATCAATAAAATAGCGTTCGATTGTTTTTTTTTTTTAAACGAAAGCCCGTTTGTTTACAAAAAAATTTCAC
Organism: Blastomussa wellsi; assembly: GCA_947652115.1. Taxonomy (NCBI): domain Eukaryota; kingdom Metazoa; phylum Cnidaria; class Anthozoa; order Scleractinia; family Plerogyridae; genus Blastomussa; species Blastomussa wellsi. Next base: position 13,960,536 of record OX393567.1, read on the forward strand.
GGACGGGCACTATCCATCCGGGCATTTTACTCGGACGGGCACTATGCGCTGATAGTGCCCTCCGCGGATGAACACTATCGCGTCACGTGTTTAATTTAGACCAATGAGAATCGGAGAAAATTTAGTGGTGAACTATAACAGCCATTAGAGTGCAGTGGTTGAAAGTCGTCTTCAAAATGGCGACGTGTTCGCGCTTTAGCGAAGTTTCGCAGTAAGATTTAAACCTTTTTCACCGACACGTGACTCGTTTATTATGATTTTTACTAAAACAATTAGCCTCATAGAAATCTCGAGCTTATAATCTAATTGTTAAATAGAAATCTTCCTAAATTAACAATACTTTATCTCGGGTATCTTTCGGTTTTCATTTACGTTTTAAATGACAAACATTAGTATGAACGTCCGAAAATTATTGTAATTTTCTTGCCAAATAAATATTTATGAACACATTAAAACTTTCTCACTAGGACTGAATCTCCGTTACTACTTTCATATTTGTTTGTAACGCGCATTTGATCATATTCACATGGAGTTTGCACGATGTAAATGTTAATTATTATTATTCCTATTACTATTATTATTTAATCCTCTATTTCGACACCATTAGCCTTCGTAAAACACAAAAGTTCTGAACAACAAGGATCCAAGAAGCACTTCTAATACTTCGCACGATTTCCTCGAAATATTTTAGTGTGAAGACACATGGCCCAAAGCATGTTTCAGTTTTTCTATGACGCATTTTTTCTTTTTTCCTCCAGCAACTTTTTTGCGCGACTCCTTAGGGTCCCAGTCCTCGCGCACTTGGAGTGACGTATGTTTGTACGCAGCATCTTCTGAATCATCAGACGAGTCTGATCTGCTGGATGGGCTGTCCACACCATTAACAACATGACCATTCATAGGTAAATTGGGATTTGAACTAGCAGGGGATAACTGCGGTGATGTTCGAGGTGAATGACCATGTCTCGGTGTAAATGGAGGCTTGGTCCTACCAAAAGGTTTAGGTTTATATTTTAATGTCTCTGCCGCTAAGTAAAACTGTGCTTCATTTGGCTGAAGGAACCAGACTAACTGGTTCTTGTCGTCTGTGAACTCGATTACTTCTTCCTCGGCTGTGGAAATTTCCTGTGGAGACATAAGATATATGATTTCGTCCGTTAGAAGAGTTAGAATTCACAATATTTTTTCTGGCTAAAACTGATACGTTTCAGCAATATTTCATCAAAACTATCAGGTCTTTAACCCATCTAACACGCTAAAATGTGTTAATGATGTTGATGATAATTGCAAACTCTTCCACCATTTGCATTGTAATTAACTCTATCGAGCGTTTTTCGACTGCGCGTCGTGAAGCCAGTAATCACTGTGACTAATCACCATGAAGGACACAGACAAGCCAGTCAACCAATCAGAACTCGAAGCTAAAACAAGTAAACAGCGCGAAACGAACCGACTCACGGGGTCTTTTTGGTTTTACTTCCTTACGAGATAGTGGCGCGCGTAGCACTGCAAAACTAATGCACGCAAATTCGAACTACTTTCCACACTGAACTGAAATTCAACCTCTCTAAATGTACTCTTAGGATTTGTGTTACCTTGTTTACATCAATTGCCTCTTGGAAAACTCTCTTAGCTGCTTCAGCAATGCCCTAAAATGCAGAGAAAAGGCAACTTCTTTACAATGGGACATTTACCATGAACGACTAATTTGTATGGAATGCTTCATTTTTTCAAATGATTTCCACTAATAAATGGAAAATTAACTGTTGCTTACATCGAGTGTCCCTTCGTATTCGCTGCATACTTCCTTGCTGTTAACGTTCACTCTTGTCCCACCCTGATAGCTTACGTCGTATAAGCTGAACAAGGTTTCTCCATGATCCTCGTTAAATTGTTTGTGTTCCCAGGCACCCGTGTGCGGATCAAAGTGATACTGCAAGAAAACAATTAAAACTATCGCTAAAGCAGCTCATCAGATAACCACGTCCAGAGCATCATTACATAAATTGACAGACAAAGGTTTTAATTTTTAAAAACAAAACGACACACCTGAGTCGCATGCAGGCAAGGACAAGCAATTTAGTGTTGGTTTTTTACTAAAAGAAAGCGTGAACAGATTCAAAAGAATAGATTAATTTAGAATAGATTTAAAAGAAAGCTTTCCAATATTTGTCTTCCTATCCCATCTCGTGCGTCCTACTCTACCGCAACAAAATCGCCAAATTCATCATCCTTGATTGATGGTTTTCATTTACGATATTATTAAACCCTTGACCGAAAATTCTACAATTCGTGGTGACTGACCATTTTCGTTGCACAAACAAACCCAGTACTGACCTGCGGTAATAGTTTCCAGCCATGCGTAGCTACCATGTCGACAGCATTTAACACAAAATCTACTGTTCTGTCATTCATGAAATAAGGGAGACCCACTCTAGCAAAGCCAGGTCTGGACAGAAAAGAAAATTATAACCATTTCATCGGGCATTGTGGCGTATTTTGCGGGCTAAAATGGAGAATTCAGCGGGCTAAAAGAGCCCGCCGCGTGGACCAATCAGAAACAAGAAAGTGAAGATGCCAGCCAATCAGAATTGAAAACCATTCAACTGTTCGCGCCATTTTCTTGCTCTAAGCGTTAAACATGATCGAATTTCGAGGTTTTCTGGCAAGGTTCGTAAATATCTTTAGCCTGATTTTCGATCAAAAATAAACGCCGACTGACTGCCGGCAGCAGGTTCAAGATATCGCTTACTGTCTTTGATTGCTGTTCTCAATGCCCTCCCCTCCTCAGGGCTCGTTTTAGGCCTCGCCTTCGGCTCGGGCTAAAATGAGCCTGAGTCGGGCCAAAAACATATTTACGCCCGCGAACATCAACTCTATTGCTATATCAGAAATAGTTCATTTTTGGCAAGAAGATAAAGTTAAAAAGCTAAGGGCATACTGGGGTACTACTTACTTCATTATTTCTAAGGGTTCCTTCAATAAGCCTCCTACATTGCCACTAAAACAAAACAACACAAAAGACATCCTTCAGTTTAAGACGTTTAAGAGTTCTGACTCTAAGTAATAGATACGTTAAGATTAACTTAGTTTAACTTCACTCACACACCTATCCAATCAAAGTAAGAATGTTGCCTGTTCAAGTTCGGTGTATCGACTCCAGTACAAAACAATATATAAACTGGAAGCAATCATGTATTGAAATTACAGCAAATCTAGGGAATCTATTACAGTCCCATTCTCTAGTTGAACTCAAAGCATTCAAAGCCTGTCAACAACAAATGAAGGGAACCATCCAATAGAATATGCACTCTAATTGGCAAGCAAACTCAAGCAATAAGTATAGCAGGCCAGCGTTTTGATATATTTCAACAAAAGTGATGAGCAAGTCGAAACTGACATCAGTTATTCAACTTCTCAGTAGCCGTGTTTCATTTCAGTAGCATGCTATTGTCGGAATCTTAGAACCCTAAGGCGATGCACATTTGTTCTACTGTAATACTGAACTGAGTGACAATTGAAGCTGAATTTAACAATTACAAGCAATATGATTTAGATTTAAACGATTTTCTTAAGAGAAAAGAAAAAAAGTAGGCGTACCCAGAAAATAAATTTACTGATGGCGCTATATAGAATCTTTTTAAAATGAAGTGGAAAGTTTGCTTACTTTTCGTGCTTTTCTAGAAACCATGTAAATTTTCTAGCCATCGATTCGTTAAGACCAAGCAGATCCTGCAAGTATAAGCAGAGTGAAAGAAAAATATTAGATCAGGCTCCTTAGATCTAGAAGAAACGTAACAATCTTTATTTTTGAACGATAACACGTCGAAAAGATACTAATTATAAAACCACGGTAAACTGCTACCCCCGGCAAGGAGAAGATTAAAACAGAAAAAAAAAATAAGATAAAATAAAATACATAAAGAAGACAAGGAGAATATATTTGTCCAATATTTCGGTTGTAAAACAAACCTTCTGCGGGGGCAAAACGAAAATGAATACAAACAAAAATGACCGTTACGTATAGGAGCTTTGAAATATAACATTAGTCGGAGATTATGACAGGTTAAAAATAATCTAAATGTCGCTAAATGTCATTGGTCATGTCTATTTATACCATGAGGTTCAAGTGTCATTGCCATAGCCATAAGATCGGCCTCGCGAGCTTTTCTTACAGAGTCGCGCTTGTTGCGTATGATTTCCAAGGGAATGAGTTGAAGATCGTCGACGGAGTGGTCATGTTAGTTAAAATGCGCTGAACAGGCCTAGGAGTAGGCTTGATTAGTTGACGGTGATTTTGGATGATTTGATGATTTTGTAAAATCGGGCAAATATATTCTCCTTGTTTTTATTTTTCATTTTGTTTTTATCTTATTTCTGTTTCAATCTCTTTTACTTGCCGTGGGATCAGTTTACCGTTTCTTACTTAGTATCTGAAGATTTTTACTGATCGGGGACTCATCATTGGTTTGTCATCAGGGTCAGCCTTGTGTCCCGTGGTCTTGCCTATATTAGAACTTTTCACGTCGAAAAGACTGATGATTTTCTTTGACTCAACATCAGGTTCGAAAAACATGAAATATCTGTGTATTAGTATGCAGACTTTACTTAAGTGTAGTGGTGGACGAGAAGGTTTCATTAGAAAAATTAGGAAATTAGCAATCAATAGGTTGCATGCTGCATGCAGGCTAAAGAATCTGTCACTTTTGGTACGATTCTCAAACGGCTCATTTCTTGTTTTTCTCATTCCATTGCGTGATAGCAAGTGCTTCGTTTTTAGCCTCTGAAACTCGTAGTTAAGTAAATTAAGCTCCCGCATATTTCGGATGTTAAGTTACATGGTATGACTTGCCTGCGCATAAGGTCCTGCGCATGCGCATCCTCCACGAGCCTGGATGCCATAGAGATCATTCAGAAGCACAGAAACAAAGTTATGATGCACAAGTTTACCACTGTCCTGGTGGTAGATTAGTATGGATAAAATTGGCAGTCGAGTTGCGGTGTCGTTTCCTAGTATTGCTATGTTTGGGTTGTCGCCTAACGCTTCAAACGCTTTCCTAGAAAGTAAATAAATAACTATATTTTGAAAGGAAGCTGGTTCTTGTGTGGGTCCTGAGACTATCCAGGTGGAATTCAGAAATGTTTATTTAAGAGGGAGGAAAACAGAAGAACCCGGAGAAGAACCGTCGGAGCAAGGACGAAAAGCAACAACGGACTCGATCGATATATGAGACGTCACACACTGGTTGGAAGTGAGCGCTCTCACCACGGGGCTCTACCTACTCCCCAGTAAAGAGAAATAACAGGCCATCAATACGCCAAGCCGGCCGGACATATCACTTAGGTTAAACTGTTATCATTCAGATTCTCTTCGCAAACTTTATAAGTTAATTTGAAATAGCACAAAACAGATTACATTACCTAAACGCCTAAAGAACTGAAAGAAACTTACTTGCAAAGCTCTTCTTCTCTTTCTTCAATCTTTGTCGTACCAACAGCCTCAAATAAGATATGAAATGACAGTTCAATAAATAATTCGAAATAAATCAATGCAGTTTATAAATTAGTCTTCGTCTTTTCTACACTTCAACACTGCTTGAGCTTTATATAAAATCGGTCAATTATATGTCAGGCGAAGACGTGACCTTCTTGCATTAGTCGAACCTCAAGGATCTCCTATGTTCTGTTAACTAATCATGGACCATTCTCAAATAAATAAAACAGAAAAGAAAATGATAGTTTTTCATTATACAAAGTAACAGTATAATATCTTGTCTGTTGGAAGATCATACCAGATGTATCGACTGACTATATCTCAAGTTGGAAGACCATACAAGGCTCGTCGTATTGACAGATTATATCTAGCCCGTATTGACTGACTATATATGAACTAATTAAGTTGGAAGATCATTGACTGACTATATCTCACCTGTTTACCAGCCCGTATTAACTGACTAATGTACTAAATCTCACCTGTTTAATTTGGAAGATCGTACCAGCTCGTATTTACTGACTATATCTCACCTGTTTAAGTTGGAAGACCATACCAGCCCGTATTGACCCCACAATAGCTGGTGTTCCACCTTCTTCTCTTTCTTCGATGTCTTTCAAATACAAATGCGTGTCACGTGTCACCTGATAAAGGAGAAAAGAAGACGTTTAGGATACAAAAACTCGATTGGCGCTTTTGGAATTCGATCTTCCCTTGTGAGATAAGAAAACCTTCGTCAAACTATTAGTTACTTAGGGGTTCGGGAACATTACGTGATGCTTTATAACGAGCATTGAAAGCCTGAATCCAGACGATTTGAACATGTGTGACCGCTGACAGATCCGACAGCACACTGACTGGTACTACTGGCAGTCGTTAATCGAAGTTCTATCCCTAAGGGCCTCCCAAAGGCTTAATTTTGTCGTGCAACAGCAAAGTGGCAGTCCATGTGTGATTAGATCACTCACAATGAGCAGTTAGTTACATTTTGAACTATGATCGCTGTCTGCTATTTCTCGTTAATCGAGCAGACTATCTTCATATTTGGGAGGCATGGTGGCTGGACTCTGGATCGGACGGTCCAGGGTCGAGCCTCGGCCGGGGCACTGCGTTGTGATCTTGGGCAAGAAACTTTGCTCTCACAGTGCCTCTCTCCACCAAGGTGTATAAATGGGTACTGTTTCAAGATACGCGAACTTCCGGTGTTCGCCATAGTTTCCGGTTTGTATAAACTGTCAATCAAATAAACGTGGTTTAGCTTTTCTCAAAAATGGCGTGTTCTCTGTGAAACACAAACAGGAACCGGCGAAATAATGCTAGGCGGTTAACCCTGCGATGGACTAGCATCCCATCCAAGGGGAGTAGAAATATTCCTAGCTGCTTAATGCTACAGAAACCGGGATAAGCTCCGGCAGTATGGGCCTCTGGGAAAGAGGCTTTACCTATCTTCACATTTGGAATTTCTGTCTTTCGAAAAAGAACAACTTACAAATAGCACTGTTCCGCCTCCACAACCGCCTGGGACTGGGTTCTTGAACACACTTTTCTTAGCAATGAGCAAACCTGAAAAAGCAGTTGAGGACGGCGAGATTAGTATAAGTCACGTGACTCGAATCGGACAACCAAATATTTGCATAAGCTAACCTGGAGTACCAGTCCCTCCAACAAACTTATGAGGAGAAAGAAAAACCGCATCTTTATACCTGCGACATAATACAAACAAATTTAAAACGTCGAAACGTGAAAAAAACGAGAACTAACAACACCTAATCTTCACTATTTCCACAATGGCTACAAACGGATCATGATTTGGAACATTTTTCACTCCGTGGAAGTTTTCAAATGTGAAAATCTTGCCTTGGGCATGCCGCATTAAAAAAATGTTAGTTTTAGTCTTCTATCTTATATAGAAAACTCAGGCTTGTAATCATCGTCAAGGTGACGTCAAAAATGACCTGCCCTTGCCGAGAACAAGGATACCAAAGTATAAGAAAGTGCTTGTTCAGTAAATTGGTTTGAAAAAGTTGAGATCGTCTTGTATTACAACTCGTGGTGTCAGCCTTTTTCAGCTTAGTCAAGAAAAGCCAAACTAAATTTTTCGTCATATACTGGAACATTTCTACGTCGGAACACAAGGAGAAAGCAAATGTTTCTTTCTATCAATGCTCAATGGATTAATCCAGCTTCCCTCACCCATTCGGTGTTGGATTCATGTCGATCTTGAGGTAAGGACCGGCTGACGCATAATCCCAGAAAGATAAGGCGCCATATTTGTGACAAAGTTCAGCTACAGCCGCAGTGTCTGTCAGGATTCCAGTCACATTTGAAGCCGCTGAAAATGCCACGTAAATGGAGTACTTTGCGGAGCGATATTTCTACAACAAGAACAAAATTGGAACTGGAAAAACAGATATTAGATGTTACACCAATTTCATCCTTTTTTGAACTTCCAACAAAAACGCGAGAAAGAAACTTGTACAGTTTAATAGCCCACCCTCACCTGTTGATATGCTCCACTGTGAAGTGGAATATGAAGCACTATCAAGCGGCACTCTGTCTTGCTGAGATGATGTTCTTTATCGCAGTTGAAGGCTGTAAGATTTTTCAGGGAACCCAGCAAACTCTTTTCATGTGCATTTTGTACCGTTTTGATAAAATATTACCTGTAGATTTGCCTCAAGCGTGTCCATATCCACTGTTCCTTCATCATTGTCATTTATTCGGACAATCTGCAGACATGATTAAGACGGACCGTGAGCCCGGTGTAATCCTTGACACAGTTACGCTACAGCGGGGGAATGGTGAATACAATTCATTTTCTTGCAACTGAAACGTTCTTTTCCATTGGACGACAATGTACCAGTCATATGACACGTCTGCAGCCAACTGGGCCAGCGGCCATTGATGTTCTCGGTTATGATTTACCCTCAGGATTGCGGGAGTGGTGAACACTTCCAGTGCTTACAATGTTATCATTGTTACTTTGGTTACTGATGATGAATTTTAAAATGAGGGTGAAGTCTGTAGTATATAGTGCCACTTGCTTTAGAGAGAACATCAGAAAATGAATCTGCCTCACCTTTGCTCCAGTTTCCTTCCACGGCAGAATATTTGAGTGATGTTCAAAAGGGCCAACAAATACAACCTGAAACAAAGGAAACGTTTTTGTATTTAATTGCTACACTGCATGCGTTAGCTCAATAAAGCAGTTTTCACTTCGGTGTCGAAAGTAATTCTGCTTTTGCTTTGGTTTTGCATTACTTCGCTTGGCGATTGGTTCAAAAATCCCGCGCCACTTTTTCAACCAATCAGAAGTAAAACCAAAACCAATTGTGACTCAAACGCGCATGCTTTCCCACGCTTTGTGTCAGCTGCGCGTAATTACTTCGAGTTTTGATTGGCTTAATAGATTGTCCGCGTTCTTTGTGATTAGGCAGAGAAATTACTTTGGTCAAAATGCTTTGGTTTTGATTTTACGGCACTCAATTCAAATTCGCTCTAAAATGATGACTGTGGTACTTACATGTTTCTCGTGTTTCCTTTCCTCCAGTTGAAGAGCATGAATTAACTTGTGAATGGCACTTGTTGTGCCACTTCCTGTAAACACCACCACATCTTCATCTGTAGCATTGACACAGTTTTTGATGATAGTACTACAGTGACAAACAATACAAAAATAGTTGGACGTCAACCTGCTTAATTTCTTTTAACAAGTTAAAACTAATCTGGCTTCTTTTGTCATGTTAAAGCCGCCATAAAGCAAGTACGTAATGATTACACCTGCGTCAACCATATTGCTCACTTTGCACAAAACCACTGCTTTTCGGACACTTTCGTACCGAAGAACAGCGGAAAAAGGAACAATGTGTCCTCTAGCATTAAGACAAGATGTATCTGGAAAGTATTTTATTTAAGTATAGCTCGTTGGTCAATTAAGATGCACCTCGCACTGACGCTTGTGTATAAAATTTCTCAATCTTCCACAATCTTAAAAACTGTGCCCGCCTATGTCCCTTAACCTCTTTGTCTTACCGTGCCTCTCGCCTGAATTTTGTCGTCTGTCGTGACGTCACACTTGTTGTTGTATGGGTGTTGGCGTAAAATGGGTAAACGTAGTCCCGGATATAGTTCTCGATAAACCTGAGAGGCCTGGTGAAGAAGGCAATACAAGTTAAATTCTAATTGGCCCATCATTAACAGAGACCCAGGGGCAAAAACGGAGCGACGAAAATTTCATTTCCAAATGGCTCTGCAAATGCTGGTTCCCGATTGGGCAGAACAATCCTTTGTATTATTCTGTTCACTCAGCGAGGAGTAAATTTGCAATCACTTGGTGAGGTCTGGCACGACGGTTGTCGTGTCCACGATGCTGATATCCCTTTCCTAAACGGTTGCTGCCATTTTTAACGGTCGATGTCGCAGTCATAATTGGTAACCAAGCTTTTCAGAATGGATGATGCTATATCTGCTCCAGTTTATTAGGCCTGGACTAGGTCGAAACTGGTTAAAATTTGGTGATAGACTAATGCACCCTCACGAAATGCTTAATTGTTCACTTTTTGCGGCTAGCTTTTATTTGTTGGCCATAGGCGTACAAGCCGGGGGGGGGGGGGGGGTAGGCTGCAGGCCCCCAGTTTCAAAAATTTTCTACATTTTTCGGGAAAAACGTTCAGGATTCGGGCAATAACAGTTACATTTTATGGGCGGTTGTATACTAATTTAATGCCAACGCATTCAGAAATTGTGCATTTTTTTCGGGCATGGAGGTTATCAACCATGCGAAGGAAACTTTCATTTTAATTTACATCATAGAGCAGAAAAAAGTCAGGAAATAGTTTCGGATGTCAAAAATGATGATATTTCAAGATCCACTGGGAAAATTTCGTTGGAACCGATTAGAGGTATCGTAAATAGGTGCTTTTGTCGTCAGAATTTTGCCGCGTTTACTTCGATTTGCTCCGTGTAACTGGCCCTGGGTCTCAGAGGTATGTTTGAGAGAGAGATTGCCGATCATACTTTTTTTTAACTCGTGACGCCGTGCTAATAAAGAAAAGCTCTGCGCATTTCTGGGAATGGGTTTTTGCTCAGTTAAGAAGCTAAGTCTCGAGCAAAGTGTGCACAAGAAAACTGTAACCCGCAGTACAAGCAGACGCTTTTATATGTGTTTGAAGCAGGGGGAGGGGTTAGAAACTCCCTTTTTGAAAGTACTTGTGATACTGATGCCGGGCAACCGATTGTGCGCAATGGAGATAGAATGATTGCTTAAGGTATCGTGAATTGAGTACAATGTTTATGAAGCTTGACAAAGTTCTTTTTAGCTCAAAACACAATAGCTGTTTACTTCTGCAACTAAACAATAGACGCTTCTCTGTTACGTAATTTATGCATAAAGTTTAAGCGAAAAACAAAAGATTGTGCCGGGTCGACATCCAACCTACTTTTTCACTTTTGATTGTTCTTTTATAAAGTTTGCCATTTTCCTCCATGCGGAAGGGAAAAGGAAAAACAGTGCTAACGGCTATCGGTGTCAAAAGTGAGGTTTTGCGAATTGTACTGAGCAAAAGAATCCCAATGATTCTGATATGATTCGCCATTTTGCTTTGGCTGAATGCGAATTCTGCCGCCGGGATCGATATTTTTCTTGTTAATCCAAGCCGCCACCGAGCCCTTCTCAGCAAAATGGCGAGAAATCCAGCTGAAAATGTAGACATGTTTCGGCGGCGTGAAACACCAGGCGAGAAATCCGTCACTGTTCGCATTCTACATGCTTGTATGCAATAATTTCGTAAAAACTTTTCGAGAAAAGCAAAGTATTGGAGGCACGGATCCAAAACTGGACAGAGCCAGTTTTGGATCTGTTTGGATCCGTTCCATGTAAACAGAAGGCCATTTGGACCCGTTTGGAACCGGTCCCGTTTACACATGCATAGCCTTAGCAACGACTTGACTGACACTTGATTCGCCCCGTTGCCCCGCACTGCTATACCTTCAAAGAAAAGTGCTGACTTTCTAATCCCCCCCCCTGGTTTGTAGTGAAAGTGATGATTTATACACATGAACTACTTCAGTCATGGGAAAATGAACGGTTTTCAGTCTCTTCTAAGCTTAATTATAACGAAAAAAAACGTTTTAAAAGTAAAAGTAATGTTGGGTGTATATGTAAAAACTGGAAATGGACGTTAATGGGAGAATATATACATAATAAGCGTTCTTGACGCATTTTCTTACTTTCCAGAGGCTGTGTAGTCACAATAAATAACTGAAAAAAGAAAAAGATACATCATTTAAATGTAAAGAAATTTAAGTTTCGTGTGATTATGCATGCCTGCATGTTAAAGGCAGTTTCACGGTTTTGCGGCCCATGTGCATTATAGCGTTATCCCATTAGATTCTATTGTTAAAGAAACAATCGCAAGTGTGCAAATGACTATTTCCGGAATATTACCTTTGAAACTTTCGCAGCCACTTCCGAAAACATTGCAATAGAGGCTAGGTGTTATTTCATTTTTTAATTTCTTTTGTTTGTTCCCCCGCCGATGCTCTAAGTACCTTGTTCACTTAATCAGTATCGCAAAAATCCAGGAAAACTCAGGCTACGTCCACACTGATCCGGATAAATTTGAAAACGCAACTTTTTTTCTCCGGATTGGCCTTCCGTCCACACTAAAACGGCGTTTTAAGTCACCGAAAACGGAACTTTTTGAAAGCGCTCTCCAAGGTGGATAAATTTGAAAACGCTGGCTAGGTGTGTTAGTGTGGACGGCGAAAACGGAACGTTTTGAAAACTCTGACATCAAAACAATCGAATAACGTTGCTCGGACAATGTGGGCATGTTCGTGCATGTATTAAGCGTTTCTTCCGAGGCAGCGTTTCAAAATCGATGGCGAAACAATTTGAAAACGGTATAATGTGGACAGAAAACATTTTATCCGCTTTCGAGGCGAAAACGCCGTTTTCAAATTTATCCGGCTTAGTGTGGACGTAGCCTCAAGCCCAAAAATAGTTTATGCACTTATATATGTATGTTTGAAACAAACATTTTTCGGAAATGTTAGCGACTTTTCGCAGAAAATGTGAAACTTAGTGCTGAACATCGAATTTATTGCTCACAACTCTAAACCGATTGGTTCATAGACCATAGAGTTGGGTGGGCTTGCACAAGCGCCGAACCATGAAACTGTCCTTTAAAAACAGCGAAAAAGCGCACGTTTCAGATGCCAATGACAGATCAGGGGGTCCACTGTAGAAACTGTTGAACAATCGGTATGACATACAATATGCAATTGAACCACCATAAGGCCGGATAGCAGACGAAGATACCAGTCAAAGAGGATTACAGTCATGACACTCCCGGGAAACACTTCATTCGGAGCCTCATCACCATATAATAACACAATAGCAAGGCTTCAATCGGACGTGTACAACCTCTTTCTCGGTCTTTCGATTTAACGTTTTCTTTTTCATGTAACTCGATAAATATAATTTTTAATGTACAAGTTAGACCTACACTACTGTAACTACTTGGGGGGGGGGGGGATGGGGGGCTTCTCTCTTCATGACTGTGAGAGATTCATGAGTCACCTAGGTCTGTTTTCAGTTCAGTGAAAATAGCTAGGCGAAGCAAAAAAACAGGCTACTCTCGCAGGAAGATGTGACAGTTTTGTAAAAAAACACTCAGCCCTTGGAAGATATTTTGACACAATTCCGGTCCTTCGTCTCTATCGAGCACCTACAATCTCAGAAGAAATTGTTGCGACACTTGAAACAGGAAGATATATTTCTTACTTCCCCTCTTCCCCTTTACAATGTTGTTTCATAAAAAAGAAACAAGCAATACCTCCAGATTGCTTCCTAATTTACAACATTGTTTCGGGGGTTGGGGGGGAGGCTTCTGTTTCATTGGCAAACGAGGTGTCCCAAGTTTTTCTCCTGGGATTGTAGCACCCAGTGCATGATGACCTTGTAAAATTTTGACAAGTGACTTTCCAGGTCCTTCTACAATTGCACAACCCAAGCTCTATAACACGCAGAAACATTACGTGCATACATGGCTCTTATGAACGTGCAGTGACAACAAAACTACCTCACGATAATTATGTCAAAACTAAAAACATGTAGCTTTCAAAGAATCTATAAAACGATCGACGAGTGGCCACGGAATCATGCTCCGGTTAAGTGAATTCTCTTTTAAATACGATTAATGATACTAAATAAAATACACCAATCGAAAATACGACAACAAGGGCATACGGGAGAAAAATTACAAACATTATAATTTACAGTGGCCCAGCTAAGCCTGATCAAGGTCTTATTCAACACCGGTGTACGCCACCAAGAGTAGCCATCAGGTTAAATCATATTTTTTCTTGCATAGTTTCCTATTTATTATACATATGAACGAAGCGTTCAAATACCTTTCTTTTCTCCATAAGGTCCTACAAATCTTGTGTTTCCCCCGATAATATTTTCTTCGATGAAATCAAATATCGGAAGCATTTACTTTTGGCTGCTTTGAATAATTTCTCTCGGTGTCTTTATACGCTAGAGAGGACAAGGAACACGTGAATTCATACTGGTGAAAATTGTAATTACCGGTTTGTTGAATAAAATTGAATATATTTTTACTGTTTTGCTTACCTGTAGATCGATTCTCTTTCTTGTTATGTTCCTCGCACGTTGTATGACTGATAACTTATGTCAAGGTATGCAAATAAAATCATGATATAACGCACGAATTCATTCATGCGTGATGGACTCCGCGTGCCTTTTTTAAATTAATTAAGTACCCCTGGTGTATCTTCAGGACGTCGGCTTTTCGATATTACTCTTTAAACAAAAGTTTTTGAAGTCGTTTCTTTCTTTTGTGTCCCTGAACCAATTTTAATTAATAATTCCTTAAAAAAGTGCAATATGCAATATTTTCTCAGAATACGGTCACGCGAGCGAACTGTTGCTAAATATGAATATCTCCTTCACTTTTCACCTGTTCCGACTTCTACTGGGTTGTCATTCAAATTTATCAAGCATTTCGTCCTGGCCATGGCTTGTGGCTTGTACATGTGGTTGGTGGCTAATTCTTGGAATAACTTCTAGAAGCAACTGACTCATGCAAGGATACACGCTGACCGGAAGTGCGTGGTTATCCTGTATTCGGCCAGGCTTTACGCACTCTTTTCCTTTTATAAGAACATCTAATTTTGGAGCTGAGGCTGAACGTTCTTATATTTTTTTGCGATTTGAGGCTGAAACATAATATTTCAATAAATTAATTGCTTGCTGATATGGTACCAAGTTGCTTGCACATACTTGCGCGACTTGCTCTGATGCCACGTGCGAGACAACATTGGCTAAATTTGGCTTTAGAAAAAGCATTGAACATAGAGGTTTGCAACGGGACATAACTTTACCAGATTTTGTGGCAAAAACGTTAGCCGTCCCCATCCCCCCATTTGAAAATCCACTCCGCGGACCCTGATCTCAGCCTGGGGAATGTTCTTAATACGTTCTTAAAGTGCCTATGAAATGAAAAAAACGAGCTATTGAAAAATAAGGCAACAAAACTCGAAAACGAAGATTCACACATACATATACTGAAACGAGTACTAATTAATCTGCTAATCTGTTCTTCTAATTATAACTGACAGTTCAACTTTGATTCTGAATTACCGGTGATTGTACACTGGCAAGGAACAAACACGATCAACATTATAGTCAACCTTAGTTGAAAAATTGGGAGGGGAGGGTGATTGCTTACTCGTCAGTCCTACACAACCACGTGAATCGTTACTGCGGAGCGAGCGCAACGAGCGAGCAGCAGTTATAATCAGAATGTATAACAAATCTGTGCAAAATCGAGATTTGACGGGATGCACTGCGTGGCGACCAGAGTGCACTGCGCGGCGACCATAATGCACTGCGCGGCGACCAGAATGCACTGTGCGGCCACCTGAATGCACCGCGCAGCGACCAGAATGCATTGCGCTCTGTTGGTACTTCGCTTTGGGGTAAAGAAGGGCAAACTGTCATCGGCCTTCTTTTCGGTGACCTTCGACCTTACGTGACTGTTAAAGAAGAAACGAAACCTGCAAAGTACCGCGAACGAGTTGACGTAGGATCCACGAGAGACCTAAGATAAACTGTAACACAAACATTACTGCAAGGCTGATACTACGTGAAAAAGTTGACTTTGCGAGACAAAAATACGACAGAAACCGATAAAGCAGGGTTGCAACCATGGACAGCTGTTTTGTTCTTGTTAGAACTCGTCAGTACGCTAAATGAAACCAGCTAGAAAGCCAGCCCAAATAAAATGGAGAACACCCGTACTCTGAACCCACCCGTCCCCCGAATCAAGCGCTGTCACATCACGTGCTTTAGGGAGCAAGAAGACAAGTGTCACATTGAAGTCTCGCAAAGTCAAATGTAGATGTAGTATCAGTCTTGCAGTGTTATGTTTGACAAAAAAAACAGTTCAATCTCCATTCGGGCCTCCTGGAGAAGGTTCAGTTAGATTCCGCCACTCTCGGTGGAAGAAGTACACTCTGATATTAGAAAACGGAACAAACTTATCCGACTAGCGGATAAGTCTGCTGCCGGCTGGGATTTGGTCAAGGAGTACTTATGGGACGAATTGGCAAGTGGGTCAGAGGACGAGAAGCGCATTCGTCATGCAGAGAAAAGAGCCCTTCGCAAACGTAAAGATCGTCAGCAACATAAAACGAAGTCTACAGTCAAGCAGTTTCACCCTTCTGCCACCGGCACTTCATTCGTTGGCCAACGTCAACCCAACTTCAGGTCCAATTCTCGTTCCTTCACACCTTTTGGCAAAGCAAAGCCTGGCGATACTTGCTTCGCGTGTGATCAACAAGGTCATTGGAGGTCCGAGTGTCGGACTTTAATTCACAGCTCAGTTCCTCAAGTTCTGGTCAATCAAATTCTGTTTTTCCCTCGAGCGTTGGAGGTAAATAAGAGCCAACCCGCGAACTTGTCGTACGAGTTAAGTATTTATTTTGTTTATAATACGTAGTAGTTATGTATCTTTCCAATTAATAATTTTTTAGAGAAAGAGATTCCATTTTATTAGTCGGTTTTGATTATGATCGCAAGCTATTTGAATTCGAACAGAGCTCTGCATTGCCTGTACTAAGGGTAGACTTAGGAACAAACTTGATTATTGCTTTACTATTGGCGCCAATAACTTAACTAGTCACTGATACTACCAAATTACGTTATCGTATCCTATTCATCAGTACACCTTGTAGGGCGCTTTTTCATAACAATATGTCAGTTTTGGACATAAGCGTACGGGCAATTTTTTGCCAGGGGGGCTGTGAACGATTTGCCCAAAAAATTCTCTTAAGTTGCCTTGTCCAAATTTCTCTTGCTGCCCAAAAATTCTGAATTATCCAAAATTTTTGGGGGGCGGGCTGCAGCCCCCCCCCCCGTCCCCCCGTCTTTTATCGAGTCGGCTATATCCGAATTAGTTAGCAATCACTCAGTTGTCGAGGTGCCTTTTGTCCCTCACGTCACGTCTCCATACAATCGTCAGGCAAGAAAAATCTCATTCTCGATTTGAGGCATGTCAACCACTGAGTTTGTTTGGAAACAAATGTTCAAGTGCGAAGATTGGAGAGTTTTGATATTTTATGTCAATAAGGGTGATTCCTGTTTAGCTTTGATCTTTTGATCTTTGGTTATCATCATTACGGTATTTTCCCTGGTCATCACAATTTTTGGGGTTTTTCCAGATTTTTTGCCGGTACTGCCAAATATTTTTGCTTTACTGTTCTTCCTTTAGGTCTTAGTTCGGGACCATATATTTTTACCAAGTTCCTCAGACCGCTTGTTAAGTTTATGAGGTGTCAAGGGGCACTGTGACCACTGTCACAGGGGTTTTGCTGTTTTCAGTTTCATTCGTTGCTAAAAACATTACCTGGTACCTTAACTCGTGCTGAAAATGCGTCTGATGGACTAACAGGAAGATATCAAACGAATTGTGCTTCAGAGAGCAACCCATAATGAATTTCTGGCGATATTTTCAACGAACGGCTCTAGAATTTGAAAAAAACTGGCTAGCTTTTTTCAAATTTCAATCCATTTCCATCCTTGTCGTGCTAAGTCATTGGCGGCAATAAACGGTTTCAGTGTCCTAGGTAACAAAACTACACCATTATTTTGCGGTTTCCATTGATGCAAGAACAAGTATTTCAGCATTTTAAAATGAGTTGCCAAAGGGCATTCGTTGTTTGTCCAAACATTTAAGTAATGCAGGGTTTGTGGCTAATTCCACTAAATCGATATGGGAACCTACCAGTTACTTGTATGGTTGGGTTTGAACTGGAATCTTGTTTCTGGCTCTATTTCTATATTTAACCGAAGGGCATATTTCCACTTTCACTGCATTTTTAGACCAATTTTTTCAATCGGCTCCGTATGTCACGGCTCGGAATTGCGCCTCGATCGCAGGTCATGTTATGTCCATTTCGCCGATCTTTGGTAATTTGACTCGTCTTATCGGGCTTCATAACGATTGTCTTTCATAGTTTTTTGTCTGGAAAAACTATATTGTTTGCCTTAATACTACAGCTATCTTGCCTTATCAGGCGCCCTTTTTACTTAGCTTTTCAGATGCCAGTAATGTGGCCTGTGGCGCTTATCTTGTGTGCATTAATGAAGTTTCCCATCGTATATGGAGTCCATGTGAGGGCATAGACCCGTACATGGAGAGAAATGCAGCTCTGCATTGCATTATTACTCGCAGAGATTTTCTCTATTTTCTGTTTCATCCCTATACTGTCACACCTTGTGGCGCCATCAGTACCTAATTTGCATAATAGAAAACACTTATGGCCGATATTCCACTTGTACCCAGTTCCTTTCGAATACTTGTACCCAGTTTATCCAGTCATCCGCCAGTTTGAAAAGCGGGGATGGCCCTGGGGATGAAGTCTACCGGTTTCCCGGATGTTAGTTTGGCCACGTGGCCTCAGACAAAACCAGCAAGCCAGCCACAAGATTTGCGACGGCTTAGTTCGGGTTTATACTTCATATATGCCCACACAAAAATAAAGTAGTTATTATATCGATTGAAGTTTCAATAACTCCTGCAAAGCTGGAAATCATTTTGTAAATTTTTCCACCGATATTCTGCAAAAGTTACTTAAGTTTTCAAAGGCCACACATTAATAGACAATTTACAACTTGTTCCACCGAATAACTTCAAGCCTTCAAAAGGACCTAAAGCAATCCAAAAATTTATTACCTATTTAAAACATTACAGCTTCTATGGTTTTCCTCTTGATTAATATTATCCAACACGACGCTATAGCATAGATAAATATAATAAGTACGTAGAGTATTTATCTTTTAGTACAAAAAAGCGAGATTAAAATTACCAATTGTTTTCAAAAATCGTCGCTTTTCATGTCACGTACTTTACACATTTGTAATTTCTAAAGAAACTGTGGTGCAACATATGGCAGTCTGCGGCCTTTCCCTTCACTAAGGAAGCACGGAAAGTCGCAAAACTCTAGAACAGAAATTTATTTTTCAAATCGGCACTCAATCCTCACGGTATCAACGAACGCTTTTCATTCAACTAATTTATTCCGTTGTTTTCACGTTACCAGGCACCAACCAATAGCGAAGCTCCATCTTTCTGTATATAAACAACATACGACTCACAATTCCTTGATTCGCTCCGACGAAGGGCTAAAGCTCGAAACGTCAGCTCTTGAATCTCTTTACGGTGGCCAATGCACATTATCAACCCAGTTGATAAAACTAAATTATACATATAGCTTACTTGCCAATGAAATCCTGAAAATATCGAAACGTATATTATTGTCGCTGTTTTCGTACTGGAAATATATTCACAAGCTTTCCAACCTCATCCCCAGGGCGCTTGGATGGGCGAGAAACCAAATGCTAAGGGAAAAGAGCCCTGGGAATGAGGTTGCAAGCTTATTGATCCGAACAGTATTTATGTCATTTATCCAATACATGATGTTCCCTTGAACAAAATCTGCCTATTAAACTTTTCTCTTCTACTTGACTAATTCTGGCTGTTCCTGGTAATGCGGGCTATATTATACAGAAAGGGCCATTTTAGTGGGTAGTGTAAACAGTATACTTATATACTGTATACTCTGATCTTATGATCCCCGTGAGGTGTGTCAACAAGTTGTCAGCGATAATACAAACAAAATTGACTCTAAAAGGCCTGATTCACACCAGCGACACGATGACATAACGGCAAGGTCATGCAAACGCAAACAATTATTTGATATAGTTTCAGTTTCGGAAAAGGACGACACACAGATTTCGTCCTTCCTTCCATACTATACGTTTCTATCTAGTAGAATATACGCTGGATTCTTTTCTTTACCGTACCCTGGAATATATTAAATTGCGTTCGCTATTGATATTGCAGGTTTAATTTACATGTATTTGTCGAAATCAGTTAGAATGAGATTCTTATCGAGCTGCAAGTATAGCAGCAACTTGGAGGAATACAGCAACAGCAACATTAACTTGTAACCAGGTTGCGGCGTTTTTGTTGCCGCCGGGCACTTTCTCGACTATAACTTTACCCACGTTCACACTTGGGTCGATCAATACGTTCCTGCTGAACTTCGGAATACGAAACACGAACTTTTTCTCTTCGTCATCGCGCTCAAATTTCGGGAATTTATCCGGCATAGCAGTGTACTCATCATCATCGATCATAACCTGAAAAAAGAACAAAATTTATTATATAAACAGCAGTGAAATACCAGGTGAACTTTCGCGCGAAAACATGATATCTTCACTTGTGAAGATAACATGTTATCTTCACATGTGAAGATGTGACCGTTGCTATGGTTATGTAATAAATCGCGCCTTTCGCAGAAAAAGTGAAAAGATTTGGAAGTTCATTGGTGTTTATATAACATTCGAAGAGAAATTTCGTATCTCCGCACGGCCATGTAATATCCTCTATATCTGGGGATTACTGCTAGCGACATCTGCTGATAATGTGTGTAAAATCAAATAGATATTTACGTAAAATTACAGTTCCCAACTTTACGCTACGAATTAAAGCTTGTTTAATAGTAGAGCAGCTTAAAACAGGCGACAATTATGCCAGCTTTAAGTTGGCTTTACACTACAGTAAAGTTTATCTTTTCATGCTGTGATACCCTTTTTGGGACAAAGGAAAACTTTTTCATACTATAGCGCTAATATCTAGTCCTGAAAATGAGCTAATGTTGACTGATGACTGGCTCAACCACAACAACAAAGCTACCAGACCTTCCCAAGGCTGATTTTGGAGCCTTCAAGAAAAAATCGCGATCCAAAAACAGAACAGCGGCAAAGCGCAAGACTGCGCGTACCTCTCAGAGAATGTTAGAAGTTCTAAAAACGGTAGCCCCAGGTAATAGACGTGGAGTCTGTGTCCACAATAAGTTTGTATCAAGCTAAATATTCTGACACTTTGATAAAGTCTTCATCATGATGATTTTTTTCTCAAAGGAAATAATGTTTCTGTTCAAAAGTAAAGCTTATTATTAATTTGTTTGTCAATTATTGTTAATTTCACTTGACTGAATACCTTATGTATTCCTGATACATGTACTTTTATTTGAAAAGCCCCATATTTCACTTATCGTGTTGCAACCAATGACAAATTTAAAAGATGCAAGGGCCGTTTAAAGTCTCGCGGTATTAAAATACTTAAAATCTCAAAAAATCGTAGCCCTCCCCTCAATGGCATTTTTTTTAAAAATGGCACTCCCCAAAGTCGAGCTAAAAAAATGGTAACCCTCCCCCCAAATATAGTGGCCCTCCCCACCCGCTAATAATGACTGGTCCCTTATATTGCTTCCTTCAACACTTCATGCTAGTCTCTCTGCTCATTTTAACTTGCCAACCTATTCCAATGATCACATGGCTGTAGCGGCTTTTTCTTTCTCCTGGAAAGTTTAGTTTTTTATCCGAAACGGTGGATAATTACCGCACTCTCTTCTATTTCTTGGGCAAGACACTTTACTCTCACAGTGCCTCTCTCCACCGAGGTGTATAAATGGGTACCGGCGAATTTACTGCTGGGGGGTAATCCTGCGATGGACTAGCATCCCATCCAGGGGGGAGTAAAAATACTCTCTGTCGCTTCATGCTACGGAAACCAGAGATAAGCGCCGGCCTGATGAGTCACTTAGGCTCGTATGCAGACAGTACCTTTACCTTCATAAATATAATGATCAAACGCTAACTTCAATCCTCATTTCCTTCTTTAAAAACACGTTCACTCATATTAATTTCGTCTTTGCCGCGTTGGGAATTGTTTGATGACAAATATTATAGATTTTCACTTTGACAGCACACGTCAATCATCTTACCCCTTTGTTTAGTAGCATTTCCGAGTCTCCACCTAAGTTATATATCTTGGGGCAGTCGTCATCATCGTTATCGTCGTCGTCATTATCATTTTTCTCGTCGTCGTCCTTATCATCCTTATCCTTACAGATTGGTTCTTTATCTGCCTTAATGCGGTCATCATCGTCGACCTCTTCTGGTGATTCTTTGCTTTTGATCTTAAGACTAAGATCCAGGTATTCACCAGCTTTGCCCTTGCTGCAGTCTGAAGGTGAATCGTCACAGAAATCCCATTTACTAATCTATGAAGAGAAAGCAAATACTTCAAATCATCGAAAGCCCTTTTCATTTCATCACAGCAGGAGTTATTTGATTTGTACCTTAATGTTGAACTTGACAGTTCCACTCTGCACAGCAAACGTCTCATTTCCAAAGGTGATGCTCCCAGCTCCCCGAAACAAGTAAACTATGATTTCAAGATTAGCCTTGGGGTCGGAAAGATAAGTTGATAAGTTCATGGTGATAACAGGGATTCCCTGGAAGTTGGATTGCTTGTCCACGTGACCAAACGTAAACTGCACATCATCAAAAGATTTTACAGAATGCTTGTCATCAACTTCATTTCCGTCTGAATCTTTTTCTTCAATTTCATCCACTTCAAATGACAGCAAGTCTTCATTATTATCACTGAAATCTTCATCATCGTCATCATCATCTTTGCCGTCGTTATCGTCATTACCGTCTTTGTCATCTTTATCCTTAATATCTTTGTCATCTGCGTCGTCTTTGTCGCCATCTTTGTCATCTTTGCCATTTGAATCGATATCTGTGCTGCCTTTATCCTCCTTGTCATCACTGTCGTCTTTCTCAGCACGGACAATCATGATTTTACCGGACCGAAGTACTCTGGCGGAGACATTGCTTGCACGAATTGTCTTCATGTCATCTTTGTCATCTTTATTGTTCGCAGCCTCGTCGGCAAAGCAAGAAACCAGAAACAAAGCTGTGAAATAAAAAAAAAACAGACTTAATCAGCGATTGACCTGTATTTGATCAGAATAATCGGAAACTGATAATTCTGCCATCGGACGTAAAATAATAGCCGTACATTATAAGCAATTATTTGTATTTGATCTTTTAGGATAGGGAAACAGTTATACTTATTTGTAGATGCTATGAGGAAACAGACATAGCTTTAGGAATGATCAGAGAACTGTTAAGCAGTGCTAACATTGTTCTTCAATATTTTACCCTGTTTTAGACCAAATATGTGCTTTTCAGCCTTAAAAAAGCGATACCTAGTTTTACTTCTAAGAATAGATTGAAAAAATTCCTTCTAACAGCCACACCGGTCCTGTGCCAGATCAGAATTCATATACTACACTCTATTTCTACCAAAATGGTCAAAATCGATACCTCTGTCATTTACAGCACGAAAGTAGAGATTTACGAAAAATCAAAAGTTGGCTTAAATCTTCTTAAAGTTGGTTATTCAACTTTACGCTATGACTTAAATCTTGTTAAAGTTTCTTAAAAACTTTAGGTCATTTACTCAAGCTTTAATTATGAGTGTAAAGCTGGCATAAAGATCAACTTTAAAAAAACGTAAAGGTGTCATAAAGCAACGTAAAACAGACGATTGCGCCAGCTTTAAGTTGGCTTTACACCGCAGTAAAGTTGTCTTTTCATGCTGTGATTTCTGACCAAACCATAAAATTATACCATTTGGTACCGCGCACAGCTGTATAGCCTCTATGAGGCATTAATACTTAGAGCTTCTCACACAGGACTATTTCGATACTCGAATTTATGTGATATTTTCTCCGTCTATGAAATGAGGTTATATTTTAAGTCAAGCCGTTTCAGTTTAACTTTAGCGTTCATCCAACATCACCTGAATGCCAGAAACTGAGAGCAATACAGCTAGGCAGGTGGAAATAAACCAACCATGACATTATCAACATCGACACTACTTGACAACAAGTGCTCCAGACCCTAAAGTCCTTATAGCTTCCAATTAACACCTATCACTATTAAACTCTCAACATTTGGTCACGAAATAACTTGCAAATTTCGCTGATTTCGCATTACGAGAATTTGTCCTGTACCGAACGTTAAGGCTGAGCTTGCGGTTGTAGTCTGCAAAAGAAGACAACATTTTTCGATCGTTTTCGCCAAATTAGGTCCGATATTCCTTGAAATTAAGCTTGAAATGAGAATTAAATTCTTTACATTTAGATATTTCAGACTGGAATCTGTTAATAGGTCTTAATACTGACATGTTTGGCTGCAATATACGGCACAAAAACGTCATTACTAATTATGACTTTAAGAGGGGCAAGGTACAAAAGTATAATTATTTACTGAACACAGTTGTATAATAGTTTATACTGTTCTGAAGCTATTTTCAAGACAGTGAATAAGCGAAGTAGAAGGACGCAACTTGAAAGACGAATTTCACTTTCTTACATAACGCGTGTGTTGTTTTCACTGATCTGTGATGTAATGAAGCCTTAGGTCTACGAAGAAAATGTTTAAGTACTGTGAAACTATAAATGTTGATTGCAATTAGAATCAGTGGTATACACGTTGGATTATCCACCAAATCCAGAAAAATGCGCACCGATGTCGCCCACATTTCGCTTCCAGGTTTCTTCATGATTTTGTTTTAATATCAAATCTTTTTAGTTCTATTTGCCTGCTCCAAATTAAAAAAAAAAATTATCTTTTCATATTCACCCAACGTGAGTTACCTAGAAGGTAATATATCGTCCACCGTATTTTATTCAGATGGACAACAAAATTGAAATATATTTAATATGATGGCAATTCCCCAACCGAAAATTTTCGTATACAAAACGAAGCGAATATATCGAGAATATACCTCAAGCGAGGAGCTTGTAAATGAGATCACATTAAAAACAGTTTAAAAGTGATTTGCAAGGCTTAGTGATCATAATTAGCTTATGTTGCTTTGAATAAAAGTGAACTCTAGCCAAGATACACTTACCGAAACACAGGAGTAGCAAACCATTGCAAATATGCTGAATAAACGCCATGACCACCAGCTCAGGCTTACACTAAGTGAAATGCAGCGAGCGATGGGAACACACCTTATATAACATTAGAACAACAGTAATTAATCACACTTTGTGTCATTTATTCAGCATGTGATATCAGTTGCTAGGCGTTTTAGTTTGTATGTCCGCATACTGATAATTTTGTCTCGCTGAATGGTATATTTGTGAACACTTGGATTAAGAGACTGGTTTTCAGTATGCCTCTAAGCAACTTCCATCAATGTTGATATTTTTAACTTTCATTCTAGGGGTATCTGGAACATATTTAGACCAAACCTTCTAATATTGTATATGTAAACAAAATTTAACATTTCATTTTTTTAGTATTTTACCGTACGGAGGATCGAAAGGATATAAAAAGATGCCATTTTTAAATTGTTTTTATAGTTTCAACTAAATGAAAATTAAGAAAAGTGTATAAAGCTTAAAAGCTATTACTTTTCCATCGTTTCCGTGTTTTGAGGCTTTCTCGTGTGTTTTCAAGATGACAAGTTTGGATAAACACTCATTGTTGCTAGGTGACGCGTGTGTTTGATCGTTATATTCTGAGAAAAACATTTAGATTAAAAGTCTCGCTAAATGTGGTGTTATCTCAAGTATATCTTCATACTCATATTGAGGAAATGTTTTGGCAAAAACTGAAGAATCCAGCGAGAGAAAAAAGGCTCTCACAAAAGATTTATATTGATAAAAATCTTAATTGAAGTGAATTTTCAACTCCAGGTTTCTTATAATCGCGTGACCAGCGAGGGGAGCTTTTAATTTGTCTTGCTAAATGGGCCGATATAAAGGTTTACTGGGAAACCAATCGTTAGTCACGGTTTAACTCGCGAGGTCCATACTAAAGTCCTGTAGTATTTCATATACTAATAAATGACGTTTTTCTCTTTTGAGATTGTAAATGTATTAATGTTCCAAATATTTCAGCTAGAAAGGGCCGAAACCGTTAAGTTTCCGTGCGTTTATGAAAAAAAAAACACATAATAATATAATATTTAGTCTTTATTAATGTTTATAATGTCATGGTTACCGTAATATTATAATCAAAAACTTTTCAAGACGCAAAACATGCCATTTATTTTTATTTTGTAAAACCCAGAATGTGATATTGGGGATTTCGTTAGAGTGCGTACCGTGATCGGATTATCAAAAAATCCGTTTCAAAGTAGATTAATGCTGTAACAGTGTTCCTATCTTTGCCTCAGTCTGTTTTCTTTGCTTTATCTATAAACTGTAATGTCTGCCACAGAGTGTGATCAAACATTCCAAATGTTCTACGTGTACTGCAAGAATACACGTTGTCTTGAGAGTTTTGTGAATGAACAATCTGGTTGCTATAGGAACATGTTTGTTTTCTATTCTTGATGATAATAACATCGGCGATGGTAGCTATCAATCGCCATTTGTAAGCTCGGCACGCGGAAATCATTATAAAAAGTGCTACATTAGCTTTAAACTGGGAAACATATTGTTCGTTGCCCAACGACCGACCGATCCAATTTTATCAAAGAAAAATATTCACTTCTCTGTTCCCGTGCATTTCTAAGCTATCATTTCTTACACGTTGACGTTGACGTTGACGTCTCGACAAGGCCTCCTTTAAATTTCACTGCTGACGAATTACAATTCTGGCTCCTACTCGACTCTTCACACCATTTACTACGGAACTTCGTTTTGTTATTGTTGTTGTTTTTTTTGGCCGGATCACTCACTTTCGCGAGAGAAGAAGCAATGGGAAGCGAAGCATTTTATTGGGATGGTCCAATAAAATTATAAAAGAAAGGAAGTTCATAATTATTTAGAACTTCACCATATTGTTTCTTCTATTAAATGTTTACCTAATGCAATATGACATCCTTCTCGATATTATCAACCTGTTCCGTTATTTCTTCAAGTCATTTCTCTCGACAGTGCTACGTGTTTACAGTGTTTCAGTTGCGTGATTGCCGTTACAGTCCTCATTTTGAATTGAGTTCTGGTTAGTGCGCTCGCATGTCATTTTTTTCTCTTAAGGCAGGGACAGCGGAGCGTATTTGAAAGTGGGGGGGAGGGGGGGGGGTGGTGGGGGGACTTGAAAATGAGCGCCGGTGGCGCAACTTTTCTAGGGGGGGTCTGGGTTAGTAGTTAGTACGCACTGGTTGTAACTCTAACACTAGACCTCAAAGGCGTTTTGTCAAAATCTATTTTCACAATAAAGGAATAGATAAGGTAAATTTAACAAATATTTTTCATAACAAATTAACTAGTTAAATCTAAAGTACCCATTTATTTTCAGGAGCAGGATCCCCACTAATAAATTATCGATACACCAGAAATATTTCTATAAGTGTGTTTAATTATAATCAAACACTACAGAACATTGATTTAAATGATTTTAATACTGCAACTTCATCGTGCGACTGCGAATCTTCCGCCTTTCGTTACGAACCTCATGGCCATGTTATAACCGGTGACCTGCGTATTGTTCAGAACAGAAGACTTAGACGCCTACTCGAGAAAGGACCGAAATACAGAGAGCAGAGTACAATCGATTGGAACGTTAATAAGAAGATCTTAACAACGGCTGTAGATGATTACAGCAAGAAATGGAGTAAACGAGAAGGTTCCCACGTGTCAGCATTGGAGGAATGGTCCGAGACAGTAAAACTCATCATCAATAAGAGAATCAACACCTTACAGCGTCGCAAATTTTCTTGTAGTCCTAAATTCTTAGACGACAGTCACGTCAAGGCGTATTTGAATGAGCTACACGAAAAGGACGTTCTAGTCCCTGCTGATAAATCTGGAAACAACATCATTTTTGTTTGCAAGTATTATTATGTGCAAACTCTAATGGAAGAACTTGGAATTAATTCTAGCACTACCATCAACTCTACATATGAAGCTCAAGACGTCGCAGCTTATGAAGTTATACGGAACACACAACAACTTTAGACGACTTATTCAACATCACATTACATCAGAAGGAGACAAATGTGCCTGTATTGGATACCTAAGCTTCACAAAACACCATACAAAGCACGCTTTATTGCAGGATCAAGTTCTTGTACCACTACTAAACTATCTAAATTAATTACTAATTGCCTCAAACTAGTTAAAAATCATTGTCATGCTTATTGTAAAACTATTCTATAAAGAGGGGGTAAGTTTCTAAAGAAACTGTGGTGCTGCGTCGGTGGGAAGTATAACAATATAATTTGGTTTTATCAACTGGGTTGATAATGTCAATTGGCCACCGTAAAGAGATTCAAGAGCTGACGTTTCAAGCGTTAGCCCTTCGTCGGAGCCAAACGAAGGGTCCGACGAAGGGCTAACGCTCGAAACGTCAGCTCTTGAATCTCTTTACGGTGGCCAATTGACATTATCAACCCAGTTGATAAAACCAAATTATATTATTCTATAAAGAACAGGTATTAACAGCATGTGGATCATCAACAACTCACTGGATGTACTTCGCACTTTGCAAAACAAACAACTTTTGCTAAACAAGTTAAGCACTTGGGACTTTTCAACTCTACTTATATACAAGCCTACCGCACGCCAAACTTAAACTTCAACTGCATGATCTACTGGAAAGAGTTTTTAGCACCAGCTAGAGGAAAGAGTTTCATTGCAACCAATAACTACCACACTTTCTGGAAGAATGATAAGAAGTCGTCGAAATACAGTTACTTTTCTTGTAGAGAACTTTGCTGTGCTATTGACTTTCTTATCGACAACATCTACGTCCGTTTCGGAAACTCAGGTTTTCGGCAAGTTATTGGTATACCGATGGGCACTAACAGTGCGCCTTTATTGGCTGATCTCTTTCTCCACACTTTCGAGTACGACTTCATGCTAAAAACTAGACAACAAGACATGTCAAAGGTCGCAACATTCAGCAATACCTTTCGCTATATCGACGATTTATTCAGCGTCAACAATGCGAATTTTGGAATTTGTATCCACGAAATTTACCCGTCAGAACTGGAACTGAAAAACACTACCGTGGCTTCTGTTCAAATGAAGTGTGTTATCTTGACATTAAGATCATTCAGGGAGACGACAACACGCCTTGTCGTATAAGTGTCTACGACAAGAGAGATGACTACTCCTTCCGGATTGTAAACATTCCTCATATGGACAGCAACATCCCAGCCAATCCGGCCTATGGTGTTTACATATCTCAATTGGTGCGATATGCTAGAATTTGCTCATCCAAATTGGACTTTATAGACAGGCTTCGTAGTCTTTCTTCACGTCTTCATCACCAAGGCTTCAACACTACTGCGCTTTTCAAATCGTTTAATAGATTCTTCAAGCGTCACGGTGAAATCATTCGCGTTAAATATGACATTACACTTCGGGAATTGAGATCAGCGGTTTGTGATTGAGAACCAGCAACGTATCCTTTGCTTGTTTGTAATTGTTACTTCGTCTTTGTAACTCTAATTCATTTATTCGCGCTGCTTCCGGGTCCTTCATTTGGATTTGAAGGCGCGCGCGCGTATTTTCGTATGTGGTGCGCGTGTTTGGTTTATTTAGTTGACGTGTATGCTTAGTTCGCAATTTAACGGTTTAATTTATTTTTCGTTGTTTTCCTTATTACTTTTTCTTGTCAGTAACTGTGCTCACATCGTGGGTGGCTCCACCTGAAATGTTCTGCAATTGGTATAGGATTTAATGGAGCTGAAACCAGTTGTGGAATTACAAGTATTTTAGGCATCCTACTGATGAACGGTTATGGAAATTAGATTTCTTTTACAGGAGCCAACATTGAGATTGTGGTCTGTGGCCTTTGAATTGCATTATTACTCAAGGTAAAATATACATTTTGTCACATCAGGCTTCACTGCAGGGAAACGCTTTCCAATAAACATTACTGTGACAGTTTGGATACGTAATTGAATTACTAGAAAATTGGTGGGTGTAAATGCAAAAATCTGGGCTCTTATCCTCTTTCCTTTTCTCTTTCGCGTTTTTCCTCATTCGCCATCCCTCCCCCACCACCTGCGAGCAGGCTCCGGCTAGACGGGGGTGGGTCGGGGTCGTCTGGGCATCCCCGACCCACCCCTGGAGCCTGTTCACAGGCTAACCTCAGCGAGACTCCAAGAGAAATGGAGGGAATGTAGGCGAGATTTTCGTTACCAACCGGTTATCGCGCTTTAAGAAATCTTTTAAAATCGTCCGCCGCCATTCCGGTTTGTTGAGTCATGACATCATTCGCGCCCTACAGCGCCCTGCTTGGTAGTTCGTTTTTCCCCTACCCCTCCCTGACGACAAAAAACTGGACTGGAATGGCGGCGCGGTGTGTCCCAACATTGCCAAGCATTTTGCGCAGTAAATGTTTATACTGATCTCATAGCTTTGCCTTTTGAAATGATGACCAACAGACTTAATCGCATAGTACATTTTCCTTTATGTTGTGATGTGGCTAAAAATGGAAGAACTCCTTCTAATTCATTCCGAAGGTTTTACACGTGCTTTCAGCGTCAGAACGAACCAAAGCAGTTTACAATTAATAACAGAAACTGTCTTGTTAAGACAAGAGGCTTCACGCAAACCGCTAGGAGGAATAATCAGACTTTACCAAGTGATTTTGGTGCACACTTACCAAGTTTAAAGCAGATGGAGCATTTCTTGTCAAGCCGTAAAGTTTTGTTTCAGCAAGGTCATACATCACTGATAGCAAATTGCCCATTTTGTGCTACCAAGGAGGAGGGAACAGACAAGGCGAAAGCTTTCACACTGTACATCAACAAGACTACTGGAAGTCATTTTTGCAACAACTGTGGCTCATCAGGAACTTGGAGGCAATTTAAGGTACATATAATATATTTATGCACACTCGCTCCCCCTCACGGGTGGGGGTAGGCATGAATAGATTGTGCTCTGCAACTTTTGAGCAACTTTTAGCATTTTCAGCAACTTTTTATACTGCAAGCAGCCTAGAGAAGCTTTTTAGTGCAGAGTGCGCTATTGGAATGATGTGTTGTGGGCTGTCGTCTTCTAACTCACTAAGTCACTAACGCTATAATGCGCTAATGTGTAAACTTTAATGTTTGTTTAATTAATTAATACCAATTAATTAATTTGTCTTGTGGAGGGGGTGGGGGGGTTAGTAGAAACCTGTGTGCACTGTACCACGTAAAACGCTGGTATCTGCGCTACATCTCCTTGAACATCAAATGGTATATATATATATATATGTTTCAGAAAACACCATACCCTCCTTGTGGTACTGTCTTTGCAGTTCCTAGAACAAAGAGATTTGCTCCCAACACATGCACAGAAGATTAGTTTGTGTTACTTTACTGCACACTACAAGATGGAAGTTAAAGTACGCAAATACGGAATGACACAAGAACGTCCTGTACTCTTCCTTGCTGTAGAACACAACATGTAAGGCCCATTCGTTTTAGTACACTCTGATTTTAGTCGGGGAGGGGGAATATTTTGACTTATTTTGGGTATCGGCACTCTACCCACATTCAGTATTGTGGCTGCATATCTTTTGTGTGGAATAACCCAAGCTTGTGTAAAGAGAGTTTTTCTGCAGTTTAATTTTGCAAGTAATGTGTTTTTCAGGGTTCAAATAAAGAGAAGTGTATTCTCTCCAGCGTCTTGTCTATTTCTCCTTTTAATGGACACACGTGCAAACGTTGTTCAAGCTTTCCCCCGACTTTGTTGCAGTACGGTAAAACTTGCTAAATTTGAAGGTATTGTTGCCCACTGCCAAGCGCCTCCAGAACTTGCGCTACTGCTAAGTCTCTGCCAGGGTTTAATCTTTTGCATTAATGGATAGTTGGATACTGAAAAAGAAGAGTCAAAACATTGATGTTTGGATAATGGTTTGGATGATGGTTTTAACAGAATGGCGGCAACGGAAAAAGAATGTTAGTTCTTGTTTATCACTTCAATGAAAAATTGCTTTTTGAATGAAACGAAAATTTTTTCTTTCAATTTTTACATCAGATATTTAACGTTCTACCAGTTATTTCCGGCCTTGAAAAAGAGAAACACATCTTTTAATATGTTTTCGAGAATCAAAAGTATCATGTTACATATGTTTGCGAGAGAAAAACAAAAGTATCGAGTTAAAAACGTTGCAGGAAACAAACAAAAGTATCAAGTTGCAAACGTTGACAATCACGTTTGCTGCTTGAATGCCTTATTGCAATTAAAATAAATTAAGATTGACGTCAAAACCACGGTAAAAATTAAAAAGCTGTCTTGACTAAAACCTCTGAGAAACGATTTTTATCTTGCCGTGGAAGACGTCACTGTAGTATCAGGAGTAAGATAAATATACTTGAAATTGTGTTGTTGAGAAAGTGGCATCTTTTCCTTTTTTATGTCCAGGTTCGAGCCCTGGCCAGGGTCATAGTGTTGTGTCCTTGGGCAAGACACTTTACTCTCACAGTGCCTCTCTTCACCCAGGAGTTTAAATGGGTACTGGCGAATTTAATGCTGGGGGGTAACCTTGCGATGGACTAGCATCCCATCCAGGGGGGAGTAGAAATACTCTTTGTCACATTGTACGGAAACCAGAGATAAGCACCGGCCTGATGAGCCACTTAGGTTCAAATGCAGACTTTACCTGTATAATTGCTCAAGACTTTGGCTAGTAATGGCTTTAGCTCAGTATTTAGAAAACATTGCTAATATGTAAACATTGCATCATAATCTGTCTAAGAATGGTAGGAAGTTATTGAATGCTGTAAGTCTGTATATTACAGTGCCGGTTAAATGTAAGTTACCACCGTGTCATCTCGTTCCTCTTGAGACGCCTCATGCTTCTGTTGAGACACGTCTTATTTCTCTTGAAGTTTCTTGTTTTTCTTAAGAAGGTTCTTGTTTCTCGCGATTGCACTGTAAGTACCAATGCTTTGCCTGTCCGTTGTCTAAGCTTAACACTGAATCTACCTCGTAGAAGGATTTAATTGTGTGTCAAAATCTGGTTTTGGATTTTGTATTTTTATTGGGAGGTCCATATTTCAAAATCCAAATTTGGATTTCTTGCATGTACAAAACACTGTAATTCATTTGAACAACAACAACAATCTCTTTATTTGTACCAAAAAATAAAGAAATTGAAATAATTAATGTTCAAAAAATATATAATTATATAATTATTATATAATTAAAAATGATTTGTTAGCCCATGCTTCTTTGCTTATAGGCAGACACATGTACATGCCTGGAAAGAGAGTTTGATCTCCAGGGGGGTACTCGCAGTGTACACATGACGGGGGGTGGGGGGGTCTGACATATTTTTGGGGTTGAAAATTTACACGTTTGGTATTTTTTGGGTAAAGAGATCTGTCACATATTTTTTTTTTATGTCTTGAAAAAATATGCATATTTGTTTGGGTCACATCTCCGAGCAAAATTTGTGTTGTGATCAGTGGATCAGAAAAATATTCATTTGAATTTTTAGCAGTGTGTGGTTCCAGAAAATATCCATACCCCCCATGGAAGGGATTTCTCCTATGACCCCCTCCCCTTTGGATTTTCCAAAATTAGCCCCCAAAATACAATGTATACCCCCCTACCCTTTGGAATTTCCAAACTTTTTGCACACCCCCTGGAAATATTGCTACCTCCAATATTGAAGAGAAAAATAAGCTTAAGTATTGATAAAGGTACAACGTTGACAAATTGTCTTACCTTTGTAAAATAACAACGAGCAAGAAAAGCGCCCAAAAAACCGTATCCAACCAGACAGATAAGCATGACTCTGCATATCATAATATTCGCTTCATTTCCCTGACCTGAACTAAGGTACAAATCCGAGGATGACTGTTGTTTTCAAAACCTGTGAGGAAGAAATTCTTCCATCTAACTGCCACTGAAAAATTTCATGTATCATGCGTGACTGTGTGTCAAATTTTGGTGCACCAAATTTGCATATGTTGTTTCCTGTCTCTGATTTCATTTCATCTCTGGGAATTCAAAATATTTCTCGGTCTTCAGTGAATATTTCACTCTTTTCAACATTTTAACTCACCATTACCTAATTTTGTCGTACAAGTAAAATATTTGCAGCGTCCCGTTGTCTACAACAGAAAATCTGATGGATATTTAAGTCTTAAAATTTTGGTAACTGTCTCAAGAAAACATGTCTGTCTTTAGAAAACACGACTGTCTCAAGAAAACATGTGTGTGACAAGTCCCAGACATGCTGCACTCTTGTGTAAAGAAACTGGTGTGAATGAATTCATTTCAGCATTGTAGTTGAAATTCCTTTTAATTGAATGCAGTGATTACAAACAGGTTTTACACTGTAGGTGGTTTACCAAGGCTACTGGAATGATTTCATTGTCCTTGACTTCATATTTTCGATTGTTGTTCTTGTTGTCGGCTGCTGGTTAAAATATTTTTCGGTAGCTTTTGAATTTAATATCGCAAATTCTCACTCCCCGATCGAGGATTGTTGTTATCGAGTTCAATGTACTGTTCAACTTGCACTCAATTTACACATTCCAAATTGCAAGCCGCAACATATTTGTAATACATTAAATGTTGCAGGAAAGACAATAAACTATCTATTCTTTGTGATGGAAAACGTCTTTTACTTTGAACTGTTAGTAGTGCCCCTGAAATACAGGTATAAAGTGCGACAGGTAAGTCCGTAGTGCAGCAGCGAAAAGACGTTACATCGAGTGTATTCAATTCAATTAGACCAGGTTATGAGTTCAATTCTGGCTTATCACAACGGAAATATGTTTTGCTTCAAGAGCTTTACATGTAACAGGAATGAATTTTTGCACTCTTCTCAGGAAAAGCAGACTTTAAACAAAACATATTACAATCATGCAAGACCCTCTGGAAAAATATATTCCTGGGTACCACCCCTCCCCTCCGAAATTCCCTGGGCCCTTAATTTCACCCTTTGGGTTAGGAAATTTTGGTGCCAGGTATTTTTTGGGTCTAAAATTTCAAGCTTGTGTATTATTTTGGGTTTGTCGGACCCCCTCGCCCTGCCATGTATAATGCGAGTACCCCCTGGGGTTTGATCTTAGGGTACAGTATTGTGCAACATCCAAAATTAAGGCACATGTGCATTTAACTTCTGAATAGTAATATCACTTTTTAAACAATATGTCTTAAAGCTAGCTTGCCAAGGGATTGGCAGTCAAGAAGCCAGAAGGTCTCCTCCAGATGGTAATTCTACCCAAAGCAATGCTGATCTAGCCAGCCAAATATGGGAAAAGTCTATGCCACTGGCTCAATGCAATGATAATGCCTGGAAAATGTTGATTACGCAATTTTCAATAAAGGTTAGATCATCAGTTTTGTACTCTGCATTGTAATTCTAATTTAATGATTAAAATGTTGTAAGAAAAACAGAATCTTGCATGTAC
Organism: Blastomussa wellsi; assembly: GCA_947652115.1. Classification (NCBI taxonomy): domain Eukaryota; kingdom Metazoa; phylum Cnidaria; class Anthozoa; order Scleractinia; family Plerogyridae; genus Blastomussa; species Blastomussa wellsi. Next base: position 13,995,810 of record OX393567.1, read on the forward strand.
AGTGTAGGCTGATGTTGGTGTTCAGTTAATTTGTTTACTGTGTGTTTCATTTTTACAGGGATTAAAGAAAGATAAGTTAGAAAAGTATCAAGTCCGATTTACTGAGCATGAGGTACTGATTAAGTGCTTGTAATGTTATGAAGTGAAATTTTTTCTAGCATTTTGTGGTAGTTTATTGTGCTTATACTGTACCTTCATTTCGAAAATTTAGGCCATCTCTAGGCAACTGCTTCTATCATCATCATCAATTTGCCTCAGTCTCCTCAGATAGTGGAGTCATGTTTGATTGTTTCTCTGTTTAACATTTTTTGGGCCTTTACAAACAGTGATTCAGTGCTATTTTTTACTTCATCTGCACTGTAAAGTAAACAACTAATCGTATTATTATTTTATTTTAACAATAAGCAAAACTGCCTGTATATTTCTGATCAGTTTTTGCGAAGTTTTCTGAGAGGGCATTTCTACATGCTCTCCAAAACTAGAACCATAATGGTATAACAGAGATTCCAACCCTCCTGTTTTGGCTGGAAACCTCCCGTTTTCGGCAGTAGTTTCTGACCTCCCATTTTCGCTCAGAAGACAAAAAATTGTCTGGGATATTCTGCCCGACGATACTTAAAGTGCCTATGAAATGAAAAAATGAGCTATTGAAAAATAAACTTATTTGAAAGGCCTTAAAAATGATGAAAAATGGTGTTTTCTGTTTTGTGATATCTCCTCTCGTTCCAGAGATATTCAAGATTTTTGTATTATGCAAATTAGGTACTGGTACTGGTACGGGTAATTCCAAATAATATATCTAGCTCGGAAAGACCTCAATTCGCTTTGCTTTCGATCATATACCAATTTTGAAACTTATTCCAGAAAGAGGACGCCTGCGCGCAGCTAATAAACAAATGCTGTATGGTTTGACACTCAGAAGGACAGAACGAGCAGAAATGGGAGGCAACCTTTTTCATTTTGTATAATATGCTATTCGTGGCTAAAATGTTGTGTATGATTTTGTATTGGAACATTGCTAATTTAACTTCTTTTGTGGCCTTAAATGGCAGAAGATAAATGTTACTTAGATTCTCCTTTGTTATACCGTATGATTCAAGTTTTTTCTCTGAGGTGGGAGGGGGGAGATCTTTGAGGAGTAACAGCTTGTCATACAACGTCTTGCACGTTAAAGTATGGATTGGCGGGATGGGTGAAGTAGTGTCACTGGAATTCATGTTAATTAGCTTCTTCCAACTTTGGGGTATCGCGGATATGAGGCCATAAACAATTATAATGAAACTACTATGAACTGGCGAGGACAAATACAGTGTGTTGCCACGAGAGTTATTTTTTAATCCGTTCCGTTTTGTCTTTGTAATAAGTAAATAGTTTCGGCTCGTTAGCTCAGTTCTTGTATTATTAGTTTCGCATTTTTGCGCTGTCAAAATGTAAATTTAGTTTGTCAGCGTTGTTTTATGTAATCGCCTTTTGTATATTACGTAACCTTGTTAGTCTATTGTTCTAGCCTTTAACCGTTATATAGCGTTGTAGTTTGTAATTTTAATTCAGTCGTTGTTTATTCCGGAGTGCCGTACAGATCTTGTAAGTAGTCACGTTTTCATTTGTATTTTTCGTATTCATTTCTTGTATTTCAGTTTCCTTAGTTTAAGTTAGCATTTGTTAACTCTGTATTTTGTCTTCTGTGTTTTATGTATACCTTCAAGTGAATCGTTGAGAATAAAGGAACGAATTCAGACTGTTATAAGGAGTATAAGTAACACAGTGAATATGTATAAATAAATGAAAAGTCTCTAACCTCACATTATAATTACAGCTACATTTTTCATTTCTCTTTCTAATTAGTTTAAGGAGCCTCATGGGAAGACAAAAAGTCATGATTGTGTGTTGTTTCCCTGGTATAATGCTAGCAAGTCAGCAGTGATGGGCATCAAGCTTGTGAAGCTACAGGCATCCAACTCATCTAATTCAAGCATTACCGTTGCAGAACCTCGGTAAGCTAACTATCAGCAGGGACAATAGACCCTTTTCATAAATGGCTTCCAATTTAAAATTCCTTTGTATGCATTCAAATTAGCCTCACTAAACTCGTTTGGGAGTAAAAATTCTTTTGAATTATCAACTCAAAAACGAGGTTAGTCAGGCTTATTTTAATACTTACAAAAGAATTTATAATTGGCAGCCATTTATGAAAAGGGTCTATTGTGTAATGTAAGAGGCCATGTAAAATAGCTACAGATACAAAATTACATTATTTACACTCCTTGCATGACATTGTTCTGTAGCCAATGTACAGGGTCCGTACGGGTCCTGGAAAACCTGGAAAGTCCTGGAAAGTCCTGGAAATCTGTTAAAATCAAGAAATGAATTTTTCTGGACTATCTTTATAAGAAATACAAGGCTTACAGCTGGGAGAGTTTATATTGGGATCTTGGAAAAAAAAGGGTTTAATGTTAATTTTGGAGTCCTGGAAAATTTGATACGAGTCTTGGAAAAGGCCTGGAAAGGTCCTGGAAATCTGTCTTTGAAAAGGGGTACGAACCCTGAATGTAGTTCTAAGAGAGCTCATCAATGTTTATGTTCTGCATCCTTGAAAAATGAGACTAGCTGTCACTTGTTATAGGTATGTTCTGACCAATGCTATGTCTATCACTGACTTGAACTGTGCTGTTCACAATCTGCACTTTTTACCCTCAAGAAATTAATATGTAAATGTTGAACTATTTGCCACAAAACCAGGGGTTAAGTAGGCATCAGTAACTGGAAGAGTAGGTGGCTTTTTTAAGTGAGCGTTTTTGTTGCAAGCTGATTATTATAACCAGAGTAGCCGGTGGCATAATAGTCAAGTAACCGGTGGAACTCTGGCAGTCGCCAGCTTGTTTTGAAATCCCTGCAAAGCCTGCATGTAATTGCCATCGATCAGTAAAGTTTTCTGAAGCTTCAAAAGTGACACTGGTACAGTAAGTCTTACTACATTTCACTGTACTACAGTAACTGTTGCTTAAAGGGCCCTAGTCAGCCATGCCTTTGTTATTGTTTACATGTGAGAATTTCAGAATTATACTTTAGGCAGATTGTGTCGAAACAAAAGAAATCCCTTGAGAAACTTGTTAAAGGAAATTTTAACACTTCCAGTAACATAACCTACAGCAATACAATATGAATTCGCTTTACCATACAATTTCCATAATTTTGATGCCATCGAAAATGGCAGAGGCTGACTAGGGCCCTTTAAATGTAGTCCTTTATTATTGTGTATGAGTAATACCCGGGGCTAATATACCGTAATAATTTTACTACTTTTTGTGTTATTTTTTTTCCAGCCATGGTATTCTGGGACTGTTTGGTTGGAATACAGTAGATCCTCAAGCCAAAGAGGTTTGCTATTTAATCACTCTTTTCTTCACTGAAGGGCACAATATGTTTTCTCTTCTGATCATGATGGATGATTAGTACATAAACGTAATATATAGTGAAGAGTCTCATAGCTCCTGGCACTTTTATACCTGCCAACTTTTTCTTTTTTTATCATGGTTCATTTAGCCAAATGCTACTTTTCTTGTTGTGCTTCAAGTTTACATATGTGACCTGGAAAGTGTTTTGAGTAAAACATCTCACGTTTCTCTCACAGTAATGGCCTTCCCTTTCCAAGAGTTGAATGGATAATGCCAAATTCTATGGCTGCTGCTTCTATGAAACAACTAGGAGTATTTCTACTCCCCCTGGATGGGATGCTAGTCCATCGCAGGGTTACCCCTCAGCATTAAATTTGCTGGTACCCATTTATACATCTGGGTGAAAAGAGGCACTGTGACAGTCAAGTGTCTTGCCCAAGAACACAGCACTGCCCCAGCCGCACCTGGACTGTTTAGTCCAGAGACCAGCACACTATCCATTAGGTGACCATGCCTCCCATACCCCACTGCTAGTACCAGTCTAAATTCTGGGAGGAAACTTGTGATTCATCATGGACTGGTATTCTAATTTTTAAGTACTCCATCATAGAGTCAGAGTCACTTGGCTCCTCCCAACTCAATTTGAAACTGAGAGTGTAATATTGTATGTACAGCAACCTTTGCATAAAGTCTTGATTGAAATTGAGGTAACTATGCTGTGCTTTTTTGTTCATATTTTTTAGGTTGTGTTGACATCAACAGAGTTTGATGCTATTGCCGTGAGTCAGTCAACATCTTATCCAGCTATTTCTCTTCCACTGGGAACAAACTCCCTCCCTGTTGAGGTTTGTACGCTTTATATATTGCAACCATTATCTTGTGTTAGGTTTAAAAGTGTGTTCTACCGGTGTCAACTCTCTGAATGAAAATCTGTTAATCAAATGGTCAGTGTTGTCAGTATGCTAGCTATCAAAGTATTCAATCGAGGAAAACCGCACACCACAATATTTCCCATGTAGGAGCCCTTTCCATAGCTTTTTAAATTCTTGTTTTTTTTAACATTGATTTTAAGGTATATATCCTTAAGCTTCTGCAATCTGTTCTCTATCTTAGGTTCTTCCACAGCTGGAGCAATTTGAGAAAATTATTCTATGGTTTGGAAATGATGTTGTTTCAAGGCATGCTGCAAATCAGTTTGCAAAGAAGTTAAACTTACAGAGGTGTTTTCTTGTCAGGTATTTCTCATAATCTAAGTAAAGCACCTATATTATGTATCAAAGGACTTTAACCTGCCTGATCACTGGTAGATATCATTCTGTAGATCCCAAAGTTTGGTAGGTCCCCAGATTTAAAATATGGAGGTCCTTGATTCAAATGGCCCATTCTACTGGCTATTGATCCATTGATCGATCGATCGATCGATCAAACAATCAATCAATCAAACAATCAATCAATCAATAATAATCAAATCAGTCTTTGAAGGACTGTTGATGAATGTATGAACTTGTGGGCTTCTTAAGGTTGTACGATACCTTCACGGGTGTCCTTGTCGTTGTTGTTAAGGAAACTACCACAAACTATACAATGTATATCAACGGAATCGCCAAAAGGGTTTGAATTGTAGAAATTGAAAAAAATATGTGCTGTGCTGTGCTGTCCATCCGTTTCTTGAGAAGAAAAGAGCAGTATATCATTCCCCTGAATTAATTGAGTATCAAAGGCAAACACTAATGTAAAAGCATTGCACAGCACAGTTAACCAGCAAGCATCAATCTCTCGAAGTGTGTTAGGGTTTTGCTGTATTCTGATTGGCTATCTCTTTATAAACCCGTAAAGTTACAGTATCAAATATTTTCCTGACCTTCTTGCATTTGCAGCTGCCAAAAGAGAAATGTACAAATTTTGAAAATCCATAACACACGTTTGTTCCTTGATGCTTAATGAGATGGCATTCTCGCCAGTCAGATGACAGCACCCATGGCATTCACAGCGAGTGAAATGACTTTTGCGGGAGTTCTAGGGCAAATTACATTACTGCACGTGTGAAAGTCACTTTCTTTTCATTCACCTGTCTTTAAAGGAGCAGTGTCACGGCATTTGAAGTCATTTTCCCATTTAGTTTCAAATTGAAGAAAATCTAAAAGTAAGAGTTTTCTAATGCTGAAAAACACCAACGGGATAATAAAATGCTGAAGTTATACAAGGATTGTTTCAAATGACAACGATATAGACCGATTACAAACGACAAACTTGAAAAAACTTGCCAGTTTTTTTTTTCAAGATGAGTTTCTGTGACGTAGCTCCTTTAATGCACTGATACCATATTCACAGACATGTTCGACATGGTTTAGGTTTGATGGTGGTGGCTTCGATCAAAACCTCAAAGTTGCTAGTGTTGCATAAGATGTGGCCCACGTAATACATGATACTGTATATTCATCTCTGCTCTGGGCAAGAACTACTTTTTTTTAGCGCTTATGATGATCTCAGTGAGGTTTGACAATAAGAATAACAGAGCAAATTGATTTACAAGAAAGAACTGGCTTTGTACAATTGAGCAGTAAGCAAATAGCAGTCATGGTAGTGAGGTCCCCATTATAAGAGCTCTCAGATAAAGCTGTTTAGCACAAAATGGTCACTGGGGAGCTGGCATGCTATGAGGATTATGACACCTAACTGTTTTATTAACTTTCATTAAAAACGTTTTTTGTAGATAACTTGTGCAGGTTTTAAGATTTAATTTAATTTTTTGGATGTAACAATTTTTGTAGTGTTAAATCATTTTCATCACAAGTGGCCCCCTGAAGGTATTGTGTAACTCTAATTGGCTGCCCAATTTTTTGATTTTTAAGTATTTTTTCTTAATTCAGGCCAGCTAGTGATGAAAACACTCCAGCAAATGCTTTAGATGCTTTGAATCTGGTAAGTTGAGTCAAGGGTGTTCTTCACTTTGCACAGCATTTCTTAGTGTACTGCCTATGCGTGTGCAGTAAGGTAAGGTAAAGTCTGCATACAAGACTAAGCCTCAGCTTACAACATGTAGCCTGGTTTCCTTAGCATGAAGTTGACAGAGAGTATTTCTTCCCCCCTAGTCCATTGCAGGGTTACCCCCAGCAGTTAATTCGCCGGTCCCCATTTATACACTTGGGTGGAGAGAGGCACTGTGAGAGTAAGGTTTCTTGCTCAAGAACACAGCACAATGACCTGGCCAGGGCTCAAACCAGGACCGCCCAATCTGGAGTTCAGTGCACTAACCATTAGGCCACTGTGCCTCCCAAATGTGTGTACAGTATCAATGTAAAAAATCCAGAAACTTGCTTACTGCCCATGATGCCTGTGTGGCACATAGGGCAGCAATGAACCCTGCCTTTCTTTAGCCAGTTTTTCAATGGTGCTCCAGCTGTAATTGAGCTCCCTTAGTCCCTTTTCTACAGTTCTGCGCCACATTTTTGGGCACCCTGTGCTCCGTTTGCCTTCAGGTGTCCAGCTCATTGCAATTCTTGCTACGCTGTTATTGCCCTTCCACAGCACATGCCCGATCCATCTCCATCTTCTCCTGGTGACAAGAGTGCGAATATCCTCCTGTTTAGTTTGCTTCAGAAGCTAAAAAAACTTAACACCAGCTCCCAATTGCCTCATTTGTGCATCTTACAAAACTTTTTTTGTGTTCTTAACAAAACCAGCAAAGAAACTTTGACTTCATGCAGAAAAAACGCAAAATTGATGAACAACAGATGAAAATAAATCTGGCACAACTAAACATTCTCAGTTTACAAACTTTGCACAACTTCTGACGAACAACATTTCAGTTGACTCCTTAGATGACAAAAGTTCTTTTTAGGACTAGTCTCTCCTGCAGAATTGCACTACTCTAGACAAACTGTGTGTACGTTTCCAATAATGTTTTTTTTGAACAATATTTAATCAGGAAACTCTATCATCCAATGTACCATCCAATGTAAAGTGATGCTGCTCAAATGGACAAAAAGAACACCAACTACTACAATCTTTATTTCATCAGGGGGTCATGATCACAACATGCATCACCTTAAAGGTTATTCTTGAGTGTTTATATGTAAACAGGATATTGTTTTCAGGTGTGTTTTTCTTTTCCTCAGGGCTGTGACCTTACATCATTAATTTCCAATGCTCAACCAATCAGCCACAAAAAAATCACTACCTTCCATCAGGTACAATGTATGGTCTTAAGTTTAATGTTGTTTTGCTAATACAGTGCAACCCCTACAGTCAAGAGGTTAACTTTGTTCATAATGTTGTTATTTTAATTGTCTAACAGTTGCGCAGTGAAGTGCTTGATCAAATTGTTAATGCAGATCAAGTAGCTGGAGTGAAGGTTTGTGATCCATTTTCGTCCTTTTCTTTCATAATTAAAATATAATCATATAGCATAATTTTTGTAGGTTCAAGGGGCACCACTTTGCAATGCTCAAGGAGCTTTTTCACCATGCAAAATGCTCAATACCTCTCAAAAATCTTGTTTTTTACAGTGGACACGATTTCCGAAGTTAAATAATATTCTGAAAGGTTTGAGGCGTGGAGAAGTAACAGTGTTCACTGGACCAACGGGAGCAGGAAAAACCACTTTGCTGAGTGAAATGTCTCTTGATCTCTGTATGCAGGGGGTAAGTAGAATTCAGTTAAACATAGTTTTATCACCTTTATTTACTGTTCTTCAGAGTTCTAAATCACTCGTCAGGTCATACTTTAAACTCGTTTAATTTATCAACACGTTCTACAGTTCTCAGTTCGTGAAAAAGCATCATGGCAGCCCGACAAAACCACGAGGCCAAAACTCAACTATCTTGCGCATGCCCGTGACGTAACGAGCCACAGGACACCTAAACTAGTTCCTAGTCCTTCTAAACATTCTCCCCTTCTTGATGTGACAATATCAAAATACAATAAAGAAGAAAGTTTGTGCAGAAAAGTTTGAATGAATAAAGTTCTTTGAGAACACTGTTTCATTGTCTCTTATTAAGTTCAAAAGTTCACGTCCTAATCACAATGTTCCAGAGGGCAGATCTTCACTACCGGCCTTCTCGTGATACTCTTCCCAACTTGAACATCCGCTACTCGAACCTTTCCGTCTTCTCCAGGATGAACTTTCGTAATGTGCCCTAACGGCCAGCGTCCCCTTGGGGTATCCGGTGACATTACAATAACTACATCTCCTTCTTGAAGATTCTTCTGTTCGCGAAACCACTTCTTTCTAGCGTTCAAGCTGGGCAACCACTCTCTTAACCACCGGTGCCAGTAGTGTCGAACGAGTTCTTGAACTCTCCTCCAACGTCTGCGAGGATTGAAGGCTGTACTATCTACTACGTCTGGCGCAAAACGACCCCCTAACTGCCCATGCAGAAAGTGGTTGGGGGTGAGAGGAACTGGATCCTGTGGGTTCGCTGATTGGTAGGTCAGTGGGCGGGAGTTTATCAGTCCTTCAGCTCCAACAACTGCACTGTGAAATTCTTCGTCCGTGATATCAGCACAGCCTAAGATGGCATAGATGGCTTTCTTTGCGGCTTTTATCATCACCTCGTGGACACCGCTGAAGTGTGGGGCTAGAGGTGGATTGAAATGCCACTTGACTCCATAACTTGCTGTACTCTCCTGGATCTTCTCTCTGTCTAAGGCTGCTAATTCTTCTAGTTCGTTTCTTGCTCCAACAAAATTTGTCCCATTATCTGACAGAACATCTCTTGGAAGGCCACGTCGCAATGCCATTCGAAAGAATGCATTCAGGAAGGAGTCGGTATCAAGGCTGTACGCTACTTCCAGGTGCACTGCTCTAGTAGCTAGACAAGTGAACAAACACAGGTATCTCTTATCACGAGTCTTCCCTCTTCCTTGCTTGGTATAGAACGGTCCACCAAAGTCAACAGAGGTCTGGCTGAAGGCACGCAAGGACATCCGCGTTCGAAGCTGTGGTAAAGGGGCCATAATTTGTTTTGCAGAAGTGACCTTCCTCCGTCTGCACGGCATACACTCTTTCTCCCACTCTCTGATGGCTTCTCTGGCTGAGACTATCCAGTATTTGCTTGAGACCTGAGCAAGGACTTGGTTGGTTCCTCCATGCTGGTTCTTTTCGTGACTATCCTTAATGATCAGCTTCGTAACCCGGTGACTTCGGGGAAGAATTATGGGATAGCGAGTTTCCCATGGTAAGCAGTCTGCATAGCTGAGTCTCCCATCACACCTGAGTATTCCTTCTTCATCCAATATTGGTTTAAGAGGCAACAACTTTGATCCTCCAGGTAGTTCTCTTCCTGACTGCAGTGCACGGATTTCTTGGTGAAATTCTTCTTGTTGAGAAAGTCTGATAAAGTGCATTTCTGAAGTGACAATTTCTTCTGGACTTAGAGTTCCTTTTTTGCGAAGAGTCGATGGCAAACGGCAGTTTTCCAGGAAACGGTTCACTGTTGAACAGACTCTTGTGAGCCTAGTCCAGCTGGAATATCTGGTCGGATTCAAACGATCTTCTTTGGTCATGGAGACAAACGAATGCTCCTGTACATCTTCTCTTTCTCGGCACTGTTTCCGAACCTCAATGTCCAGTACCACTTTGGTTTCAATCTTCTTTTCAGGCCATTCTGCTTCTTCTTGCACTAAGAACGCTGGACCTTTCCACCACCTTTCTTCCTCAATGAGAGCGGAGACACTAAGTCCTCTTGTCAGTAGGTCAGCCGGATTCTGTTTGGTCGGTACATGTCTCCACTGTTCTGGGTTGGTCAAGGACTGAATTTCACCCACACGATTCGCCACAAAAGGTTTGAAGTTCCGACTTCGGCCACGGATCCAGAACAGTACATCCATGCTATCAGACCAGAATAACCACTCATGTTTGGGAATATTCAGAACCTTCCCGATGGTTTCAGCAAGGCGGAGTCCAACCACTGCGGCCATTAGTTCCAGACGAGGAATACTGACAGCTTGAAGGGGCACAACCCTTGATTTCGAAGCTACAAGACGACAAGTGACAGTTCCGTCCTCGTACAGATGTCTTGCATATGTAGCTGCACCGTATGCCTCCTGAGATGCATCAGTGAAGGTGTGCAAGGTAATACTTCTGACCCCAGTTCCGATTCGCAGACATCTAGGTATACGAAGACGAGGGAGGGCAGAAAGTTCTTCAAACCATTGCTGAGCTTTCCCTGACAAGCTCTCGTCCACCAAGTCATCCCAGTCAACTCCGCTTTGCCACATCTCTTGAAGAATAATCTTGGCCCGGACAACATATGGCGCTAAGAATCCAAGGGGGTCAAACAAGGTGGCGATCTTCTTAAGGAAGGCACGCTTGGTACTGCTGTGATTCCCGCTGGGCTGATGGACTTGGTACTTGAACTCATCTTCACTAGGGGACCACAACACTCCCAGAGTCTTCACAACAGGCAGTTCACCCCTATCAAGATCAACCTCCGTAACACAATCAGCAGATGGGATACACTCTAACACCTCAGGAACATTAGATAGCCACTTCCTCGCGTGCATTCTGGCTGAAGCCCACAACTGCGACAGCTGCCTGTACAATTCGATTCCAGTCTCCGTATCCGGGACTGAGTCCATGCTATCATCCATATAGGTGCTCTCCAAAACCGTCTCAGCTCCAAGGGGATACTCTGATTGGTGCTTCTGAGCATGCTGCTGGGCGACAACTGGGCCAGAAATGGTGACGAATTTACTCCAAACACAACACTGTCAAACTCAAATACATCAGGATCCTCTTGAGTGTTCAAGTCTCGCCATAGGAAACGGTGATAAGGTCGGTCATTTGGTTTCAACTTGATTTGCAGATACATTTCCATAATGTCACACATTAAGGCCACAGGGTCGCGTCGAAATCGCAGCAATACAGCAAACAGGTCATTTTGGAGCTTGGGACCCTGCAGTAGAACATCATTGAGAGACACTTCCTCATACTTCGCAGAGGCATCAAATACAATTCGGGTCTTTGTCGTGGACTTATCTGGCCTCAGAATCGGAAAGTGGGGCAGGTACCAGACGTGATCAGGCTTCTCTTCTTCAGGTGACACTTTACGGATGTACCCTTTAGCTTGATACGTCTGAAGCACATCACTGTAAGCCTTGCCAAGTTCTGGAGATTTCTGAAGTCGTTTCTCTGTGTTCTGCAGGCGGCGCAAGGCCATGTTAAAGTTGTCTGGTAACTCATGGTCTTTGGTCTTCCATGGCAAACCAACACTGTAGCGGCCGTCTTCAAAGGTCAAGGTCTCAACAGCTATATCTCTGGCAAGCTTCTCCTCTGGTTTGACAATCTGGATTTCTTTGGGCTCTTCAATGTCCCAGAATCAACGAACAAGATTGTTCAGTTCATGTGAGTCATTCACCAGGAATGTGAAATTGGTTTGAACTCTGTCTTCTTGTAATTCGGGGTTGCCAATGCAGGTCCATCCTAGTGGTGTCAATCTACAATGCGGGACATAACTGCTGGGACACGTGGCGCAATTGTGGGCAAAATGACTGCTAGCCCCCCTCCCCCCAAGCAATGTTGAGAATTGACTATCCCACACGCCAAGTTCAGCGCATTATTTGTTTGTCAACATTGCTTGGGGGGGAGGGGCGTGAGAGTTGGGAAGGGGGACTTGGGAACGTGCAGAGCCCATTTTTTAAACCCCAGGATCATCTGTTGCACTATTGGATACTCCTTTTCAGAAGTGTCCCAACTGTTTTTGACCTCCATTGTCTGAAACTGACTTCTATAGAAAAAATAAAAATTACATGACATTTTAGCACGCATTAGTGAAAACCATTTTGTGGTGCAACAGAGAACGTGTTTTTTAGGGAAGAAACTCTATTTGCAGGGGTACAAAGTAACTTTTTTACTGAACAACGGACAGTGCATACATAAGTTTATTACATCTTGGTAATTGCTTACGTTCCGTAACCGTGTGGAAATTTTAATTTAGTGATTTTTCCAACGCATATTCAATCAATTCGAGCTCACTAAGGATACTCCGTTTCTCGTGACATTAACAGATTTAAGGTTTAAGGCGGGATCTGTGGATCCTGTGAACACAGCCCTGGTGAACTGTAGATGGTTGTTTTTTCACTTCTGGAAGCAAATACCACAAAACGAACACACGATTTACATCCATGTGGCTTTTGCTTTACGAAATTTATTTTGGACAATTCCGATAAAGATCACAGAAATTAACAAGCCTAGCCATTCTGGCGCGTGACTTGAAACGTTGTTTACATGGCGTGACGTCACAGTTCTCATGCACAGTTCTCACCAAGAAAAAGTGAGTTTTCCATGCTTTGTTTGAAGCAATTCACTCAAGAAAAGCTTTAAAGTATTCTATATCATCTCCTTTGTGTAAAGAATATATTTTTGTTCGAAGGTTTCTGCAAAAACTGTTTTCTTCAACAGTTCTCGCCTATCATTAAATAATAAACTAACAAACAGATATTCCTTTTACTCTGTTTAGGCCGAGAACTGTTGAAAATCGTGCAGCGATTGCGTTTCATACACACATAGCACTTCCAGAGATTGCGAAAAAAGGTTTATTTCAGTTTTCACACAGTGCAACTATAAAAAAGTGTTTCAAGGTTTAGGTATCATAACTTAAAGGGCCGAGAACTGAACGCGAGTAGTGTACACATACACACTAACTCAGTGTCACGCAATACTATCTCTTTGTAGACCAAGACGGTCTAACGAAAAAATGAACTCTTTTTAAACAAGATGTTTTTGCAGGCGATCTGTTTTTCTAACTCATAGTCAGAGTAGTTTCTCTGAGACCTATTTTAACTTTATCAAGTTTCACGCATCTTCAGATAAACAACATAATTGCTGAATACTTTAATTTCGTGTGACCAATAAACTACGTAACGGTAAGAAAATTAGCTGTATCGATCACGCGCGTGCGAATGAAGGATTTAACGACATTTCTGTCACATTGAAAATGCCATTCAATGTTGGAGACTTTAATTCTAACGCAATATCCAAGATTTCTTTGTTGTTAACAACGCTAAGAGCATTTTAATAGAAGTAACAGTTTTCAGACAATGCGGGACATAACTGCTGGGACACGTGGCGCAATTGTGGGCAAAATGACTGCTAGCCCCCCTCCCCCCAAGCAATGTTGAGAATTGACTATCCCACACGCCAAGTTCAGCGCATTATTTGTTTGTCAACATTGCTTGGGGGGGAGGGGCTTGAGAGTTGGGAAGGGGGACTTGGGAACGTGCAGAGCCCATTTTTTAAACCCCAGGATCATCTGTTGCACTATTGGATACTCCTTTTCAGAAGTGTCCCAACTGTTTTTGACCTCCATTGTCTGAAACTGACTTCTATAGAAAAAATAAAAATTACATGACATTTTAGCACGCATTACTGAAAACCATTTTGTGGTGCAACAGAGAACGTGTTTTTTAGGGAAGAAACTCTATTTGCAGGGGTACAAAGTAACTTTTTTACTGAACAACGGACAGTGCATACATAAGTTTATTACATCTTGGTAATTGCTTACGTTCCGTAACCGTGTGGAAATTTTAATTTAGTGATTTTTCCAACGCATATTCAATCAATTCGAGCTCACTAAGGATACTCCGTTTCTCGTGACATTAACAGATTTAAGGTTTAAGGCGGGATCTGTGGATCCTGTGAACACAGCCCTGGTGAACTGTAGATGGTTGTTTTTTCACTTCTGGAAGCAAATACCACAAAACGAACACACGATTTACATCCATGTGGCTTTTGCTTTACGAAATTTATTTTGGACAATTCCGATAAAGATCACAGAAATTAACAAGCCTAGCCATTCTGGCGCGTGACTTGAAACGTTGTTTACATGGCGTGACGTCACAGTTCTCATGCACAGTTCTCACCAAGAAAAAGTGAGTTTTCCATGCTTTGTTTGAAGCAATTCACTCAAGAAAAGCTTTAAAGTATTCTATATCATCTCCTTTGTGTAAAGAATATATTTTTGTTCGAAGGTTTCTGCAAAAACTGTTTTCTTCAACAGTTCTCGCCTATCATTAAATAATAAACTAACAAACAGATATTCCTTTTACTCTGTTTAGGCCGAGAACTGTTGAAAATCGTGCAGCGATTGCGTTTCATACACACATAGCACTTCCAGAGATTGCGAAAAAAGGTTTATTTCAGTTTTCACACAGTGCAACTAGAAAAAAGTGTTTCAAGGTTTAGGTATCATAACTTAAAGGGCCGAGAACTGAACGCGAGTAGTGTACACATACACACTAACTCAGTGTCACGCAATACTATCTCTTTGTAGACCAAGACGGTCTAACGAAAAAATGAACTCTTTTTAAACAAGATGTTTTTGCAGGCGATCTGTTTTTCTAACTCATAGTCAGAGTAGTTTCTCTGAGACCTATTTTAACTTTATCAAGTTTCACGCATCTTCAGATAAACAACATAATTGCTGAATACTTTAATTTCGTGTGACCAATAAACTACGTAACGGTAAGAAAATTAGCTGTATCGATCACGCGCGTGCGAATGAAGGATTTAACGACATTTCTGTCACATTGAAAATGCCATTCAATGTTGGAGACTTTAATTCTAACGCAATATCCAAGATTTCTTTGTTGTTAACAACGCTAAGAGCATTTTAATAGAAGTAACAGTTTTCAGACAATGCGGGACATAACTGCTGGGACACGTGGCGCAATTGTGGGCAAAATGACTGCTAGCCCCCCTCCCCCCAAGCAATGTTGAGAATTGACTATCCCACACGCCAAGTTCAGCGCATTATTTGTTTGTCAACATTGCTTGGGGGGGAGGGGCTTGAGAGTTGGGAAGGGGGACTTGGGAACGTGCAGAGCCCATTTTTTAAACCCCAGGATCATCTGTTGCACTATTGGATACTCCTTTTCAGAAGTGTCCCAACTGTTTTTGACCTCCATTGTCTGAAACTGACTTCTATAGAAAAAATAAAAATTACATGACATTTTAGCACACATTAGTGAAAACCATTTTGTGGTGCAACAGAGAACGTGTTTTTTAGGGAAGAAACTCTATTTGCAGGGGTACAAAGTAACTTTTTTACTGAACAACGGACAGTGCATACATAAGTTTATTACATCTTGGTAATTGCTTACGTTCCGTAACCGTGTGGAAATTTTAATTTAGTGATTTTTCCAACGCATATTCAATCAATTCGAGCTCACTAAGGATACTCCGTTTCTCGTGACATTAACAGATTTAAGGTTTAAGGCGGGATCTGTGGATCCTGTGAACACAGCCCTGGTGAACTGTAGATGGTTGTTTTTTCACTTCTGGAAGCAAATACCACAAAACGAACACACGATTTACATCCATGTGGCTTTTGCTTTACGAAATTTATTTTGGACAATTCCGATAAAGATCACAGAAATTAACAAGCCTAGCCATTCTGGCGCGTGACTTGAAACGTTGTTTACATGGCGTGACGTCACAGTTCTCATGCACAGTTCTCACCAAGAAAAAGTGAGTTTTCCATGCTTTGTTTGAAGCAATTCACTCAAGAAAAGCTTTAAAGTATTCTATATCATCTCCTTTGTGTAAAGAATATATTTTTGTTCGAAGGTTTCTGCAAAAACTGTTTTCTTCAACAGTTCTCGCCTATCATTAAATAATAAACTAACAAACAGATATTCCTTTTACTCTGTTTAGGCCGAGAACTGTTGAAAATCGTGCAGCGATTGCGTTTCATACACACATAGCACTTCCAGAGATTGCGAAAAAAGGTTTATTTCAGTTTTCACACAGTGCAACTATAAAAAAGTGTTTCAAGGTTTAGGTATCATAACTTAAAGGGCCGAGAACTGAACGCGAGTAGTGTACACATACACACTAACTCAGTGTCACGCAATACTATCTCTTTGTAGACCAAGACGGTCTAACGAAAAAATGAACTCTTTTTAAACAAGATGTTTTTGCAGGCGATCTGTTTTTCTAACTCATAGTCAGAGTAGTTTCTCTGAGACCTATTTTAACTTTATCAAGTTTCACGCATCTTCAGATAAACAACATAATTGCTGAATACTTTAATTTCGTGTGACCAATAAACTACGTAACGGTAAGAAAATTAGCTGTATCGATCACGCGCGTGCGAATGAAGGATTTAACGACATTTCTGTCACATTGAAAATGCCATTCAATGTTGGAGACTTTAATTCTAACGCAATATCCAAGATTTCTTTGTTGTTAACAACGCTAAGAGCATTTTAATAGAAGTAACAGTTTTCAGACAATGCGGGACATAACTGCTGGGACACGTGGCGCAATTGTGGGCAAAATGACTGCTAGCCCCCCTCCCCCCAAGCAATGTTGAGAATTGACTATCCCACACGCCAAGTTCAGCGCATTATTTGTTTGTCAACATTGCTTGGGGGGGAGGGGCTTGAGAGTTGGGAAGGGGGACTTGGGAACGTGCAGAGCCCATTTTTTAAACCCCAGGATCATCTGTTGCACTATTGGATACTCCTTTTCAGAAGTGTCCCAACTGTTTTTGACCTCCATTGTCTGAAACTGACTTCTATAGAAAAAATAAAAATTACATGACATTTTAGCACGCATTAGTGAAAACCATTTTGTGGTGCAACAGAGAACGTGTTTTTTAGGGAAGAAACTCTATTTGCAGGGGTACAAAGTAACTTTTTTACTGAACAACGGACAGTGCATACATAAGTTTATTACATCTTGGTAATTGCTTACGTTCCGTAACCGTGTGGAAATTTTAATTTAGTGATTTTTCCAACGCATATTCAATCAATTCGAGCTCACTAAGGATACTCCGTTTCTCGTGACATTAACAGATTTAAGGTTTAAGGCGGGATCTGTGGATCCTGTGAACACAGCCCTGGTGAACTGTAGATGGTTGTTTTTTCACTTCTGGAAGCAAATACCACAAAACGAACACACGATTTACATCCATGTGGCTTTTGCTTTACGAAATTTATTTTGGACAATTCCGATAAAGATCACAGAAATTAACAAGCCTAGCCATTCTGGCGCGTGACTTGAAACGTTGTTTACATGGCGTGACGTCACAGTTCTCATGCACAGTTCTCACCAAGAAAAAGTGAGTTTTCCATGCTTTGTTTGAAGCAATTCACTCAAGAAAAGCTTTAAAGTATTCTATATCATCTCCTTTGTGTAAAGAATATATTTTTGTTCGAAGGTTTCTGCAAAAACTGTTTTCTTCAACAGTTCTCGCCTATCATTAAATAATAAACTAACAAACAGATATTCCTTTTACTCTGTTTAGGCCGAGAACTGTTGAAAATCGTGCAGCGATTGCGTTTCATACACACATAGCACTTCCAGAGATTGCGAAAAAAGGTTTATTTCAGTTTTCACACAGTGCAACTATAAAAAAGTGTTTCAAGGTTTAGGTATCATAACTTAAAGGGCCGAGAACTGAACGCGAGTAGTGTACACATACACACTAACTCAGTGTCACGCAATACTATCTCTTTGTAGACCAAGACGGTCTAACGAAAAAATGAACTCTTTTTAAACAAGATGTTTTTGCAGGCGATCTGTTTTTCTAACTCATAGTCAGAGTAGTTTCTCTGAGACCTATTTTAACTTTATCAAGTTTCACGCATCTTCAGATAAACAACATAATTGCTGAATACTTTAATTTCGTGTGACCAATAAACTACGTAACGGTAAGAAAATTAGCTGTATCGATCACGCGCGTGCGAATGAAGGATTTAACGACATTTCTGTCACATTGAAAATGCCATTCAATGTTGGAGACTTTAATTCTAACGCAATATCCAAGATTTCTTTGTTGTTAACAACGCTAAGAGCATTTTAATAGAAGTAACAGTTTTCAGACAATGCGGGACATAACTGCTGGGACACGTGGCGCAATTGTGGGCAAAATGACTGCTAGCCCCCCTCCCCCCAAGCAATGTTGAGAATTGACTATCCCACACGCCAAGTTCAGCGCATTATTTGTTTGTCAACATTGCTTGGGGGGGAGGGGCTTGAGAGTTGGGAAGGGGGACTTGGGAACGTGCAGAGCCCATTTTTTAAACCCCAGGATCATCTGTTGCACTATTGGATACTCCTTTTCAGAAGTGTCCCAACTGTTTTTGACCTCCATTGTCTGAAACTGACTTCTATAGAAAAAATAAAAATTACATGACATTTTAGCACGCATTAGTGAAAACCATTTTGTGGTGCAACAGAGAACGTGTTTTTTAGGGAAGAAACTCTATTTGCAGGGGTACAAAGTAACTTTTTTACTGAACAACGGACAGTGCATACATAAGTTTATTACATCTTGGTAATTGCTTACGTTCCGTAACCGTGTGGAAATTTTAATTTAGTGATTTTTCCAACGCATATTCAATCAATTCGAGCTCACTAAGGATACTCCGTTTCTCGTGACATTAACAGATTTAAGGTTTAAGGCGGGATCTGTGGATCCTGTGAACACAGCCCTGGTGAACTGTAGATGGTTGTTTTTTCACTTCTGGAAGCAAATACCACAAAACGAACACACGATTTACATCCATGTGGCTTTTGCTTTACGAAATTTATTTTGGACAATTCCGATAAAGATCACAGAAATTAACAAGCCTAGCCATTCTGGCGCGTGACTTGAAACGTTGTTTACATGGCGTGACGTCACAGTTCTCATGCACAGTTCTCACCAAGAAAAAGTGAGTTTTCCATGCTTTGTTTGAAGCAATTCACTCAAGAAAAGCTTTAAAGTATTCTATATCATCTCCTTTGTGTAAAGAATATATTTTTGTTCGAAGGTTTCTGCAAAAACTGTTTTCTTCAACAGTTCTCGCCTATCATTAAATAATAAACTAACAAACAGATATTCCTTTTACTCTGTTTAGGCCGAGAACTGTTGAAAATCGTGCAGCGATTGCGTTTCATACACACATAGCACTTCCAGAGATTGCGAAAAAAGGTTTATTTCAGTTTTCACACAGTGCAACTATAAAAAAGTGTTTCAAGGTTTAGGTATCATAATTTAAAGGGCCGAGAACTGAACGCGAGTAGTGTACACATACACACTAACTCAGTGTCACGCAATACTATCTCTTTGTAGACCAAGACGGTCTAACGAAAAAATGAACTCTTTTTAAACAAGATGTTTTTGCAGGCGATCTGTTTTTCTAACTCATAGTCAGAGTAGTTTCTCTGAGACCTATTTTAACTTTATCAAGTTTCACGCATCTTCAGATAAACAACATAATTGCTGAATACTTTAATTTCGTGTGACCAATAAACTACGTAACGGTAAGAAAATTAGCTGTATCGATCACGCGCGTGCGAATGAAGGATTTAACGACATTTCTGTCACATTGAAAATGCCATTCAATGTTGGAGACTTTAATTCTAACGCAATATCCAAGATTTCTTTGTTGTTAACAACGCTAAGAGCATTTTAATAGAAGTAACAGTTTTCAGACAATGCGGGACATAACTGCTGGGACACGTGGCGCAATTGTGGGCAAAATGACTGCTAGCCCCCCTCCCCCCAAGCAATGTTGAGAATTGACTATCCCACACGCCAAGTTCAGCGCATTATTTGTTTGTCAACATTGCTTGGGGGGGAGGGGCTTGAGAGTTGGGAAGGGGGACTTGGGAACGTGCAGAGCCCATTTTTTAAACCCCAGGATCATCTGTTGCACTATTGGATACTCCTTTTCAGAAGTGTCCCAACTGTTTTTGACCTCCATTGTCTGAAACTGACTTCTATAGAAAAAATAAAAATTACATGACATTTTAGCACGCATTACTGAAAACCATTTTGTGGTGCAACAGAGAACGTGTTTTTTAGGGAAGAAACTCTATTTGCAGGGGTACAAAGTAACTTTTTTACTGAACAACGGACAGTGCATACATAAGTTTATTACATCTTGGTAATTGCTTACGTTCCGTAACCGTGTGGAAATTTTAATTTAGTGATTTTTCCAACGCATATTCAATCAATTCGAGCTCACTAAGGATACTCCGTTTCTCGTGACATTAACAGATTTAAGGTTTAAGGCGGGATCTGTGGATCCTGTGAACACAGCCCTGGTGAACTGTAGATGGTTGTTTTTTCACTTCTGGAAGCAAATACCACAAAACGAACACACGATTTACATCCATGTGGCTTTTGCTTTACGAAATTTATTTTGGACAATTCCGATAAAGATCACAGAAATTAACAAGCCTAGCCATTCTGGCGCGTGACTTGAAACGTTGTTTACATGGCGTGACGTCACAGTTCTCATGCACAGTTCTCACCAAAAAAAAGTGAGTTTTCCATGCTTTGTTTGAAGCAATTCACTCAAGAAAAGCTTTAAAGTATTCTATATCATCTCCTTTGTGTAAAGAATATATTTTTGTTCGAAGGTTTCTGCAAAAACTGTTTTCTTCAACAGTTCTCGCCTATCATTAAATAATAAACTAACAAACAGATATTCCTTTTACTCTGTTTAGGCCGAGAACTGTTGAAAATCGTGCAGCGATTGCGTTTCATACACACATAGCACTTCCAGAGATTGCGAAAAAAGGTTTATTTCAGTTTTCACACAGTGCAACTATAAAAAAGTGTTTCAAGGTTTAGGTATCATAACTTAAAGGGCCGAGAACTGAACGCGAGTAGTGTACACATACACACTAACTCAGTGTCACGCAATA
The DNA here is from genome assembly GCA_947652115.1 of Blastomussa wellsi. Lineage (NCBI taxonomy): Eukaryota > Metazoa > Cnidaria > Anthozoa > Scleractinia > Plerogyridae > Blastomussa > Blastomussa wellsi. The sequence continues at coordinate 14,016,852 of OX393567.1, forward strand.
CTATCTCTTTGTAGACCAAGACGGTCTAACGAAAAAATGAACTCTTTTTAAACAAGATGTTTTTGCAGGCGATCTGTTTTTCTAACTCATAGTCAGAGTAGTTTCTCTGAGACCTATTTTAACTTTATCAAGTTTCACGCATCTTCAGATAAACAACATAATTGCTGAATACTTTAATTTCGTGTGACCAATAAACTACGTAACGGTAAGAAAATTAGCTGTATCGATCACGCGCGTGCGAATGAAGGATTTAACGACATTTCTGTCACATTGAAAATGCCATTCAATGTTGGAGGCTTTAATTCTAACGCAATATCCAAGATTTCTTTGTTGTTAACAACGCTAAGAGCATTTTAATAGAAGTAACAGTTTTCAGACAATGCGGGACATAACTGCTGGGACACGTGGCACAATTGTGGGCAAAATGACTGCTAGCCCCCCTCCCCCCAAGCAATGTTGAGAATTGACTATCCCACACGCCAAGTTCAGCGCATTATTTGTTTGTCAACATTGCTTGGGGGGGAGGGGCTTGAGAGTTGGGAAGGGGGACTTGGAAACGTGCAGAGCCCATTTTTTAAACCCCAGGATCATCTGTTGCACTATTGGATACTCCTTTTCAGAAGTGTCCCAACTGTTTTTGACCTCCATTGTCTGAAACTGACTTCTATAGAAAAAATAAAAATTACATGACATTTTAGCACGCATTACTGAAAACCATTTTGTGGTGCAACAGAGAACGTGTTTTTTAGGGAAGAAACTCTATTTGCAGGGGTACAAAGTAACTTTTTTACTGAACAACGGACAGTGCATACATAAGTTTATTACATCTTGGTAATTGCTTACGTTCCGTAACCGTGTGGAAATTTTAATTTAGTGATTTTTCCAACGCATATTCAATCAATTCGAGCTCACTAAGGATACTCCGTTTCTCGTGACATTAACAGATTTAAGGTTTAAGGCGGGATCTGTGGATCCTGTGAACACAGCCCTGGTGAACTGTAGATGGTTGTTTTTTCACTTCTGGAAGCAAATACCACAAAACGAACACACGATTTACATCCATGTGGCTTTTGCTTTACGAAATTTATTTTGGACAATTCCGATAAAGATCACAGAAATTAACAAGCCTAGCCATTCTGGCGCGTGACTTGAAACGTTGTTTACATGGCGTGACGTCACAGTTCTCATGCACAGTTCTCACCAAGAAAAAGTGAGTTTTCCATGCTTTGTTTGAAGCAATTCACTCAAGAAAAGCTTTAAAGTATTCTATATCATCTCCTTTGTGTAAAGAATATATTTTTGTTCGAAGGTTTCTGCAAAAACTGTTTTCTTCAACAGTTCTCGCCTATCATTAAATAATAAACTAACAAACAGATATTCCTTTTACTCTGTTTAGGCCGAGAACTGTTGAAAATCGTGCAGCGATTGCGTTTCATACACACATAGCACTTCCAGAGATTGCGAAAAAAGGTTTATTTCAGTTTTCACACAGTGCAACTATAAAAAAGTGTTTCAAGGTTTAGGTATCATAACTTAAAGGGCCGAGAACTGAACGCGAGTAGTGTACACATACACACTAACTCAGTGTCACGCAATACTATCTCTTTGTAGACCAAGACGGTCTAACGAAAAAATGAACTCTTTTTAAACAAGATGTTTTTGCAGGCGATCTGTTTTTCTAACTCATAGTCAGAGTAGTTTCTCTGAGACCTATTTTAACTTTATCAAGTTTCACGCATCTTCAGATAAACAACATAATTGCTGAATACTTTAATTTCGTGTGACCAATAAACTACGTAACGGTAAGAAAATTAGCTGTATCGATCACGCGCGTGCGAATGAAGGATTTAACGACATTTCTGTCACATTGAAAATGCCATTCAATGTTGGAGACTTTAATTCTAACGCAATATCCAAGATTTCTTTGTTGTTAACTACGCTAAGAGCATTTTAATAGAAGTAACAGTTTTCAGACAATGCGGGACATAACTGCTGGGACACGTGGCGCAATTGTGGGCAAAATGACTGCTAGCCCCCCTCCCCCCAAGCAATGTTGAGAATTGACTATCCCACACGCCAAGTTCAGCGCATTATTTGTTTGTCAACATTGCTTGGGGGGGAGGGGCTTGAGAGTTGGGAAGGGGGACTTGGGAACGTGCAGAGCCCATTTTTTAAACCCCAGGATCATCTGTTGCACTATTGGATACTCCTTTTCAGAAGTGTCCCAACTGTTTTTGACCTCCATTGTCTGAAACTGACTTCTATAGAAAAAATAAAAATTACATGACATTTTAGCACGCATTAGTGAAAACCATTTTGTGGTGCAACAGAGAACGTGTTTTTTAGGGAAGAAACTCTATTTGCAGGGGTACAAAGTAACTTTTTTACTGAACAACGGACAGTGCATACATAAGTTTATTACATCTTGGTAATTGCTTACGTTCCGTAACCGTGTGGAAATTTTAATTTAGTGATTTTTCCAACGCATATTCAATCAATTCGAGCTCACTAAGGATACTCCGTTTCTCGTGACATTAACAGATTTAAGGTTTAAGGCGGGATCTGTGGATCCTGTGAACACAGCCCTGGTGAACTGTAGATGGTTGTTTTTTCACTTCTGGAAGCAAATACCACAAAACGAACACACGATTTACATCCATGTGGCTTTTGCTTTACGAAATTTATTTTGGACAATTCCGATAAAGATCACAGAAATTAACAAGCCTAGCCATTCTGGCGCGTGACTTGAAACGTTGTTTACATGGCGTGACGTCACAGTTCTCATGCACAGTTCTCACCAAGAAAAAGTGAGTTTTCCATGCTTTGTTTGAAGCAATTCACTCAAGAAAAGCTTTAAAGTATTCTATATCATCTCCTTTGTGTAAAGAATATATTTTTGTTCGAAGGTTTCTGCAAAAACTGTTTTCTTCAACAGTTCTCGCCTATCATTAAATAATAAACTAACAAACAGATATTCCTTTTACTCTGTTTAGGCCGAGAACTGTTGAAAATCGTGCAGCGATTGCGTTTCATACACACATAGCACTTCCAGAGATTGCGAAAAAAGGTTTATTTCAGTTTTCACACAGTGCAACTATAAAAAAGTGTTTCAAGGTTTAGGTATCATAACTTAAAGGGCCGAGAACTGAACGCGAGTAGTGTACACATACACACTAACTCAGTGTCACGCAATACTATCTCTTTGTAGACCAAGACGGTCTAACGAAAAAATGAACTCTTTTTAAACAAGATGTTTTTGCAGGCGATCTGTTTTTCTAACTCATAGTCAGAGTAGTTTCTCTGAGACCTATTTTAACTTTATCAAGTTTCACGCATCTTCAGATAAACAACATAATTGCTGAATACTTTAATTTCGTGTGACCAATAAACTACGTAACGGTAAGAAAATTAGCTGTATCGATCACGCGCGTGCGAATGAAGGATTTAACGACATTTCTGTCACATTGAAAATGCCATTCAATGTTGGAGACTTTAATTCTAACGCAATATCCAAGATTTCTTTGTTGTTAACAACGCTAAGAGCATTTTAATAGAAGTAACAGTTTTCAGACAATGCGGGACATAACTGCTGGGACACGTGGCGCAATTGTGGGCAAAATGACTGCTAGCCCCCCTCCCCCCAAGCAATGTTGAGAATTGACTATCCCACACGCCAAGTTCAGCGCATTATTTGTTTGTCAACATTGCTTGGGGGGGAGGGGCTTGAGAGTTGGGAAGGGGGACTTGGGAACGTGCAGAGCCCATTTTTTAAACCCCAGGATCATCTGTTGCACTATTGGATACTCCTTTTCAGAAGTGTCCCAACTGTTTTTGACCTCCATTGTCTGAAACTGACTTCTATAGAAAAAATAAAAATTACATGACATTTTAGCACGCATTACTGAAAACCATTTTGTGGTGCAACAGAGAACGTGTTTTTTAGGGAAGAAACTCTATTTGCAGGGGTACAAAGTAACTTTTTTACTGAACAACGGACAGTGCTTACATAAGTTTATTACATCTTGGTAATTGCTTATGTTCCGTAACCGTGTGGAAATTTTAATTTAGTGATTTTTCCAACGCATATTCAATCAATTCGAGCTCACTAAGGATACTCCGTTTCTCGTGACATTAACAGATTTAAGGTTTAAGGCGGGATCTGTGGATCCTGTGAACACAGCCCTGGTGAACTGTAGATGGTTGTTTTTTCACTTCTGGAAGCAAATACCACAAAACGAACACACGATTTACATCCATGTGGCTTTTGCTTTACGAAATTTATTTTGGACAATTCCGATAAAGATCACAGAAATTAACAAGCCTAGCCATTCTGGCGCGTGACTTGAAACGTTGTTTACATGGCGTGACGTCACAGTTCTCATGCACAGTTCTCACCAAGAAAAAGTGAGTTTTCCATGCTTTGTTTGAAGCAATTCACTCAAGAAAAGCTTTAAAGTATTCTATATCATCTCCTTTGTGTAAAGAATATATTTTTGTTCGAAGGTTTCTGCAAAAACTGTTTTCTTCAACAGTTCTCGCCTATCATTAAATAATAAACTAACAAACAGATATTCCTTTTACTCTGTTTAGGCCGAGAACTGTTGAAAATCGTGCAGCGATTGTGTTTCATACACACATAGCACTTCCAGAGATTGCGAAAAAAGGTTTATTTCAGTTTTCACACAGTGCAACTATAAAAAAGTGTTTCAAGGTTTAGGTATCATAACTTAAAGGGCCGAGAACTGAACGCGAGTAGTGTACACATACACACTAACTCAGTGTCACGCAATACTATCTCTTTGTAGACCAAGACGGTCTAACGAAAAAATGAACTCTTTTTAAACAAGATGTTTTTGCAGGCGATCTGTTTTTCTAACTCATAGTCAGAGTAGTTTCTCTGAGACCTATTTTAACTTTATCAAGTTTCACGCATCTTCAGATAAACAACATAATTGCTGAATACTTTAATTTCGTGTGACCAATAAACTACGTAACGGTAAGAAAATTAGCTGTATCGATCACGCGCGTGCGAATGAAGGATTTAACGACATTTCTGTCACATTGAAAATGCCATTCAATGTTGGAGACTTTAATTCTAACGCAATATCCAAGATTTCTTTGTTGTTAACAACGCTAAGAGCATTTTAATAGAAGTAACAGTTTTCATACAATGCGGGACATAACTGCTGGGACACGTGGCGCAATTGTGGGCAAAATGACTGCTAGCCCCCCTCCCCCCAAGCAATGTTGAGAATTGACTATCCCACACGCCAAGTTCAGCGCATTATTTGTTTGTCAACATTGCTTGGGGGGGGAGGGGCTTGAGAGTTGGGAAGGGGGACTTGGGAACGTGCAGAGCCCATTTTTTAAACCCCAGGATCATCTGTTGCACTATTGGATACTCCTTTTCAGAAGTGTCCCAACTGTTTTTGACCTCCATTGTCTGAAACTGACTTCTATAGAAAAAATAAAAATTACATGACATTTTAGCACGCATTACTGAAAACCATTTTGTGGTGCAACAGAGAACGTGTTTTTTAGGGAAGAAACTCTATTTGCAGGGGTACAAAGTAACTTTTTTACTGAACAACGGACAGTGCATACATAAGTTTATTACATCTTGGTAATTGCTTACGTTCCGTAACCGTGTGGAAATTTTAATTTAGTGATTTTTCCAACGCATATTCAATCAATTCGAGCTCACTAAGGATACTCCGTTTCTCGTGACATTAACAGATTTAAGGTTTAAGGCGGGATCTGTGGATCCTGTGAACACAGCCCTGGTGAACTGTAGATGGTTGTTTTTTCACTTCTGGAAGCAAATACCACAAAACGAACACACGATTTACATCCATGTGGCTTTTGCTTTACGAAATTTATTTTGGACAATTCCGATAAAGATCACAGAAATTAACAAGCCTAGCCATTCTGGCGCGTGACTTGAAACGTTGTTTACATGGCGTGACGTCACAGTTCTCATGCACAGTTCTCACCAAGAAAAAGTGAGTTTTCCATGCTTTGTTTGAAGCAATTCACTCAAGAAAAGCTTTAAAGTATTCTATATCATCTCCTTTGTGTAAAGAATATATTTTTGTTCGAAGGTTTCTGCAAAAACTGTTTTCTTCAACAGTTCTCGCCTATCATTAAATAATAAACTAACAAACAGATATTCCTTTTACTCTGTTTAGGCCGAGAACTGTTGAAAATCGTGCAGCGATTGCGTTTCATACACACATAGCACTTCCAGAGATTGCGAAAAAAGGTTTATTTCAGTTTTCACACAGTGCAACTATAAAAAAGTGTTTCAAGGTTTAGGTATCATAACTTAAAGGGCCGAGAACTGAACGCGAGTAGTGTACACATACACACTAACTCAGTGTCACGCAATACTATCTCTTTGTAGACCAAGACGGTCTAACGAAAAAATGAACTCTTTTTAAACAAGATGTTTTTGCAGGCGATCTGTTTTTCTAACTCATAGTCAGAGTAGTTTCTCTGAGACCTATTTTAACTTTATCAAGTTTCACGCATCTTCAGATAAACAACATAATTGCTGAATACTTTAATTTCGTGTGACCAATAAACTACGTAACGGTAAGAAAATTAGCTGTATCGATCACGCGCGTGCGAATGAAGGATTTAACGACATTTCTGTCACATTGAAAATGCCATTCAATGTTGGAGACTTTAATTCTAATGCAATATCCAAGATTTCTTTGTTGTTAACAACGCTAAGAGCATTTTAATAGAAGTAACAGTTTTCAGACAATGCGGGACATAACTGCTGGGACACGTGGCGCAATTGTGGGCAAAATGACTGCTAGCCCCCCTCCCCCCAAGCAATGTTGAGAATTGACTATCCCACACGCCAAGTTCAGCGCATTATTTGTTTGTCAACATTGCTTGGGGGGGAGGGGCTTGAGAGTTGGGAAGGGGGACTTGGGAACGTGCAGAGCCCATTTTTTAAACCCCAGGATCATCTGTTGCACTATTGGATACTCCTTTTCAGAAGTGTCCCAACTGTTTTTGACCTCCATTGTCTGAAACTGACTTCTATAGAAAAAATAAAAATTACATGACATTTTAGCACGCATTACTGAAAACCATTTTGTGGTGCAACAGAGAACGTGTTTTTTAGGGAAGAAACTCTATTTGCAGGGGTACAAAGTAACTTTTTTACTGAACAACGGACAGTGCTTACATAAGTTTATTACATCTTGGTAATTGCTTATGTTCCGTAACCGTGTGGAAATTTTAATTTAGTGATTTTTCCAACGCATATTCAATCAATTCGAGCTCACTAAGGATACTCCGTTTCTCGTGACATTAACAGATTTAAGGTTTAAGGCGGGATCTGTGGATCCTGTGAACACAGCCCTGGTGAACTGTAGATGGTTGTTTTTTCACTTCTGGAAGCAAATACCACAAAACGAACACACGATTTACATCCATGTGGCTTTTGCTTTACGAAATTTATTTTGGACAATTCCGATAAAGATCACAGAAATTAACAAGCCTAGCCATTCTGGCGCGTGACTTGAAACGTTGTTTACATGGCGTGACGTCACAGTTCTCATGCACAGTTCTCACCAAGAAAAAGTGAGTTTTCCATGCTTTGTTTGAAGCAATTCACTCAAGAAAAGCTTTAAAGTATTCTATATCATCTCCTTTGTGTAAAGAATATATTTTTGTTCGAAGGTTTCTGCAAAAACTGTTTTCTTCAACAGTTCTCGCCTATCATTAAATAATAAACTAACAAACAGATATTCCTTTTACTCTGTTTAGGCCGAGAACTGTTGAAAATCGTGCAGCGATTGCGTTTCATACACACATAGCACTTCCAGAGATTGCGAAAAAAGGTTTATTTCAGTTTTCACACAGTGCAACTATAAAAAAGTGTTTCAAGGTTTAGGTATCATAACTTAAAGGGCCGAGAACTGAACGCGAGTAGTGTACACATACACACTAACTCAGTGTCACGCAATACTATCTCTTTGTAGACCAAGACGGTCTAACGAAAAAATGAACTCTTTTTAAACAAGATGTTTTTGCAGGCGATCTGTTTTTCTAACTCATAGTCAGAGTAGTTTCTCTGAGACCTATTTTAACTTTATCAAGTTTCACGCATCTTCAGATAAACAACATAATTGCTGAATACTTTAATTTCGTGTGACCAATAAACTACGTAACGGTAAGAAAATTAGCTGTATCGATCACGCGCGTGCGAATGAAGGATTTAACGACATTTCTGTCACATTGAAAATGCCATTCAATGTTGGAGACTTTAATTCTAACGCAATATCCAAGATTTCTTTGTTGTTAACAACGCTAAGAGCATTTTAATAGAAGTAACAGTTTTCATACAATGCGGGACATAACTGCTGGGACACGTGGCGCAATTGTGGGCAAAATGACTGCTAGCCCCCCTCCCCCCAAGCAATGTTGAGAATTGACTATCCCACACGCCAAGTTCAGCGCATTATTTGTTTGTCAACATTGCTTGGGGGGGAGGGGCTTGAGAGTTGGGAAGGGGGACTTGGGAACGTGCAGAGCCCATTTTTTAAACCCCAGGATCATCTGTTGCACTATTGGATACTCCTTTTCAGAAGTGTCCCAACTGTTTTTGACCTCCATTGTCTGAAACTGACTTCTATAGAAAAAATAAAAATTACATGACATTTTAGCACGCATTACTGAAAACCATTTTGTGGTGCAACAGAGAACGTGTTTTTTAGGGAAGAAACTCTATTTGCAGGGGTACAAAGTAACTTTTTTACTGAACAACGGACAGTGCATACATAAGTTTATTACATCTTGGTAATTGCTTACGTTCCGTAACCGTGTGGAAATTTTAATTTAGTGATTTTTCCAACGCATATTCAATCAATTCGAGCTCACTAAGGATACTCCGTTTCTCGTGACATTAACAGATTTAAGGTTTAAGGCGGGATCTGTGGATCCTGTGAACACAGCCCTGGTGAACTGTAGATGGTTGTTTTTTCACTTCTGGAAGCAAATACCACAAAACGAACACACGATTTACATCCATGTGGCTTTTGCTTTACGAAATTTATTTTGGACAATTCCGATAAAGATCACAGAAATTAACAAGCCTAGCCATTCTGGCGCGTGACTTGAAACGTTGTTTACATGGCGTGACGTCACAGTTCTCATGCACAGTTCTCACCAAGAAAAAGTGAGTTTTCCATGCTTTGTTTGAAGCAATTCACTCAAGAAAAGCTTTAAAGTATTCTATATCATCTCCTTTGTGTAAAGAATATATTTTTGTTCAAAGGTTTCTGCAAAAACTGTTTTCTTCAACAGTTCTCGCCTATCATTAAATAATAAACTAACAAACAGATATTCCTTTTACTCTGTTTAGGCCGAGAACTGTTGAAAATCGTGCAGCGATTGCGTTTCATACACACATAGCACTTCCAGAGATTGCGAAAAAAGGTTTATTTCAGTTTTCACACAGTGCAACTAGAAAAAAGTGTTTCAAGGTTTAGGTATCATAACTTAAAGGGCCGAGAACTGAACGCGAGTAGTGTACACATACACACTAACTCAGTGTCACGCAATACTATCTCTTTGTAGACCAAGACGGTCTAACGAAAAAATGAACTCTTTTTAAACAAGATGTTTTTGCAGGCGATCTGTTTTTCTAACTCATAGTCAGAGTAGTTTCTCTGAGACCTATTTTAACTTTATCAAGTTTCACGCATCTTCAGATAAACAACATAATTGCTGAATACTTTAATTTCGTGTGACCAATAAACTATGTAACGGTAAGAAAATTAGCTGTATCGATCACGCGCGTGCGAATGAAGGATTTAACGACATTTCTGTCACATTGAAAATGCCATTCAATGTTGGAGACTTTAATTCTAACGCAATATCCAAGATTTCTTTGTTGTTAACAACGCTAAGAGCATTTTAATAGAAGTAACAGTTTTCAGACAATGCGGGACATAACTGCTGGGACACGTGGCGCAATTGTGGGCAAAATGACTGCTAGCCCCCCTCCCCCCAAGCAATGTTGAGAATTGACTATCCCACACGCCAAGTTCAGCGCATTATTTGTTTGTCAACATTGCTTGGGGGGGAGGGGCTTGAGAGTTGGGAAGGGGGACTTGGGAACGTGCAGAGCCCATTTTTTAAACCCCAGGATCATCTGTTGCACTATTGGATACTCCTTTTCAGAAGTGTCCCAACTGTTTTTGACCTCCATTGTCTGAAACTGACTTCTATAGAAAAAATAAAAATTACATGACATTTTAGCACGCATTACTGAAAACCATTTTGTGGTGCAACAGAGAACGTGTTTTTTAGGGAAGAAACTCTATTTGCAGGGGTACAAAGTAACTTTTTTACTGAACAACGGACAGTGCATACATAAGTTTATTACATCTTGGTAATTGCTTACGTTCCGTAACCGTGTGGAAATTTTAATTTAGTGATTTTTCCAACGCATATTCAATCAATTCGAGCTCACTAAGGATACTCCGTTTCTCGTGACATTAACAGATTTAAGGTTTAAGGCGGGATCTGTGGATCCTGTGAACACAGCCCTGGTGAACTGTAGATGGTTGTTTTTTCACTTCTGGAAGCAAATACCACAAAACGAACACACGATTTACATCCATGTGGCTTTTGCTTTACGAAATTTATTTTGGACAATTCCGATAAAGATCACAGAAATTAACAAGCCTAGCCATTCTGGCGCGTGACTTGAAACGTTGTTTACATGGCGTGACGTCACAGTTCTCATGCACAGTTCTCACCAAGAAAAAGTGAGTTTTCCATGCTTTGTTTGAAGCAATTCACTCAAGAAAAGCTTTAAAGTATTCTATATCATCTCCTTTGTGTAAAGAATATATTTTTGTTCGAAGGTTTCTGCAAAAACTGTTTTCTTCAACAGTTCTCGCCTATCATTAAATAATAAACTAACAAACAGATATTCCTTTTACTCTGTTTAGGCCGAGAACTGTTGAAAATCGTGCAGCGATTGCGTTTCATACACACATAGCACTTCCAGAGATTGCGAAAAAAGGTTTATTTCAGTTTTCACACAGTGCAACTATAAAAAAGTGTTTCAAGGTTTAGGTATCATAACTTAAAGGGCCGAGAACTGAACGCGAGTAGTGTACACATACACACTAACTCAGTGTCACGCAATACTATCTCTTTGTAGACCAAGACGGTCTAACGAAAAAATGAACTCTTTTTAAACAAGATGTTTTTGCAGGCGATCTGTTTTTCTAACTCATAGTCAGAGTAGTTTCTCTGAGACCTATTTTAACTTTATCAAGTTTCACGCATCTTCAGATAAACAACATAATTGCTGAATACTTTAATTTCGTGTGACCAATAAACTACGTAACGGTAAGAAAATTAGCTGTATCGATCACGCGCGTGCGAATGAAGGATTTAACGACATTTCTGTCACATTGAAAATGCCATTCAATGTTGGAGACTTTAATTCTAACGCAATATCCAAGATTTCTTTGTTGTTAACAACGCTAAGAGCATTTTAATAGAAGTAACAGTTTTCATACAATGCGGGACATAACTGCTGGGACACGTGGCGCAATTGTGGGCAAAATGACTGCTAGCCCCCCTCCCCCCAAGCAATGTTGAGAATTGACTATCCCACACGCCAAGTTCAGCGCATTATTTGTTTGTCAACATTGCTTGGGGGGGAGGGGCTTGAGAGTTGGGAAGGGGGACTTGGGAACGTGCAGAGCCCATTTTTTAAACCCCAGGATCATCTGTTGCACTATTGGATACTCCTTTTCAGAAGTGTCCCAACTGTTTTTGACCTCCATTGTCTGAAACTGACTTCTATAGAAAAAATAAAAATTACATGACATTTTAGCACGCATTACTGAAAACCATTTTGTGGTGCAACAGAGAACGTGTTTTTTAGGGAAGAAACTCTATTTGCAGGGGTACAAAGTAACTTTTTTACTGAACAACGGACAGTGCATACATAAGTTTATTACATCTTGGTAATTGCTTACGTTCCGTAACCGTGTGGAAATTTTAATTTAGTGATTTTTCCAACGCATATTCAATCAATTCGAGCTCACTAAGGATACTCCGTTTCTCGTGACATTAACAGATTTAAGGTTTAAGGCGGGATCTGTGGATCCTGTGAACACAGCCCTGGTGAACTGTAGATGGTTGTTTTTTCACTTCTGGAAGCAAATACCACAAAACGAACACACGATTTACATCCATGTGGCTTTTGCTTTACGAAATTTATTTTGGACAATTCCGATAAAGATCACAGAAATTAACAAGCCTAGCCATTCTGGCGCGTGACTTGAAACGTTGTTTACATGGCGTGACGTCACAGTTCTCATGCACAGTTCTCACCAAGAAAAAGTGAGTTTTCCATGCTTTGTTTGAAGCAATTCACTCAAGAAAAGCTTTAAAGTATTCTATATCATCTCCTTTGTGTAAAGAATATATTTTTGTTCGAAGGTTTCTGCAAAAACTGTTTTCTTCAACAGTTCTCGCCTATCATTAAATAATAAACTAACAAACAGATATTCCTTTTACTCTGTTTAGGCCGAGAACTGTTGAAAATCGTGCAGCGATTGCGTTTCATACACACATAGCACTTCCAGAGATTGCGAAAAAAGGTTTATTTCAGTTTTCACACAGTGCAACTAGAAAAAAGTGTTTCAAGGTTTAGGTATCATAACTTAAAGGGCCGAGAACTGAACGCGAGTAGTGTACACATACACACTAACTCAGTGTCACGCAATACTATCTCTTTGTAGACCAAGACGGTCTAACGAAAAAATGAACTCTTTTTAAACAAGATGTTTTTGCAGGCGATCTGTTTTTCTAACTCATAGTCAGAGTAGTTTCTCTGAGACCTATTTTAACTTTATCAAGTTTCACGCATCTTCAGATAAACAACATAATTGCTGAATACTTTAATTTCGTGTGACCAATAAACTATGTAACGGTAAGAAAATTAGCTGTATCGATCACGCGCGTGCGAATGAAGGATTTAACGACATTTCTGTCACATTGAAAATGCCATTCAATGTTGGAGACTTTAATTCTAACGCAATATCCAAGATTTCTTTGTTGTTAACAACGCTAAGAGCATTTTAATAGAAGTAACAGTTTTCAGACAATGCGGGACATAACTGCTGGGACACGTGGCGCAATTGTGGGCAAAATGACTGCTAGCCCCCCTCCCCCCAAGCAATGTTGAGAATTGACTATCCCACACGCCAAGTTCAGCGCATTATTTGTTTGTCAACATTGCTTGGGGGGGAGGGGCTTGAGAGTTGGGAAGGGGGACTTGGGAACGTGCAGAGCCCATTTTTTAAACCCCAGGATCATCTGTTGCACTATTGGATACTCCTTTTCAGAAGTGTCCCAACTGTTTTTGACCTCCATTGTCTGAAACTGACTTCTATAGAAAAAATAAAAATTACATGACATTTTAGCACGCATTACTGAAAACCATTTTGTGGTGCAACAGAGAACGTGTTTTTTAGGGAAGAAACTCTATTTGCAGGGGTACAAAGTAACTTTTTTACTGAACAACGGACAGTGCATACATAAGTTTATTACATCTTGGTAATTGCTTACGTTCCGTAACCGTGTGGAAATTTTAATTTAGTGATTTTTCCAACGCATATTCAATCAATTCGAGCTCACTAAGGATACTCCGTTTCTCGTGACATTAACAGATTTAAGGTTTAAGGCGGGATCTGTGGATCCTGTGAACACAGCCCTGGTGAACTGTAGATGGTTGTTTTTTCACTTCTGGAAGCAAATACCACAAAACGAACACACGATTTACATCCATGTGGCTTTTGCTTTACGAAATTTATTTTGGACAATTCCGATAAAGATCACAGAAATTAACAAGCCTAGCCATTCTGGCGCGTGACTTGAAACGTTGTTTACATGGCGTGACGTCACAGTTCTCATGCACAGTTCTCACCAAGAAAAAGTGAGTTTTCCATGCTTTGTTTGAAGCAATTCACTCAAGAAAAGCTTTAAAGTATTCTATATCATCTCCTTTGTGTAAAGAATATATTTTTGTTCGAAGGTTTCTGCAAAAACTGTTTTCTTCAACAGTTCTCGCCTATCATTAAATAATAAACTAACAAACAGATATTCCTTTTACTCTGTTTAGGCCGAGAACTGTTGAAAATCGTGCAGCGATTGCGTTTCATACACACATAGCACTTCCAGAGATTGCGAAAAAAGGTTTATTTCAGTTTTCACACAGTGCAACTATAAAAAAGTGTTTCAAGGTTTAGGTATCATAACTTAAAGGGCCGAGAACTGAACGCGAGTAGTGTACACATACACACTAACTCAGTGTCACGCAATACTATCTCTTTGTAGACCAAGACGGTCTAACGAAAAAATGAACTCTTTTTAAACAAGATGTTTTTGCAGGCGATCTGTTTTTCTAACTCATAGTCAGAGTAGTTTCTCTGAGACCTATTTTAACTTTATCAAGTTTCACGCATCTTCAGATAAACAACATAATTGCTGAATACTTTAATTTCGTGTGACCAATAAACTACGTAACGGTAAGAAAATTAGCTGTATCGATCACGCGCGTGCGAATGAAGGATTTAACGACATTTCTGTCACATTGAAAATGCCATTCAATGTTGGAGACTTTAATTCTAACGCAATATCCAAGATTTCTTTGTTGTTAACAACGCTAAGAGCATTTTAATAGAAGTAACAGTTTTCAGACAATGCGGGACATAACTGCTGGGACACGTGGCGCAATTGTGGGCAAAATGACTGCTAGCCCCCCTCCCCCCAAGCAATGTTGAGAATTGACTATCCCACACGCCAAGTTCAGCGCATTATTTGTTTGTCAACATTGCTTGGGGGGGAGGGGCTTGAGAGTTGGGAAGGGGGACTTGGGAACGTGCAGAGCCCATTTTTTAAACCCCAGGATCATCTGTTGCACTATTGGATACTCCTTTTCAGAAGTGTCCCAACTGTTTTTGACCTCCATTGTCTGAAACTGACTTCTATAGAAAAAATAAAAATTACATGACATTTTAGCACGCATTACTGAAAACCATTTTGTGGTGCAACAGAGAACGTGTTTTTTAGGGAAGAAACTCTATTTGCAGGGGTACAAAGTAACTTTTTTACTGAACAACGGACAGTGCATACATAAGTTTATTACATCTTGGTAATTGCTTACGTTCCGTAACCGTGTGGAAATTTTAATTTAGTGATTTTTCCAACGCATATTCAATCAATTCGAGCTCACTAAGGATACTCCGTTTCTCGTGACATTAACAGATTTAAGGTTTAAGGCGGGATCTGTGGATCCTGTGAACACAGCCCTGGTGAACTGTAGATGGTTGTTTTTTCACTTCTGGAAGCAAATACCACAAAACGAACACACGATTTACATCCATGTGGCTTTTGCTTTACGAAATTTATTTTGGACAATTCCGATAAAGATCACAGAAATTAACAAGCCTAGCCATTCTGGCGCGTGACTTGAAACGTTGTTTACATGGCGTGACGTCACAGTTCTCATGCACAGTTCTCACCAAGAAAAAGTGAGTTTTCCATGCTTTGTTTGAAGCAATTCACTCAAGAAAAGCTTTAAAGTATTCTATATCATCTCCTTTGTGTAAAGAATATATTTTTGTTCGAAGGTTTCTGCAAAAACTGTTTTCTTCAACAGTTCTCGCCTATCATTAAATAATAAACTAACAAACAGATATTCCTTTTACTCTGTTTAGGCCGAGAACTGTTGAAAATCGTGCAGCGATTGCGTTTCATACACACATAGCACTTCCAGAGATTGCGAAAAAAGGTTTATTTCAGTTTTCACACAGTGCAACTATAAAAAAGTGTTTCAAGGTTTAGGTATCATAACTTAAAGGGCCGAGAACTGAACGCGAGTAGTGTACACATACACACTAACTCAGTGTCACGCAATACTATCTCTTTGTAGACCAAGACGGTCTAACGAAAAAATGAACTCTTTTTAAACAAGATGTTTTTGCAGGCGATCTGTTTTTCTAACTCATAGTCAGAGTAGTTTCTCTGAGACCTATTTTAACTTTATCAAGTTTCACGCATCTTCAGATAAACAACATAATTGCTGAATACTTTAATTTCGTGTGACCAATAAACTACGTAACGGTAAGAAAATTAGCTGTATCGATCACGCGCGTGCGAATGAAGGATTTAACGACATTTCTGTCACATTGAAAATGCCATTCAATGTTGGAGACTTTAATTCTAACGCAATATCCAAGATTTCTTTGTTGTTAACAACGCTAAGAGCATTTTAATAGAAGTAACAGTTTTCAGACAATGCGGGACATAACTGCTGGGACACGTGGCGCAATTGTGGGCAAAATGACTGCTAGCCCCCCTCCCCCCAAGCAATGTTGAGAATTGACTATCCCACACGCCAAGTTCAGCGCATTATTTGTTTGTCAACATTGCTTGGGGGGGAGGGGCTTGAGAGTTGGGAAGGGGGACTTGGGAACGTGCAGAGCCCATTTTTTAAACCCCAGGATCATCTGTTGCACTATTGGATACTCCTTTTCAGAAGTGTCCCAACTGTTTTTGACCTCCATTGTAGCAATGGGCTCTCCGGGTCGTCCTCTAACATCTTTCAAGGAATACAGCAAGTCAGATTGATCTACTCCAATGAGAAGGTCTATGATGGGCCTGGGCCCCACTTGTGGGAATTCTATACCCCTCAAGTGCTTCCACTTGGATTTGTACACGTTCCAGTCCACAACTTGCATGTTGCCGGTGACTCGTTCAGTTGTGTAAGCAGAGGCCGGTTTGTGCACCTTGCCATCCAAACTCTTGATCGTAAACTCTACTACTGAGGAGTTTAGCTTCTCCTGGTTGTCATTAAGCACTTTCACAGTTAGTTCATGTGGTCTCCCTTCCAGTCCAAGTTCTGCGGCAATGTCACTATTAAGATAAGACCTGCTGCTACCTTCATCCAGGAGGGCATTCACTTTCACTCGTTTACGTCCATTGGTCAGGTACACAGGAACAGTCCGCAGGGCCATGAATTCAGAAGGAACGGTGAGTTTCATTGCAGTGGTCGTCATGTGAGTCCTCTCACTAAGCTCCCCTTCTACGGCAGTTCCGCCTGCAGATGCGCTGGACTGGTCTGAACTAATTGCAGAATCATCGCGAGAGGTCCTGTCTGCAGCTCTGTCGTCATGAAGCATTTGATGGTGAGCTGATCTGCATCCATCTAGTCCACACACTCTACTCCTTAAACACGTTTCACCTCTATGTCCATCAGCTAGACAACGAAAGCACAGCTTGTGTCCCGTGGCTATTTCCCATCGCTTTGGCACTGTCATGCTCTTAAAGCTCTCACAAGCCCAAACCCCGTGTTGTTCATTGCACACCTTGCACGCCCGATTTGACTTCTTCTTTCTGGTAGAGTGTTCCTGAGTTAGATAGGATCTTCCTGGTGGGACAGTCTTCTCTTTCTTAGGGGGGTCTTTAAGAACACCGGTTATAGTCTCAGACGCTGTGGTTAAAAACTCGGACTCTCTGTCAACAAATTCTCTAAGTGTTTCCACATTCTCAGTGCGATGGTTGTCACTAACCCATTGCTTGTACTTAGTGAGAAGGTCTTTGTTGAACTTCCGCTGAAGAGTGATGTAGAGTGATCCACTTCCTAGCTCTGCTTCCTGGTTAGCATTTGTCAAGTTCACAACAATTCCATCAAGGAGTTCAGCAAATTTCTCCAGGTCTCTTTCATTTCCTTCCCTCACAGGTTTGAAAGCGTCCAGCTCTTGAAGTCTAAGCGTCAAAGCCCTTCGCTTTCCTCCATACTTTCTCTCCAGTCGAGTTTTGGCTGCTTCGTACGCTGCTGCTGAGTGCCCCAGGTTCTCAATGACTTTTAGGGGCTCACCCTGAAGGCACTCTCGCATCCGTAAAAGCTTGTATTCCGGTGTAGCTCTAGCACGATCCACACAAGAATAAAATGCTGCTTTCCAAGCTTCATAATTCTTCTTCTGACCAAAGAACTTAGGGACACTTACTCTTTTGAGTAGGGCAGAAGAGTCAACACTGATCTGGTCTGAAGTGGACAAAGACTGAGCTCGGCCTCCACTGAAGGGCAATTGCTGCGTCGGTGATGGTACACAAGTACTAGGTGAGGGCACAGTTACTGCAGTAAATGGTAAAGCATGTTGCTGATTCAATAAATCTCCAACTGAAGCCACAGATGCTACTGAAGTTGGCTGCTGAAACTGAAGGTGCTGTTCTACTAAGGCAGGCACAGGTGGTACTGAATTTGGAGGATAAAACGGAGTAAACGGAGTAGACGAATAAACAACTCCGCCGAACGAAGGCGGAGACAGTCCGGCCATCCTTCCAATAGCGGTCGAAGCACTCGGAACATGTGTAGACGAAGGTACAACAGGTTGCTTTTGATCATCAGAATTTTGTTCCCTTAACGGCTCTTTGGACAACAGGGTCTCGTCAAATCCTACCGATGGCCTTTTTGACTCTTGTTCTTGGTCGATTAATCCAATGTGGGTAGTTTTTCGCGTCCCTTGGTGTGGCTCTGTCAGCGGTTTCTCGCTACGAAGTTTCTGTCTGAGTTGTCTCTCGCATTCCGCGTACATTCGCTTGATCTCTTGTTCAATTCGGCTGAGCTCCTCTTCTCGCTTAGATAGTTCTTCTTTTAGCCGCTCCGTTTGCTCTTTGGCTGATGAACTGCTCGCGCTGCTCAAATATCCTCTCACAATTCCTTCGACTTCTGTGAAATCCTCCTCAATCGCCTCCAGTTCCTTCGAAACAGCACTGAGGTTTCCCGAATCCTTCACAGACTCGTAATACGTTTCTAACTCTTCACAGGCTCGAAGCACATTCTCATAAGCGTCCGTAAAAACACTCAAACTCTCCATTATTTGCATTCTCGACGACAGTCCTCCTTCCATCTCCATCATGAGCTTGTTTCCGTTCCTCGTGTACGAACACTTCGATCTCATTTTCTCTTTCTTCAGACGTTCCATGTTGATAAATCTCTCCAGAACCTCGCTCTGCTACCAAAATGTTCTTCAGAGTTCTAAATCACTCGTCAGGTCATACTTTAAACTCGTTTAATTTATCAGCACGTTCTACAGTTCTCAGTTCGTGAAAAAGCATCATGGCGGCCCGACAAAACCACGAGGCCAAAACTCAACTATCTTGCGCATGCCCGTGACGTAACGAGCCACAGGACACCTAAACTAGTTCCTAGTCCTTCTAAACATTTACTGTTGGGGGACCAGATGGGAAAGTCTGGCTCAAGGCCATTGTGTACCATCCAAGCGAAGTGAGGTTTACACAACAAAAATTAATCTTCATCCAAATTCTCTCTGAAGAGTAAATTAAAAGTGCCATTATGAAGTTAAAAGTCCAAGTATTTCCACTGATAAAGGGCTATGCCCGAAACGTCTGGGCTTTTAACTTTATAATTGCATTATTTACTTTAATTAACATTTTATTGCATACAAGTACAAGTGCCACACAGCTCATGGAATTTTCTCTGTAAACCAGTACGATCATGCCCTCACTCCTTACTTATAGCTTTGCTGGCCTCCCTCCCTACTTTAAGCTTCTCTAAAGGAACACTGCCACTGTGCTATTTTTCCAAGCTACAATGGGAGAAGTTGAAAAAGCTTTTTCTAGTAGAGGCTTTAAGCTCCTGATGGTAGCACAGTGATGTCACTCCTTTTATAGACTGACATAGTAATTTTTGGGAAGGCTTGATCACCATTTGTAGATTTCCAATGGTGTAAATTTGTTTGGGGATCTTGAATTTTAAGTAATGCCTGTGGCAGTGTCCCTTTAATCTTAACTTTAGGTTGAGGACTAACCCAGCAATGGGCAGCGGCAGCTTACCACAAACAACATACATATACAAACATAACATACTATACAGGCTATAAATACTACGAGGTGTCAGTCGTCTTCTCACCCTAATTGCCTTCCTCAGTTGGCCATTCACTCTGAAATTCAAGGCCTTTGTCTCGTCAAAGTGATTTTTGTGTACTATTAGACTATTATCAAGCTTCATTTTGTTGGGGAGCTTTTAAAATGTCTTGGGATTTTCTAAGTTGCGTGTGCGCTGTATAAATTGCTGAAGTGTTCAGGGCTTGACAGCTCAACGACCCTCAACCCTTCCACTCATCAGCTGGCAGGAATTGCAGCTGTATTTCATCTATTGGGCTTGTGAATCAAATACGAAGTTTGGTATGCAGCTCAGAACAATAATTTGTTTTTGTTTAGTATATATAGAATTTGCAAACGTCATTGATTTCAGTTAGTTAGCCTTCACTCAGTATTTGTACTGATTCAGTATAGTAGTTTCCATAATACTGTTTATTAAATGATTGCATTCTGTTTGCATACATGTCTAAGGTGAACACGCTGTGGGGAAGTTTTGAGATTCGTAATGTGCGCCTTGTTAAAATGATGCTGTCTCAGTATTCAGGGTGAGCCTTTCTCATGTTTTCAAGTTTATCGTAAAAAGTTTATTTGCTTTTTTTAGCTAAGGCAACATTATAGGTAGCTTTAAGTGTTATGTATTTGGCGGAATTGCAACTTCGTCACTCGCTTTTCACAAGCTTGTCGCTCGCTTATCTTTTCACCGTTTGTTGCTCAAATGAGTCGACTGGTGGCAAGCCTACAGTGTAGTACTAAGAATACTCCACATAAAATTTGTGAAATCTTAGTGGACCCCTCTGAATGTTGTCCGAAGGTCATGCGGACGTTACCGAATATAATTATTTCGAATTTCCCCAAAGATTACTGCAGGTTTCCGAAGATTTCCGAGGTGTGCCGAAGGCTTCCGAGGAAGACCCAAAGATGTTTCGTCTATACACCAATAACTTGAGTACAGTAGGGTCAAACATGTTATCAAACAATGTATGTTCACTCAGGGGCGGAAATCCTTATAAAGCTCTGCAGTTTATATAATTGTAATACACTTTCATTGTTGTTCTCTTCGTTAGCATAACGAAGCTTCTTTAATTATGAAGTATCGACAAAACCTACTGTAACATATTGCATAACCATGTGCTGTGTTGTGTAACAATGTACTGTTCGAATACCCAATCCCATGGGTTCATTCTTAGCATATACTATAAACATACTGAAGTAGGATATAATATATTCATTCTTGGCATGCACTTGGAAAGTGTAGCACTAATGTCGAACATTTACCATTAAAGCATTACACCTACCAACCTGATTGTCCTTACTTGCCTACACGCTAGGGAAATTTTAAAACAGGGAGAAACTACTCGTTTAGACCTCTTTCAAGAAACCAGTAAAGAAAGCAAAGTTTTTGGGAAAATCAGAGAGTGACTGTAAATTATTTCTCACTCAGGTTGAATTTGGAGAATCACGTTCATCAGTTTCAGTACTGGGCAGATAGCTTCGAGATGCTGCCAATGTACTTCATGTGTTTCTACGGAGCTCAGAATATCAATACTGTTATTGATGTAAGTGCCCGATTGTTGTAATGAGTCAATTTAGCATTATATGTTTGAATTTAATCTAAAGGTAATGAAAACTGAAACTAATAGTGTTTTTTGTTACCAGACCATGAGTCATGCTGCTTATGTATATGATATTGAACACGTCATCGTTGACAACCTGCAGTTTATGACGTCATATCTAAGGTATGTTACAAATCGTTGTGGCAATCTTTAGGCGTTCTTTTCCTTTCTGTTCCTACGAGACGCATGCTTGTATTTGATACGCTTTGATGTTTTTCTTAAAGATACAAGTATTTTTGTTTCGTTTCCTCAGAAACGAAACGGTGTTACTTTGGCTTCAGGGGTGAACTATGTACATAGCAGTTACACTATCCATTCAGAGTAACATTCGTATTTGGTAACGTAAACATGTTCCACGTAGACAAACAAACTGGTGAACACATGTTGTTCAGATATTGTTAAAATTATCCTCACGAACCCAAAAAGTTTTCTCCTAAAATTTTGACCCTTGGGGTTAACTATTTACATAGCAGTTACACTATCCAATCAGAGTAAAGTTCCTGAGGGGAAAAAGAGAAAAAAAACGGGTGAACACAATGTAGCCTGCGTAACTGGCGGGAATGGTTTGTTTGAGCGGCAGAGCATGTACCGAGAAGAGAACAACAAATCCCGAGAAGAATGGTGAGACGATTCCTCTCGGCTCCGCCGTCGAAATGAATCATTCGTGCTGGAAATCCCGCCAGCTACGCAGGATAAACAAAATGTTGCCTACACTAACTCAAGTTGTCATTCCGGATACGAAACACTATTTCTTTTTGAAATAACTCCTTGTTGTTTTTGCCTTTCAGCCGTGGGGACGATCGATTCTCTGCCCAGAATCATGTTATCTCTGCACTACGAAATTTTGCAAGCGCAAAAAATGTTCATGTTACGTTGGTGATCCACCCAAGAAAGGTTTGTTGTGCACAATTTAAAGGGGCATTGGCATGCTGTTGTAGCGTCACTTGAAAAGGCTAAAAACTGTCTTTGCATCAATGATGTAGTTTTGTCGCCAAAGACTATAGTACGGAAGGTTAGGATAGAAATTGATTCAAATTGCCAATTGTTT
>OX393567.1:14049471-14064471 GCA_947652115.1 Blastomussa wellsi
TGTGTGTATACGTAGTGTCCAATCTAAATCCTGATTGATCGTCCCTATTAAGTACCATCTTGTTTTGACCATCCCTTAGTTGAATAAAGTCCAGACCTTTATACATGGAAGTACTGTAATGAGCGTCGGGGTTAAGCTTTATAGCAAATCCTTTCCTCGCTCTACGGGAAGTAACACGGGCAACACTATGGTACCTTGCTGCAGACAACTTACGCTTGTTCCTCACAGTACAAAGCTGGACTATTGTCCCATAGCCAATTTTTGCATTATACTTGTCATTGACGTACTTCTGGATTCTCCGGTAAGTTACTTTTGGCCCTTTCTTTTGGTTGCCATCAAAGGTGAATACACCAGTCCGCCGCCATTGATCAGCCCCAACTCTATGCTCCTCCACAAAATCTTCAATATCCTTTCCAATAGTTGGAAACTTTACCAATGTTTTACACACTTTCGCCGGTACTTTTCTCCTTAGGATATGCCTGTCAGCTATCTCCTTAGCCAGTTGCCTTCTCTTTTTTCTTTGAAAAATTTTTCGTTGTTTTATCACAAGTTCCTTTCCCTTCTCACTAAGAACATCTTGCACACCAACCCAGTCATCCGGGTTGTCGCTTTCCGAACTGGTTCCAACTTCTTCCTCATCAGCATCTCTTTGCATGGCCAGAAATGCCTGTCTTGAGTGCTCTACTTTTTGTTCCTCTTCATCTGTTAAATCAGTGTTTGGCAGGTTGTGAGCAAAATCAAGTAGAGCTTGATGAAGAACCTCTGGCATGTAGTTCACTAATAACAATTGCAGTTCCCCAACAAATGTAGACCAGTTTAAATTGTTCTCACGAAGAATGGAAACTAGTGTTTCAACTGATGGAATTGGACTAACAAGTGATTGGCGTTTTAAGAGTGTGTCAGGATCTGGTAGGCCAGGCACCTGCTCACATACAGCAGCTCTGCTTCTTGGCAGCGAGTCTGTTTTTCTTTGACCCTTACTTGCTTCCATAAGGCCATCGTCCTCATTTTCATCTCCAGAGGATTCTTGCATAATGCATTCGCCTTCACTTTCTTCATCGGAACATTCCGAGTCTTCAACATTAATTCCAAGTGCTTGAAGAGTTGCCTTTTCTTCCACGTTTGCAAGTGTATTTACAGCTTTTCTTAGTTCTTCTGCTTGAGAAAGAGCATCTTCTACTTCTTCATTAAGCTTGCCTAGACAGTGGATTCCATATTCCTTTCTGGCTTTTTTGTTACTAAGACCTTGTGCTTTGCATGCGGCAAACCTAATAAGTTTTCTGTCTTTCTCCGAAGAAGCAAGGGAACAAATTGCTTGGAGTTGATCTCTGGTCACGCCTTTCTTGATTTGATCAGTTGGGATAACCTTAGGAAACCACGAAACAAATAACGAAAAGTCCACATATGGTTTGTTCTCAGTCACGAAAAGTCGTTGTGAGCCAGGCCCTTGAAGGGTAAGAGTAAAAACTGCCACAGGCAATTGCATTAATCTGCGGACGGCCTTGTTACTAATGTACTTCGTTTCAGGGAAGTGTTTACAATAAACAGTTTTAACGTCTATTACACCATAGCGTAAAATGCCATTAGCACAATTCAAAAGTTTTCGACACTCTTGACAATTCCTATGGTTTGCCCCACAGAAAAACAAGCAGAGAGATGTGAACTCAAGAAGTGAAACATCATTTATCAACGACCTGTACAGACCCTCGCCAACTTTGTAGGAATCTTTGTTACTCAAGTTACGTTTTACGGATGCAGCGTATCTTCTGTATGCATCAAAGTCTACAGAAGGCGCTGCAAAGTCTATAAAAAAGGATCATCTTCAGAAGACTTCTCCGACACTACACTTTCTTTGGTGGATTTGTCAACAGTACATTCCCCTTTGTCACTTGACCAATTGCCCTCAATATTAAGACTTGTTTCTGTGTTGTGTGGATCTTCTATGGCAACTTTTTGTTTCTTTGTGTCCACACCTTCATTATTACCGTCGGTAGCACCAACAATGGCTACAGGGCCACATGCTTTTCTTTTGAGCATGACATCAATTGTTGCACCTTGACCTATTGAAGATGAACTACATTTGGCTCCAGTTTTCTTTGCCTTGTGCTCTCTGTATCTCACTGATTTGGCATCTTTACACTGTAAATCAGTAAGCTCATTTTGAAGTTTCCTCTTTTTTTGTCGCAATTCAGCCATGTGCTCGGTTAAGATTATTGCCTGAGAATACTGTTGAACGTTAGTTTGTCTTGATCGCTGCTTCTCGTAGAGGCTCATTTGTAAATCAACCTCTTTAAGGTCTTCCATTACCTCGTTCATGCGTTTTGTCCTAACTTCTTGAGTAATGTTCTTTGCTTTGGTAGTGTTCAATTCAGCATCGGTTGTCATTAGTGCCTTTGATCTTGATTTTTTCTTTTTGTATGCATAACCATCGGCATCCACTTTTGCAATAGCAAGCTTTTGAAGATTTTTTTTATCATGAACAAGACTTGGATTTTGTTTTGTTATCTCAAAGCAAGCATCATTGATGGCCTTGTGGTAATCTTTTAGTTTATCACCAGGATCCAAAGAGTAAATAGCTGACTGCATTCTTAGTTGATTTAAATCAATTTCGGCGTTAATTATCTCTTTGGTTTGTTGCTCAGGGAACTACAATCAGGAAAAAACAGAAACATCTGTGAAAATTTTACCCATAATTGGTCTGATTATAAAGGGATAATTTGCAAAGCCCATGACAATGTGAATCACTAAATGATTCAATGATGGTGACTAGTTTCAGTCTACAATTTTTTAGTTAACAAGCTTTACTTATAAAGACGACCCTGTTTATACTCACTTTTACCCGAGGGCCAACTGCGAGTCCTCCATCATCAAATACTAACGTGGTTTGTCCTGACCTTGGTGCATAATTGATTATGTTTTGGGCTGCAAAAAATATTGACAAAGTCATCAAACTCTTAGTTTCCCAGCCTCTATGAAAAAGGAAGGTGGCACTAAAATTGTATTTGTCAATAAAATATGTAGTTGAAAATTATGTGCTGTGCACAAGATGTTTAATGAGACAGAGTCCAGTGTCATATAAAATAAAACTCAATGCATGGCATCTCTATCATGAGTAAATACAAGCACCATGAAGCGGTAAAAGTGAAGTATAGAATTCCTGTAAATGTGCTAAAAAGGTTGGGAAGAAAACTTAGCAGAGTGGTAAATGACATTTCCTTGATCAAGCATCTGCCATTGACTTGAAAGGTACTGTCACAATTTTTTGAGTATCGCTTTCAATAAATAGCTCAAAGATGTCAATGCATCAACAGGACACCAAAACAAAGGTTTAGATTTCTTGGTAAAGACTGCAGTCTGAAACTATTTACCATCGTCTCCTATTATGGATGTCAAGCCAAGGATGGAAATGGATTCAATCTTGAAAAATTGGTCACTTTTTAAAGTTCTGAATTAAAGAAAACTTGTAAATCACACAGAAACATACTGCAACAGACCACGACATCTTCTCAAAAACCTTAAAATAATTTTCTCTCATGCCTGAGGCCATTAAAACGGCTTTATCATACCAGGCGAAACATCTCTGCATCCTGTCTGTTCTTCCACCTGCCAAAAAAGAAAACATCTTTTGTATAAATATTTCAATCAATGAAATGTTATGTAGCGTACCTAGGCGCTGAGGTATTAATAAAGTAAACCTTCACTACCCAGTGGTTCGTACTCGCTTCATTCCTATACTGTTCCAAGCTAGAGTCTATCAACACAATAGCGTAGATTTAGCGATCCAGTTTAATGTCAACTTTGATAGCGTCAAATAGCGGTTCGAACTGGAATAAACGTACAAAAAAAATACTCTAAATACAAGCAAATACGAGCAAAAATACAATAGAAAGCAAACTTACATCACTGGGCCATGATATTCCAACAAAGAAGAGGAAATTACACAGTTAAATCACTATATAGAATGCCAATCACTGTAAAACCTCCGAGCCACGTTTTTCTCCCGTTCTCACGTGCGAATCCGCTGACCGCACGTGAATAACAAGTCCGCTGACCGGAAATGAAACATAACGATAACAATGTTCATATTTATGCTAAACAGTTCTTCAGCCACTACATCCCGCCCCCAATGCATTCTCTAGGAGACGCATTCACATACAACAAAAGGGGGCTGAAGCTAAGATATCTTCAAGTGTTCAGTGTTCATGGATGGGTTTACAGGTTCAGCCTTCAGGCTGCAGCATTTCTCCTTCTAGCAGACAAATCTTGTCAACAGGGCGATCGTACACTCCGGACTGAGTCTTCACCTGGACGGATCGCACAAGACCATCAGATCCTGGGTAGGTAGTGAGAATGAGCCCAAGAGGCCAACGTGGACGTGCTGTATTGTCGTGCTTCACCAATACCAAATCTCCAACCTTGAGGTTACGCTTAGGTCGCAACCACTTCTGACGCACTTGAAGGGTAGGCAGATATTCAGTCAACCAACGCTTCCAAAAGACATCCGCCATATATTGTACCTGTCGCCAGCGTCTCCTGTAGAGATCTTGCTGGACAAACACTCCTGATGGAAGGGTTGGGCCTGACCGCAGCAAGAGAAGATGATTTGGTGTCAGAGGTGTAAGATCGCTCGGGTCATCAGAAATTCTTGTTATTGGACGCCCATTAACGATGCCCTCTACGATGCACATCAGGGTCGTCAATGCTTCTTCATCTAAGACTTGTAGAGGAAGTAGACCTTTCAGAACTGAACGGACGGTACGAATCTGCCTCTCCCAGGCACCGCCCATATGGGAGGCACCTGGAGGGTTGAAGATCCACTGAACGTCACGCTTTCGGAGAAAGTCATCAATCTGAATCTGATTCCACTCTTCGAGGGCTCGTCGCAGTTCTACTTGAGCGCGGGTGAAGTTAGTTCCATTATCTGAACGGATTTCTATAGGTTCACCACGACGGGCGATGAATCGTTGAAGGGCATTTATAAAGGAATCAGTCTGAAGGGTGTGACTAACTTCAATGTGAATGGCTCTTGTAGCAAGGCAAGTAAAAATGCAACCGTACCTTTTCAGTTCACTTCTGGCCCGTTTCACAAGAAACGGTCCAAAATAGTCCACCCCTACACGAGTAAAGGGTGCTTCGTTGGGTGTCACGCGGTCCTTAGGTAAATCTCCCATGAACTGAGACACTGGCTGTGCCCTCAATTTCTTGCAAATGATGCACTTGGATAGAACCTTTCTTACTGTCGCTCTGCCCTTCACAATCCAGAACAGTTGCCTTGTTTCAGCGAGAACACGCTCAATGCCAGTGTGACCAGTCAAGGTATGGTAATGTAGAATGATGAGGTCAGTAACATGATGATTAGCAGGCAATATCATGGGGTGCTTCGTCTGGAATTGCAGGTCAGCCTTGTTGAGTCTTCCTCCTACTCACAAAGTTCCGTCTGTACTTGGAAACGGAGACAGTTTCTGAAGCGAGTTGTCGGTATGCTCTCCAAAGGCTTTCCTTTGTACGTAAGTAATAACAGAAGTGGCAGCAACACCCATCTCTTCCACTGATAACTTGCCAGTCTTAAATCCTTTTGTCTTGATGTAATGCTTGAACCGAAGGATCCAAGCAACTGACTTCTTGAGACTATACCAGGAGGAATGTCGCTGGATGAGTAGATCAATGGGGTCGGCATCAACAATAGCAGCAGCGTAGACTTTGCGTGTTGGTTTGAGTTCAACTGCATCTTCCAGCATCGTGCATTTAAACTCTGGTTGCGTTGGCCATTTTGTTTTTCCCTTGGAAAGGAAAGGAGGACCATGGATCCATCTGGAGCTGCTTACTACTTCGTCTGCCGTCATGCCACGAGATACATCATCAGCCGGATTCAAACAGGAATCAACGTACCTCCACTGACTTCTGTTTGTGTGTTCTTGGATGGCAGCTACTCTGTTTGCCACATAAGTTGGATACCGCTTGTCTTCCTGCTGGAGGTACCATAGAACAATCATACTGTCCGACCAATAGGCTGATTCTTGAAGGGGTATTTCAAGCTCCCTTTGCAGAAGCTTGTCGAGTTTCACTGCTTCAACGGCCGCTGCCAATTCCAATCTGGGTATGGTGGTAGGCTTAATGGGGGCCAATCTAGACTTGGACATGAGAAACGAACAATGGCTGTTTCCATCGTCATCAACCATTCTGAGGTAAGATACAGCTCCATAAGCTTGTTCCGATGCATCTGCAAAATGATGTAGTTCAGCAGACACCGTCTCCACATCCTTGGGCCTTAGACAACGAGGAATTGCAAAGTTCTGGATCAGTGGTAAATCCTGCAGCCATCGGCGCCACTGTTCCACTAACTCAGCTGGCATTGCATCATCCCAGCTGGATTTAGCTCGACAAAGCTCTTGGAACAGAATTTTGGCCTTGAGTATGAATGGGCTCACAAACCCGAATGGGTCATACACTGAACTGACTGTGCTCAACAGTCCACGTCGAGTAAGTGGCCTTTCTTCTGGATGCACATCAAAACCATAGGTATCCGACTCCACCTGCCACAAGATGCCGAGGGTTCTCTCAGCGGGCAACATTCCTTGGTCCAAATCAAGCGTCTTCACTTCTTTAGACCACTCAACATCTGGCACCGTTCGAAGAACTTCTCTTGAGTTGCTGATCCATTTGGTAAGGTTGAAACCGCCTCTTGAAAGCAGTTCTCGCAACTCCTTCACAAGATTCACTGCCTCTTCAGTGGAAGCGACAGACTTTAGGCAGTCATCCACATAAAAGTTTTTATCAATAGTGGAAATTGTTCTTGGATGAAAGTTTGCCGCATTGTCTTGAGCACACTTCCTTAAGGCAAAGTTGGCACAACTGGGCGACCACACTCCTCCAAAGAGGTGGGTCGTCATCCGGTACGTCAATGGAGTTTTCGTTGGGTCATCATCTTTCCACCACAGGAAGCGAAGCGCGTCACGATCATCGTCACTCACATGCACCTGATTAAACATACCCTGAATGTCTGCCATCAGTGCAATATGCTCCTGCCTAAAGCGCAGCAAGACGCCGACGAGGCCATTTGTCAGGTCAGGACCTTGATGGACTTTGTCGTTCAACGAGACTCCCCGATACTTGGCAGAACAATCATATACAAGTCTGCACTTGTCTGGTTTTCTTGGGTGTAGCACAGGATGGTGAGGAAGATACCACGTGTAGCCTTCTCTGCCCTTGAGATCATCTGTGACTGGCTCAGCGTACCCCTTTTCAAGGAGTTCATGTACGCTTGCAGTGTACTTTTCAGACAGCCCTGGATCTCTTTGCAGTCTTCGGCCAAGAAGGTGTAGTCGACGCTCAGCCATCGGATGGTTGTCTGGCAAATCAGGTGGTCTTTCTTTGAAGGGGATATCCATAGTATAGTGTTGATTAAGCAGCTTAACCGACTCATTCCACACGAGCAATGCCTTTCGGTCACTACTAGACAGGCCCAGCCGGTCGCTGCAATCATCACCTTCGAGCTTCCAGAACTTTTCCAGTTGATTTTCAATGTCTGGTCCTACTTTTGCCTTCGCAAAGTTCGATGAGGCGTAAGTGTTTGGTCTTCCTTGGCCCAGAGGGCCATTCATGACCCATCCTAGGGCAGTGAGACAGGCATACGGTTCGCCTGACCTTCCTCTTCGGGTCTCCTCTGGGAACATAAGGTCCGGGGTATCTTGTCCAATGATCAAATGCACTTTATCAACATCTAGCCTATGCAGATGTATATCTTCAAGGTGAGGCCATTGCTTGAGGTCTGTTGATGTAGGTAAGTTGTCAAGTCCGATGTTTAAGGAAGGACGGACCATCACTCCTGTCATGTCGTACTGTGGTCCACCATTTATATTTGAAACTTGCAAATTCACAAAATCCGCCTTCACTGGAGTGTTGCTTTCGTGAATTGTAGACAAATTACAAGCAAAGTTCTTTCTTGAAACACCTAAGTGTTGGGCAAGTTCTTCTGAACAGTATCCACTCGTTCCACCAGGATCTATCAGAGCATAGGTTTCCATGTAGTTATTAAGTCCCTCACCCTTGACACGTACAGCAACGATGGGAAGGGCGACCTTTTCTTTACTTCCTGCCACAAAATTACTTCCAACCGAAGCATTGGGTTTATTCGAAGGCGGTGGCACAGCCACATCCTTTCGGTTTGTGACTTCCTGGGTTGGCTTAGATGGCAGATGCAGAAATTTGCTGTGCTTTTGACCACAGCCATCAACATTGCAAACAAAGGGTCTACTACAGTCCCTGCCCAGGTGACCAGGCTTAAAACAGTTGACACAGAGTTTCTTGGATTGGATAAAGGATAGACGATCTTTCACACGAAGAGCCTTGAAGTCCTTGCATTGAGTGAGGTAGTGAAGTCCTCCACATTTCACACATGGTTCCTTTGGTGTACTGTAAGAAGTTTTGCTAGCCACAGGTAAGGACTCCATTACTGGAGGAGACAGATTACTTGTATGGGAGGACTCAACTTGAATAGCATGGCTTCCTCTATTTCTCTGTGTAGAAATCTGAGACTTCTTGACATCACCCCTAGAGGAGGCATCCTTAGGGGAAAGAGCCTTTCCGAAGACTGGATCCGAGGCCTGTTGTGGTGCTTCAGTAACTAGACGTATGACATCAGCAAGAGTAGGTGCACGATTCTCTTGGTACTTTATTGTATGATTCACCTTCAACCAGCGTGAGTGTAGGTAGGCTGGTAGCTTTTCAACAATCTGGCACAAACTTCTGCGAGTCTCAAGCTCTTTCAGGTATCCCATCGTAACGAGAGTCTCTCGACAGGTTCGCAGCTCATCGGCAAACGATTGCAAACCTTGAGTGTCCTTAATCTTCGGCCGATCAAGTATCTTGGCTATCCAAGCCTGGGAAATAACATCATTGTTACCAAAGCGCTCCTTGAGAAGCTTCCATGCAAGCCGATATCCTTCAGTAGGTTCTTTAACGAGGCAACATTCGAGCAGACTTCTGGCCTTTCCAGTGCAGTACTGCATAAGGCTATTTAACTTAGAGCCGTCATCATCCGACTTGCTATCAACTGCGTTATTGAACGCTCTGACAAAGGGCCAATACTTCAACGGGTCTCCATCGAAGGTCATCAATTCAACTTTTGGTCTGTGGAGGCTATCTACGAGCGACTGTTGGTGCATTCTGGTATCATTCATCATCTGTTGAAGCACATCGGCAAGGGTAGTAGGTGGTGCATGCTGAGAGATGTTGTCCTCTCCATAAATGGCTGAGGGGATCAATAGGGGTTGTTGAGTCCCAGCATCACCGGGTTTAGACAATGGGGTGTATTGAGCTGCTCCAAATGACTGACGAATGGACTTCGGAGGGGGTGGCTGTAGGTCTTGCTTCGGTTTAGATACATTAGGTGTAGGTACATTAGGTGTGGAGTGGGTGAAGCGTTGATCTACCTTGGTGACTTTTGTCGCCGCATCAATAGGTGTATCCTCCTTGGCTTCAGCATTCATCTTTAATTGGGCTAGCTCATCTTTCATTCGGTTCATTTCTTCTTGCATAATCCTGCGTCGCTTCTCTAACTCTATTTGTAACTTGATCCTTTGACGTTCTAGGTTCATTCGTTCTTCAAGCTCTTGGCTCTCTAGCTCGAAAGCCTCCATCTCTAGGGCTTGCTGTCGCTTAACAGCTTGTACTTTAGCTTCAAGGGCAGCATTATTGTGGTGTAATGTTTGTTCAATAAGAGATTGGTGCGATGATGACTCATCTTGATTGCCATGACTAATTTCAGTGCTCATTTCATTGGTTTCTTTATGCTCCTCTTTCTTATCATGATCAGCATCATCATCCTTTTGTTCATCTTGGTGTTCATAATCATTCTCATCATCGTTGTGTTCATCAATAATCTCATCATCATTATTTTCATCCTGATGTTCATCTTTCTCTAGCTCATCTAATTCTTGAGATTGGCAATCAAATCGATGGGTCGTTCACTATTATCCATATTTCCTTCTCCAGACATGTGTACAACAATAAATCAGACGGCAACAATGTTTATATTTTAGCGTTACTCTTCGTAGAAACAAATGGTATCTGGTTTAAAGGTGGAAACTTCGATGAAAAAGGCAGTTTCCAATCAATAATAATGCAATTCCAAAGGCATAACACAAATCCAACGTTGACATGATTCCAAACATGAGAAAGGCTTTGATTTCGAACTGTAGCGTACCTAGGCGCTGAGGTATTAATAAAGTAAACCTTCACTACCCAGTGGTTCGTACTCGCTTCATTCCTATACTGTTCCAAGCTAGAGTCTATCAACACAATAGCGTAGATTTAGCGATCCAGTTTAATGTCAACTTTGATAGCGTCAAATAGCGATTCGAACTGGAATAAACGTACAAAAAAAATACTCTAAATACAAGCAAATACGAGCAAAAATACAATAGAAAGCAAACTTACATCACTGGGCCATGATATTCCAACAAAGAAGAGGAAATTACACAGTTAAATCACTATATAGAATGCCAATCACTGTAAAACCTCCGAGCCACGTTTTTCTCCCGTTCTCACGTGCGAATCCGCTGACCGCACGTGAATAACAAGTCCGCTGACCGGAAATGAAACATAACGATAACAATGTTCATATTTATGCTAAACAGTTCTTCAGCCACTACATGTTATGATTATTTATCTACAAGACTTATTACATTCAATATCACTGCTAAGTTTTACAGCCAAGACAGCACCAATTGAATAGTGAAATAATCATTTTAACAAAATAGCTTACTATGGTCTATAAACTCCTTTATCCCCTTATTAAATCCCACTTGTCTTTTTACTATAAAATAACACATTGAAACATTGAAATAGACAAACTCCTAGCATCTGGCAACAAAACAAAACAGACTTTTAACCTCAAAAGTTAAAGCCACAAGGTACTAAAATTGTTACAGTATGGACAACACACAGATCTATAAACTGGAACTGGACTCATATCAATCATGTGCAATTACCTGGATATTTGATACTTGAGTTTTGTCAATGGACTTCTCACTGTCAGTGTTCTGCTCCAGCACAATTATATTAATTTTGTCCTTGTCACAGATATCTTCAACTTTAATGTCGATCCAGTCAGACCAAGTCTCTGAATATTTCTGTAAAACCACAGCGGCAGTGCTGCTGAGTTTGTAATAATCCTTGATTTTCATAATGACACCCTCAGTTTCACAAATGTCCACTGCCCATCTGCTGTCCTTATATTGAAATAAAACCTTTGAAAAACAAAAATTTCATTGCCACTTAAAACACAAGGTTAAAGCCTTCAATAAGCTTTAAGATGAAAATCGATTAATGACTAGCAAATATAAGCTTATGTTCATATACACATGTGGCCGTACCTATATTACTAAACATTCTCACCAGATGAATGACTGAGGTCTACACAATGGAGCGCCTAAAAGCTAAAATATACTGTATTATTCCATTAAGTTACACCGTCTGCCTTTAATATAAATATACTGATCTGATGTTTTTATAACTAAAAGGTGCGACGGAAAACTGAAAATCGATCCGATCCAACACAAGACTTAAAAGTAAACTGACACGCTGAGCACATTTTTGAAACATATTTCAATGAAAAAACAAATACAGTTATTTAAAAAAACAAATAAAAAACGCCTATTGGCTCGGTTTGCACAGTTGCAACGGAAATGAAAACAAGTGCCAAAAGACAAAAGGTCAACGCTCTAAATAAATCGCTAATCAAGCATGACGAGGGCATAAACAATACCCAACCTTTTCTAATTTCACTACAAGACAATCGATGGCCCATTACAAGCATGAAAAGAATGGATTTTAAATCGTACATACCTTCTTGTTGGCGGCCGCCATTTTGAGATCATACGCTTTCCCAGTGTTCTTTGCAGGCCTATTCAAAAGCGAAATCCCCGCCAAAGCCCCGCTAGCCCCGCTAACGGTCCCCGGTCGCTGTTATTTGTGTCTAATGTTGTCGAACACCCCGCACACTGGGGCAAAGATGACCACTAAAAACCACTAAAATCCCCCGCTAATGACCCGCATTCCCCGGGTATGGGGGTGTGGGGCTTTCCACTGACTAGTGCATTATAAGTTCCAATCCCAGCTAATAATCTTGAGAGTTCTAGCAAAGCCCAAAACAGTATTTAGGCTCACAACAGAAAAACTGTGTCAAACATTTAACTCTCTGTAAGGGGTAAACTACAACAGGCTAAACAAATAGAACAACAACGTCTGGGGTGAACGGAAAGGGGTCCTGGATGGACCCTTCCATTTATTACATTGCCCAACATGGTAAAGAATGTACAAAATAACAACAACTATAGGGAGGGAGGGGAGGGGAACAAAGCTAGGTTGTGTACAAGCACATGGCGGACAAGCTGAGTACAGCGCATGTCAACTAAACTCGCCCCCAGATCTCTCGCTGGAGTTAAATACAAATAATAGCTATTATTTAAAACTTAACTCTCTCTAAGGGGTAAACTACAACAGGCTAAACAAATAGAACAACAACGTCTGGGGTGAACAGGGAAGGGGTCCTGGATGGACCCTTCCATTTATTACATTGCCCAAGGGAGGCACAACCTACCCCCAGACGAAAAGAAAAAACTGAGGAAACTACTAGGGAATACTAACAAACGAGGCCAATTGCCTAACTGCTAGCATGCGGTCTTTAACAGGAATGTGAATGTAGGACCTATAAGCATCAGACTGCCAGTCTCCTAATCGTTTAATAAGTTCAGCAGGAACTTGTGCCTGAAAGGCCAGGGTGGCCCCACCTGATCGGAAGCTATGCCCACTAACTTCAGATGGGGCCAAGTTGATCTTTGCTGCCAAACATTTAAGCATGGAGTCAAACTTGCCGTATGTTAGAGGAATCAGGCCTCTTGATGCTGGGACGACAAAGGCTGGGCCCGACAAAGGGGCAGGTACTAAATTGAAGGCATGCCGAAGAGCTGTGTAGGGACAGAGCGGGTGCTTGTTGATGCGAGGTAGAGGGATTGTCAGAATGCGCTGGCTAAATTGGATTGTTTTTGACCATCTGTTGATAACAATGACCCAGTCAGCAAAGAAGACGATGTCCCCTCGACGCAGGTGCTTTGATGGATTAAATTGAGTTGAACCTCTACACAGTAAGTTAGCTTTTCTTAGGAGGCCAAAGAAAGCGACCAAACAAACTGCCCAGAATGTTGCGTGCCAAGGATTATCCAAGTTTAACTGGTTCCTGAGGGCCAAGAGGATTTGGGGGGTAATCGGTTTCTTTTGGGACACTGTCAAACCTTTGGTGCGCTTAATTCCCCGAAGTGTAGTTGCTAGGTAAAAGTTGTTCTTGGTTGGATCAGTAAGGCCATGTTCAAGATGTAGAATGCGGACTGCATTTAAATAGGCTGGGATCGAGGACGCTGAAAGTGACCTTGCCAGGAAAGCTGCGTAACGATTAAGGGTTGACCCTGCTGCTGGGAGAGGTTGGTAGCCATAATATACACAGAAGGAGAGGTATGAACGCGTTTGACTCATATAGGTAGACTTGGTAGTGGGAGCGTATGCGTGACGACGGAAATTGACAACTTCACGGTCCAGTTGCTGCGCATCCTTTGGATCTAAGGAGTGCAAGAGATAATGGTGACATGTGAGATTTTAAGTCCTGTGACGAAGGGGACTTGGAGAGCCATGCTTGGAACTCTGGCCAGTGACGCACATCATCGAGGCGCGAGATACTATCTGCTAAGGTATTAATTGATCCAGGAATGTGCTCGATAGATAAGCTGAAGCTAAAATATTCCTTAAGCCAAAATAGGTAACGAATCCAGGCCATGATCAGTGGGCAGCGGGATGTTCCTTTGTTTAGAATAGCAGCAGCCACCTGGCTGTCTGACTTGACAACTACACGGTAACCTGACCAGAAAGGTGCCCAACGGTGAGCTGCTAAGATAATTGTAAATGTCTCCTTGTAATTGATGTGGAGAGGGTAGAGAGCAGGATTGTCCAAGGCCCAGTTAATATACATCCAGTCAGTGTCCCACACACACCCCCGTCAGTGAGCACGGGTGTAGGCAGCTCTGGGGTTGCTGAGGGGAACAAGGTTTTACAGTTATGTGCAGGTAAGAGGGAGGTCCACCAGAGAAGGTCAGCTCTTGCACTCAAGTTCAAGTAGACACGATGATACGAACGTTTAACAGAGTTTGCCAATGTGATAAGACGCCGTAGAAAAATGCGGCCCCCTCGGACAACACGTGCCGCCCAATTAAGCTTCCCAAGAAGTCGTTGAAGCTGCCGTTTGGAGCATTTACGTCTCAAGATTGTCTCCTTACAAAGAGACAACAACTCAGACACACGATCATTTGGAAGGCGGAGCTCGCACTTAACAGTGTCCATTTCAACCCCGAGAAAAGTCAGGCATTGGGAAGGGTAAACCACTTTTGTCCAGTTAATTGTAAAGCCAAGAGACTCCAGTAAGCTTACCAGCATATCAAAGGCAGTCCTGCAGCGAAGCTGGGTTGGTTCAATAATTAGGAAGTCGTCCAGGTAAGCTAGTACAGTATATCCTCTGTTGGCCATCATACGGCAGACCGCCTGTGTTAGACGGTGGAAAATCATTGGCGATGCCCTGGCTCCAAAAGGGAGACGTTTATCATAAAGGTAGGTTGGGTTTTTAGAACCATTGAAACACCAGGACATTCCAGTAACTCGCCAACTGTCAGGATGCGTGCCAACACTGCGGTAAGCTTGCTTCAAATCAACCTTTGCCAGCCAACAGGCTGGCTGACAAAGGTTTGCTGCATCATCAACAGTAACATACTTATAGTGTTCCAAATCTATGTATGAATTAGCATTCATGGTGGGGGGTCGGCTGCAATCCATGATCATGCGTACTTCATTGGAGTCCTTTTTGGGTACAGCTCCAAGTGCGTTAATAATTGTTGGCATGTGGGATTTGTCTGTTACTCCAAAATGGTCCTGCTGAAGACCTTTAACAAGTTGTGCTTC
>OX393567.1:14069471-14071971 GCA_947652115.1 Blastomussa wellsi
CTTTAAAACAGGCTGACTTGACAGGACATCCTTCAAATGCTCCACTGCCAGTGTGTGTTCATGTGACCAAATCCAGGCTGCATCTTTTTTCAACAGACTTCGCAAGGGTGCAGTAATTTCTGACTGATTGGGAATAAACTGAGAAAAATAGTTCACCATTCCCAGGAATCTCTGCAGCTCTTCTCTGTTCTGGGGTGGTGGCATTTGGATTATGGCTCGCACTTTCTCATCATCAGGTTTCAATCCAGATTCAGACACAATGTTTCCCATGTACTTGACTTTACTGACTTTGTACTGGAGCTTTGCTGAATTGAACCTTGACATTCGCTTCTTGGGCTCTTTGCAAAAGCTTTCCCATGATCTCATCATGCTCCTGATCATCTTGAGCAGCAACAATTATGTCATCAAAGATGACTTCTACACCATCAATGTCTCCAAATATGGCTTCATTCTTTTTCTGAAAGACCTCTGGTGCAGAGCTGATACCAAATGGCATCCTCTTAAAGCGATAGCGGCCATATGGAGTGTTGAATGTGCAAAGGTGGGAGCTTTCGTCATCTAAGCACACCTGCCAAAACCCATCCTTCTCATCCACTATGGAGAACACTTTCTTGCCACTTAGACGACTTGCTACGTCTTCTGCAGTTGGAATCCTGTGGTGCTCTCGGCGAATTGCTTTGTTGAGATCTCGTGGATCTAAGCAGAGCCGCAGGGACCCATCACGTTTCTCTACAATAACGAGACTGTTAACCCAAGGAGTGGGTCTGTCAACTTTCTGAATAACATCTTTCTCCTCGAGCTCGTGGAGCTTTTCTTTCAGCTTCTCAAGCAGGCTATACGGCACTCTCCGTGGTGGGTGAATGACTGGCTCAACAGTGTCATCCAGCTCGATGTGATAACTGCCTTCCGTGCAGCCCAAACCAGTAAAGACATCAGGAAACTTGGCAAGAATTTCTTCATTTGTTAGGGCGGCCTGGGAAACACTTTCTACCTTTCGGACCAAATTTAATTTCTGGCAAGCTGAAAGTCCTAAAATCGGCGGTGACTCGACAGCGGCGACAAAAAATGACAGGTTTTCATTCATTCCAACAGCTTCACAGTTTAAGTTCAGTGTTCCGAGAGGTTTCACCTTGAAGTCTCCATACGACGAGAGAACAACGCTGGTATCCGACAGCGGCGGCTTATTCCTAAGCTTCGAGTAAACACTGAGTGGCAAAACATTCGCTTCGGTTCCTGTATCCAGTTTGAATTTGATCGGTGTTCCACCGACGCGTAAGCTCGTAAACCAAGCCGAGCCTTCGACTGGCGATGCTCAAGTCACAGTTCCGATAAATAATTCTTGTTCCCCATGATCTGACTGCCTTTCAGGCTCGACTCCACCAATGGCGCCTTGATCGCTCGGAGTGACTAAGTGTACGGGAAATTTCATTTGTGGACAAACTTTTGCGAAGTGATCCTTCCCTTTACAGGCGAGACAAATCTTTCCAAACGCAGGACAGGACCTTGGTTGATGTTTAGTGCCACACTTCGAACAGTTGAACGGTAATTTTGAACGCGGCGGTTTTGGACGCCTTGAGTTGAATTTGTTTCCGACCCAATGTACTGGAACGCTCTTGTCAGAATCTTCCAATTCCTTTATTTGAGTTGTGCTTGCTTCACCCGCTCTGCAAATACTTGCTGCTTTCTCCAGTGTTAGCTCTGATGATTCACGGAGCAACCGCTCTTTCAGTCGGGTATCTCTCACGCCAAACACAATTCGGTCTCGGATCATGCTGTCATGCTGTCATGCTGTTCGCCGAATTCGCAGGACTTCGCGCGTGTTTTCAGCTCGGTGATGAACTGGTCAATCGTCTCGCCTTCTTGCTGTTTGTACTCCCAAAATCGGTATCTTTCGAACACAGTGTTCTTTCTTGGGTTGACATAGTCCTCAAACTTCTTCTTTAGAACTGAAATCTTGGCTGGATCCTCGCCAGTTGCGAATTTGAAGGTATTATAGATTTCGAGCGCTTCTTCACCGATCACGTGAAGCAGGATCGCGCACTGAACTTTCTCAACCTCTTTAATCTTTCCAGACGCCGTCAAATAGAGGTCGAACCGTTGAATCCATCTTCTCCAGTTTTCACTAGGATTTCCTTGAAGCGACAAAGCTTCCGGTGGCTTGAACGAATCCATTTTACTCCTGGTACCATGTAATGTTTACTACACAGTGAGACTACGCACTCAGCGCCATGTTGAATTCTTTATTACACAACAAAGCACGTGCAACATAATGTATGCTAATTATGCTAATTAACTTAAACATGACATGGTCAACAACAGGGGACAGATTTACGAGAGAAACGTAAGACACGCTTTCCTTTTTCTCCGTCGCCATTTTGGAAGCCGTTCAACGGTAATACTGTAATAAGTCTGAGACGCTTGTATGTTCCAAGCTTTAATCACATAGGCAATCAACATGGCCGACGCACATGGTTTCACTAACATGCTATCAATGTATCAC
>OX393567.1:14074471-14089471 GCA_947652115.1 Blastomussa wellsi
CTGCAACTTCCTGAAGTCTTCTCGGCGAGCAGCTGAGTATTTAAAAAGGCTGTGCAAGTCAATGACGAATTGCTCAGCATCTTTTCCATACTTGTCCAAGCCCTTACCAAAACTGTTGTGAACAATGTGAATGTTGCATGTTCCAACATCCACAAGTCCTTGGAAACCAGGGTAAACCTCGCGAATTTTCTGTTCCATTTCTCTCCAGATGGTCTTGTTAACATTAGGTCCATCACTCCCTAGTGTTAACAGTTGAGTAAGGGGCACGTCGTCGCTTCTAAATGTAGACATGATGGCACTTGCAACTGTAGGGCACCGCGGAAATACGTTTTTGGGCGCGCGATACAGTATTTTGCTGGTCAGCGGCACACTTTAACAAAATACAAAATGCCGGCAACTTTTAAATTGTTTACGCCGGAGTCCAGCTGACAGCGAAAAAAGCCAAAACTTAGAGTCAACACTGTAAACTTAGCTCTGAAACTCGGCTAAACTTTTGAACAGTTCTCAGTTGATATTATATATTATGCCAACGAAAAACTGAACTTGCCACGATGTGAAATTAGTGCTGTTTCGTGAAAGTTTCCCGCAAGCGGCGAGCCAGTGGCCACAAAGTTTTGTTCTTTAAAAGATGTTGTGCGCCAAGGCTAAAACGAGGCGGCTTTTGGACGACTGCAGCGGTGCTATGAGGACGCCCTCTCCTCAGGTATGCAGAGCTGGTTGCCTTCAGTCTCATGAATCGGTATGTCAGCGCCATTTCGACCACATTCGACGAGAGGACGACAGAAGATGCTCTTGCCCGTCCAGTTGGGGGCATTCGCGCAATTTACACAAACATCCAATCCCAACTCGGTATTACGGAATTCTGGACAAAGTTGGCCAAGAAGGCACGTTATACAAACCGGGAACTCGTTGGTGCAATAAATGCAGAACTGAAGCACCCAAAACATTTGAAGACTGGCCCCAGCTCCAGGGATTCACGGAGGTATGTTTCATAAAATTTTAACCACGTGAACTTCCGCTTTTTACGTTTTCAAAGCTACTTAAATTTTTCCGTTGTAATTTCGAATTGTTACTGTTATATAATTTTTTAATACCTCCAAAGTGCGAATGTTTAAAACGATTTCTATGAAATAGAGAAAATTCTCTGTAATAAGTGTGCTAATAACTATACCGGTTTGAGAAGATTAATCAGACTATGTCAAAAGTTTGTGGGTTTTCAGAAATATGTTAAAATTGTTGTCCACTCACAGGTACAGACGTGTGATGCACAGCTAGAGCCTACCCAGGAAAATCTCGATAGCGAGGTGAACAGTGTTTACCAAGAGGCATAATTGTATTGATGGCATTTTGATAACTGTCGCATACCCACACCAAATTTATTGTATCATTTTGTAAATTACCCCATTCTCAGTACCCCTAATTGCAACTATTTTACAACAGGAGTGTCACAAGACAAAAGAAATGCAGACTGAAACTTGTGAACTGGGTCAAGAATTAGTATCAGAGGTAAAGTTTTTAAAGTAGTGTTTGATGCAATATGGTGAAATAACATTTCACTTGCATGTGGCTTAATTTACATTGTTAGTGCAGTCAATACCAAACCAGAAACCAAGTCCAGCTTCTATAGCTGTAGTAGACTTCTGATTGGATAAAGTTTGCATAAAAGAATGCTATTTTTATGTCACAACCGCAGAATGCAGATTACTGGAAGATTACCCAAGGGCGGTTTGGTGAAATGTTAGTTGGGCAGGATGGGGACATCATGCTTGAAGGATCAACTTGGAAACATATTCAGGAGAAGTTAAATGGTAAACAAACAACCTTATTATGGCTCCTTTTATCACAGGATAGTAGCAATTACATAATTATTCATATTTCTGCAATATTGATGGAGCTGATATGTAATGCAAACACAATATTCAATAGTATTAACATTTTGTAGAAACACACCAGTGATGAATAAAGCACTTATGTAGAGTACAATATTCATAACCATCTTCATAACTGGCCACAAATTTATTTCAGTATTTACATTTCAAACAGAACCAACATTCAAAGACCTAATGGAAACCCTCAGTAGGCAAATGGACCAGTGCCAAGATAGGAGGAGATTTGTTAGCCAGCCAGTGTTCAAAGAGTTTCTTGAGTCAAATGCCCCCAAACTGTATAACATGATTCTTGGCAGCATATTGTCCGAACGCCATGGTGAAAAACGAGCACACTTGCAGGAGAAAAGGGCAACAGCTCTAATTTGGCAGCT
The DNA here is from genome assembly GCA_947652115.1 of Blastomussa wellsi. Taxonomy (NCBI): domain Eukaryota; kingdom Metazoa; phylum Cnidaria; class Anthozoa; order Scleractinia; family Plerogyridae; genus Blastomussa; species Blastomussa wellsi. The sequence continues at coordinate 14,076,732 of OX393567.1, forward strand.
TCTTTATTACAGGTATCTTTGGTAGTAGGCTACACATGTCCCTAATAACAAGACAAACTCTATGGCAGTTTACCACAGCAGGACAAGACTTACTTGAACAGAATAAGCATGCAGGTGTCAAATACTAAATAGCACACATGGGGGTGAGGGAAGGTGAGAGGTGAGGGGATTAGGGTCATTGGTTACTAAAGTGTAGACCCGGCTCTGACAGCTGCACATTATCAAACCCAAGCTTAACTCAGTTAACACCATTCTGCTTCTTATCATGTCCTGGCCTAGCATCAACTTTGAATCAACAGTTTGTGCATCCCTGATTTATAATGTGTGTGCATTATATTTGGTGTGATATCAGAAATCAGAGACATGGCGAATTCTTGGATGAAAGTTCCATCTTCTTGGAATTACATGGACTGTCCTCTAGTGGAATGGCACTTGGAAAGGTGTTGGGGTTTGCAAGAGATGAAAAAACAAAAACCAACAAGAGGCACAATATTGCATCTGAGCATCTGAAGAGGGCAGAAGACATGGTCAGCAAAGCTATAAAAAGGGTAATTAAATATAAAAACATATTCATGTTAATGCAGGGAAAAAACAAAATAACACACCCTAAAATCTTGGTTATAGCACCTCCTAGTTAAAACCTCACGCATTAGAATATGGGCCCACCCTTTTGTTTACATAACAATCCTTTCATTATAAACTAACAAGGCTATAAATCTATCCCTTGCAACAAGATACTTTGTAGGATGATGTAAATACATGAATTTATCATAGTACCTGATTTTTTCACAAAACATTCTAATTTTTACTTTGGCTTAACAGAAATCTTTTCAGATAATGGCCATGGATGATTTCCACAACATCAATGCTATAAAAACACCAACTGGGTGAATATTAACGAATGCTGTCCACATGGCAACTCTTCTCCTGGACATTCAACCATTTGTTGATGCAGTACCTCGTCCAGTTGACCCAGCCAACATTCACAGACATGTGATGGTTCCAATTCCAGGAAGTGTTCCCCAGCTGTGTAGAGGAGGAATATCAGCCAGCGCAGTCATACGTGAAATCACAACATTTTGGCCACACTTTAGCACAAATTTCTTCCTGGAAAGCTTGCCACAGCCTTACAAGGAAATAAATTTCTGCACAATGCAGCAGTCTTTAAAAGAGCTAAGGCAAGACAAAAAAGTATTATCATCACCAAATGACTTAATGGAAATTGAAGTGTTGATCATAGCAGTCAATTTCCATTTTCCTGCAACTGGAAATTAGAAAGCTGACAAAATTTGTGGTTTCAACAGGATACAAACCTGTGACCTCCACAGTACTGGCCAGTTTAAGAAAATCAGGCTTTTTAATTAAACTTCCTGAAGGGAACCTCTATTCTTTCAAAACATTGACATTCAATTGTTGACTTAAAATTTAAACACACATTTTCTCTGCATATGTTTTTCAATTTATAAATTCACCCTCTCCTAAACAAACATATTTTTTAAGTTTAAGTTGTACAGCACTAATTAAAATTGCCTTTAAAATTTGGTTACTGTAGGGTTTATTCAAGAGAAGATCCAGAGGAGTGCCAAACCTTGAAATCCACTATTCTTATTGATGAAATTGAACAGAAACTCCACAGTAAAGATGACTACCAGGCCTGCCATCAGTACATTTTTGATGTCATCCCAGAGTTCAAAGAATTCCTCAAATTGCATGTGGTCCCCACAGTGGGAGACTGGCCAACATGGTATCAACAAAAAAAGATTGTTTGTCATGCTGAATTGGATAAAGAGGTTACCTCCCTAATCCCTGAGTTAGGCCAGTTTCATGTCTACTTGAACAGTTCAGAAGATGTTGTTAAGCAGTATTATCCAATTTTCAAAGAGATCTATGCCTCCGTTTTTGGTCAGAGAGTTAAACTTGCTGAAAAGCCCAAGCCAGATAAAGTGGCACTATGCATTGTTATATCATTTTGTGGTTGGCTTAGTGTCCGTAAACAAGTTACTCAGGCATTTGGACAATGTAAGGACACTGAATATAGTTGTCTCTTGCATCTTTTCGAAGAGCTTATCCCTCTGTGCTTCCTGCATTATCCAGTTATTGTGAGAGGTGGCCAATTTGAACAGCTGACATCATCAATGAAACGACTAGCCATCATGTTTGTGGCTATGGACAGGCATCACTACAACAAGGCATCTCTCTCATGGATCAGTGATGTACAACACCAACACGAAAATTTCCCTGAGTACCATGCTGCCAAGTCTGCTTTATGTTCTGTACTGAATGAGAAGAAGGTTGAGATCTTCCACTCCACCTTGAGATCAAGAATAAGAAAGACAGACAAAGGAGATAAAATACAGGAAGTGGCAAGGCTGACTGCAAGATCTAATTTTGAGGAAGATGGATTTGAGAAGACATATGTTCCACAATATCTAAGAGGATACAGTGACCAAGACTTACTCGTGCTTTCAGGTATGCATCATTGGAAAATCTAAGAAAGTTCTGAGAGTTTCCAGTGATCCTCTTAAACCTGCTCATATTTGTCAAAGAAGGAAACCTGTAGATGTGCACATCAGCAACAAAAATAATAAATAATATCTCCATCTCGATTTTTATCACTTCATGTTGTTTTCAATGAAAAATTTTAAATAGTGTTATTTATGATTTCCAACAAAATAGCCCTTTTTGCATTTGCATAATCTACAGGTTTGGCCTCCGAGGGAATCCTAGCTATGTTTGAGAGAGTGGCATTGAATCTGGGCAAATCTTACATACTACCAAGACCAGTTAACAGAGCTGGGAGGCCATATGGCAAAGCACCATACTATCTGGCAAGTTTTAAGAAGGAATTCAGTTCCAAGTCCTTACCTTTGGGATACAGATGGCCTTCTTCCAGACCACAGCCTCTAGCAGATTGCGATGCAGAGGCCTGTCATCAGCCATCTCAACCAACAATCCAGCGGCTGTCCTGTGGTCACACATTTCACTCTCCTTGTATGTCTGACAAGGATGGCAACAGCCTTGGATGTATCATCTGTCTCCCCAACTTGATATCTGATATCCAGAAGCTGTCTCAGTCATGGAATACAGGACTCTTGTCTGGTATCGACAATGATGATGATGGTGGGGAACATGATGACAACAACAACAATGACGATGATGACGAATCTACTGATCTGCCAAAGCCCAAGGAAAAGGATCATAAGTATTTTAAGTCGCCCTTGTTTGTTAAGAACATTCAAGAGAAAGTTGACAAGATTAGGTCAGCTGTCAATGTCCAGTCAATAAGTCATGAGGAGTAATCAAAAGCTTTTTTTAATCAGATAAAAAGCAACTGTGAGTTTCAATTTCAGTTATATTGCTGCTAGGTGCTATGGACCATTTTCACATTGCCCATAATAAACCTTGTTTGCCCTCCCCCCCCCCTCCAAAAAAATTTGTATAACCTTAGTTTCCCAATTCTCCTGGGTATTACAGTTGTCCCAAGAGAATCTGAAGACAATGCCTATGCAAAATTTTGGGGGGCAAACAAGGTGTATTATGGGCAATGTGAAAATGGCAAATAATGTCTTGTAATATAGTAGTTACAAGTTAAGTAAGAATTCTACAGAAAATAAATAAATGACAATTTTTTTCAGGGGTGGGAGCGATGCAATTACTAGCATGTGATGTGTACAGTATGATTTATTAAGGAAACACAATGTAAAAATATTGTGTTATAAATAATTAATTTGGCAAAGCTAATGTAAAAACTCAGAAATGGAAGAACGTTAATAATTCATGTGTTAAGTTAATTAATACAAAGTGTATGCATGTTAGATACATGTAGTGGAATAGAAATCAAGTGAGGCTAAATTTTGATGTATCTATAAAAGCTTCAAAAGCTTTAAAGAGTATTATGAAGTACAAAATAAATTAGTGGGTTCAATGATTCAGTAACAAGAAGAATTCTGTCTTTTTGGGTGTCGAAAGAAGTGAAACTTGACCACATCCCGGAAGTGTGACTCGTTTAATGTAAACAAATGCGCCTGGCACAATTTAAACATTATCATGGCAGTGACTTACATATTTGAGGAAACATTACTGAATCGTTTGCAAAAAATAAAGAAAAAGCAGTATCAACATGGCACAGAGACTTGAAATGATGTGTAAACAAAAAGAATTAATCCAAGGAAAAATTGTTAATGAACCAAAGATATTTTCAATTTACAAGTCCCTTTACAAATATTACCATATTGCATAAGTAAACAAGCGGTCTTCAATCTCTACACTGTGAGGATACATGTAACTCGTCGAGTTAACGGTATCGAGATTGAAACTGCTAGTGAATGAAATGAACAAATGTTTTGTTTTTACTGCAGGAGGCACAAAAATGATTTAATTAATCACAAAAAGGTGGGTAAAGGGTACTGCAACGGCAAACAAGTCAGTCTCAGAGTTTAAATTGTTATCAAATTTCGTTTTATTCCACGATAGATAAAGCCTTGTGAGCGAATTATTTGTCAAATGAACAAGCACCAAACAATAAATCGGCGCGAAGCGAGAGTGAATCATATTTCACAACACAAAAATGGTTTTGACTTACCTCCATTGCTTGGCTTAAAATCCGCAGCCCTCATGCAAAAGTTTTATACCGAGCCAATCTTCTACTTTGACCGAAGTCATCTTACCCAATGTTGCTTTTGGCATTTTCTGAAGGCAAGATAGACGGACGCACGGTTGAATCGTCAGTTCGAATCGAGTTTACTAATGCATACAAAATAACTTACTTTCTCGTACCGCTATTCGTTACGAACATGGTTTGAGTATGAAAAACCCATTTTCAGGGATCACAATCACAAAAAACAAGAACACTAAAGAATATTTTCCACTTTAGACCACTTTTAACCCGCGCAAAACATCGACCCTTCGTCGAACTCGAAGCACAGATCGAATCACACGATAGCCAAAGGTGATAACCACTGACCAGTTACTGTGACGTCACAAAAACGTATTTCCGCGGTGCCCAACTGTAGCACCCTCAGCATGTCCAAAAAATTCTGATGTGTAATACCTTATCCACACCTCATTGTGGACTGGTGACCAGTATCGGATGTGCAACTCCATCTGCTTTTTAACTTGACACTGTGTTGTTTCATCGTACTGAAGACTGAAGGGACTCTGTGAAGCTCTAACGTCAGAAATGAGCTCTTCTTTGAAAACAGGTCCAATACCATGTCCAATAGACCTTCCCCGCATTCGTCACAATCACACGCGCGAAAGCATGAAAGCGAGGCTCGGGTGGACAATAATCAAACATGGCGGACAACGCAGAAAAGCCGACGGTAAAATCTTCGAAAGATGTTCCATGGTGTAAGTCTCTTGACAGCTTGCCGGTGTTTACAAAGAAAGAGATAGATGAACACCGGAGCAAGAGTGGTAAACGAAAGGCTGACGACACTTCTAAACCTATTAAAAAAACACTAAAGCGTGGCTTGAAATTTCAAGAAGAACGGTATCTTTCATCAGACACAGTGTACACAAAGGTATTAAGTAACTCATTCATGGTAAAAGCAAAGTGTCGAGCCAGCATGAGCACACGGGAAAATCACGATCTTGAAGTTTCACTAGATTTAACATCTGGAAGTGTAATGGTGGCACACTGTACTTGCAAAGCTGGTAACAGTGGATACTGTAATCATATAATGTGTCTTCTTCTTGAACTTGCCCGTTACTCCTTGGAAGAGTTAAATAGGGTTCCCGAGGAAGCAGCATGTACAAGCATGTCAAGGAAATGGGGTATCCCAGGTAAAATATGAATTCATTTTTTAATTACTTAGACCAACCCTTCCTGATTAAATGGAATTTATAACAAAATGTTGCTGTACTTTTCTTTTGTTGTCCCCAAGGTGAGAAAGATCTTCCCAAAGAACCTATAATGAGTACATCAGTTCAAAAGGAGTTAACAAACAAGGGGATAAAACCAACTCTGTAAGGAATTAGAATCAATTCATCCACTTATTGGTTTTTCGCATGTTATCCCTAAAAACCCTGAATTATTGAACAAGATGGACACCACCAAGTATGGACCACTTTTTATTGGGTCTCCACTCTCTTTCCATTTAAGTGCCTTTGAGTTTAATTTTACTGTTGTTACTAACCTGGAACCAGCTGTTAACCGTGCTCAAGCTGACCCATCTGACATTTACAAGGTAAATTTGCCATACCAATTCCCAGATTTACCTGAAGCTGTCCATTTCAATACTGCTCAAGAAAATTTCATTGAACACTTAAGGGTAACACATCAAGAAAGCATTGATATTGAGAAAGGAACTGTTAAGCAAAGGGAATGTGATGAATGGATCAAACGCCGCAAAAATAGACTTGGATCATCAGTGTGTCACAGAATATATGCAAGAAAAAGAAGTTTCTATAATCTTGCCAAACAACTTAACCAACCCTTTAAGCCTCTTGATGAAATGCCAGCATTTCAACAGAAAAAGTTTAAGCATGGCATAAAGTTTGAGCCAGTGGCAAGAGACAAATACTATGATGTTATGAAGCACTATTTGAGGAGGCCAATTACCTTGAGGGAGACAGGGATGGTTATTCCCCCAAGCATGTTTTGGCTTGAGGGCAGTCCTGATGGCCTTGATGGGAAGATAGGAACAATTGAACTGAAATGCCCAGAGGGGAAGAAGAATCACACCCCACAGGAGGCAATCGAAGATGAATCATTTTACATTGAATTAGTTGATGGAAAACCCAACCTGAAGAAAGATCATCACTTGGGTATTACACTCAAGTCCAACTGGTTATGGGTTTCTGTGGTTTACAGTGGGTTGACTTTGTAGTTTATCTATTCAAGGGAATGATCATAACAAGGGTTCCATTTGCTAAAGATTATTTTGACCAGGTAGTGTGTAAAGCAAACACCTTCTATGTGAAGTGCTTTCTCCCTCAGCTCATGGCCTGAATTTAGTTCAGTGTATTGTGTAGTACAGCTGAGCAAGAGATGGCATAACTAAGTGTTCTAATCTTTCTGAAGGTTTAGCTTTTGAGCTCTAGTGGACTTAAAAGGATCAGGCAGAGAATATTAAATATACTGCCATGCCATTTTTGACAATACCTTAAAAGGTTGTTTCTGCAATTTTATTAAGATGACTTCATCCATGTTCAAGAGTACTTAAAGAATTACATGTTTATTGTGACACTGAAATATTATAAAAATTGAGTTTCTGAGTACTTTCTTTGAGTTGCTTAGCAATAACTTATCGACTAGTCCTACATATCTCCACTTCTGTTAGACCAATGATACGTATATGTGCAATTAACACTAGAAAGGTACTGATGTGAGATCATGAAAGTAAAAGTAATTATCAGTCATTCTCCACAGAGAGTTGTTGCCATCACAAAAGTGAGAAAAGGGAAATACATTTTCTGGATGTAAACCAACTTGGCTCTTGTAAATAATAACACTAGCTGAAGTAAATGGTAAAACCTTAGCTTCTTTATTGCTTAATGAGTGGATCCATAAAGTTGCAAAGAAGACAAGCCACTGTCCATATTTGGTTTATGGTCCCATTCAAATTCAATGGAATTTCGGTCTTTAAGCGCGAGAAAACAATGTATCGAAGGAGGTGTATAGCTTGGCAGGGAACCGGTGTATAACCAAAGAAGAGGCAAAAACGAAGGTACGCTCGTAACTGCAACTTGTAGGTGGCCGTTGTAGATTGTGCAAAGGCATAGGAGCGGTACTGTCTCAATTCTTCTTGAAGTAGTTGTTCTTGAGCATGGACTGCACCTGGCGTGGGAGAGAAGAAAACGCTGATTGTGTAAAGTGATCTTGGCAGCTGTCGTTACCTGTTTGTATGCGACTTAAGAGTTCCCTTAACACATGACTTAGTGCAGGGTCATGAAGGCGCGAGATGGCGTCTGCCACTGAGTTAGCCTTGGATGGTATGAAACGCGCAGTGATGCGAAAATTATAGGTAGCTGAGAGCCAGAATATGGCTCGAAGCCATTGCATGACTTGAGGGTTGCGACATGTACCTTTGTTCAAAGCGCAGATTGTCGTAGTGTTATCTGAGTACACAACGACCCACTTGTCACGCAACTGGTATTTCCAGCGAGATAATGCCAGTAAAACTGTGAATGTTTCTTTTAAGTTGATATGCGCAGACTCTAGATTTGGGTGATCTTCTGCCCATTTAGTATAGAACCAGTCACCCCGAAAGAACCCGCCACCACCTATAGGGCAAGCATCAGTGGAAAATTCGTCCGAAGAAACTGGCTCTGAGTCAACAAAGAAAGTTTTGCCATTAAAGCACTTAGGAAGTTCGCCCACCACGAAAGATCAGCACGCAGCTGTTTGTTAATTCGGGTGTGGTGATGTGGTCGCGATAATGTGTTCATTACGTCGATTATGCGCCGCAGGAATGTTCGCCCTCCGAAGACAACCCTCGCTGCAAAATTTAACTTGCCGACAAGGCTTTGCAACTCACGCTTTGTGATCGATCGCCTTATTAATGCATCGCTGAGTAATTCACGCAGTTCGCATAGTTTGCTCTCGGGCAAGCAAAGTTGCCTAAGCACTGTATCGATCTCTATGCCTAGAAAAGTTAGTCGCTGAGTGGGGCCAATTACTTTTTCCCAGTTTATGATAAATCCAAGTTCGCTCAAAAGTTTGACAAGTTCATTGTAAGCCAGTTCACACTCACGTCTGCTATCGCCAATGATAAGAAAGTCATCCAGATAAGCGAGGACTGTGTTGAACCCCCGGCGGGCCATCATGCGCGTGACAGCTTGTGTTAATCTGTGAAAGATCTCCGGTGATTTTGCGGCCCCGAAGGGGAGTTTGTTGTCATACAAATACGTGAAATGTTTGTCACCCTCGAATCGCCACGCAAGACCAGTGGCGCAGTAGTTCGATGGGTGTATTGGAACATGACGATAGGCACTCTTGAGATCGATTTTCGCCAGATAGGCGTTTGGCTTAATATTCGATACTGCTTGTTCAACAGTTACGTAAGAAAAGTGTTGCGGTGTGGCATAGGAATTTACATTGGAGTGCTGTGGTCTGCTACAATCATGAATGAGCCGGATTTTGTCAGTGTTTGGCTTAGGGATAGCCCCCAGTGCGCTAATAATAGTGGGTTTTGCCTGTGTTACTACGTAATTGCCGTTTCTAATTTCCTCGCGAATTTGTTTCTCTACTTTGTCACGCACATCGCTTGCGGTCGCTGATTTGTAGTTGCTAATTTCCGCCTTTTCTAAAACGCTATTGCTGGGAATAATTTGAAACCCGTTTGTGAGTCCGTCAATGATAAAATCCTCGTCGGGATCATGTTCGAGATTCCGTATCCAGGCCTGGTGATTCAAAGGGGAGATAATAACCGGTGTATCTATTGGCTGTCACGCCGTGGTGATTGTGTGATGCTCATGCTGTGGGTGTCCTTGATGACAGTTTGGCACCAAGCAGACGTGCTGATAACGACAGTTTGGCCAATGACATCCTGTAATAGAATTAAACTTGCGGCAAATAGGGATCGTGTGGGGTTCCTGTGGTTGGCGGTTTAGGCGTGGGGGAAGTTTCTGTAAGTTAGCGCCTGGCATTGGAGGCCGACGCCTAATTAGAAATCTTGTATGCAGATGCTGAGAGTCACTTCCCCATCTGAAACCATACTCACACTGTAACTTACGATATTCGTTATCGTACGCAACCACCGAAGCAAGAGTGTGAGACTCGAGGAGCTCAGCAAATTTCACTGTGTATGCCAAGTAATCGGCAATGTCGGAAGTGGTCGCCGACAGCTTTCCCTTTTTGAGGAGCTCGTGCATAATTCGCGAGTTTGCGGCAACCCACATTGAAAGGGTAATTTGTTCCAATTTTGGTTTCCCTTTTGCCGCACGGACAACAATCTTTGCCCCGCTGGCATTGTTTCCAATTTCTTGTTCTTCTTCGCTATTGTCATATGTTCCCAGGTTAACAAAGTCTGGTATTAACAAAGGTTTCTCACCTTGTTTAGTGCCTGCCTTTTGCTGACGGCCCAGAAACACGTGTGGGTCATTGTCCAGTCGTGAGAGGGTGGTCGAATTTAGCGGTGCTGGCGCCTTGCCTGAGCCGCTGAAGTCGGTCGTTCCGAGGGCCAAAAGCGAGTCCTCTAGTGTGCCTGCTCCTTCAATCTTCTTCAGGATTTCGTCAAGACCGCCATCTTTCGCTAGGGTTTTGGTCGTGACTGGAGTGCTTTCGTCGCTCGTCGTTTCTTTCGCACCTGTCTGCTTTAACTTTCTCAAAGCCGCTTCAAAAATACGCTTCTGGCCCACGCTTAGACCCAGGTTTTCCGAATCGTTGGAAGTGAGGAGTTTCAAGGCCTCCTCACTATCAAGATCCTCTTTTTTCAGTACCTCAATGGTAGCTTCTTTCAGTTGATTAGTTTCGCACCAAGATTTAAAGTCAAAAGTCGACATTTTTTCAAAAAAAAAATTTACAATGATACTGCTGCACGTGCTAGCTCGCTAGAATGGTAATAATGAAGTGACACACAATTTGCCGAGATATGTACATGGGCCTGACAAGCATTTCCGTAATATATATTTAATCCTGATAAACAGGTTTATCACTCACATAATACGTTCCACATGGATTCTAACTGAAGCAATTGTTTGACTCATTACAACATCTTCCTTGTCAAGCTGCTCCTTGCCATCAAGAAATGCAGGTATGTTTACCTTAACTCCAAATGGGTCAAGTAGTTCCTGGATGGTAAATCCTCTGTCTGCCATAATTGAATCACCTTTCTCCCACAGTCCTGGGTGTAGTATACCACACCTGGCTACTATTTCCTTATCTGATAGCGATCCTGGATACAACTGACTCACAAAAGTTACTGCTCCTGAGGGACTGATTCCAACTAAGGCTTTGTATGTAACATGGTGCTTATAGTGCGAGTAAAGGGCACTTTGTGTAATTAGGCTAGCTGGCACTTGCACAAAAATTTCTGTACAATCGATGATGCATCTTGTTGAGGGATAAGTGTCCTTAAAACATGCTGGCATGGATGAAATAACCTGATCTTTAGATGGCCATATAGGAATGCTTCCTAAACAGAAGTACATGTAATTTGACCAGGTGATCAAGTACCTAGACACTGTTGACTTACCAATTCCAAATAACCATGCCAAATGTTTCTGTCCAAAGCCACACCTTAACCACACCAAGAACATAAACAATTGCTCAATGACATCCAATTTAGGGCTCATACCAGGCTTACTTCCTTCTGTAAACTTACATTTATCAGGTTCATCTGACACGTTCTTTGAAGCCTCATAGTATTTCAAATTACAAGCATTCTCACCTGGATTTAAAAATTGAAAAAGAATGTCAAACTTCACTGGATGCAAACCAGTGAATGACTTGAAAACAACTTCTTGTTCTCTGATGTTCCTCGAGTTCAACTGCTTTTGTGACAATTTTTGTATCTCAGCTTTCAGCTCAGTGTTTTCCTTTTCAACATCATGTTTTTGTTTAATCAAATCAGACATTTTCATATTCAACTTTTGTACAACTTCTCTCAAATGAGCACAGTCTTCACAGGTCGTTGATGTTCTATTATTATTTTGATTGACTAAACTTGAGTTTAACTGATAAGATGGTTCTGATTCAGGCTTAGAGTTTTCTTTTTGCCCAAAACGTTCTTGAAGACACCTCTTCTTCGGTGATTTTCGAGCAAACGCGTACCCACTTTTATTCCAGCTGAATTTGGAAGGAATGGTAGTCTTGTCCTTCAGATCTTTCCTGCCACAAAACTGTTTTCTGATTTCCTCTGGGCGAAAATGATGTTCACACACCTTAGTGTATTCAGTCACAATAAATCTGTCTCGCTGTTCTTGTCTCTTTATAGCCAAAAGCCAACGATTTTTAACTTTGGCTTCCAAAGGAAAAGAAAAAAATGAAATGCCAGTTTTATTCCCTTGGTTGTCGTAAAAGGAACTTTGGCAGTCAGGCACGCAGCAATATTTACTACGACCACCAGGCAAAGAACTCGAACAGCTCGCCGCCATGTTTGATTATTGTCCACCCGAGCCTCGCTTTCATGCTTTCGCGCGTGTGATTGTGACGAATGCGGGAAAGGTCTATTACATACGACAACTTTGTTCTGCTCATTGAAAAAGTTTCGAGTGTTTCAGGATTGCTGAACATCGCTCTAAATGTATCTCCGATACCATCACTTGACCTGAAACTGTAATTGTCATTCGCTGTTTTGGCTGCCCAAATAATCTCTGCTTTAGTAGTATCATCCTTCTTGCTTGTAACACAAATGTTACGCACTGGTACAGGAATTATTTCTGATACCTCTGAAGTAGCCTGTGATTCTATGGACGATGAATTATGAATGGCTTTAAATACTATCTTTGTCTGACTGTCACTGCATGCTATCTTTTGCAAGACGAATGTGTGTCTTACTCTTCTCTGAATGTTGAAGAACTTGGGCAAATCCTGCATTCCCACACTGAATTGTCTTTTTACACACAAAACAGTATGCAGTCCTATCAGTTTTCCCTTTGGAACACCACAACCTGAGTTTATGGCCATTTCCATCTATTTCATCTAGCCAGCGGTCATTAAACTTTGTCTCATGTTTGGGCATGTCTGCCAATGTAGTCTCACTCTAATTAATGACCAAAAAAAAGATTATCTGTTGTTGAACAATTCTAAACAAAGGCAGAAGTTGTTGAAAAAAGCTGCAGGGTTTCCATTCAAG
>OX393567.1:14094471-14189471 GCA_947652115.1 Blastomussa wellsi
GTGCATCGATTGTTGTGGTTAGCACATCCCATTCGGCCGGAGGAAAGGCTCGACGGAGGGCGGCCATAACTTTGGGTCGTTTGGCAGCGATCCAGTAATCATCGCTGTCTAGTTCTTTCGTGGGGTTGACGTAGTCTTCTATGATACAGTAGTCGCGAAAGTTCGCCAAGAAAAATTTGAACGCTCGGCGGCGATCATCTGAGTTTGCGTCGAAAATCGGCCTGTCTTTTCCTCCCATGGTGAGCACTGAGCGAGTAGAGCGATCGAAATGGACCGGGACAAGAGGTCTTGACGCTTGTGTGGGTTGCTAGACTTCTGACACCATGTAATAAGTCTGAGACGCTTGTATGTTCCAAGCTTTAATCACATAGGCAATCAACATGGCCGACGCACATGGTTTCACTAACATGCTAGCAATGTATCACGGGAAATGTGTCGTAAGTCACGCAAGGCGGGACAGCTTACAATACCCAGTCCCCGCGGTCAGGATCTTTCATTTTCAAGATGGCAGCGATGTTACAAATCCCGCGGGTCTTTCCCCGTGTATCTTGCCGCGGTAGCGCAAAAGCGGTCCAATGCCCCTGTCCTGGGCCAAAAATTGGCGACAAAAGTCAGCAAATCCCGCGCTATTCCCCCGTATGTCCCCGGGGTCACCCCCCCGGGATGGCCACTGATAAGTGCATTAGACGAAATAAATGAGTCCATTACACGTTGCGTTACACAGTGTCACTGTCACTAATTATTCTAAGGATCAGTTCATGAACCCCTTATTGCCGTTATACATGTAGTAACTGTTGTTACACCACAGTGACTGTTGTTACACCAAGTATTTAGTTTATTTCCACGTTACGCTAGATAGACAAAAGAAAGTGTCACTAATCATTCTAAGAATCAGTTAAAAAGCCCTTGTTATTACATGTTGCGTTAGACAGTGTTATTCGTTACACCTTCCGTTTTCGTTAACCAATATATTTCTTTTCCACTTTTACCAATTACTACAAGCATAATCCAACAAAAGCTTTAGCCACACCAATAGTTACTTGTTAATGTTATACTCAAAGAACATACATGTAACCATGTCATTTTGCAAATAAAATAAGTTATATTTTTGTTGTAATTCTCATTGTCGTATTTGCATTCAAAAACACCTTTAACGGCAGCACTCACTTCTCAATGAGAACTGCTAGTTATAATATATTTTAGTGGCGAAATGTACATAGTTAATGTGGTTCTAGCTATTCTTGGTTTGCAAGTGACGTCATCGGCGCCATGTTGGATGACATGAACAAAAGTTTTCTGATTGGCCTCTTTTGTTTGGTCATCCATCCAACATGGCCGCCACGCTTATTGTCATTTGAATCTCTCGGAATTCGTTGCAAACCGGCAATCATGACCGTTTGAACACGAAATATCATGCACCATCATCGACTATCGTCAACTATCATTCACTTTGAACTTGTTCAAAATCTTCATGATAGTCGGTGATATGTTTTTCCCGTTTGAACACCCGCATGATAGTTGATGATAGTTCGGGGAGTTAAACTATCGTCGACAATCATGCGCCGTTTTATCGGCAATTTAACCCACGGGAAAAGTTTTTTGTTTCCATACGGGGCGTGGCCGGTTTTAGAAGGCCATGAATCAAAAATTATTTGAATACAAGTCGACCCGCGTAAAAGGCTATTGACCATTTTCGCATTGCCCATAATACACCTTGTTTATCCCCCAAAATTTTGCATAACCTTTGTTTCCCAATTCTCCTGGGTATTACAGTCGTCCCAAGAGATCCGAAGACAATGCTCATGTAAAATTTGGGGGGTAAACAAGGTGTATTATGGGCAATGCGAAAATGGTCAATCACAGCGGGCCCATACAAGCGGTGTGTCTTTATGTTCAGATTATAAAAAAATGTAAGGGAATATTGTACAGTCTTAATATCGTAGACTTATATCGAATTACGTCTATGTTAAACCTCAAAATAAACGTAAACCTACCCCAGTTGCTGTGCATTGTCGTTTCTGCGGCTCAAAATGACGAATTTGAGCGATTTGGTGGGTTTTGCGTTATAAATATAATGTAGACGTTTCAACATTTGTTGAGCAACAAAGGTTGCGACTGGGGTTCAACAAATGTTGAACAGTGTATCATGTGATGTTGAATGTTGAAATATGCCATTCAACATGTTGAACTTTGTTGAACGTTGTTGAACGAAAATAGAGCTTGGGTCTATTCCGTTCAACAAGTTGCCGTTTGTTAAACGACTTGGGAAAACGCAAAAACGTTTCAACAAGCCGCAGCAATGTTCAACTCGCATTTGTTGATGAACAAAAGTTGAAAGATGTTGAACCGTGTATCATTGGGACAACGGGTGGAAGGTTCATTTTCGAGCGCTCCAGCGCCAAGCCGATTTTCACACAGAAATTGGAATCGCCCGGCTCCCAAGTCGAGCACCAGATAAAATGAAAGATCAAAGCTTCTATTCGTGGCATTCAGTGGAGAAAATCCATCCAAAATCCGAACGCTAACCGCCGATTAAAAACACCCGCGGTAGTCTGTTGGTGTGCCAGGGACCAACAGTCACGCTGTGTGCTCCACACTGATTGAATGAATCGTTAGCATCATCCAATCAGTCTGAACATACAAACAACCACACCGCTTGTATGGGCCCCTGTGACGCTCTCAGTGTGTCAAATTCCTCGCGCGATTCGGTGGTAAAGTGTGGATTCTTTCTCATTCAGAAGCGTTTTGGTCCCTATAAGGGTTTTGGCCGGCTTTGAAACGCCGTCACTCAGCGCAATGTTAACGCCAAGTTTGGCGATGAACAGCCAAAGGCAACATATTCGTTCGGTCCAAATGGCGCCCATCTCTTATTTCTCAAATATTGAAAATTTGTCAAAAATTCCCAAATCCATTTGGCGTGAAGGTGTGCGTTGTTTTAAGAGTTCCAGGTCGCGTACTGAGCATTGGAAGCGATTGCCTTTTTAAAATTTCGAGTCAAATGACATGGTGTTATGTAAACCTAAGATTTCCGTTTTCCAGCATGTTTGTGATTTGTCTTTTCTATTATGTTTCTCGTGCTCATCTTGCCCCGCCTCGACTACCTTATTACGTGAAATTTTCGCGAACATTAGATGAGGCGAAAATGAAGTTCATTGTGGCCATCATACTGAAATTAGTTCTTCAAAGGTTCTTGAATTGTTTGCTTCTGAGAACTGTTTCGTTGTTACGGCTGTCTAATACTATTGAGTTAAGTCGTAATTCAAGAAATATTTAACACCGTGATTATGAAGAAAATAGTCAAATTAAACTAATAACGTTGGTAAAATCGCGAAATTAAAGTGAGTTTGGGAACAATATTTTCGCGAAATCGCGAAATTAAAGTGTCGCGAAATAAACGACCTCCGAAATTTCATGTAATGTAAAACTTTATTTAAACACGGAGAATCATCAGTTAAGCTAAAAGTTAGAAACTAAAACTCATTACAACTGTTTTACATGATTGCCGTGTGGGAATAAGGTAGCTTTGCGGTTATTTGCGGGACAAGCGCCATATGTTGTTGATATGTTGTTGAAGTGTGAGTTTCGTGACAGGGTCAAAAGCGTTTTCGGGTACTTATGTGAGGGGAGGTTGTGAAGAGACTCGCTGAAGGTAAGTGAACTTCTCGGTTTCTCATGGTAATTCCTGCCCTCTAAAGTGGTCGCGGGGACCAAATAGTGACATTTGGAAGTAAAGGAGAAAAGTTCGAACCAACTTGCTCTGTCGGAGGCGTGAAATGACGGACCCCTGCACCCTCCCTCTAGATCCGCCCCTGTGGACAACTGTTTGTTGTACGTGCTGGCCTCTGGCCAAGAATAGCAGCCTATTTTCCGAATAAATGTTCTTTCCGACGTATCTTCTTGACTCCGTCACCAAACTCACACTAAGAAAAATTTCGAAAACTCGAAATTTTAACAAGGCTCCGAAGCCTTCGCAATCGCTTCCAATGCTTAGTTCGCGACCTGAGAAAAAAACATGAACATCGAACTAGTTTTTTCTTCCTTTAAATAAGCTCCCTATTAAGTGTGAAAGATCCTTTCCCTGGTATCATAGGTGTCATGTAGAAATTGCCTTGTGGAGGCTGTAATGATTGCTATGTCGGTGAAACATGCCGACACTTTTCCACGGATAAAAACTGACACAGGCATGTACACTCTGAGAACTGCCAAGTCCTAAGCTTCAGGGATTGCTTCCATGTGATCGATCAAGCAAGCACCGTCTTCCAGCTCAAGATCAAAGAAGCTTCAACTATCAAATCAAACATGTTAATTTAATCTGTTATTGTATTTCTCACGCTTTTCTTTATTGTAATTTTCTTTTTTTCTGCTGTTGCACTCACTAGCATTTTCCAGTACTTTTATTCCATACTCTATGCACATCTTGCAACACACTGATGAAGGCAGACGTTTCTGACGAATCTGGTGTCTGTGGATTTTAAAAGTTGTCGTCATTTATTTGAAATTAAGACGGAATCCGTTACGACGTCGAGCATTCATTGGACAAAATTATGTACCAAAATGATTTACACCTTATAGCAAGCTTTTGTGTTACTACTTCAAATATATTATCAAGAGAAATCTTTTCTAACACCACCAAACATCTAAAACAAATTTCGAAGTTGCACTGAATTCCACTGAATCGCTTAAAAGATGTGAGATCTTTCCTATAGCTTGCGAGCTTTGAAATTCATTTTCTCGGCCTCTGATAAGAAATTGTTGTCGGTGTTATCAGAAATAATTACTTACATCTTTACCTTTTATTAAGGGTAAAAAATAACGCAATGACGCAATGATTTTAATTATTCTGCTACTCGATTTTTGTCCAACTTAAATAAATATTACTCAACTTCCTGATGGATTCCGTCTTAATACTATTTCTCTAAGGAAAATTGAGGATTTTGGCAGAAAATCTTTATTTTCCTAATGGATAGTGTAAAAACGGCTTTCATACACCAACCCGTGATATGTCAGCATAGCCTGTAAACTCAGGAATTCCAATATACCCGACACCATGGCTAGTTTTTAACAGATAAAAAAATATAAACTGCCTTGCAACATAGTTCAATAGCTCATTAACTGAATATTAGCATTGCCAGTCAAATCCACTGCTTATATTCACAGTATGGATATCATAATTGTGTAACTTCAGTCGCTTTATTATTCAGTGGTTGGCTCATAGAGCCCTTTGTATTTTAAATGCTGGAGCGGGTTCATGTTCACTTCTATTGCAGGTCACATTGCGTGTTTTGCTACAATTGAAATAAACTTCATATTTCTATCTTGAATCTGTTTTCGTGCTATAAAAGGCCAGGCTTATTTTTTCAGAACAGGTAACTACCAAATGATATCAGTTTCAGGACTTCTGCGGGAAACTAATTATTCATCGACCTCAGCCCAGGCCTCAGAACAGGTAACTACCAAATGATATCAGTTTCGCGACTTCTGCGGGAAACTAATTATTCATCGACCTCAGCCCAGGCCTCTTCCGCCAGTGCATAGTACTTGTTAGCAAGTTTTCCCTTCATGGCAGCAAGTGCGAAATCGCCGGCTGCAGAGTACAAATCACCCGCTTCTTGAGGCTGTTTGTCAAGCCCATAACCTCCTTGTTGATACAAGTTAGCTTGTTTGGCGCACAGCACGTAATTAGGATCTGTAAAGAGCGTGTTCTGTGGATCCTCGTCTTCATACACGACATCGATGGCATTTTGATACCACTTGACTGCATCCAACCACGAGCGTTCCCTAAAAAGACAGATTTCACAATGATTAATAACACTTTTCTAACGGTGTAACATACGCGACAAGCACTGAACATCAAAATTGTTGCACGATACCTTTGGGAGCCCAATCCTGATCCAGTTTCATATGCCTTTGCCATGTAAACCATGGCTTGCCTGTCTCCCAAAAAAGCTGCCTGTAACATGTACTCGACGCCCCGATTTGCTGCCTCATCAGACTCCTGCAAGGAAAGCAGGTTAATGCAAACAACATGGCAATGATCCATGCCAATGCGATATAAAGGAGAATAAGGTATGACATAATATTGAGTAGAGAAGATTACATCATCCTATAAAAGTCAACAATCTGATTTGAGTCCAGAACGCCCTTCAAGGAAAATAATTGCGATGCAGTGGTGAAAGTGAACAACATATGTTATAAGTATTGCGGTCTTCGTGCGAGCCTAGTGGACCATCAGCCCAGACTGGTTTCCTTTGCATGAAGCAACTAGTAGTATTTCTACCCCCCCCCCCCCCCTGGATGGGATACTACTCCATTGCAGGGTCCCCCCCCCCCTTCAGCATGAAATTCGCCGGTACCCATTTGTACACCTGGGTAAAGAGAGGCACTGTGGCGAAGCAAAGTGTCTTAATCCAATCCCCATCCAGGGCTCAAATCCGTACTCGAGTGTACTGGCCATCTGGCCCCTGGTTAATAGCATTCATGTGATTGTGTTAACTCTAATTTATTACATGAACACGTTAGCCCCTGTCTAATGATCGCTAGGGCCTCTCAGGTTTGGTGTTCTGCTGGTTGTTTCAGTAGTTAAGATCACGCCAGCACAAATTTTCAGCTCAAGATAAAACAATCTATACATATCGACTTAGATCAACAGTTTAACTGTGAAATTAACTAAAGACTGGCTATAGATATTTTAATTTAGAAAGGAAAATAATTATAACCAAATTTCATTGATATTCGAACTAGAAATAGACAAGCCGCTGGAGATTAGAAATACGTTTCTTCTCTTTATTTAAACCCTGACAAGTACGTTACAACTGCAGTTTCAAAACTGTAGAAAAACTCTCTTTACACAAGCTTGGGTTATTCGACGCAAAAGATACGCAATCACAATAATTAATTGATATTGATTAATTAAACAAACATTAATGTTCACACATTAGCGCCTTATAGCTTTAGCGATTTAGCGACGTAGCGGCTTAGCGGTTAGAAGGTGACAGCCCCCAACAGTGCACTCTGCACTAAAGAGGTTCTAGTGATCAACATTTGATTAAATGTTTTTTATCGGGTTAGTTATCCATTGCCTATTTCTATTTGCTGCATGATGGCCTATGAGGATATTAGGAAGTCAACACGAAAACTGTTGATTAATAATACCTTAACTGATGCCGAGGCAACAATCTCATGAGGCAGCTGTAAGTAAATTTCAGCCATTGTAACTAGAGCTGGTAAAACAGAACACGCTGAAGCTTGCTCAAGATGAAACATGGCACAATCCATTTGTGGCTCATGATCAGTGAAACGACCGACCTCATTGTATTTCGCTAGCTCAAGATGAACCTGTATAAAACATAGAAAACGGCAATAAATTCAGCAAATGCACTACTTCTCAATCAAAAATGCATAAACAGTGCTACAGCGAAAATTGATCGATTACTTACAGTTTAACCCTTTCCTGCCCAAGCGTGACTTATAGATTTTACTCTGTCTAACCCCAGACGATTTTACTCGTCAGAGGGAGACCCCTTGGGCAGTAAAGGGTTAAAAAACTATCTCCCTTAACCCTTTCCTGCCCAAGCGTGACTTATAGATTTTACTCTGTCTAACGCCAGACGATTTTACTCGTCAGAGGGAGACCCCTTGGGCAGTAAAGGGTTAAAGGAGCACAGTCACCAACTTTGGCAATGCAAAAAATTGCCTTCAAATCAAAAGAAACTGAACTAGGAAGAATTAAGGATGGCTTTGAATGAGGAAGATTGAGAAGGATAAAACTTTTCAAACTGTGAAAACCCCGAGAGGATCACTCAGACAGCAAACTGACAGAAAATGGTGTCTGGACAAGTTAGCAATGCATCATGATTGTAAGATTTTCTTCTCATTTGCAGTCTTTTTGAAATTTTCCAACAGGGAACCCATCAAATCTTGTATCCAGAAAAAAAGCTTAAAGCTTAGGATGGCCTACAAGGTGCCACCATAAAACTTAGAAAGCAGAAACAACCTTGAAACGTTTCTGAGGAAATAACAACCTGTCCAAGAACAGAAACGCTCTTCTGCCTTCTCTGCTCCTCTATGCGAACTTTTTCAAGCAGCTCAACCTCAGCAAACACACTTGATGCTTTATGTACCATATTATTAGTAAATGATTTCCGGACATCTTCTTCCTAAAAGTAAATATAAAGTGCTCAAAGTTAATCTATTCAAACATGGTAAGAGTTAATAGCTTTACTACAGGGCAGGATAACATAATATTATGGGTAGTACAAGTTATTATTTTATAGTCATTGTTTGCTCACAATTGCACATGCAATTGCTCAGATAATCACACAAATTTCACCAGTGAGCATTCCTTTAATGAAATATCAAATATCAAGACATTCCCTTCTTGGTTAACCTGTGATCATGCCCTCCCTATCAACTTATCATCTTATCAAACGTCTAAAAAAATTCGCCTGATCGCAGGTCACTTCTTGGTGACCATCAGTTACACTAATGCAGTGCTAAAGGGAATGTTTCTTTCACTGATAAAAGTAGTGTCTCAGGATTTTCGGTAGCATTTTAAACTACCGGATTCATAAATTAAGCAAGTGGATGTCAGACTTGAAAAAAATATTATTTCATGTGAAATATCGGATGTTACTACTGGACGTTTCATTTCAAACAACCGGATGTTACGTCTGATGTCTGGCCTCAAACAAAACCCCTGGTGTCTGTCCAATTAATATCTGTTACCTATTGGAGTTAAGCAATAGAGAACCTTTGTTGTGTTTACATATCCTCATCCAAACACCTTCCATTCAATTTTATCATTTCAAAAAACTAAGGCATACCTCATTTTCAGTGAAAACATCGCTTTGATCACTCTCAGTTTCTGATGAATCTGGGTCAGAAATCTGTCTTGAATACCTTGACAAATCATTGAATGATGAAAATGATGACCGAGGGGAGTCTGGTTCAGAGTTAGCAGGAGATGGAGGAGGAGACTGGGCCAGGTATTCAGTCATATCAAATATGGCAGAGGATATTTTGCGGTGACCAGGGGAGGTACAATCGTCAATACTTCTGAGAATTGTACTGGAGTCTTGAATGCTTTTTACAGCTGTGTCAATTCGATCCATTTCTTTTTCACTGAGGTCAAATGGAGATAGGCCAAGGCTTTCGCAGATTCTATAAAGAGATGACCTGCAATGTAAGTCTTCAGGGAAATTTAACTGTTCAAAAAAGTTACTGCACTACACGCCATGTAATGATGAGGCATTAAACTTTAAAACTATGCAAAGTGTTATCAATGAACCTATTGGTGGTTTTGGAATTTGTTTGTCAAATCAGTAAAATACTGCTGACATGGATTACAGCCAAGACCATTTAACACATAATTGGCCTGAGCCAAAGCTAAGTTTCAAGGAATGAAAACCTAACCCAAAATAATCAGCATGTATGACTTACTTGTTACATTTATGAGAACTGAAAAACAAGGCCATTCCCCTTGGGCCCAAGTTGGCTTCCCCATAACCCTTTCCATCTGCTGTGTGAATTTGTGGGTCTGTGTACAGGTCACCAACTCCTAAAATAGGAAAAACAATCAATCCATCCACATATTTTGCTGGTTTGTAACAATTTCATACAAAAATACTAATTAGAGGAAAAAATAACAAAATAACTGAAAAAAGGTAAAGAATCAAGAAAGTGAAATAGACACCAAACATGACCCCCACCTTAAAATGTACATTTCACTCATGCCAAGGAAGGTTTGTTGATTTAGCTCAGTTGGGAAGGCATTTGCCTTGTGACCAGGAGGCTGTGAGTTTGAATCCGGGACTCTCTTAAAAGGTTGTTTTTTTTTTCTCCAGTGAGAAAAAGAAAAAAAACACCCTTACATTTTTTCAGCCAAAAAATGATAACAAATTATACCAATAAAATGGGTCCTGATTGGGAAGAGGAAGCATCAAAGTGATTATTTTTTGCAACTTGGGCAAATTTAAACCCGATAATTGATAGCAGGAACTAACAATTAAGAATTCAGTTTTTGAATTGTTGATTAACTGGTGATTATGAATCAGCCATGCATAGATATTGGAAACACAGGCCTGAACAGCAGCTACGGCACAGTCTTGTGACAAATTGGGTCTAATGAGAGAAAGTTGCGTACCATCAGCATACCATGGGGAAGATAGTTTGTGATCATGTGATAGAGCCAAGAGATGTACAATATAAATAAAATAGTCCCACACAGCTGCCTAGTGGGACACCACAGCTTACATGAAAATCATAAGATGTCTGATCATTAATGAGAAGCCACACAGATAAGACCCAAACCAATGTTTCCAGGGTGCTGGTACCCTCTAATTATCATAATTATAATAATTTAATTTAAATACATTGCTGTAACATCTGATGATGGGATACAATAATGTTGTTACTGTTGTTTTCAAGGATGTAAGGAGAATCTGATGAGCAATAGCCCACTGCAGAAACGTGAGAGCACTGGGGCGAGTTTCTTATTTTTGATTAGACTGAAAATCTAAACATTTCAACTGAAATTTTAATGAATAAAAAGCTACCCAACCAAGTTTAAGAATTTGTAGTGGAAAATTGTCCAAGTGGGAGGCTTCCAAAAGTTGTAAAATTCCATACAAACCCTTATAATGTTGTGGCCTGTCTACCCAATCCATACAAACTCTATTTTGGGTGATATTTGAAGAGCTACCATTTTGCCATTTTCCTCCTCCAAATACTTCTACTGGTGGTCAAGAATCTCAAATTTAGTTGATCTTTCATTTGAATATCTTAGTTTTTCAAACAAATGGAAAACAACTATACTCTTTCCCAGTCCTCTCACGTTTCTGCAATGGCCTATTGTATCAAAAGTAGCAGTCAGATCCAGTAGCACTATAGCAATTTCCTGCTGATCCATTGGCATAATTATATCACGTGAACCTTAAGCAGCAAAGTTTCAGGTGAGTCAAATCTTTGGAACCCTGACTGGAATTTTCACAAAGGAGCATTCATGCTGTGTAAACAACTGGGCAAGAACTGCTTTTTCAACAAACTTAGAGATAAATGGCAGATTGCTCACTAGGCGGAAATTTTTATACGTGGCTAAAATTATTTAGACAAAGTTAGACTCAAACCAATGCAGCCAGCAGTCTTCCTCTTTGGCTGTATGTGACCTGTGGGGTGGCCCTCATGGGATTCACAGGGCCTTTCTTGCTTATTGTATTACATTGTATTACATATGCAGTTCATTCAGCTGATAGTTTTGGATCAATTCACTGCTAAAGCTCGCTAGCAAATCTTTGCGGATTCTTGCAATATTGCTCACTGGTGTTCGTTGGAAAGTTTTTCTTCTTCAAAAATGACCACTACAACCACTCACAACAGCCAAGAAGTGGTCCTCAATGCTTTGTCTGGTTCGTCTGGATTTATTCCGCCACGATCTGATGTTAGCTTACAGCCCACGAGTATTCCACCCACCTCCTGTCATTGTCTCCTTGCCTCAAGTTCCATTACTGGATCAACCATCCCACACCTTTCTGGCCTCTGTTGTCAGCATTGGAAAGCAACCATTAGCAGCCAAGCAAGCTTCAACTCTTTCTGTACTGCGATCAGTCACAACTGTATCAGTGGCACTGGTGTTCCCAATCATTCAAACAGCCAACCTGGTTCACAAGCACTTCCTTGGCTGCTTCTCGTGTTGGATTTCTGCCTTATTCAATGGTCAAAGCAAGCAAGGTAGGCCAAATTTTGTTGTCCCTACATTTGTTTTATCGTTTTCTCCCCCGATATCTTCGCCTGCTTCATCTTCCAGCAGTACCACCAGTGAGACTCTCCCATTTAGCATTGGCGGCATTTCCTCTCTGGCTCCTGTGTTGCATCAACCGTTTGTGGCTGGCCCTGGTTTTTGGCCAGGGGAAAGGTAGTTAAGCTGCACATTTGCTTTCATCAAAAATTGTGTCAGAAGAGCCAGAGCCACACCTGCTTTTCAATGAGCACTTGGTGTTACCATCCACGCCTAAAAAGTCAAAGCAACACAATGAGGACATCGCCACTTTGTTGGAGGCCTTCTTGGTATACTGCGTCATCCTTTCGTCTCATTTCCCTCACTTGTGGAAGGATTTACTGCGCAGTACCAGCTCCTTATCCTTTGGACACATCTCCAGTTTATCAGCCAGGTTTGGTTGGCCTATGACCAAGACTTCTGAGAACATGCTGCAGCGATGAATCTGACAGACTGGTTGACCATAAAAGTCAAATTATTCAATTTCCATGCAGTTGGAGCATCTGTACGTCTGAGCCATGTACTCTCAGATGACCAAAGCAAGCCCCGCAGAGCAATTTCCTCACAGATCATCTGTAAATCCTAGAACCGAGGCCATTGCGTTGCCCGTCTGCCTCGTGCCATTTTGCCCACAACTGCTCAAGGTGCCATGGCCCGTATTGTGTAGGAGTTTGCTCTGATGAAATGCCAAGCATACCCAGATATCCTTCTGAGCGGTCAGCCAAGTCTCCCCCTCCTCGATCCAGCAGCAAGTTCAGGCATGTCCAGAATCACTTAGCCTGTTTTGCGGTTGCGACTTTACCAATCCTCTTTTGATGTTATCTTCATTTTTAGTGGAGGATGAATTCCTTGTTATATTTCTTTCCCATTTTTCAGAAAGTGAATTAAAGCTGGTTGTTTCATTATTTTACTGTTGCCTTTTCAATTGCTTATGTCTCAGGGTGTTTACGTTTGGGGGTGGGGGGTAGCCTGGGGGTTGCGGCTCCACCCCAATTAGCAGCAGGTCAACTTTGAGCTGGCTGGACTCCACCACTGGTTTAAATTAGGCTTCTGCCCATCTCAAAAGCTCAAGTCTAGTACTAAGAAGAACAAGCCATCTGCTGACTTTCATGCTTCAGTAATCAATGGGTATCTTGCCAATGAGGTTTCTTTAGGTAGGGTGGTGCGCCCTTTCGATTCCCCTCCCTTCCCTTACCTCTAAGTTAGCAGCTTCGGCAGTATTCCCAAAAGACACCAAGCAGGGAAGTGGTGCCTCTGGGAGGGGGGGGGGGGGGGCTAGCATTAATCAACCCAGATGAGTTCACACAATTGTGTTCTAAAGCAGAACATTTCTATTTCAATTCAAGATATCACTCGTTTTGAAATTGTGCTGGGACTAATAATTAAATACACACTGGCTCTTTGGTTAATAACATGAAGATTCTTTTTTTATTAAAAATAATTAACAAGGAAATAAATACACAGTACATCATGGGAAATTTTCGTTTCTAAGTGCATTTTAATTCCAAGATACGTGCAGCAGGAAAAGCGTCACAAACTTCAAACAGCAGTGTTCTGCTGAGCTAGATGTTTACAGTTTTATTATCATTTAACATACAGTGTAAGGAAGTTCTGTTGTGTCCATTCCTTAATATCCATAATGAAGGATTCCATAGCACCCACAGCAACATTTTGATCATTCTTGCCAATGTTGTCTACTAACCGTTAATTATTGACAGGAACCCATACTAGTAATGAACAGTACAAAGTATAATTATATATAAAATAAATTAAATATCTGTCTGGATTTGCAACAACATAGCCCAGAAAAGGCACTTATCCAGACCAGCTTAGCAGACATATGCATGCCTTGCCCACTCCTCGGTAGCCAACAGATTGGCAGTTGACGTGCCCAGCAGGCATTGGGCTATTGCGGGGGGTTTCCCTCTGTCCAAGGACAGCCTCCCTGTCGAGCCATGCAGGGTAGTCAGCAAACAACAATGAACAATAAATAAGCAACCAACAGAGCACAAAACTTAAACAGAGCGGTCAGTTTGCTAAAGTTTGCCCCCACCCCACCCCCCACAGGTTTTGAGATGTACTGACCAGCTAACCACCAGCTTGTAGCCCAGTCCCTGGGCTGGGTCCCGGCATGTCTAGATGCTGGCCCCCCTAGGTTTTCGCGCACATGCTGCGGTTGCCGGCCGTGTTCAACCGAAAAGTTAGCGGCAATGTTTTTGCAAAAGCAGACAGATATAACTTCAACTTATTCACCTTGAATATCAACCACAATCAACTGATGGCCAGACCTCTCAAACGTAAAATGGCTAAAAGCCTGTGAATGAATAAAATGATAACCATACTGCAATTACTTAATTATTAAAAAGAGTTTATTCTATTACTGTGCGAAATAATACAGTTTAAACCTCCTTATTTGGAGTGTTCATATCATGGAGGTATCTGTGTTATCAGTAGACATACAGAGATAATATATATTTTGGTTTCTCAATATGTAAACAAATAAATTTACACTGTCCATCATATTATAGAGGTGCCTGGCATGGCACGTGCACATGGCTAATGCAGTTCAACATTACCTGTCATCTATGTAAATTATATATACAGTTACAGTTACAGATTAAGAAAGTAGAGAAGTTCTATATGCCATGACGACTTCAACATGGTCAAAGTGTGTAATTCAGCGAACCCGAGTCAACTCGGGTTCATGCATATTTATGAGCCTCATATATTAGTAACGCTCGATGCGTTTCAAAACCGGTTTTGTTCAAGCCAAATGTTGTATATGAGTTCCTCAGCTTTACTTAGTATATGGCTTTCGAAGAATGAACTGAAATCTTTTCCATAATATTCTATTAATTTAGAAGTGTTGGCAAATACAGATGACAGGCCAAAGTAAACATGCAAGATTTGTCGTCTGTGATTTTATCGCACCACGATCGATGCGCTTCGACAACAAGCAAGCAGATGAAGGATCGGAATTTCCGCTTGTAAAATACAATGTTTTGCTTTTAATCCGCAGGAAACAATTGAATTGCAAGAAGTTAAATATGCGGATAAGAGTGAAATCTTTCTGCTCGCTGAAGTTATCTTATCTGACGGAAAAAGCCTAACGATGTCTGTGTGTAAACAATGTTGCGATGATGTTTCGCACATCATGTTTCTCGATCCAGAACTCTTCATGTAGATAACAGAGAACTATTTTGCAGGCAAGAATCATTATTAACAAAACTTGATCAAGGGAACAAGAATCTTAATTAAAAGGCGAACAAAACGATGATGTTTTCTGTTTTGTTTACATTTCAAAGCGAAACTAAAGCGAAGATTTACGCAACATGCTGCCATGCATATGTTCACATGTGTTGATAGCCGGGTTAGTTTACCAGGGTTTTCATTGTGTATAAAAGTCAGAGTTACCTTTAATTACAAGAGAATGGTCAATAAAGGCTTGAACCTAATGTTTACCGTCATTTATTTTTGCGGAAGACGTGGAGTTTAGTCGCAGTCAAAACAGGTTTTTGCGATCAATCAACCTGGCACTTTTCTGCATCTGGTTGCCAAGACTAGCACTAATTTACGCATGTGTAAACTGAAAACTGAATACATAATGAATTACACACTTTGACCATGTTGTACTCATCAAGCTTTGCAAAGTTTCTTACTAGGCAGCATAAAATGATGAAGATACTGTAATAGCGAGAAAAATATAGTTAATCTTGATCAGAGGAAACTATTTTAAGTTATAATCTTCACTTACCTGAGGAGTAGAGCGGAGAGTTTCATCCTGCAGTACATAGCCAGAGTTTGAGTTGTACTTGATATAATTTCCTTCAATAAAATGCTCCAAGTGAAACAATGGAGACCCTTCCCGGTCCTTCATTTCAATAACACAGACTTGAAAGATGTCTACCTACAATGGGCAAAAATAAGTCAAGGTTAATGCTAACACTTAGAGCCAATGTGCACAACTGTCAATGGCCATATTCTCCAAGAGGAGAGTTAGGAATTCAGCCAAAGCACCGTAAGTTAAAACAACAGTCAACTAGAAAATGATTCTGAACAGCTACCGGTATGTACTATATAACTATTAAGCATCAATAAGAAAAAAGTGTATCATTTGTCTTAGAAAATACATGCTCATGACATAATTTACTTCCAAAATATAGACACTGCAAACAAACATGCATTCACACTTGCAGTTACACTTTGTAAATTAAGAGCTACACCACTAGCCATCTTCATTAAGTTTTATTGTCACTTAAGCAATTACTTCTTATTCTACTTTATTTTTTGTCAATATTGTAATTATGTACAATTATCATTTGATTCATTTTTCCCTCTTTTCATTGGCCCAGACCCTACCTTGTGACCTACAAATAACTGCCTACAAATAAGGGTCTGCTCATGTGCAATGTCCAACAGTGATTACCATTGACAAATCATAATATTTTGCTCAACCTTGTCCAATAATTGTACAGACTGTAGCATTGCTATTTAATATATTATTTGAGAAAGCCCTTCTCAGAGAGCTGATAAATAAAGTTTGGTTGTTATTTACTGTACAAACTCTCCATTTTCTAATTTTCTTGGATTGGTTATTTTAATTAACAAACCTTTTTTGGTGGGTTGTATCTGTTATACTCTTCACCCCAAAGCTTAGCATCCATCTGTAGTCTCACATCGTCAAAATATACATCCCTTATAACCTCGTCAATGTACTTTTTACACACATAATTTGCTGCATGCTTCCAGTTCATGTGTTTTGAGAAATTCGATAGCTTTTTCCTGTGACAGAAAAAATGCAAGTTCAATTTAGCAACTACAAAACAACTGGGAAACCAATACCATAACATAAAAGTCCATATTATATAAACAGCAATCATATTTGCTCAGCATGAATTTGTATCGAGCACTCCTGCAATTGTGTGAAACCTTTTACACTTTTCTTTGTTTATATAAACAGCAATTGTAGATAGACCACACCCCAATTTAGAAGCTCAAATTTTGAAACATAAAGACAACAATGTCCAGTGAAGTTTTAATGGTAAAAAAACAAGGACAAACAACTATGGTAGTATACTAGTGGAAACCACAGGTAAGAAATGCGGGTAGATGCACTTAATCTATGGGCTCCACAGGAATTCCCATTACGGCCAAAACCAGTCAGGAAAAGCAGGTACTGCCCTTTCCCTCCCTGGAGAAATTTTGGTTTTCCTATTATTCTCCAGTAAATTAGAGCCAATAAACCAATCAGAATCTGTTTTCTCTCCATGCATTAAGTGAACTCTTGGGGTCCTACAAAGAAGTTATTGCCTTAATCCACGTGTGCAACATGTATAAGAAAATCATGGCACGTCTTGGCAAGTCGCGGCACTTGTTTACAAAATTCCAAGGCCTTGTTTTTCATTCTGGACACAGAAAATTCCCTCTTTGGGAATCAATTTTAAGTGTCTCTTAAGATGAAAATCATGGAGTAAATGGTGCTAAAACCTTGCTAACGATGGAGTCATCTTTTAATGGTTCGACAGCCGCGAAGACACACTGTCATGCATGGTGGTTTTTTAATGTGTTTGGCTTCAAATCACAGACGTGAAAATGGACTTAATGCAGCTTCTCAAGACTTCTAACAATTAACTGCAATCGTCAGCTAAAATTAAAACTTTAAAAATTGCACCGCTTTAAAATTTTTGCGATTTCTACACTTTTTAATACAATTTTTGGTTTCATCTTAAATGAACTTCAATTCAAAATGAAGTTTCTCTCACGTTGGTTTTCTTTTTCAATTTTTAGCTCGGAATTTTTTTCGCTTTTGAAGTGAACAGATTTCAGACACCCTTGGTGTTATCTGATACACATTTTGCAGAGATTTTACTCCTTTGTTGTTTATTCAGCCGCTTTGTTTTCAATGCTGTCCATCAATTTATAAACGTGGTGCTCACGTGTGAAACTGTTGTGATTGACATATTTTTTGCATTCTGATCGTTCTTGGTGGAAGAAGAAAATTTTCAACTTCTGGTTTGAATTGCCCTCTTATAAACATGGTGCGCATGCGTGATGTACAATCCGCTGGTTACTGTCAAGATTAGTGCTGCAGGCCTCTCTTGCACCCGCAACAAAGTGCATTTCATTTTTAATGTGGCTAAATGTAATTTAGGCTAAGTTAAACGCGAACAATGCTGGCCAGCGGTCGCTCCCTGGGCTTTGGTGCGGGGCGGTCTGGGGCTTTACGCAGGGGTCCAAGCGTGGTTTACAGTTCGGCTCCGGATGTCAAGTCATTCCGCATTTGCTTTCGCTACGGGATAGTTCGCTGAGTTTACTCGCTCGTTCTTTCGCTCGCTTTTCTTGTTTTTGGAGGTGGCCTACCTTTCCGTGATGGGTTCTCGTGCAACGAACAACAGCCTGCAAACGGCTCCCCTTATGACTACGCCATCAACAGGCGATGATGATGTTACGAACGTTCCTTCGACGTCGCAGTCTGGTGGCTCGCTCGAAGGCTTGCCTGTCGTGGATTCTAGTGGAGAAGCTGGAATTTCTCCGGCGATCGTTTCGTTGATCACACAAACAGTTCGGGCTGCTTTGGCTGCTGAACGTGCTGATAATCCTCCCTCATCGCTGGTCTCGACACTGCCGATACCAAGTGTTTCTCGCCCATTGCTTCCTTCGACCACGACGATTGCTTGTTCAGGGGGCGTTCCTCCTTTGCTGTCCAGCTCAACGCACGCCTTTCCGACCGCTGGTGCTGGAGTTGCCGGGCTTTTGCTTCCAGGTAGGCCTATTCAGTCTATGTCTCCCGTTGTGCCTTCCTTTGTGTCTACATTTGCAAATCCGTCGATGTCCGCTTTCAGCTCGGCGAATGCGTACAATTTGCCAACCGGTGCGACTCGCGATGTCGCAGTTCGTCCTGCCATGCCTGCTTCGCCTGTTGTGGATCAACCTTTCGTCCTTGGCCCTGGGTTTTCGCCTGTGCCAGCTAAGCTTGTTGTTCAAATCGTAGCCGGCAAGTACGTCGACTTGAGCGATCTGTTGGCGGTTAATCTGGTGCAGCAGGATTCGGAACCGCAGTTGTTGTTGGACGGCCGTCTCGTGCTGACTTCTCAGCCCAAGAAGCAGCGGCGTCGCATCGAAGATATCGCCTCATGGATGGAGGCCTTCGCCATCTTCTCGTTAATTCTGGTCTCCAGTTTCCCCCATCGCTGGAAAGATCTCATGCAGTACCAGCTGTTGATCCTGCGGACTTATCGCCATTTTTCCGGTCGAGTCTGGCTCGCCTATGACCAAGCGTTCCGCGAGCACGCTGCCGCTACTCGTCTCACAGATTGGTCATCCATGAATGTTCAGCTATTCAACTTTCATGCAGCTGGCTCGTCGGTTCGTAGTTCTTCGTCGACCACCTCAAATGAGTCGCCCGAGCCCCCTGGTTCATCTTCCTCAACCATCCTCTGCAAATCATGGAACAAGGGGCGTTGCACTGCCCCGTTCTCGTTTTGCTGTTACGCTCATCGGTGCAGTGTTTGTTCAGGCGCTCATCGGGCTTCGTCGTGCACCAACCAGTCTTCCAAAGACGGCGGGGACCGCACGAAACGTCGCAGTCGTTCCCCAAGCGCTTCTGGGTCAGGGTCTCAAGCTAAGGCTCGTCGCAGTTAGCTTGCCCTCATGGCCTCCGAGACGTTTTCGTGACGTTGCTTTCTCGTTGCGTTACGCTCGTTAGTTAAGTTTTTACATGACTATCGTCTAGTTGTTAGGTACATGGACCGTCTAATTTTGTTGTTGACTCGAAGCGCGGCATATCTGCATGTGTTTTTTCTCGTCCCTTAGGTTGTTTACGTTGTCATATTTCATCACCATTAGAGTTTGTTGTGTTAGGTCTCTGCCTTTGTTGAACTAGGTCTCGACTTCGATGTTTGTATTCTGCGTTAGCGCTAGGCGTATCTTGGTAGAGTATCTAGCCTCGTTTAGGCCTTAGGTTGTGCTTTCGTATTAAAATTGGTTGGTTGTCGTCCATTGTCAAGCATTGTTTCCTTATGATTTTACTGTTCTCAGGGCGTCCCACCTTTCACCCCGTGTCTGTGGTTTCCCCGCTAAATGTCTCGCAGTTTACTCTGGACTTGGCTGAGCACCCCGATCGGCAAGCAGTGACTTACGTTCTTGACGGCCTTGAGCACGGTTTTCGTCTGGGCTTCCAGCCTGCTCGCAGACTCAGAGCCGCCAAGAGGAATAAACCTTCAGCCTTCCAGAACCCCCATATCATTGACGAATATCTGGCCAACGAGGTGGCTCGATTTCGAGTCGCAGGCCCCTTCGGTTCGATCCCCTTGCCTAACCTACATGTTAGCAGTTTTGGGGTTATCCCCAAAAAAGGTCAACCTGCTAAGTGGCGCCTTATTGTAGATTTATCATCCCCCCAGGGGTCTAGTGTCAATGACGGTATCGATCCTGATGAGTTTTCCATGCATTACATTAAACTCGATCAGATTATCAGCATGGTTCTAAAACATGGGCATGGGGCCTTAATGGCAAAGTTTGATGTCGAGGCTGCATACCGCAACATTGCAGTGCACCCGGATGATCGGTATCTCCTGGGGATGAAGTGGCGTGGCCAGTTCTTTGTTGACTTGGCCCTTCCCTTCGGTCTCCGTTCTGCCCCTTATATTTTTAATTCAGTGGCTGATATGGTGGAATGGATAATTCTCAATAGGTATAATGTAGCAGACCTGATGCATTACCTCGACGATTTCCTTACGGCGGGTCCTGCTGGCTCAAATCAGTGTGCCCAAAACTTACAGACCTCGCTAGCCGTCTGCTGGTCACTTGGCCTCCCTCTTCATCCCGGCAAATGCATTGGCCCTGCTACTCGCTTGGTAGTTTTGGGCATTGAGTTAGACTCTATTGAACAGTCCGCCCGTCTCACAGCCGAAAAACTTGCCAATTTGCAGGAGCTGATTCAGTCCTGGCAGTCCAGACGGTGGTGTAAAAGACGTCCGCTGGAGTCTTTGATTGGCCATCTCCACCATGCGGCCAAGGTAGTCTGGCCTGGGCGGACCTTTCTGCGGCGCATGATCGATCTCCTCTGCTGTTTCCGTGCTCGCGACCACCCCATCCGCTTAAATTCAGAATTCCAACTGGACGTACAATGGTGGCATGAGTTTTTGGCTTCCTGGCATGGTGTGAGCTTCTGGTTGTTTCCAGGGATGTCTGCCCCCACGGACGTGGAAGTCACTTCGGATGCAGCTGGCTCCCTGGGTTTTGGCACTTACTTTAACACTGAATGGTTCAGTGGTGCCTGGGCCCCCTCACAAGCAGATCAGTCCATTGCTTATAAAGAACTTTTCCCTGTGGTGGTAGCCTCGCATGTTTGGGGTTCCCAGTGGTTTCGGCGCCATGTCCTTTTCCGATCAGATAACGAGGCGGTGGTTCACATCTTACTCTCGAGAACGTCCAAGGTGCCCTGTATTATGCGTCTCCTCCGTCTTTTACTATCTGCAGCTGCCCGCTTTAATTTTACTTTCACCTCTCAACATATTCCTGGCATTCATAACAACATTGCTGATGCTCTTTCCCGCTTTCATTGGCAGGAATTCAGGTGTTTGGCCCCCTGGGCGCAGTGCTGCCCTGTTCCAGTCCCTCTTCAGCTTTGGGAGCTCTTGATCCATCCTCTTTAGAGGCGCAGTGCCACAGCTTTCTGGTGCAAGGGTTGGCTCCGTCTACGCGCAGCTCTTATCGGTCTGGCCAGAAGAAATTTTTCGAATTCTGCACTCAGCTTGGCAAAATTCACCAGTCCGGCTCCCCCTGCCCTGCCGATGAGTGGACATTGTGCTTGTTTGCGACCTTTCTGGCCTCTTCGGTCCAGCACTCAACCATCAAGGTTTATTTGTCAGCAGTCCGTGCCCTGCATATTGAGCAAGGTTTTTCTGATCCTCTCGTGGATTGTCTGCGGCTGCAACGAGTACTGAGAGGAATCAAGAGAACCCAAGGAGACTCTTCATCTTTACGTTTACCCATCTCAGACGACATCATGATGGTAATTTTTCGAGCTTTGGACTTAACTCACCCGGACCATTGTATGTTTTGGGCGGCATGCAATTTAGCTTACTTCGGTTTTCTTCGTTCAGCTGAGTTTACTGTCCCTAATCTGGCAAGTTACGTGCCTGCCATCCATTTAGGAGTTGCGGATGTTGCAGTGGATTCGCATTCGTCTCCCTCGTGCTTACGCCTTCGCATAAAAGCTTCAAAAACAGATCCTTTTCGCAAGGGCTGTTTTCTGCATATTGGCAAGGGGGAGTTTCCGCTTTGTGCCATTTCTTCCCTGCTGGCATATTTGTGACCTTCCATAGGAAAACACGTCTTATCGAACATTTCAATTTGGGCCAAACGGCGTTTCAAACGCCTTCAAACGGCGTTTGCGAGGCGTTTGCAGGGCGTTTGCAAAGCGTTTTCAAATGGTTTGAAACGGTTTTAAAAGGGTTTGTAAAGCGTTTGAAAGCGTTTTGAAGGAGTTTGCAAAGCGTTTGAAAGCATTTGAATGGAGTTTGCAAACCGTTTGAAAGGAGTTTGTGAACCGTTTGAAAAGAGTTTGTAAAACCGTTTGAAAGGAGTTTGTATAAAGCGTTTGAAAGCGTTTGAATGGGGTTTGCAAAGAGTTTGAAATCGTTTGTCTAAGGGTTCAAACTCACGTTAATAAAAGCCGTCCTAATTATAATTTTTATTCAAGCTTAGTACGTGAAACCCTTCGAAGCATTTTACGGCTTCGATGGTTTGAGCAATCGGTCTTTCACTTCTAATTATGACAACTTGCTTGATCATAAAATAAAGCTGAACTTAACTGAACTTTATTTAATAAGTAGGTTAAACTACAACTGGCAGCTAAATTCTCATCTGTTGACTTTCGAAACTTCAATAGTATCCACTTTTTCAAAACGGGATTCCAATGGTTTTCGTGATGCGAGCGTGGGCTTGCGGCTAGTAAGCGATTCTTCCCTGTTCGATAAATCAGCATTTCCAAACCAATACCCACCTTCTCAATTCCTCGCAGAAAATACTACGAAATCCCCAGCAATCCTGAGCACATTTTAAAGGCAGGAAGCGAAAGCGGTCTGCTTGTAACTTTTATTTCAGGGGTCGCCAAATCTGTAAAAACACGTATTTGTTTTTGCATGCAGTTGGCAGGGAGCGCTATGCGAATCTATGTGAACATTATAGGGCCTTTGGCCTTACTTTACGTGTTCACGGAAACAAAGGTAGGCTGCCTAAAAAGACCTGCTCTTTTGAGGCTACTAAACAAGTTTCAACATTCATCAGCAACTATGCTGAAGAACATGCGCTTGTTTTGCCTGGCCGGGTTCCTGGCTTCAAGCGTACGGATGTGCGACTTTTGCCTTCTCACATGTCAAAAGCTTCTGTTTGGCGTGTTTATTCAACTGCAATGGAGGCACAAAGCCAAACACCTATAGGTTACTCAAAGTTCGTGGAACTTTGGAATCAGCTCACTCCACATGTAGTTATCATGCGGCCAATGAGTGATTTATGTTTCACTTGTCAACATAATAACACTCAAATTGTTCGATCAGCAAATCTTCCTGAACACGCGAAATCAGCAGTCGTACGCGCTCAGGAAGAACATTTGTTTAGGTCAAGTAGTGAGCGAAGCTTTTACAGATCTACTGTAAAAGCCGTAGAGCCTACCGCACATCAGGTTCTGGCTGCAAACAATGGGATCGTTCCAAAGAACAACCCTGCTTGTTCTTTGAAGGGCAAGATGCATTATTCGTACGATTATGCACAACAAGTCCACTATCCAAGTAATCCCTTACAGCCGGGACCAATTTATTTCAAAACACCACGGAAATGTGCTATTTTCGGTGTCTGTTGCGAAGCGATTCCTCGTCAAGTAAATTTCTTAGTTGATGAGTCAGTTCTCACAGGTAAGGGAGCCAACAGTACTATCAGCTTGGTTCATTACTATTTTGAGAAATTTGGGCTTGGCGAAACAGATGCCTTCATTCACGCGGACAACTGCTCTGGTCAAAATAAAAACAATTATTTTCTATGGTACTATGCCTGGAGAACAATTGTTGGTTTGCACTGGAACATTCTGTATTCATTTCTGGTTGCTGGCCACACTAAGTTCTCCCCAGACTGGTGTTTTGGCTTGGCTAAGCAGGCGGTCCGAAAAACATTTATTTCGGACCTATTCGAGTTGGCCCGTGCGATCGACAACTCGACTGTCACAGGCGTGAATGTCACACAACTTTGTGGGCTGCATGACGGTTCAGTTATAGTTCCTACTTACGACTGGGCAAGTTTTTTTGATCCCTTTTTCAAGAAATTGCCAGGAGTAAAGGGCTATCATCATTTTCGCTTCAGTAAAGACGCGCCCGGGCGGGTTTACTGTAAGCGTTACGCTGACTCTGAAGAAGTGGAGTTTGACTTACTAAAAGATCAAACAAAACTTCCACCTTATACGCTTCCTCCTGTCATAAAACCAGTAGGCCTGGATTTAGAAAGGAAGAATTATCTGTATAAGGAAATTAGACAGTTTTGTAAATCAGATTCTGCGAATCTAGTCGCACCAAAACCTTGATGCGTCTAAGTGAGAGAATTTGGAGCTATTTGCAACTCAACATGAATGACAACATGATGTCAATCATACATTTCCGGTAGTTCGAAGCAATGAACGTCGAAATAAAAATTCTTGGTGAACATTTCTGCGGCTGTACTTTCGACAATAATTTTCGGCAGGCATAGGCCTCTTTGGGAATTTGTAAACATATTTTAGTACTGCATTAAATAAATAACAGCCGTTTGTAGCGAATTCGTGACAAGGTTCATTCGCGAAATCTGTCAAGCGTAAACAATCACGGCCGTCGAGCTATTATGCAAATTTCCGCTTGTCGGTTGTTTTTGTGTTCGCCGCGCTATGTTTGGATCAAAATCTCGAAACATGTTCGAATAATATAATTTTAAGATGTAAGATTTTTTTAAAGTCATTTTTAACTTTTCTCTTTGTGCCTGCGAATAAACTGCGGTGAACATTTGCTTGTCTGAGCGACGAAAAGTTTTCATTCACGTCGAATCATGCGAGATCAGCTAATATCAAAATGAGACGTAAACAAAGGTGACCCACTGACATCGCGCGCTCGTGCGTTTTAAATACATTAAATAACTTTCCCGTCGTACTGAATAACTTTTATTTTATAAGCTTAACTTTTTTGATTTTTCTACCCATGTTGAAAGAACAGTTCATTGCCGACCGTAAAGTATTAATCATTGCTAGGCGCGTTTTATTCCATGCAGGTTTGACCGTCGGCTCTCGAAAGGATTTGAAATGGCGTGTGAGAAGCGTTTGCAAAGGGTTTACAAACCGTTTGCAAAGGGTTTTGCAAAGCGTTTGCGAAGCGTTTGAGAACCGTTTGAAAAGGGTTTGAGAAGCGTTTGAAACGCTTTGCAAACCGTTTGCGAGGCGTTTGCGAAGGGTTTGAAAAGCGTTTGAAACGATTTGCAAGCGTTTGTAAGGAGTTTGCAAAACGTTTGAAAAGAGTTTGAGAGGCGTTTCAAACGCTGTCAAACTCCGTTTGTGAGGCGTTTCAAACGCCCCAAAAACGGTATTTTCGATAAGACGTGTTTTCCTATGGAAGGTCACATTTGACCCTGAGGGGAGATGCCTCAGGCCCATTATTTCTGTTTCGTGATGGACGGCCCTTATCCCGTGCTTTATTGACGTCATGGCTGCGCAACATTTTGTCTGCAGCAGGTATCCAAGGCAATTTTTCCAGCCACAGCTTTCGGATTGGAGCCGCCACGGTAGCAGCAAGGAATGGTATTCCAGACCATCAAATTCAAGCCTTGGGACGTTGGACAAGCTCAGCCTATCTGCTGTACATTCGTACGCCTACGGAGTCGTTGTCCCGACTGTCCAGGCAACTTTCGCTCTCGGCCGCTCATTGACAGTTCATTTCAGGTCCTTTGGGATCTGTCTTGTGTGTTCGATTCTGCGTAGTGAACTTCGGAGCCTGTTGGTGTCGCGTGTTGCTTTCAGGGACTTGGCCTGGAGACAGTCTGCGCTGCGCTGGAGA
This sequence comes from Blastomussa wellsi, assembly GCA_947652115.1. Taxonomy (NCBI): domain Eukaryota; kingdom Metazoa; phylum Cnidaria; class Anthozoa; order Scleractinia; family Plerogyridae; genus Blastomussa; species Blastomussa wellsi. Next base: position 14,120,308 of record OX393567.1, read on the forward strand.
GTCTCCCCCTCGGATTGGCGGCCTCTGTGGGGTACATGCCTATTGGTTTTCAGCGGCCTCCCGCAGCGCGCCGTAGCTTCAGTGAGTTGTGTCTTTGGCGTGGTATGTTTTGATTTTTATTTCTGTTTCGCTTGGTGGGATTCGGTGCTTGAAAGTTTGGGGGTTGGGCCCTTCTTCCACCCTGTTCGCGGGCCCTTCATTCTCCAAGCACCTTGGAGGGAAGGGTATGGTGGTTGCCGCTCACAGGGTTGTCATGGATACCCTGCACGTTCGGCTAAGAGTGACTCGTGGCCCCACCTTCCTTATTTCAGGCACTATTCCCCAAGCTTATCTATTGTGATGAGTTTAAATGTGGCTAAATGTAATTTAGGCTAAGTTAAACGCGAACAATGCTGGCCAGCGGTCGCTCCCTGGGCTTTGGTGCGGGGCGGTCTGGGGCTTTACGCAGGGGTCCAAGCGTGGTTTACAGTTCGGCTGCGGATGTCAAGTCATTCCGCGTTTGCTTTCGCTACAGGATAGTTTGCTGAGTTTACTCCCTGCCCGCCCCTCCCTCTTGGCTTGGTAAGTATTAGGTAAGTATCTTTGTTTCCACTGTTCTAACAGTGTGACGGTGCCTGGTGGTTGCCGCTCACAGGGTTGTCATGGATACCCTGCGCGTTCGGCTAAGAGTGACTCGTGGCCCCACCTTCCTTATTTCAGGCACCATTCCCCAAGCTTATCTATTGTGATGAGTTTAATTGAGGATATCTAGGAAGCCAATTAGCTAATAGGACGGCTATGACATTACTCGGGTATCAAATAAGTCAAGTCAAGCTGTGTTGGTTACAATTATCGAAAGACATTCATGCTGAAAAATGAAAATCTCATGACTTATCAGCGTAGAAAATTATAAACTGGTATTTATGTATGTCGTGGTTTAAATTTATCTTTGGTTTAAAGGTTTTCAAACTAGTTTGATTTTATTTCTCTTTGTTTCAAAATTTGATAATTATGATAATCATTCAATGTTGACAATGAAACCTGAAAATCAATCTGCTTTGAAAAACTGTGAACCAAAGATATCAAATATAGTCAGGGGGTTCATTAAACCAGACTTAGCCATGACTTTTCATCTTCTCTACTTACTCAAATGCCCTGCAGTGTTGAAAAACCCTACTGACCTCATGCACAAAAACTTAATGAAACCCCTGCATACTAGTACATGTAGTTAACTTTTATATAGCTGATTTTGTGATCTTAAAATTTAAAATGTCTTATGTATTGGATGTGGTACTTACAGTCTAAAACATTCTCTCATAGCTCCTTGATCAAATGCCTACAGTGAAATAGAGAATAACTCAGCTAAATTTAGTAGTAGTATTTAGTACTTAATAAGAGTCTGAGAAGTACTTTCATCTCAGTTTTTTACTCTGAACTCAATAAAAGTTCAAGGCCCACACAGCAAACTTTTTAGTGGTGGTTGGGGGTGTGTGAGCCAAGTTTGGGGGGAGGGGAAGCTGGGCACCTTTTCTTTCTGCATGAAAATAATTAATGAAAAAAGTCCTTAGATACAAATCGATATAAATGTTCAACGCTTCAAATGCAACTGATGATTTTAAAGTACCTAACAGATCATGGTACAATAGTAAACCAGAGAAGTCCACTTGTTATTAAAGAAATCCAGGTTTTGTGAAGTAATGGTTGATAACTGAAAACCTTTTTTGACTGGAGTTGCTGGCACACTTGCCTGTTCCATGTCGTCTCCTTGGTAAATAGTAATTCTAGTTAGTTTTGTCCTTTTCAAACCAGTTAAAAAAGAAAATCTTAACACAACTAGCTAACACAACTTATTATTGGCGCTCACAAACAAAATGTGTCATTTTTTCAGTAATGTTGTTTTTTATTTTACTTTTTCCCTACTCTGGCATATTGCAATGTTTTATTGACACCCTGTACATACAAGACAGCTAGCTGTAACAAGTACTAGATTACCAGCATGTACAAAGAGTAGAAGAATAATGTACACTCAGACACTTCACAGCACCCCAAAGTACTCGGCCTCTGCACTCGATCCTCCCTGTCACTTATTTATACAAAATGTAGACCTACAAAGGTCTGAATATTTAAAGAACTGGGCATACACAAATATTTGGTATATTTTATGTAAAAGACAATTGCAACTCACCAATGCTTCCATTTTGACCCTGACTTCATCTTGTACCCAGTTTTTCTTTAGTGCATTATATCGATGTCGTATAGCTATTTCGGTAGGACAGGAATCATCTATGTGAAATTGTTCCCATGGATCTGGTAGAGACTTGGCTTTTTTCAGAGCATTCTGCCAACTTAAATGGTGCTGCAGTTTTGGCGGATGAGATTTTTTACTTTCCTTGGGCGTCTTGTGATTTCCTGAATTAGTTTGTTTTAAAGGAACATCTGCTTTAAATTCTTTACTCTGATTATCACCTGTTACAGCAGCTACATGTATAGCTGTAATGTCGTCATCTGTTAATGATCTGATTTCAGCATTCCAGTCATCCAGCATTTCTTTCTCCAGATGGTTGCAGCTTTCACAACCAGATTCCCTTTCTTTGTCATTATAGCTGTTTTCACGGTTATCACTTGGGTTGTTAATCATGATGTAATAACAACTTTCACTTTCTGTTGTTTACATTGTATGTGACTTTTCTGAAATGCAAATTAAAAGTTATTTTTTTTTACTGTAAGTATGTATGGTTTAGACTCTTATTATCTAACCTTTGTAAACATGGTTCTGACTGTCTTCAAAAATCTTATTTATACACATAAGAGATAGGGGGACTCCCAGAATACATCATCGGGTGTCCGACAGGGCTTCATATTATGAACCCAGAAAAATAAAACATCTTGAAATTTTAACCCAAAAATATATAAAATCCCTGGCACTTAGTTCCTCAATACTGATTTATTCAATCAAACACATCAGACTCTTCTAAAAAAAATATTTGACATATCTTTTGACCCAAAAAAATACCGAGGGTATAAATTTTCAACCCAAAAAAGTATGTCGGACCTCCCCATGATGTCTACTGCAAGTTCCCCGCCTGGGCCCAAATTGTACACTGAGTACATGACAAATAGGAGGGCAGGGTCGTTAAATAAATTCACATAAATAAATTCAAGCACTGTAAGTAGATCTACGTACAGCTACAGTGTAAGCAAATAAAATTTTAAACAAACAAGAGACTGAGGTGTAAACAAATTACATTATCACAGGCCCATGGATGGTATTCATGCCAGGTCATCTCCAGAGATTCCAACCCTTTGAAATAAAAAAAACAGAGGTTTTGGAAGCACCCGTTACCACGAGTGCCAAAGGCATGAGCCTCTAGTGGGGTCCGGGGGCATTCTCCACAAGAAAATATTGAAATATAGACCTCTAAGATGTCATTTCCTGCATTTTGAGATCATATTCACTGGAAAAATTGTCCTGGATAAACCATGAACAAACACAAACCTTGCACAAAGTCGAGGCAATCCAGTTCATTAAATCACCCAAAAAACCGCAGGCTCATGCAAAAAAGGCAAAAGAAGACCGAAATACCACAGAAAAACAGCAAAACATCGGTCTAGATAGACTAGGTTTAGGTTTTTTTATTTTTTGCACCATTTACAAATTATTTCTACATGAAAGTACATTACAATTTTCAACCCAAAAAAAGTATGTCGGACCTCCGCATCATGTCTACTGCAAGTACCCCACCTCGGCCCAAATTGCACACTGAGTACATGACAAATAGGAGGACAGGGCCGTTAAATAAATTCACATTGATGATCATATTGTAGGTAGTGTGATGCTTGTTCCATGTAAGGTGGAGATAGTCCACAGCTCTCTAGAACCTCTAATTTCACTGGATCTTTATAGCATGCAGCTCTATTGTTTTAGGGCTAGGGTGCATTGTTACTGTTGTTTGTTTATCATTTTTTCAGCCAATACTGTGGCACCTTGTAAAGAGCTGTGTACTGCCCCGTGCGGTGTGTCTGTTGAAGCTCTTGCCGAAAGTGCCGGAGGGTCAACTGGTGTTGGATCATGATCTGGAAGAATGGATGGAAATCTTACAGGGACCTGTGGCTGGGGTCGCTGTTGTGCAATGGTGGTGTCACATGGTTTGATGTCACACTTATTTCGCCTGAGCTGCCTGTCGCTTTTTTGTTGATTATCCAGTATGAGTCTTGATTTGGCAGTGATATCATTGCAGACCTGTGACACTGATGTCCACAAATCCACAGTTGTGAAGATCTGCTCCGAACATTCCTCGGATAATGGAGTTGCTGGGTTTTTCTTTTAGATCTTTCTTGGAGAGCCCAATTTGTGAAAATATGAAAGTTAGCATGCAGGATACCATGACACCAGTGTCAATCTTGTCTCTGATCTCATTGGATGGACTGCTGTCACCTTTTGGGCGAAAGAATATGTCACTTTAGAGTGCCCACAGCATGTATGGATACAATTGTAATATATTGAATTTTCCTTTGTGCAAGTAATAGTGTAAGTAATATCAGTAATGTAATGCCTGTAAGCAGTATTTGTGTGTAATGTATTGTTTAATATTGAAGCAAAATAAAAAAAAATGTATGGATGCAACACTCAAAGCCATACTCGTATTCACTGCTGTCCTCATCAGGGTCGACGCCTATGGCAAGTTGCTGCTTGGACTTCTGATCTTTGTCTGTCCCTTTGTCTGTCCCTTTGGAGGCATGCACGTTCAAAGTGTCCTTGTTTGCCACAGAATGCACATGTCGCATCCTTGGCTGGGCACTTACCGCAGGATCCTTCCTCCTGACCTCTTGCCATCTGGTTTTGACTTGGGCTTGTATGACATTTTCCTCAACCCATTTCTTGGTAGGGTCTGGTGCATACGATGTATCAACATGAGTATCACTAGATTCTTCAAACTTGGTGGCTTCTACAGCCTCATACATTCGCATAAGTTCCAAACAATCTTTAACAGGCACTTCATTTCCTTTAGACATTGGTTTTCGTTTGCAATCTTTATACGCAACCATGGATATAAGCTTGTCAACAATGAGAAAGTTAGTATTCTCCGGGAACTTGCTTATACAAATCTAGAAGTCAAGAGTAGTAACTGGTCGTCTTGAGGCACTTTGCTAGTTGATCACGGAGCTCTTTTGGTGGCATGATCCTTAGCTCTGGATCCTCATTGACCCTTGCCTCAATAATAGATTCACAACTTGCCAAATTTGTGAATGACGATTTGCCTGTAGTGTCCTGTATGAAGTGCCTTTTTTCAGAGGAGCCTTGCAGAGAGTTTCCACATACATGGAAGATGGTCTGATTGAGGGCAAAATTGAAATGATCCTGATGGCCCTTAGTCTCCTTTGCAGCCGTTATCAGGGTCGTCACGCAACGCTCCTCCCCACTAATTCCCTTTGCTGTTTAGACTTCATGAGATAATTACAAAATACACCAATTACGCGTTATTATTATCGCCAAAAACCAATCACATATAAGCAGTTTGTCAGTGACGCCAGTTTCCCATGTGTTAATGGCTCCTTATACATAAACTCTGAGAACAATAAGTTAACAGCAGCAACAGGTACTTCAATTGTTCGTCGCCTTCTAAAGAGTAACAAAATTTTCAATTTTGGGAAAGGTTCACTCGACATTGCTGAATTAATTCAATCTTCCCTGTCGTCTGTAGAGCATGAGATAAATACTACCAGCAATTGATAACATTTCATTGAGCCTTAGATTTTCTGAAACAACTAAAGCAAGAAATTGAAGAGGCATTCAATACAAAAGAAAAACCCAGGACAAAGAACCTGCTACAACCAGGTAAGACGGATCAATGCAATCTAAATCACTACAAAATGTCACAAAAAGCGAAAGCACTATTAGGAATTTCATTTGTCCATTTTTGACAGTCATTGTTTAGCCATGTCTTCAAACAGAAGTATCAGCAGTTTTCTTTTCTAAAACTGTGCACATTGAGCAGTTTTAAGAGCAATACGATTCACAAGAAAAAAAAATATTCTTACCCCACTATAAAAATGTAGCAGACCAATGGCTAAATAAAACAGGAAATTGAACTTAACAGCCATCATTCAATCTAATTAGTTTGTGGGAAAGCGCGGGTAATCATGAATGAGTCGCCAATAAAACACAAGTTGTGATTGGACAATTGCTCTTTGCATGATTTGCGATTGGCTAATCCATGGAAAGGAATGTGGTTCGGCTTGAAGCAGCCATTAATGGGGAGGAGCGTTGCGTGATGACCCTAATAACGGCTTCAAAGGAGACTAGATGGCCCTGTGATTGCTTTGTACACGCTTTAAAGTATTTCAGAAATGTGATTCGAACCTCGGGGTCACCATGTTGTAGTTTTGTTATTACATGATGTACGAGAAACTGATAGAACAAACTCTTGACTTTAATGAAGAAAGGAGGGGGCAAGTTTCTAAAGAAACTGTGGTGCTGCGTCGGTGGGAAGTATAACAATATAATTTGGTTTTATCAACTGGGTTGATAATGTCAATTGGCCACCGTAAAGAGATTCAATTGCTGACGTTTCGAGCGTTAGCCCTTCGTCGGAGCGAATCGAAGAAAGCCAACATAGCTACCGAGCACAAGGTTCACAATCAATATACTGTATCATGTAAGAAAAGATGAAATGTACATTGGTCAGTCCAACATGCATATAATAAGTCACGAAATGTCCAAAACAAAATATGCTAAGACAGCAGTCTGGTTGTCTGGTTTCCAGGCATTTCTTTCTTTTCGTCAAATATTTATTTACCATTTCTGAATAAAGGCATAAGCGTGAGCTTAATTAGCGAGAAAATTTACAACTGCAATGCAATCGTATTTCCATGTCATTTTTTTTTACGAAGGCAACGTGTGAGGTGATGGCTAAAAGGGATACACGAAACATGTGAATACTTTGGAGTAGAGAAGAGAGGTTACAAACTCTTTGGCCCTTTCTCGATATATCAACGACCATTGTTTACCATGAATATTCTATTAGATGACTGGAAACAAAAGAAAATATTATCCAAACAATGGATAAAGAAGACGAGGTATTATTGTATTTCAGTTCAATTCGTTGTTGATATATCGAGAAGCTGCCACGTCTTTTTAGGCCACTTTTGCATTCGGCCTTGAATTTACTTATTTAGGATCGATGCAGACTTAAAGTACGGACTTCAAATGATTGAACTTTATAACAGCTGTACGATGCTAAACAATATTTTATCGTGACCGGAGTCACGTCAGCTGAAATATATACTGCAAGCATCTCAGCCAACTCGGCACTCTTACCTTTCATTTCCGTGAGTTTCATCAAAACATTCCACCACATTATTAAAGACATTGAGCTTAAAGAACAGAAATTCGCATTAGCAGTTGTTAAATTCTAAAAACAGAGCAAAAGTCGGTTGCGTGCCTCTGATCAAATGGGACGGCAGCCACTTTGGGACCTCTAAATCTCGTACCCATTCTGCCTGCGATAAAAAGCGCGAGACCCGATAACTATTGGGAAACTGGGTCGACTACCCTGGTCCCGTGTTCCCCGTTCTCTTCTTTTTCGGCCTGTTCCCCTGGTATAGTCGGTGGCATTTTATATATTTGAAAGAAACAGTGAAACCGATAAGAGTTATGGTGATTTGGATAAAAGCATTAGTTAACGCAGTACTTATTTTGCTGGTACGTGGAGAACAAACTGGTCATTTCAATGTGGTGTTGGACGCCAGCCGAGTTGTGGGTCCTCTACAACACTTTTGGGAGAGCACTGGGTTTTGTCCGCCAGACCCTCACCAGAACTTTAGAGATTTCATCTTCACCAATGACGAGCTACAGAACCTAGCTTACATAGGTTCCGTGCCCAAACAGGGTATAAAACAAGTGAGAATTCACTGGCTTTTGGATCTGGCCTCCATGGAGCTTGTAGGTGGCCAATTTGTTTATAACTTTACATACCTAGATGCAGCAATGCACTTGCTCTTGACGAACGGTTTGAGGCCGGGATTTGAACTGATGGGAAATCCATCAAATTTCTTTTCCGATTTTGATGATACTGCCCAAATCTATGCTTGGAGAGATCTTATATCAAGTTTGGCAAGGCATCTGATAGGTAAACATTCAAACATTTAGGACAGGGCAAATGAATGGTAAAACATAACTGGATTTAGCTCAGGCTCAAAATATTCTTGACTTTAATAAACTAGTTTTGCTGAAGAAAGACGTAAGTCTTAAATGCAGATGTAACTATATTTTGCAAATAATTTTAATGCTAATAATTTATTTACAGTACGCTGAACAAAATTAATGAATTGTAATTGGTTGAGAGCAGTGCAATATTAATTTACACAAAATCATCCAGAGATTTCCAAATTTGACCCAAAGTCTGAGGACGATTTCTGAAATATATACAAAGTGTTATGAATTTGATCCAAAGGCATCAGTCTAGCAAATTTAATAATCTATCTGAAATAAATAATAATTAAAAACGTCAACTCGAATTGCAGAATTTCCGCTAAGAATGACCATAAAAAGTTAAAAAATGCTGCCAGAAGAAAAAATCGGACCTGAGCCCGCGATCAATGAAGTAAACCAATGCCTGGTCAGCGGTCAACTTCAAAAAAACATGTTACCTCAATGAGTTCCAACCTGAGCCTGCGATCTGGTCATGTGATACTGCTCAGCAGATACCTCGATTTGACAACTGTCAATTGACCATAACATGGATGCCCTATGACAAAGATGTAAGCTGATAACAGGCTGACAAGGTGTTGAAAAGGCATGGCTATTTATTTTTTTTACCATAACTGCAGAAATTCTCGCGTGCTGTTAGTTCTCAGAAATAAGCAACAAATTGCATCGAAATGGACTCCTTTAAAGGGAAGATCATCAAATTCGTTTTCATGATGAATATGGATCGGGATTCTATTGATCTGTGAAGGGAAAACTCCAAAGTTTGACGTGAAACTGGTTGAAGAGATCGTTTATTTTTGCCGTGTTCTTCTGTGGCACCACGATTGAACTGAACTTTGTATTAATTCATCTGGTTTTCGAGAATTTCCGAATGGAATAAAGGTTAGTCGTTAAAATTCTTTTTCTACATTTTGGTTTTGCATTACTTTACGAAATTTGAAGTTTGTGATTCTGTAGGTTTTGAATCGTTTTGAGAATTTCAGTTCAGGTTCAACAATGTGATGAAGGAATTTCGTGGTCGATTACAGGACGTACCACAACACGCTCACATCTATTTGTATAATTTTTCGGCTTCTGTGGCGCTAGTCTTGAGCGGTGATTACCATAACTAACAAGGAAAGGCTATTCTTTTCAGTGTATCACACAGTTTCGATGTTGTATAAAGTGAAAAAAGTGAAAAAACAGCGAGGTAAGTGTTAACATTGTACCGACATGATCCCGACAAGTTACCGACATCTTACCGACACATCACCAACTGTCGGCCGACTGTTGGTCGTCTGTTGGCCAACTGGTAGTCTGTGTTTAGAGGAAAACCTGTCAGCCAACAGTCAACCGACAAATGGCCGACAGACGACCGACAGTCGGCCGACAAGTATTTTGGGGAGCTCTTCTTCACAATTACCGCAATGAGAGCACTGAAGTTGGTAAGCAACATGATGTGTATGTTTGTGCAATTAAAAGGAACTTATTTAAATTATACCTTAGCTTAATGTACACCTTATCTACAAAGTACAAATCACGTTCCAGCAAGGGTGTGACTTGACTGCTCCACTCCAAGTAACAACACCCCTCCATTTCACCTGACTCTGGGCTGCCCTTTCAGTCCGCGCCCAGTTGGCTGCCACTTCTCTTTAGTTCTGACTCACACCAGCAAGGGTGTGACTTGACTGCTCCACTCCAAGTGGAGCAATAACAACACCCCTCCATTTCACTCGACTCTGGGCTTCCCTTTCAGCCTGGGCCCAGTTGTCTGCCACTTCTCTTTAGTTCTTAGTCACACCAGCAAGGGTGTGAACAGCATGAAACATCTACAGAACATTACATGCAGGATATGACTGAAATCCTGCTTGATGCTGAGAATGTTTAATGTTTAATTTTGGGGCTCACAGATTTAACAGAACTGCCTGGCCAAAGAGTCTGAAGACAAACTGAGGAATTTTACAGTGAAACCCAGAAAACTGTGGATGCCTAAAATTGTTTCTGGATTGTTTATTGTTTCACAGCCAGTTAGATGTGAGATGAAACCACAAAGACAAATACTGAAGCTGTTATTCTTGTTCTATGGTAGAGCCTCTGCATAAGCAGAGAATGAGATATTTAATCAAGTAGACAAGATCAGACACAGCCAGACAGAACGTCTGAGAGCCACTCCTATTCTACTTGAATTCAACACCTCTTTTAGTAAAAATTTCATTCATGATCATATTTCTTAGCTTATGCATAAGGTCTGAGATAGAACAAATTTACTGTAAAGGTTACCATTCACAAAAATATGTTCATTATTCATGGTATGGAAGTTACTAACCTTATATTTTTTGTTGAGTTTACTATCAAAAGATTGCATGGCTGTTGTGATAATTTTATAGTTATGAGTGATGTTTTGAATTGCACGAGCCTTTCTATTCTAAGTGTTAATTTAATATCATTGTTCTTGAAACACCTTTGGGTGGTTCAATAAACTACTTGCATATGTTGGCTTTGATAAATGAAATAATTAACAATCAATCCTGAGTGGGCAGACATCCTATAATGAACTACACTGGGAGGCTAATGGTCCTTAAAGGTCATGAGGAGAAGTAAAAGGGAGGAAAAAACTGTCATTATTTTGTAGAGATTTGAATTGCCTTTCAAATTGCTCCAAACAGGTACACTGAAACACTAATTTAGCCAAATACTTTATGTTGAATCAAGTTAAGGGCTGCAGTGTATCTAAGCAGTATTTGTAAAAGGAGTACTGTACAGAACCCTGAAATGATCCTGACCCCGAACTGATCCCCAACCCCGAAAATAATGATCCCCAATTTGACTCTGAAAGGATCCCGACCCCGAAATGATCGCCAATTTTTTTCACGCTGACCCCGAACTGATCCCGAGTAATTTTTGGAGTGGTGTTTGAGCATGGGAGTGTGTATTACTTAACAACAAGGGAAACCGAGGAAGGACGCCAATATTTTACACTGTTGTAGCTATGCGTATTCGATTCTGTTACAATGTTATATATCTTTTTTAATGACAATAACCTTTTTTGTTTTAGCTTTAAGTTACTTTAATACTTTAGATTACTCAGGGATCAGTTTGAGGTCCGCGTTAAAAAAATTGAGGATCATTTCAAGGTTGGGGATTAGTTCGGGGTCGGGATCATTTTGGGGGCTGTACAGTACCAGTTTACTGGGAGGCGCAGTGGCCTAATGGTTAGTGCGCTGGACTCTGGATCGGACGGTCCGGGTTCGAGTCCTGGCCGGGGCACTGCGTTGTGTTCTTGGGCAAGACACTTTACTCTCACAGTGCCTCTCTTCACCCAGGTGTACAAATGGGTACCGGCGAATTTACTGCTGGGGGGTAACCCTGCGATGGACTAGCATCCCATCCAGGGGGGAGTAGAAATACTCTCTGTCGCTTCATGCTACTGAAACCGGGGATAAGCTCCGGCCTGATGGGCCACTAGGCCCGACAGCAGACTTACCTTTACCTTTACAGTACCAGTTTATATCAAAAGCATAAGGAACTGGTACATAAAAGGGTAAGGATTTGGGTCTTAACTGGGGCACTGCCTCCCGTATAAAACCTAATGAAAAGTTTGTTGACAGCCACACCCCTGGAGAAGTGCCTCCTTATTTTATTCTCATAGAGCTTGAGAAAACTGTGAACACCAGAAATACAGTATTTGCGGAATGTTATGGGAATTGCCAATCATGTGTGTGAAAACCAAACAGCAATGATAATTAGTATGCGATTCTGAGGTTTGTTTGCATGTCCTGAAATTTATTGCGATTAGTCACTACACAATCAACATTCCTCAAATATTTCAGGTGTTCACGGTTTTCCTAGTTTGACAGTAAATAAAAGTACAGTAATAGCATCTTGTAGTCACACAAACTTTATTAAATATTATATTAGCAAAAAGTTCCCTTATTTTCCTCAATGGCCACCTGACCTCAGTTCATTCAGTCCCAAAGGTGGTTTTTATAACAATGGTTCACTGTTCTCACTATAGTTTTTATTTTTAAATGCAGAGGTATTTGGGATAGAGGAAGTATCCCAGTGGAACTTTGAATCTTGGAATGAACCTCAAAATAAACTCCATTTTGATGGACTCCATGTTTCCACCAAAGGATACCTTATGTACTATGATGCTTGTTCTGAAGGAATGAAGATGGCCCATCCATCTTTACGACTAGGAGGACCTGCCACTGGATACCCTGACAAGCATCCAATATTTTGGGTTTGTTCACATCTTTTTTGCACTGAAAGTAATGATAGACAGACTTGGGGTGGGAGTACTTGACCCATATTTGGGTATAGGGGTGACACTGGCCCTGTTTATGACAAACATAATGTCAAACATCTACCCTGTTTAGGACAAGGGGAAACAGTTTTAAGACTATAGTGCTAATAATATTATCTAGTCCTGAAAATGATCTAAAGCGCCGATCAAACAGCGCATGATAGTCGATGATAGTTGTAACTCCCCGAACTATCATCAACTATCATGTGTGTGTTCAAACGGGAAAACTATCATTGACTATCATGACTGTTTGATCAGGGCTTAATGTTGACTGATGACCTATACTGATCAACGGTTCTGATTTCCGATTGTTTTAAACTCTATGAAATTCTTGAAGCCACATACCCTGTCTAGGATAGCTGCAGACCCTGTTTAGGACAGACTCGAAACTATATACCCTGTTCAGGACTGAGGGGTCAAAATCCTTACTCTATCCAGTGGTACGTCCCTGTATAGCATATACAAAGAAGTACCCCCCTTGGGTAGACAGACAACATGCATATGTGTCATTCTTATTGCCTTTAAATGGGAAACTCAGGTTAAGTTTTTATAATGTTAAAGTGAGTCAGATACTGCATACAAATCAAGCTATTGTGCTGTTTTCATTTTCAGTCTCTATTAGAGCACTGCAATAATGGCACAAATTTCTTCACTGGAGAGAGAGGAGTTAGACTTGATTTTGTTTCTTTCCACATCAAAGGCCAGGGGCACTCTTTGACAATTTTACATAATGAAACAGTGGTATTGGAGGAAATAGCTGACCTTGTTCCCAAATTCAAGACTACGCCAGTATACAATGATGAAGGAGATCCACTGGTTGGTTGGAGCTTGGGTGAAGACTGGAGAGCAGATGCAACATATGCAGGTATTGTTGTCAAGGTGAGCGGTCTACTCCTTCCGTACAAGTTAAGAGCACTCCTTTCCCATTCCAATACTTATAAAATGAAAACATTCAGGGCTGTAATGTTATAAAATATTCTTCTTGAAACCTGTATCAGTTCATACAAGGAGTAAACTTGTCTTAAACTATAGTTTATAACTGATTATTACCGGTAATGTGTTTCTCATCATGAAACAAACAAGAGACTCTGGGTGCTTTCCATTTGGCCAGAAATTCCAGAAATTCTGGGTTGGGACTCCTGTGAGCTGTGATGAAATTGAAACAATGAAATAGGTTTTTTTTTTTCTGGTGAAATTTGAGAGGTACCACATTTTCTTTCTTGAAGTGCCACACCATATGTTAATGATACATAACATAATCCTAAAAATAAGTCAAAAATGGGGAAAACAGATTCAAAACAATGAAAGATAAATAATTAAAAATAAATTTTGCATCATTTAAGTAGTGTTTAGGCATCTTGACGATGATACCAATTACTAAGAAAGGCATGCACTGGTTACAACAGAAAACTTGTTATAATCATCCACTAGCAATACAGACAGAACCTACATGTATTATAATTTAATTTCTTATATAATAACAATCAGCATAGGAAATTGCACGAAGAACGTTTCAAAAGTTTTTGTTGATCTTCAATAGTTGTTGATCTTCAATAGATTTTCAATAGTTATTGTTATTATAATTACAGCCCGTGAGGTATTTTTGAGCCTTTGGCGTCACTTTCTCCAAATCACAACCAAGCCTTGGAACAAGGCGGCCATAAATTTTCGGAAATAAAAGTTTAAAAATTATGACTTCTCATGTCCAGAATGAATTGAAATTGAAGTCCCATTGTACATGAAAATTAAAAAAAAATGATGACCACCAATTTCGTCTCGGGGCACTTTAACTGCCTTTAGAACAATAAGTTAAAAAAAAAACTAAATAGGAAACCAATGATTACAGTTTTCCTGTTACAAAAACAATGAACAGTGCTTCCTGCAAATGATTAACCACATGTGAAATTATGCAGAACTTCATGGATACTATTTCATTTAGCGTAAGCAATGAGGTTGAGGTTTTTAGATATATTGTAACAAGAAATGTCTGAGCTCAACCACTCAACCACTCAACACAAGTCAGTAAAACTGCAAGACAAGTCTGGCTAGTGCAATTTTAGTTTTGGCTAGTAAAATCACATCTGTTACTAGCCACTAGGCTAGTGAGCTAAAAAGTAAGTTTCGAGCCCTGCTTCAATTTAGCATCTGGTCGTAACCAACCAGACTTGCTACCTGAAAATTTTACTTACTACCTGGTTTCAAACCATCAAGCAAAGTTTTGTATGTATTTGTGGGGGCCAATTAACCCAAAAAATAACTCTTGCACGCATTGCATGCCTGCGTTTTATAAAGTTGTAGCAAGATAACTCTACAGTAGATGAACTTACAAATGTCTGGTCTCATTGCAGATATTGGCACAGCATCAAGATATGTTATCAAAACGAAATTTCAGTGTTAGGTTTGTTTTAAAACAGTGTACTTTTATTAAGGACACATATATACACACTTGTCTCATCATTGAAAAAAATTATATTTATATTGAGCTTAAACTTAAGATGGCCCTTGAGATATGCAAAAGGAAAAAATCGAAAATCCTGTACGTTGGCCAGATTGCTATTGGAAGATATCACAATAAAACATTGCTCAATCTTGTGTAATTGAACTTGAGGTTTTAAGTGTCTTTTCCAGAAGATGAGGCGAACAAAAAGGAGGCAAGAGATGACACCAATTGCTGGTGTGTGCCTTTTATAAGACTGCTGCCATTTTGCGAGCATTATAATCACAAAAATAGTGCATGATAGGGTCATGTGTATCTGTGTACCAAATGAGGTACAATTGCTACTAGCTAGAGGTACAAACCGAGGTGACAAGGCATCTGGGTTGTGAAAGGTTCCTAATTCGACAGTTTATTCAGGTCGATCCTGGTCAAAGTCAGGAGTGGCTCAATGGTACCGGAAAGAGAGTCTGATTTTAAAAATGCTAAAAACAGTAATCGTTAGTTTTAAAAAATACCAACCGTTAGCCATAAAAATGCTAAAAACAGTAACTGTTGGCTGTAAATAGGCTAAAAATATCAACCATTAGCCGTAAAATAGCCAAAATATTAGCCCTTAGCTGTAAAAGCCACTACCTCATTGAGTCCTTCATCTCACAGCTGGCATTGCAAGAACTACAGAAGTGCTATGTAGATAGTCTCTGTCAAATAGCCTTTGTGTGCATATTGCTGCGTTAACAAGGAAGGTGTGCCGCGTTAATGACGATAACAAGATATCGTCTAACGATAACAAGAAACTGTGGGATAACGCTAATGAGATGAAAGTGCTTGATTCGCTGCATCAAACAGTTGAGACCAGCAACCCATGGTACCTGAAAGGTTGCCGGACAGCGATACCAAAGATATGGCAACACCGTAGATAGTTACTTAAAGCAAACAGCTTAGGACAAGAGGAACTGGGGATGTTTCTGAAGGAAAGGCTTTTGGAGCTGTAAGAACATGGAGATTATAAGAAGCTGGAAGTCTTGGTCAGTTGGTTAACATCGCACCGGTATCGCGGAGGTCATGGGTTTGATTCCTGCTGCAGGGTACAAAATACAATGCTTTCACACCGCGAGGATCATTTCATTCATTTCAGAAATATCCTTCAACGCACCAGTACTGTGTATGATACTCATAGAAGAGTAGATTTTTCTGGCATGAAATGATGGAAATTCCCATTGCTGTTGAACATACCATAGTGTTCTGTGCACTGAAAGTAAGTGAGTAATGATGGGGCTGCTGTTGAGTGGGACGGTACGTCCTTGGATCACACCAATCGCAGAACGACTGACATTAGTAGATGGTCAAGCATTAGCCATGGCTCTAGGAAGACCTTTGGAAAGCAGTACATTCGATAATCTCGCTGATAAATTTGTGAAAGCTTTTTCTGGTTCCTGGAAGTTAAAGGATTCGACTGACTAAATGTAACATTTTACAAATATTGAGAAACCTATCAATCAAGTGCAGACTACGCACCCACTAAGAACTATTTAAGATGGCTCTGTACTGGATTTCTGGCTTATCTTGATTAAAAAGTAGGTGTAGCATGCTCCTCTTAGAAAAGCTTCCTGCTGTAGCCCAACCAAGAATATCATTATGGCTGGTGACCGATTCGAAGACGAAGACACAGCTAAGTCTTCCCTCTTGAGCACTCAACATCCAAGTCCTTAAAGATTTCCACGAAGAGGCGGACACTGGAATTTTTCAACATTACACACTCTCAGATTTCAAAAAATTGACGTGTGTTTCTCCATTTAGCTTCGCACTTCGACAAACTGAGCTGCAGTGCCAATTTATATGATTTATTGGAATCTAAAGCAAACAATCTCTGCGATGGAATTCATTCTCTCCTTTTACGCAATGACAGGCTGCGACAGAGTCTCTTACTTTGCTGGGCACAGCAAAAAGGACACGCAAGAGGTTCAAAGAATATGTGGAGTCTATTCAGATGTTCAGCTGCTGGAGTGTTGGACTGCCATGCACATTTGAAAGTAGCAGTAGAAAATGGAAGCATGTTAGGGTAGTTCAAAGCGGTAGTGTAGCAGCTCTTGTAAGCTTGTAATTCTACTGGTAGCAGTTGCTATTGTTGTAGGGGCTAGGGGCATTGTTCCTGTTGTTTGTTCTATTGTTTTCACACAGAGTATCGATCCATTCATGTGAGACCTTACGAGAGCTGCTACATCGCGTTCAAAGTAGCAATGAAAGCCAGGAGTAAGCTTAATAGAATGGCATGTTACTTGCTACTATCAGCCAAATTCAGGATCCAGGCAACAGCAGTTGGAAGAAAACTACCAAAAAAATGACTGTCTGCATGAAGCTTGTGTTCAAATTAAATGGTAGATTGCATGCTAGTCGTGTGTAACCTACAACGTACATGCAAGTTTTAGTCGGTGATCTATTTTGAATTGGAAAAGTTTCAATGAGCGCGTGAATTGCAAACGTCTTGCTTTTCAATTCAAATTTTTGGGCATTTGTATACCGGTTTAATAGTCGCACATTCGGGCATTGTGTCATTTTTTTGGGCATGGAGGTCACAGCCCCGAACTGGAAGGTGGTTGTATGCCTATGCCACCTGGAGCTCTAAAGGAAGATGTTGCATATGAACTGCTACAATACCAATACTGGAAACGCATCTGATGTGTGTGCACTGTTGGTTACTCAAAACACACCCGCCTGCAAGCTGCCCTTCAAATTTCCAGAATTAAAACTGTGGAATTTTATGGTAAACGTACACCCGCCAGTGCCTGGATAATTTGAACCAATCTGCCTGCACCGCTGTTATTTCTTGGCCCAGTTCAAATGTGATTACCAAGGACATCAAGGAAACATTTAAAGCTAAGCAATATCAAACAGTACAAGAGTGCAGCATTTTCGTTTTTTTGTTCCTTTCTGAAAATTAGTATATGTAATAGGACTACATGCTGTTTAATTTGAAAATAATTGGATGAGAAAAATTCTGAGGACTGCGACGGCCGAGTCCAATTTGGCAGTTTGAGGAATTTTTAGAATCCAATTATTTCCAAATTGGACAAGCATGTAGTCCTGTTACCTATTAATTATATAGCATCCAAAAATATATGAACATAGCGAATGTTTTGCCCTCCAAACTAGTTTTTCTTGACAATTGATTGGTTTATGGAAGGCATCCAGTTTTTTCTTAAACTGGACAGTTTGAGCAAAAACTGTCCAATTTATTTTAAATTTGGACAGTTGGCAAAAATTAATAATCTAATATCTTTGTTTAATTCGTATGTGCAATTAGGGTGTATACAATTGTGAAGGTTTTGTTAGTATCGTTAATTTAATTGTCATCGTATCTTTTGTTCTTATTCTAGTTTTTAATATTGTTTGATTTTGTTAGTTTCGTTAGCGTTGTAAGTAAGGTGTAAGTTAGTGGAAATTGTAGGTCTAATGTATTGTATGTAATTAAATTTTCGTAAGTGTCACCTTTTTGTTTTCTTTTTAAGTGTTGTCATTATGTAAGAATAATAAAAAAATAATTAAAAAAATAAAAAATGCATCTGTTGACAATAATGGATTTTGGTGTAGCTATATAATTAATGTGTTGTAATTGTACAGTTAGTGTAATAAAGTTTTCACTATGTTTACAGTTACCATAATAAAGAAATCTAGGTTCAAATTTTTGGTAGCCATCTTGACTACTAGCTTAGAGAATTCCACTAGCCAAAATGAAACATGCGCTAGCATTTGGTTGGTTGACTACCACCAGGTTTAAAACTGTTACTTAATTTTAACAACTAATAACACTTTTCCTCTCCGTTTAGATACAACCTCCTTAGCAATGACAATGGATTTATCAGCTATCCACCATTCTACTTCCGTCAACGTACATTGCTGGCTAGATTCCAGATGAACCACTCTCATCCAAGGAAGGTAGAATTTATCAAGAAACCCATTCTCAGTGTCATGGGGCTTCTAGCACTTTTGGGTGATGACCAAATCAAAGCTTCTATAACATTGGGAAACAATGATCATGACGACTTTGGAGTAATAGCCTCCATTATTCAGCCTGATGGATTGTCTTCCATTAATGACTGGGAGCTGGCAGCTGTGCTTTACAACAGCAATGATACATCAGGGAGAACTGCAGTTTCACAAATAAATGTATCTGTTGTTAATTTGCCATTACGGCAAGATATGGTATTTGTTGTTTATAAGCTAGATAATGCAAATGGCAATCCATATCGTGTATGGAAAGAGATGGGTTCTCCTGTGTTTCCCAGTGATGATGAGCTTAAAGTACTCCGTCTTCATCAGGTAACAGTAAGCTACACAGCTTTTCACGTTTTTGTTTAAGTTTGCCTTAACTTCATTAAATTTTGTGAAAAACCAATAAAAAACGAGGCTTCCAAAGAAATGGAAAATACCCTCATTTAATAAATGCCTGGCCCTGAATAAACTCTGGGTCAACAAGGCCGAGCTTTGAATAGACGCCAGGGGCCTGACTAATCAAGAACATACGGCACTCTTGGGTTCAAACCATTTGCTTTTAACAAATCGATCATATTATTCCATGGTGTGCACTCTTATAGACGACAGAATGAAATCATGCAATGCACCCAAGTGGAACCTCGAGTAATCAGGGGGAGGGGAGGGGGTAGTTTCACTGCAAAGTTTTGATACTATTGAAGCTCTTCGTTTTAGGAGGGTTAAGGGGTGCTTTCCGTACTCCAATGCCTCATGTAGTCACCCTGTGCCGTGTATTATTCACTTGTCCCCTGTTTTTCTTTTCCCTCCTGCAGGAGCCTGTTAGAAGTCTGGGTCCTAGGATTCTCTCTTCCGTTATGTTAAACCTTTTGCTTACCCTTCCCCTGCCAGGAATAAGTTTGTTGCATGTTTGTGCAAAGACTCTTTCACCCCCTCCAAAGGTGAGGTTGTTATATAGTAGCATGTCTGCTGCATCTCAAAGATTAAGCATCAGTGTGTGTTCTTTACGTGTACAAATTAACAAATGGTGAATGCTACAAATTGCATTATTTAGTTGTGGATGCACTCAGGAGATTGATCTCTGAGACCCAGCTGTGAGAACTAAAGTTTATACATTCAGAATTAGTTTGAAGTTATCACTCAATGCAGTACTCATATGCATTCAATCCCTGAAGAAAACCTAAAAAGAGATCAAATTTCTGGACAAGTATCGACATGGCATAATGTTATTTTTTAAAAATTTACTTGTGAAAAAAATTGCAAGGATCGTTGAACTTTTTTCCTTCATTGTTTGTTTGTCATATCACGTCACCAGTTGAGGACATTCGTCACCGCTCATGGGCGTTGGCAAATGGTAATGTTAAATTACCCAATTACTGCTCGTGCGTTCTGTTATCCTATAAACATTTTTCTGAGTGTTCTTAGACTGGTGAAATGATGTTTACTTTGTTTGTTAACACTAACACTCAATTATTCGATCTGCCCACCTTTCGTTGCATCACCTAAATGTGATGTATAATTGCTTATGCGACAGGTTGAAGGAGTAAGGCTCATCCCTGTGTCTTCGTATGAAGTACTCGTCACTTGGGAAGACGTTCAGTCAAGGTACAATGTTTCCACTGTTCCCTATTCATAATTAGAATAAACCTTCTAAACTACCAATTTGTTGCTATTGAAAGAAGGTTAGTTAAAGCATCAGATTCTGGAACCTAGTCCCCTTACGGATAAGGTTTTTGCGCAGGCTTTTTTCCATCGATGAGTCCTTCAAAATCACCGCTGTATTTGATAAGCCACGTGACCAGAATAGAAAGCGAACCCTAATTTTTGATACTGATTTGAAAATTTTGATCAGTGCCAAAAGATAAAAAAGGTGAATGGTTTTTGTGAAATTCGCATTATCTTAAGAGTTATGACACAAGAAACATCGATCCAGACTTTCTACAGTAGCGTTTCCTTTTCAACTTTAAACGGCAAAGACATACAAAGTATTATAAAGAACAGGACATTGTCTCTATTTTGTCAAATTATCGGAACTAATTTATCCGAATTCATCCAGGCTTTAGGGATTTTAAATTCTAATGGTACGATCTGGGACTGCCACGCGCAATGGTGTTATTTTCGAATCGGGTCACGCGCCCCAATCGCTTGCAACAAAATGCCACATTCAGCAATCCCTTAGCAATTGCTCTGGATCTTTAGTTAAGAAGACATGTCCTTAATAGAACTGAATTAACTGAGGTACATGAGATATGTTCCCTTTCTTTGTATTCAGTTTTACGATTTATATTCGTGACATAGCCAGGGACTGTGTTGTTCAGCAATACCCTTTCCCATACTCATACTCTCATACTGTCATCTTTGCTGTCTTGTAGATGTATTCTCTCCTTCAAAGTCCTTTACTCCGTCAAAAGTTCTCGTGGACCATTCAAACAAGTGAATAAAATGGATATTATCTTTACTGGCTTTCATCATCTACTGTCTCAAGGTTGTCTCTCTAGTAATCATTGTCCTAACAATATATATTTTATATTGTCTGTCAAAAACTCTCCATTGGATGGGGTTATAAGCCCTCTGCCTAACCCCCAACACGGAGGACCTGTAGTTTTCTGGGGTTTTCCTTTCCCTAGACGTTTGCTAACGAGTGCCTATCTACCCGGATTTAAAGTTAAAGTTTTCCTTCTCTTAGGTGGGCTTCCCTCCCAGGATACGAGCCCAACCTACCCGACGGAAGCTGGTTTTAGGGCGCCAGCAACCCGCCCTTACACCCCCAGAATCTGCTAAAGCAGTCCTTGAAACGGGTATGCTTCTAGTAGGAGCTTGCGTAGGAGAGGTTATTTGAGATGCAAGCCAGATTATATATATTAATATATATTTTATTGAGCTCATGTAGATGTATACACTGAATTTCACACTCTTGTTAGGGCAGTCTAAAATATTGCATTAGTAGGTAGTAAGGATGCGATGCGAGCTGGGAAGCTAAATGAACCGGTAGGTTTTCTAGTTAGCTCCCCGTACGATTTAAGTTATAAATGGAAAGCAGAACAATAGAAACCACAAAAATGAATAAAGGATTCACGAATTTACAACTGAGCTTAGTGAAAAATTTGTTCAGTTTTTGCTCTGACAGGAGGTAGCGATTTATTTGCCTCGGAAATGCAAACACCCTTAAGTCTTTTAAAGGAGATGGAAGGTCTTTCCAAATATCAATTACCATGAAAGAAACTGGTTCTTTTCCTGTATTAGTTTTAACTCTATACTCTATATAAAATTCTTTTTAGCTTTATATCTTGTGTTGTATGTATGCATATTTCTAGCATATTGAATAACCTTATACTGTCAAGCAAATGAAACCCTGCGGCAATCCCCTGTCGTGCGTCCTGCTGATGAATCTCTCTTGACAGCAGATGGCTGGCAGATCGTGTAATTTGTTTAGTTTGTTGCTGAATAAAATTCATTTCTTACTGGTTTCTAAAAAAGAGAATAAAATAAGAGGTGGCTGTCGAAATAGAACGTAGACCTGGGCACCAGATGTGCGAGTGCTGCAGAAAATCCCTAAGCACTTGTTAATACTCACGATTACAAATCTCGTACTTAAATAATTCACATAATTGGTCGGCAGACTTTTGTGCTTTTGTGAAATGTTTACAGGGGCTTTTTGTCAATCAAGTAATCTTTTGTTATGCATAAAGTTTCAATCAACGGAAAGTTTGAAATTATATTTAACAAGGTAGGAAAGCACCAAATATGTAACAATGAACTGAGAAGAAACAAAGATGACCTGAAATGAGGAAAGTTTATAGGGATTGTATTATTGATAAACCTGATATTTAGTTTTGTCATCTGCGACAGAGCTCCTTATAGTAGCTACCTTTCTTGTTCTTTTGCAGAGGATAGGAGTTATTCTCAAGGCTGGTATTCCATCGTGGCAGTGGATTATTGGGGACGGCACAGTACAAGTTCATTGCCAGTCGCAGTCAACAGGACAAGATAATATCATCACATACAGTGTTACTATGATCAGATTCTTGATATCTATATTTCATTCCTAGATATCTTGCCAAATTTCAATTCAATACGAACTTTAGAAGTCATGTTTTTTGGACTTTTATTTCCAAGAGTTTACGGTCACGATTAATTAATTTGAGAAAATGATGTCATTCAAAATACCTCATGAGTTGAAATTATAACAACAATCAGTACAGAAAATTGCACAAAGATAAAGTCCAACCCTTTTGTTCTTCTTCATTCGAATTTCTTTACTAACTGAAGGGCTGCGTGCCCTGCGAGCAGTGGTTACCTGTACGTTACGCCGAGAGGCGCACGTGCAAGAACGTCCCCAGCATTTTTGGCAAAAAATGAACATTGCAAAAATAGTTCCAAATTTCGCATGCTGGTTTGTTTTTATGTGTAAATACTGTTCTATGTTGACTTTCGCTGCTTCTTGATTCGTTTACGAGATATAACGTTCAGTTTCAGCTAAACATGGATTGCGCCCTTTTACCAGCGAATCAGCAAATCACTGTTTCGGAACGAACTTGAATGTTTATAT
Organism: Blastomussa wellsi; assembly: GCA_947652115.1. Classification (NCBI taxonomy): domain Eukaryota; kingdom Metazoa; phylum Cnidaria; class Anthozoa; order Scleractinia; family Plerogyridae; genus Blastomussa; species Blastomussa wellsi. Next base: position 14,143,754 of record OX393567.1, read on the forward strand.
TGGTTTCATAGTTCCGAAAATCAAGAGGTTTTTTGGTGTCTATTTCCACTGCAGACAGCGGTTACGAAGCTCGACGTTTTTTCGCATTCATTTTGTCGAAAACGGTTTTGTACAGCAAACATTGTGACGTAGGCTTACGTTGACGTTTGTATTATTTTGACGCGCAGAGTATTGTCAGGTTTTCGATCAGTTAATTTACATATGAGAATTTCAGTATTATATTTTACGCGCGTGTCGGAACGAATGAAATCCCTTGAGAAACTTGCTAAAGGTAGTTTAAACACTTCCAGTGACATAATCTACAATTTCCATAATTTCGATGGCTGACTAGGGCCCTTTAACTTCAGCACGAAGCGCCCCTATTTCGACCTCTTTCCGCATTATTTGAGACATATTTGCGCCCGTCTGGTGGTGGAAAGACATTCTTCATTCTGAAAGCCCGTCTCGAAGAAGCGGAGATGTGTAGTTCCAAGATGGCTAACACTGACGGTAAACTTCGCGATCGAGGTTCAATGAGCCAGGCGAGAAAGGCTAGAGAAGCACTTCTGTCTCAGAAACGAGACGGTCTTTTGCCAAATGTTGACGTGTTGAACGCTTGGAAATACAGACGTGCTTGTGGACTTTAGACAATTCTCTTAAATTTGATCCGTAAACATTTCTTTATCAAAGTTACGACTCTTTCTAGATATAAGCATGGGGACATGTCTGTAGATGTGTAATCACTGTAAAACTGTTCCTATATAGAATCCGTAGATCGTATAGAACCCGCAGATCGTATAGAACCCCCAGATATCCTATAGAACTCATAGATCCTATAGAACCCATAGATCCTATAGAACCCATAGATCCTATAGAACCCATTGATCCTATAGAACCCATAGATCCTATAGAACCCACTGATCCTATAGAACCCATTGATCCTATAGAACCCATAGATCCTATAGAACCCATAGATCCTATAGAACCCATAGATCCTATAGAACCCATTGATCCTATAGAACCCATAGATCCTATAGAACCCATTGATCCTATAGAACCCATAGATCCTATAGAACCCATTGATCCTATAGAACCCATAGATCCTATAGAACCCATAGATCCTATAGAACCCATAGATCCTATAGAACCCATTGATCCTATAGAACCCATAGATCCTATAGAACCCATTGATCCTATAGAACTCATAGATCCTATAGAACTCATAGATAGAACCCATTGATCCTATAGAACCCACTGATCCTATAGAACCCATAGGTCCTATAGAACCCATTGATCCTATAGAACCCATAGGTCCTATAGAACCCATTGATCCTATAGAACTCATAGATCCTATAGAACCCATTGATCCTATAGAACCCATTGATCCTATAGAACTCATAGATCCTATAGAACCCATTGATCCTATAGAACCCATTGATCCTATAGAACCCATTGATCCTACAGAACCCATTGATCCTACAGAACCCATTGATCCTACAGAACCCGTTGATCCTATAGAACCCATAGATCCTATAGAACCCATAGATCCTACAGAACCCATTGATCCTACAGAACCCATAGATCCTATAGAACCCATAGATCCTATAGAACCCGTTGATCCTATAGAACCCATTGATCCTATAGAACCCATAGATCCTACAGAACCCATTGATCCTACAGAACCCATAGATCCTATAGAACCCATAGATCCTATAGAACCCGTTGATCCTATAGAACTCATAGATCCTATAGAACCCATTGATCCTATAGAACCCATAGATCCTATAGAACCCGTTGATCCTATAGAACTCATAGATCCTATAGAACCCATTGATCCTATAGAACCCATTGATCCTATAGAACCCATAGATCCTATAGAACCCATAGATCCTATAGAACCCATTGATCCTATAGAACCCATTGATCCTATAGAACCCGTTGATCCTATAGAACCCATTGATCCTATAGAACCCATTGATCCTATAGAACCCATTGATCCTATAGAACCCATAGATCCTATAGAACCCATTGATCCTATAGAACCCATTGATCCTATAGAACCCATAGATCCTATAGAACCCATTGATCCTATAGAACCCATAGATCCTATAGAACCCATAGATCCTACAGAACCCATTGATCCTACAGAACCCATAGATCCTACAGAACCCATTGATCCTATAGAACCCATTGATCCTATAGAACCCATAGATCCTACAGAACCCATTGATCCTACAGAACCCATAGATCCTATAGAACCCATTGATCCTATAGAACCCATAGATCCTACAGAACCCATTGATCCTACAGAACCCGTTGATCCTATAGAACCCATTGATCCTATAGAACCCATAGATCCTATAGAACCCATTGATCCTACAGAACCCATAGATCCTATAGAACCCATAGATCCTATAGAACCCGTTGATCCTATAGAACCCGTTGATCCTATAGAACCCATAGATCCTATATCCCATTGATCCTACAGAACCCATAGACCCTATAGAACCCGTAGATCCTATAGAACCCGTTGATCCTATAGAACTCATAGATCCTATAGAACCCATTGATCCTATAGAACCCATTGATCCTATAGAACCCATAGATCCTATAGAACCCATTGATCCTATAGAACCCGTTGATCCTATAGAACCCATTGATCCTATAGAACCCATTGATCCTATAGAACCCATTGATCCTATAGAACCCATAGATCCTATAGAACCCATTGATCCTATAGAACCCATTGATCCTATAGAACCCATAGATCCTATAGAACCCATTGATCCTATAGAACCCATAGATCCTACAGAACCCATTGATCCTATAGAACCCATTGGTCCTATAGAACCCATAGATCCTATAGAACCCATAGATCCTATAGAACCCATTGATCCTATAGAACCCATAGATCCTATAGAACCCATAGATCCTATAGAACCCATTGATCCTATAGAACCCATAGATCCTATAGAACCCATTGATCCTATAGAACCCATAGATCCTATAGAACCCATTGATCCTATAGAACCCATTGATCCTATAGAACCCATTGATCCTATAGAACCCATAGATCCTACAGAACCCATTGATCCTATAGAACCCATTGATCCTATAGAACCCATTGATCCTATAGAACCTATAGATCCTATAGAACCCATAGATCCTATAGAACCCATTGATCCTATAGAACCCATAGATCCTATAGAACCCATTGATCCTATAGAACCCATAGATCCTATAGAACCCATAGATCCTATAGAACCCATAGATCCTATAGAACCCATAGATCCTATAGAACCCATTGATCCTATAGAACCCATTGATCCTATAGAACCCATAGATCCTATAGAACCCATTGATCCTATAGAACCCATTGATCCTATAGAACCCATTGATCCAAAAGAATCCATTGATCCTATAGAACCCATTGATCCTATAGAACCCATTGATCCTATAGAACCCATTGATCCTACAGAACCCATTGATCCTACAGAACCCATTGATCCTATAGAACCCATTGATCCTATAGAACCCATTGATCCTATAGAACCCATAGATCCTATAGAACCCATAGATCCTATAGAACCCATTGATCCTAGAACCCATTGATCCTATAGAACCCATTGATCCTATAGAACCCATAGGTCCTATAGAACCCATAGATCCTATAGGACCCATTGATCCTGAAGCACCCACAGAGCCAAAAAAATCTACAGATCCTATAGAATACCTAGATCCTACAGAATTCGAATCTTCAATTATAATATTAGTTTTTATCTAATTCTTACCTCCGCGTCGCTAAATAAAGAATAAATAAATAATAACTTTATTAATGTGTCGATGTATTTAGTTTATACAACTAATTGGGGACACAACAGGATAAGAAAAAAGATATACAAATAAAACATCAAATAATGTATACCATTGCGAAATATATATCAAATGAACATGTATGTTCAGAGTGTAAAAATCAGTAGTCTAAGAATTGCAAAGGTTGCAGCAATTATTGCTATTATTTAAAAGTAACATTAGGTCTATTTTTCTTCTGTTCTTTTTAAAAGATTCAATATTCACGGAGTGCGTCAATTTATTACCTAGTTTTGACCATATGATTAGCTTTATAACTATTTGCAGGGGCAAGCAATATTTGTAAAAATTCTTTGACGTTGAATAAAAGTTGAGTTGAGTTACATCCTGAAGGGAGCTCCTTCACCTTCGACTGATAATGACATGGCCGATTTGGTCCGAAGATACCCACGAAACCTTGTGGGCATTCCTTGTGTGGGAATAGTGACCTTCCGATAACCATCTCATATTTGATTCGCAAGTCTGTCAAAAACTCTCCATTGGATGGGGTTATAAGCCCTCTTCCTAACCCCCAACACGGAGGACCTGTAGTTTTCTGGGGTTTTCCTTCACCTCGACGTTTGCTAACGAGTGCCTATCTACCCGGGTTTAAAGTTAAAGTTTTCCTTCTCTTAGGTGGGCTTCTCTCCCAGGATACGAACCCCATCTGCCCGACGGAAGCTGGTTTTAGGGCGCCATCAACCCGCCCTTACACCCCCAGAATCTGCTAAAGCAGTCCTGAAAAGGGTATGCTTCTAGTAGGAGCTTGCGTAGGAGAGGTTATTTGAGATGCAAGCCAGATTAGGGCATTTTCTTAACGATTAGGAGCTTATCCCTAATCTCACCCATTTGGCTATTCGTAACCCATTTCAAGATTAAACAGATGTCAAATTGTTTACGATTTTTGGCAAGAATTAGCTTTTAACGCCTCGTCAATCACTAATTGAATCACTAAGTGAATTCAGAACAGAATATAATTTCATATGAGATGCAATGGCAAAACTTGAAAGCGTCGACCCGACGTTTTCAAGGTGGCATCAATCTCAATCTTGGACATCCGCCCGTTTTTTTCATCATCATCGTGAGACTTTTCCATTCTCAATGGCTCCCTGTTGGTTTACTCACCTATATAACAGGTGTTTTAGACCAAAGTTATTTTTAGACTAGTTGATTTACTTCTAGAACAAAGAAACCTTATGCGAAATGCAAATATTTCAACGAGGAATTTCAACAAAATTCGTGAAACAATGTTGCAGGTTCTGCTTTGAAAAATCTGCCGTGTTGTTATCTGGTATAAACATACCGTTGCCGCAATAATGATGCGGCACGAAAACTACAGCGATACAGTGTTTAAAACTAATAGGAATTGTCGAAGCGGTATTTGAGACATGATTTCAAACTTCTCTTCGGACATTAGCCACCTTATACATACAAGTGAGCTAAAGAATATATTTGTTCTATTTTTGATCCAAGATTATATTTAGCAATTTCTTAGCTTCATCATGGTTCAGATCCTTTCGTTCAGATTTCCGCTTAATCAACATCAACGCAAGTTCAGCGTCGTCAACCCAAGCATCATAGATGTTATTATTAAATTTTTCTTCCACATCCTTAATTTTACAATCAATAACTTCTTCTAAAGTGCATGCCGAGACATATCTCATGTCAAAGCTCTGCTGTTGAGAAGCACAAGATGGAGATAAAGATGAAGCAGAAGTTTCACCATCCGTCTTAATCCCCTTTTTCTTTTTGTCATCATGCCGCAGATTCTCCAGATACGTTTCCATTTCCTTGTACCGTTCTTCAAACTTACTGTCGTGTTCATTCTCCCAAACGCCATGCATGTGAAGATCCATTCGGCTTAGGAGATTGGAAGCATCCAAAACATCATTTTCGATCGAACAAGCGGCTTTATCTTTGTTTGTACTTGAGGGCTCGGAACAAGCCTTATTTTGCGAAGACATTTTCTGTGTCAACTGATCTTCAGTTGTTGTAACCCTAGTCGGAAACCTCGTCCACTTTTTTTGCGAAGCGTGAGTTGTAGCAAGTTTTGCTCGAGTTGATGTTTCTGTGATTGGTTGTTCCCTCTTCACAACTCTCTCTGAGACATTCCTTGTCGGCTCGGTGGGTTTGTCTTTGATAGTCAACAGCATTTCCATGTTTTGTTTGTCTGTTTGCTGTTTCGCAGTCCCACTGGTAGCCTCATTTTGCTCATTCGAACTTGAATGCCAGTCTGAAAAGTCATCATTGACCAATTCGTCTAAGAACGCTTCTGTGTCATTGCCGTAAACTAGATCCACTATTCCTCCTGACTTTTTTCGCTTGTATTTTTCGAGCGACATCATATATCGATTTTTCACATTTTCAATCAAAGAGCTTAACTGAACTAATAGACCTTTCCGATTCTCTGCGATAAAAGGGCCCTGTTCTTCACCGTAAAGCGGCAACCGGCATTTCTTGTCAAATAGACTAGAATAGTTTGTCCGCGACAGGTGTTCTTAATATGTTAAATAATCTCTATAACAAATAGCCTACTTTGAGAATATAGAGACTGATCTACCGCATTTAGTAACATTACTGATCGGAATAAGTTCTATCGGACTTCGTTTATGAAATAACTTCAACCTAGACTCTTACCTTTTAAAAATGTGCTCTTAAAAATGTTTTGGCCGATATTTTAGTTGTGTCAAGCTAAACGAATACCAACACCACAAACTTTAATAAACAATGAGTAAGAAAAACATCGTTATCATAATTTTGTGTCCACGTCACAACAATGAAATACGAGTTTTTAGTCTTACTTTGGCCGAATTTGGAAGATAATTTCGAAATATGTTTGAAAATAAATTGGCAGAGCTCTATTTTTAACTCCATTTTGACGACTGAGAAGTGGTATCTTGACGGAAAATTAGTGGTCTCCCGGATTTCAACCTTTTTTGCCAGGTTGGAAAGGCTGGAAATTATACAACGAGGAACAAGGGTTTAGCCCGAAACGTTGGGGAGGTCCTGACTTAACTCACACTAAACTCTTATGAGAGAACTTTGTTAGATCGATGTTATTAATTGTTTGCATGTTTGATCGTTATTATTGTTGTGAAGTATTTATGCGTGGTTCAATTCTACTTGTAACCATCCCCCCGGGACAAGTCCAGCCCTTTCGGCCCGCGAGTGGGGAATTGTTTTAAGCGACCTTGGCCCGGGGGTGGGGGATGGGGCAAATCCAAAGTGCTTTGTCGGACTCTTGTCGATGTCCTTCCTAGTACGTCACTTATCGATCGGTTGCCACGATTGTGCCGTTCCGCGCTAGGGGACTGTCTATTTCCAGGGGAAATCTGTAAAAATTGTAGTCGACTGGTTAGAGAATAATAATCTTTTAAAATTTAAATATGCTTATAAGGGTTTTTTGCTTTCTGATCGCTGGTTGCAAGCTCCTGTCTTTCCTATTCTTTATTGGAAGAAGTGGCGAGACGTACGGAGTAGGTTTCCCTTCCGTTTTCTTTATCTTATGCTATAAGTGTAGTTTCTGTTATTCATGATATATGTAGTCCGCTAGAAAAGCGTTAAAATTCGTGAGTAGACGTGTAACAAGTAACGACTACGTCGTTATAACAAGTGGCTAGGTCTCCAGAGGCGAGGGACTTCAGAAACGTTTAGGTCTTGAAAAAAGGTCGTTTGTTGCTATTTTTATAGAAATCAGTATTTTTATCTCGATTTTGTACACAAAATAACGTACTTGTGGTCGACGAGGAGTCGCGGGGGTGGGAAATCGCCTTTTTCTGTGTGCCCGGGGTGGGGAATAGACCCCAAAATAAGAAAAAAATGGCAAATGTCCGGGGTGTGCCCGGGGGATGGTAACATGTAGAATTGAACCACGCATTAGCTGTTTTGGTTTTTGTTTAACTTTTCTATTAATTTTTAGGTTTGTTTATAGTTCGTGTCTCTAGCTCAAGGTTATTCAAGGTTTCTAAATTTATATTGTGTTGGTTATTCGATTAATTGTTTGTGTTTGGAACTCAGTTGGTAAGCTTGGGAATTCTTGTTGACCTTGGCTTGAGCCTCCATGAAAGTTCCTGTTATAGTCTCCTGTTCTTTTAGTTTTCGTTCTTCGGAGTTTGTCATTGGACATTCGCTCTTCGTGTTGGTCTTTCATGTAGGTCTGTTTGTATTCGCTTTCTCGAGTACGTCTCAGTAATATCCGATTCATCCAAGGTCACTGAGAATTCTAACCCAAACATGTCTACGGTTTGCCTATAAAGTTGATGAGCACTCAAGCAGGGGCGTAGCGTGGTTTTTCCGTCTAGGTACGCATGGAAAGAGATGTTACTCGAGCGCCGAAGGCGCGAGCTAATGGGGGGTTTGGGGGCATGCTACCCAGAACATTTTTACTTTTAGGTCCTCGGAAATTCCATTTCCCATGTTTTCTAGGGGAAATTTCATAAATCAAAGCGTGAAATAAATAAATATTTTATTTTAGATTTTCGACGTACGCACGTACGTACGTGCGTATATGGTCGCTACGCCCCTGATTCAAGAACTTAGTTCTCAGTTAGTTGGTTAGTTAGTTTGTTGCAGCTGGTTGAAATACCGGTCGAAGAATAAAGAAGTCGATCGATGGACTAATCAGACTCCTGGTACCTCACGCTCTTCTGAACCGGTGCTCAGGCTTTTTCCCCTCATCAACTCTTTAACATTATTATTATTATTATTATTATTGTTGTTGTTGCTGTTGTTGTTGTTGTTGTTGCGTTCTAACAGATCGATGTTTCGGTTTCCATCGTAAGTCGAGCAAGAGTAACAAAAAGTGGAATTGTGCAATACATATTATAACAAAGTGAGATGAAAACAAGAATAATTAAGAATTAAGATGTTTAACTTGGGAATCTGAAGAAAGCTGTTCCCGAAGGATGTGCATGGCTTCCTTGATTCTTAATTGGAAGCTAATGGAAGCGGAGTCAAGAATTTTGAAACATCCTTCAGAACAGGGAGAGCGACAATTTTCATTGCCCCATAGGGGATTAAAGATGTGGGAATGCTGGTCAGTCTGAGGAAAGGTGTTCGCTGATGCGAGTAGCGACGTGTCTGTTGGTTTCACCAACGCAACAGGCGCTACAACCAGCGCACGAAAACTTATAAAAAGTTCGTGATCCTAAACCTGCATGGATAGGAGCCTTGACCCCAATCAAACTCCTTAAAAACAGGGTAAACACTAACCTAAAGTCTAAATAGTTGCAACGTAGGATTAAGATTAGTTAAAACCTTTTTGGGTCTTTTGTATCGGCTCCGATTTACAAGGCGAAAAAGAATGCTGCATGGGAAAAGATCAGACCATATGTTTGATGCAAATGCAATTATATTGGATTCAAACATGTTGGCTATATTTCCCAAGAACTAAATTTATCATAGATTCAGTTATCAAGTAGAATGCTACAGCATTCTGCTTTTTATAATATCCTGCAGATTTAGAGTGACATGGGTCAAAACAGGGTAATGCACGATCTTGCGAACTGACTTATAAAGGGTAGTTGGCCATCCCAAGTTTTAAGAGCTAGTTGGAGAGGATTTAAAAGTGGGACTTCAAAGAAAGCCAGTCATTCATGATAAACAGGGCTACCAAGTTTCTGTTTGAGATAACTGAAAGAAAGAGGTGTTTGGGTTTTCGACTTTGCGAAGTTGGCCAATCGTTTACGATCGCGAGTTTTTCGGTTTTTGCAGCGAGAAACTGCGGATTTTCGGTTTTGGTGTCTCTTGCGGTTATTCCTTTGTTTGAGGGTCTCAATGGGGTAGTGGCTTTTACGGTTAACGGTCAACTTTTTGGCTTTTCTACGGCTAACGGTTAATTTTGTTCCATTGCTGTTAACAGGAGAAGTTAAAAAATAATTGCTATTATTTTGAGAAGTTAAATATTAATTTCCATTGTTGTAAAACATGCATACTGAAAGTCTTTGGACCATTTTGAGATAAAATATAAGAGCTGTCGAAACGTCTGTCGACTCGCGCAACGACGCGACATACCGTAAAATTCCGAAAATAAGCCCCTCCGTGTATAAGCCCCCCAAATCTGAAACGCAAAAATACCTCCTATAATAAGCCCCTCCGAATATAAGCCCCGGGGGCTTGTATTTGGAAATTTTCCTCAATTATACAAACCAAAGCAAACTACACATAAGGGTAAGAAATAGCAAAGGTTGGCAGGCCGCACATCTAGTCCGCTGTGAAAGCATTTGTTGACCTTTTAAAGTTTTGCTCTAACGAGTGTATCTTTTAAGGATTTTCCTTTCTTATAAGATATTATTGGTGGTTCTTTGAAAATTTGTCGCAGCATTGGTTGATTGTGTATAATGCGTCATTTGTTAAGCAAGGCTCCTTTAATGTTTGACACAGATGGTTGGTACTGTGTAACAAACGGCAATATTTCTTTACTTTTTCTATTGTTTTCTTTAAGCGCTGATTCTCTTCCGGTGAATTCTATTTCCTACTGATTAACTTGTTACGAATTTCTAGCCAAAACCTCTAATATTACCAGTTGCACATTCAAAAATTTTGACACAAATTTCCCTCCAATTATAAGCCCAGCCAATTTTGAAACGCAAATTTCCCTCCTATAATAAGCCCCTCCGAACTGATGATGATGATAAGCCCCTTCCAAAAATAAGCCCCTCAAAAATCCTTTGAAACATATAAGCCCCGGGGCTTATTTTCGGAATTTTACGGTATGCGACAAATTATATATGCGGTTTCGATCGGCTTTTCTCGCTACCAGAACAAACGCACAACACATCAGACTCAAGAAAAGGTCTCTAGGCCTTTACTTTTGTATTTAGATTTTTTACGGTTAACATTTTTTACGGCTAACGGTTAAAATTCTTTAAGTTTTACGCCTAACGGCTAAATTTTAGGCCATTTTACGGCTAACGGTTAACCCCATTGAGACCCTCTTGTTTAGCACTTGGATTTTGGTTTTGAGCAAAACTACTAGCACTTTTTTCGGATGTGGTATCCAATGTGGTTTTCGGTTTTTCGCATTTGGTTTACGATTTCTCTTCGGTAATTATGCATCTAAACATCAAGACCCAACATAACACTGTGACCCATTGTCTCGATCCGCAAATGCCCTGATGAAATTAACAAAATGACGGCAGTTTTTGATCGTATGTCCTTTTTTGTGAATTTCGTCATTACATTGGGTTTTGAGTCGGTTTTAGGTCCGATTGTTTCACACACTCTTTTATATAAGAATGGTTTGTGTTCTTTTTTTATTTCAAAATTTTAAAGTGGTATTGTACTACTGTAATTCACAACTAACAAATGGCTGGTAACAGTGCTGGTTCGATTTAGTACATACTGTATTTGTCGCCTTGGGTAAGTTCTCAGGATATTCTAACAAATTTTAGCCTTTTTCTGCTTTCTCAGGCTCAGCATTCTCATAAAAAAGGCTCTTATAAAAACAACATACAGGAAAAAAAAAACTGAGAAAGTATTCGGTTAACGTTAATGAGTCCACTAATGATTTTAAAAATCGAAACATGCAGACGCAGATTTTAGCAGGCTCTGACGGTTCAAGCATTTCCTCCAAACTCTTACCTTTATATTTGTTGTCTGCGAGCTCTTCTTGTCGAATCCACTTGTGTCCGAATTTGTTCCTCAATGTAAAGCAAAACAATAGGCCTTATCACGGTTTTCGACGCCATCTTGACGGGTAGGCAAAGCGGTCAGAAATTGCAGTGTATGTGAATCGGATGGGAGATAACTTTTTTAAAACTTGAAGTTTGCACAATTTATGAATCGCGACGTTAAAATACTTGGCAGAAGATTGTATTCAGCAGGTTTGAAGGATGTAACTTGGATAGAAAGCACTCATACATTTGTATGCGTTTTTCCCCACGAACCGCGCCAACCCATCCAAATTTACAGACAAATGTATTGAAAATCCTGGTGTAAATAATTGGCCGCGCAATTAAAATTCAACTGCATATTTTAAAGGGCACTAGTCAGCCTCCGCCATTTTCGATGCCATCGAAATTATGGAAATTGTATGGTGAAGCGAAATCTTATTACATTGCTGTAAGTTATGCCACTGGAAGTGTTTAATTCCAAATTTCGCAAGTTTCTCAGTGATATCTTTCGTGTTGACAAGCTCAGCGTAAAATATAATAATGAACTCTCGCATGTAAATAATAACAAAGGTGTGGCAGACTAGGGCCCTTTAAGGCCCCATGGCTTTCTTTCGTTATTTCCAGTTGTTGCGTTATATTGAAGCGTAATATCCCAAATGCGATATACGATACTCGTTGCACGTGTGAATCACAAAGTCAAGCTCTGTTTTGTTTACACACGTAGAGAAGTCTGTTCTTATCTGATATTCATGCAGTGCCTTTAATATGTTTCCTGGCTGTTACACGATCCTCGTGCGCATGCGTGTAAGACTCTCTTGTTTTTTATATTGTAAACAATATTAGGCATTTCTATGACAAAGCCAGCAAAACCAAAACAACGAACCGTGGCGCGCTATGAACCCGCGATTAATTATCCGGGTGTCCTGTTTTTCACAGGGAGGCTTGTGATTTATAAATTCTTTGAGTGTTCTACCAACATCCCAAGTGGTTTATCAGCCTTTATAATATAGGAGTCTGCACGCGCTCTGATTGGTCAAAAACCCATGTTTTATCAGAGTATAAAACATAGAAAAACCGTCTTTTATTGTTTTTCTTCAGCTTTACTCTAGTGAAAATTCGCAAGGGATGGCGGCAAACATTTTCTATAAAGAAATTCCGGACAAAATTCTGAGTCAAGCTGCAGAGATTGTCGAAGAAGCTTCTAAGTTTGAGATAAAAGTAGAAGAAGCGAAATTAAATTGCTTTACTTTATCGATCGTGCATGTTTTGGTGTTTTTACATGTGTTTTAAATAAACCATAGTATCTTGTGGTCTATTGCTTTTATATAATAATTCAGAAAATGTGCGATTTTTCCATGCGTTTACTGACACAATAAACTATAGCTGATTGACCAATCATAGCACACGCATTGATTTGGTTATCATATAAAAGAAAATAATGCCCACTTGAGGTCTAGAAAAGGTGCTAGTGGATGCCTGAGCCGTTAGTAGAGGGCATTCATCTGATTCTTATAGGGCATTGGGAAACCCATTTTCTACATGGTTTAGAATATAGTAATTCGCAATGCAGGTACTGGGCTTCTATAGTTTTTGCCCATGTTCTATTAAAAATAAAGCCCGCTAAGATTCCATGACGAGCATACAGGGCTGTATTCAAAAAAATATTAATCAATAAACAACATCTCCCAGTCTCGGGTCTGTGCAGTACTCCACTCTTTAGTTATTTGTCAAAGCATTTCACCAACATGGTGGCCAGAAAACAAAGAAAACATCTGGTACTCACTTTGCTATGAAAGCAATTGCCCTTTCCTTACAAACTGGTACATACACATAAACATCTTTCCTAATGCTAGAACTGTAAGAAAAGACCTTTTTTTCAAGTACAACAGCTTTATCATGGTGCCATCATGATTGTCTGGTAACATGACATCTTTATTTATGAGGCCAAGTAACAGTTAGGGTTTTAGGATTATGGATTATTAGGGGGGTTTTAGAGAAGGGAATATGGATTATTAGCCACTAAATTTCAGGATTACGGATTGTTTGAGTTTCATTTTAAAATTACGGATTGTTATCGGTCATAATCACATAGATTGCTATTTACACAAAAAGGTCATACTGAGAACAACAAACATTTATCTCCAGTGGCCCCTCCAGTGTCCAAGTCACAATTCGAGCCTTCAATACCTTACAGTAGTAGTCGCCAGTCACTGAGTTATTCTGGGTAATGTATTCAAGATGGCACCACACAGATCACCCTGGGACCATGGTTGGTTGAGAACTCACTTAACTTGAAGGTCAACAAAAGACTCACCTAAAAAATGGCATCTCTCACATCGCTGTTGCACCCAAGTAATTAGGGATTACTTTTGATTGATTTAGAGTATTATTTTAGGGATATTTGTTTTACATAATTGGGACACAGATTATTTACAAAATTTATATAGGATTATGGATTATCCAGACACCCCACCCCCCCCCCCCCCCTCCCTCTCCCCACAACTCCTAATAGGACCTCATTTACAGCTTCACTGTTGTAACATCAAAAACCATTACCCAGGCTAAGCAGATTTACGGAAATAAGTTATTAGTCAAAAGAACTTGGATGCTCCAAATCTCTAAACCTTTTCCTCATCAAAAAATGCCTTCGAAACGAACAAGGGCCATGGTCCTCATCATCCTTGCCATTCTTCTTCATTTTCAAAATTTCAATAGTTGATTTACATGAAGCCAGACGTTTCTCGAGATATTTAACTCTTTCCTCCACCAGCTGCTGGGAATATCTTGGCTCCAGTTGTGTGAACAAGTCGTTTTTCTTAAGAGTTTCCCAGTTAGTTTCCTGCGACACAAATCTTGACATACATCTTTGAATCAACTCATCACTCAGCTGGTGTCTTTGCGCCATAACAACAAATTCAAGTGCTTCGTCATTTGTCATGTTCTTGAACAAGAAATACTTCTCGCAGCGAGCTTTTAATCTGTCCAGCTGGTACTCACAAGCAAGCTCGAGCAAAGAAAAACTATTTTCTTCGCAAATACGGTGCTCAACATAAGGATAAACGGCGCGAAGCATTTCCTCTATTTCGTCCGCCTTCTTTCCTGGAAGTGGAATTTCTGTGGCGTTTTTCTCTTTGAAATCTGATGAAAGCATTCTGTCGAAAACGGGAGAACACATCGATAAAATGGAACGATGAACGTGAAATCGCTTGTCCTCTACAACGAGTTCTAAGTCGCTCATTTTCCAGGGGACAGAAAAGTCTAGCTCTGGTTTACATGTTGATATTCTACGAGAAGTGCTGTCGCTTGATTCGCAGGACGTCTGTGGATTAGCAGCCGCCATGTTGTTTCATTGTTATCTGTACCCTACCCAGAGTCCTTAACGGTCTCTTTAAAATCTGCAAGGCCTGGGCACTAAAGGGTAATTATTGGAATTTTAAAAAAAAACTGAACATCTTATCTGAGAAGAAAAAAAGTTTTTAGTGTCTCATTTCCTTAAAGTTACCCTAAAAATTATGAGCCAGGTTTTACTTTCAAAGGGATTTAAAACTCAGAGGTGTTGGATTCTATAAATAGAACATTAGTCATCCCTACAATACTCCCCTTCCCTCCCCCCTTTTCCTGGGTAACCACCCCTTCTGCAAAGAAAAGCGAAAATGGAAGGCGACAGCGTGGATAGGTTGAGTTCTTTTCTCCAGAAGCCTCAAACAATTCTCAGGTTTATCGCTATTGTAAGTATTTAATTGATTTGTGCATTGTGTTGTATTCATTAGTCTGGCACGGTAGTTTTGAATTTTGGAAATTCTTTGGTTTCTTAAACAGAAGCTTGTTCAACTGTACATGTATGAACTTGAATTCGATTTCCTTGCACAGTACATGTTGCTCTTGGTTCGGACACTTTCCATTTATCTTGTAATTTTCTAAAACGAATCAAAGTGTTTTTCAAAACAAAAACGAACAGGTTATTTATTGTTCTTTTTGCTTTCTTAACCTTGCTCAGAGGATTTCCCGCTGGTGGTGAAGGCGATAATTTTAAAGCAATTGGGCACTGACTGTCACGAGTATCAAGTCAAAAATGCAAGAGTCCAAAGACTTAGGCTTATTCATGCCAGTGGAAACCTTCAAATAGTCGTCCAGTTTTGCTTAAGTGTACTGAGGCTATAAGAGGAGTGATATCATTTTGAAACTATCAGAGCTCAACTTGAAAAGTCAGGCTGACATTTTCAAGTTTAGCCCTTGTGGAGATAAGATGATGACTGAGTTAGGGGTTGAGTTGACTAAAGCCATCCCTACTGCCTCTTCTTTGTGCATATTTGAACATTTAACCACCAACTGTTGCCAAGGTGCGGTGGTTATGCTCTTTTTGTGATATCTTAGCCTATAGTGTTCTCCCTAGTTTTCAGCACAGCAGGTAAAAGAAATTTTAAAACCAGTAGAGGGTCTGAAAACAGTTTCACACAAAAATAATTGGCCTTTTCACACATCATGAAAAATTCTAGATACAGTTCACGGAAAAAGGCAAGCAATCACGTTTCACGTAAAAATGCAAAGGCTAAATCATGTGTCACATAGAAATACAAATTCTTTTTACGGTTCGCAAAACATACGAATACAATCATTACCAAAATGTATTTAAACATTTTACCTCACATTACTGAATGTGCCATCTTTTAGTAATTTCGGACTCTCATCGCCGTAAAAAAGCAACCAAAAGACATATTAATAAGTAGCTTCTGGTTCACTGTCGCTGTGTTTAGTTCTCAGTCCTCCATCCGGAATGGGCAGGCCGTGTGCTTTTCAAATCTAGTCTGGTGTAGTTTACGAGCTTTAATGGTGCCAAAATCTCCGAAAAAGTGAAAAATTATTCCCGCAAAAGTCGTTGGTTCACAAATCACACGTAAGTAAATGCATATTTCACGGATAACGAAAAAATAGAAAACCAGTTTCCCAAGGAAGGAAAAATATAGATTCACGAATCACGGAAAAAAAAATCCTCATTCATGCTTCAGGCAAAGCAAAAATGTTCATTCACACGTCACAAAAAAGTATAGGGGACCTAAATAAAAAAATTCCAGTGAATCAAAGTGAATCAAGGCTATATATTTCCTGTTGCTCACATGGGATGCTATTTGAAAAAATTGGCAGTCTCATTGTGTCTTTGCCACATTGTTCACCTGGCTTCAAAAGCTCAACATTTACAATGGTGTGGCTGAAGGGCTATTTTCTCAAAATCTTGTTTAACATGTCATCTGGATTTTTAAAACTGAAAAGTGAGTAATATTTCTCACTTCTAAAATTATTTTTCCTTTCCTTTGTGACTTTTTTCATTTTCAATGGACAGAGGTTACAAAATGAAAGGACGACAGTGATTATTGCCGCTTTGCAATGGAAACTTGGCGGTGTGCTCTTGTAGAGAAAGTCCACTTAACGCATTCAAACCTGCTCTTCCTTTTAGCGCTGCGAGAGATTTGGAAAGTGAAAGAAAATAAAGAATATGAAATGTGGGCACAAAGTCCTAAATGAATGTTGCCTTTTTCTGTCAATTCACTGTTAATTTTTCATCTTTTCTTTGATTTTCAATGATGATTCATAGGTGGAATGTGTGGCATTACTCTTAAATTTACCTGTTGAGTTTTCAAGATATCTTATCATTTCCAGGCAGTAAACAGTTGTGCTACAGGTAGTAAATTTTAACGGTTACCGCCTGATAAGGAGAGCACTGAGGCTGGTTCGCTGGTGGTTTAGTTGGCCTAAACCACCAGCTGTGTATGCAGCCCAGTGATATTTGCATATGATATAATGGAATCCACACAACCTACGAATTAGACAAGCCGACAGTTTCATTTGCAGACTCCAAGAAAGACTTTAATAAAGGTGGTTTTTTACTGGCACGTTATTTCATGTTAATCTGCGGAAAAAGTGAAAGTATATATTCAGTCAACTCAGATGCCATCAAGTCATTCATACATTTGCTTTATTTTATGTACACATTGTCATTCAAATTTCATGCTCGTTCAGTACATGTATATGTCAAATTAATAATCTGACAGTGCCAAAGTCTACCTTTAAAATAAAAATAAAAATGCAAAAGAACTGACAGGTTGCTGTTTTCTGGATCTGAGAAAAGCCAAGTACTGTAATTTATGCACCAGTCAATGTAAACCCCTGCACTCCCCCGGCCAGGACATGGCGGGGCATTTGCAGGGAATTTTCCTTTATTTGACAAGCGAAAGGTTCGCAGGTTTCGGATTTTCGGACCGGGGTATTTTCAACCGAACTGGACTGGGTCAAGAATTGCCAGTCCGTCAAGATGGTGGCAAGCAGGAATGCAGGAGGAAAGCAAGGAGGAAAGCAAGCGAAGCTGCGGGGTCCACTTTTTTGTTGACCAACGATTTAAAACAAAGTGAATTCATTTGATAAAAAAAATATTTAGTATAGCATAGTTCTGTTCGGATTTTCAACTTTATTTCTGTTTTTGCTCCTTTTAAATAGTGACATTATCCTTTAAAACTGCCATGCCCCCAGACCCTGCCCACTAGCACCTTGCACCTCTGGGGCTGGTTAGGTCTGTCCACTCGTTGGATCGCACCCTCCCAAAAAAAAAACTGCCTGAGCGCCTGTTATATCTTTCGTCGCCGAATGTGTAATCCATCCGTAAGGTCCTTGTATAATTCTGTAATGTAATTGTCCAGTTCAATGGCTCCATTTTTCTTGCATTAGAATCGCAATAGAGCCGACACTGGTATTGTGATGACTGCCTGGAAACAAGGCAGAAACAGAAAATTTTAATGTGTTCTAAGGACGTTCGTGCGAAAACATTCTCCCCGATGGGTTTTTACTATGGCCAGGTTACGAGTTACTGACAGGAATGCAAACAAATGTAGGGGTCACGGTCTTTGTTTCCGATATGAAGCGTATGAAAGACTACCAAGGCTCGATTACTTGCTGCTGCTCGGGAACCGGAGCCCGCACTCCTCGTCTCTCGTGGAATGAAGACCGGACTCTCGAGAGAGTGGCGGAAATCGAGCCTAAAGACCACCCTGATTTTAAACAATTGGCGCTCATAAATTTAGAATGGTCTGTAGGGTTTCGTGTCAAAAATATCGATGAGTCAATGGAAGAAAACAAATTTAGTCATATTTTGGGAAAGTGTGTGTTGTGTAAATAAATCTAATTCCAATTTTGATCAGCATTTTTAAAGTGCATATGAAGCGAATTTTTTCTTTGCCGTTTCAGTTCCCCTTCATGTATATAAAACAACTGTAAGTAGAAAAATTACACTCAATAAAGATTTGAGCGATTTTGAGGGCTATAAAATGCGGTTTTTCTGGCGTAAAAGTGTCCGGAGCCTGGATCGAGTTTCTGTTGTGAAATCCTTGATGTGACATCACTTTGGTTGCAAAGGGCCGTTTTGGGTAAGCGCTGAGTAGGAACCTCTCACGCGAAAACGTTCCGAAAAACTAGCTGTCTCGAAACGAATAGCCGTTTGTTAACCGTTCAAACGCAATGGGATAAGGTTCTAACTCCTCAATGCCTAGTTTTCTCACTGTCCGCCTCATCTCTTGATCTGAGATGCAACCAATGTGACGTCACGATCTGGTATTTTGACCGCACAAATTGGCGGACATTTTTGGAGCAAAATGCGGTAACTTTCAAAGCTTATAAAATCATCAATCTGTTCTCTTTCCTTCTCAAACTTTCAGATTCTTCCTTCAACATGTTAAACTTTAGAAATATACATTAAAAATATTTCGGTTCATATGCACTTTGAACTACATTTACTAACACTCTAAACACTTGGCCCTCTTCAACTAACATGTACAATTTAATATTTCTTTGAAATTTTATAATTAACATTTGTGTTACAGTCTTTCCTGTAAAACGGTGAACACCAGAAATGTTTATGGAATGTTATTGTGTTACAAAGGAAAAGCCAATCAGGTGTGAGAAAACTAAACCGCAAACAGCAACGGCCATTAGTTTGTGGTTTTGAGGTTTGTTCGAGTGTCCTGGACTTCTGTGATTGGTCACAACACAATAAACATTCCGGAATTGTTTTGTGGTGTTCACGGTTTTACGGGAAAGACTGTAACTGTAGACAAAGACACCACAATCATTTTATAACACTTGAAAAATATTGTATGCGGTGGCGCAGGTTTAAACTATTTACGTAAGCCTGTGTCTTTCCCCTTTTAGGGGGGATAAGAGGAAAAAGCTGACCTCGGGTTGCGGGGCATTTTATAACTTTAGCAGCGAGCGCTTGTCAAATGTGCTGCTATGTCCCGGCGGGGAGGGGGGGTTTACATTGACTGGTGCATTACCTTAAGGGACACTAGCACGCATAATATAATATCATATTTTAATAAGTATGACCAGTGAAAGCAAAGAAATATGAACTAAGAAGAAGAAATAACTGTTAAAAGATTCAAAATTTCGCCAGAATTTCAGCTTTGATTAGAAATCAGTCCAGAAATCAGTTTTGATGAATTGCAATCCACTTCCATCCTTGTAATCCTGTACCATTTCCCCAAAATACCTGTTCTACTTGTTCTGTGGAATTTGTTTGTCAAATTTATTTGTGAATTTGGTGGCATTTGGCACAATAATATGGAATTTAGAACATAAAATTTCTATAATCAGGTGTGACAGTGTCCTTTACAGGTCGCAGGATACACCAATTCACTGGTTATTAACAAGTAATACAGAAATAGTTAGACCAATAATTATCTGAATGTATAATTATGTTAGTTATTTGGTAAGTAAGAAATATTCCTCTTGTGCTATGTATTATATCCTGACAAATTGTTGAATTGCTTTTTGTTTTAGATCTTCTCCATAGTTGTGTTTGGCTGTATTTCAGCTGGTGGCTATGATGAATTTAATGGCATTTGCCTGTTTAATGAGCAAGCTGGTGCATGTAACTATGGCATTGGCATTGGTGTCATCGCCTTCCTGGGCTGCATCGCATTCCTTGCCATTGATGTACAGTTTGATACCATTGAAAACCCTGATACAAAGAAATACCTCACTTTGGGTGATCTAGCATTTTCTGCACTTTGGTGCTTTCTGTGGTTTATTGGTTTTTGTTACCTTGCGGACATGTGGAGAAAGCAAGACACAGACTCCTTCTCAACAATGCAGATTAACAATTGCCAAGCAGCTATCGCCTTTTCATTTTTCTCCATTATTACATGGGTAAGCTTCTTGATCAAATTCAACTTTCTTTTAAGTCTAGGAACAGTTATTTTCCATATTTATTTAACAAAGGCTTTTCTCATGCATCAAGCATCAAACAAATACTAGTCATGCAATGTTTTTGAGTGGCATACCTTGAAATATCCCATGGAGTGGCTTGATATTTCAGTATACACACGAGCCTAAAGGCTCGTGTGTATACTGAAATATTGTGTGTAATGTGTGCTCGTTTTAGCATTTGGTGATTTTTACAGTTCAAGCATGTTTAAAAGCAACAACAATTAAGAATTAAGACATGTTATTTGCTGTTATTAAGGCATTTTACCTTGTTGTTATGGCCACTTTATTTTGGTTCAAATAAAAGTTGGACTTTTTTTTGTCAACCAACCACTATGTTAATATAGCCAGATTTTTGTAGCCTGTTTATTGACTGCATTATGAGTTCCACTGCAGGCTGAAAATAACAGTCGCACATCGGTCAATGGCCAACCAAAATTTGCCTTTTTTGATTAAATCCCAGCTGTAGTCAGACAGAATTTCCACGCAATTTTATGCCTTCCAGTTTTGCACATTATCAAGGAGTTCTGTTATGTGACGTCCGTCATCACTACTGTTTTGCACGTTATCAAAGAGTTCTGTTGTGTGATGTCCGGCGGCACTACTGTTTTGCACATTTCTTTTCAATTATTTGCCTCCCTTAAAGGGGCATTGTCATTCTGTTAAAGGGTATTTTTAAAAAGCTTAGTTAAAGCTGTTGATGCAACAAGGGAAACCTAAAAATAATGGTCTAATTTCATTGTCGAAGACTATTTAAACAATAGAGTGTTTCTGTCGAGGAACTATCGGCTGATAGTTGCCCCGCGGAAATTGATGTTCTTAAAACAAATATTTGCCCGAGAAGCGAAGCTTCGAGGGCAAATATGCTACTTTTAAGAACATCAAATTTCCAAGGGGCAACTATCAGACCGATAGTTCCGAGACATAAACACTCCATTGTCTTTATTGTTCAACACTAAATTTTCTTCCGCGCGCAGATTCACAAAGCAGCTTCTTGAGTTTTTGGTGCAAGCCGAAATGTACGAATAAATGAAAATCAAGCAAGAAACCCTCTAAATGCAGATCAATCAAATAGCGTTTGAATGTTTTTTTTTTAACGAAAGCCCGCTTGTTTACAAAAAAAAGGTCACGGACGGGCGCTATCCATCCAGGTATTTTCCTCGGATGACGGTCACAGATGATGAGGATGGAAGTGGATTGTAATTTGAAAAACTTTCCCAATTTTTTCAAAGTTTTAAGCTATGCATTGAAAACATCACCAAAAAATATTATGGTCTGCTTTCCCTGCTGAAATTTCATCTGAATTCATTTTGGTGAGTCTGTTGGAGCATTTTGTGCACAATAACAGGAACAAAACAGAGATTTTAGCAGAATTTACCCAAAAAATGGCAAAATCCCCGTAACAATGGCCCTTTAACCTGCAATCAGGAATTCTTATTTTTAGCGGCGAGAAAAAAATAAGTACGCCTGATACAATTATTTGACAACTCGCACGCAATGAGTCCAGTCCATTTCTTTTTGAAAGAATGTATAGATAAACTATTTTTGCATTTTCTACATTCAATTTGATAACCCTTTCCGAAGAGACATTAAGCTTCCAAATTGACCTAACACAAGCTGACTTAGTATTTATTTTATTTATGCAAATAATTGAAGTTTCATGCATGAATGAAACCGCAGAAACAAAATGACAGATATTTAATTAGGGGGCAGCAGACGACTTGTCAAATAATTGTATCAGGTGTTCTGCCTCTCGACACAAAAATATAAAGAACGCCCGATGACAGGTTATGCAGCCCTGCACTGTAAATTACAGTATGTTATCACATTCTAAATTCCCTGTTGTGTGTGTTTTCAGGCTGGTCTGAGTGTAATGGCATTCAGCAAGTACCGCCGCCTTTTGACGGAGTTTGAATACTCCAGGGATAATTTATCAGGTGATTCATATTCATCACCTTATGCGTCATTTCCTACCTCTCAAGATCAAGGAGATCCATACCAGGCTAAACCATTCTCTGACCAGCCAGCTGATAGCATCCCTGAGGAAGATGCAGCAGACAAATTCACTCCTCCACCATACTAAGCTGGGTGGTCACTCTGTAAATGACCATAGTGGTTGGGATTTTTAAAATTAATCAAATATTTGTAAACCTTAGAAAAATGAACTTGCAAAGAAGAAATGAAGCAGACTGTTTTCCTGGATTCTCATTTCATTCTTTGTAGTTTGGGTAAAAAAGAGGAAAAGAAAACAGTCAACTATTTTCCAGTCTTATCACATGGAGTGCAAAATTACTGACCGGTGCTTGGTTTAAGCAGAGGGCATTTCATTGATCAGAATAATCAAGGATGTGACTAGTCCTTTCTTGCTTGCTTGCTTCTGATTGGGTGGAGTTTGTTTCTGTGCTGAGTTGGCTTCCCTCTTGAAGAAAATTTGTCAAAGAAAGTTCAGAAACAAAACACTTCTGATTTTGATCAAAATGTGGTTACTTCATCAAAATATGAGTGAAAATAGACCAAATGTTGAAGACTAAATTGTATTGTTTCATTCAAAGTGATGGATAATTTCCCAAATTAATTCGGGTGGAGAAAGTAGCTTTGTGAGTTTTAATTGCTTTGTTGTTTTCATTTTTGTACTCGCCATACTTATTTACATGCTTTTATTACAGCAGTTAGCGATGACATGCGCCCTCCAAGGCCGTTTTTCTTCAGTTTGGAAAATGGGTTTTTGATGGACGTCAGTCATAAGTTTCCAGACAGTATTACCATCCACGCCATCTCTGAAGTAATCTTAGTTACTTTATTATAGATTCTCATAACTAACGAACTCGTATTTGGTGGTGATGAAACGACGAAAGAAACATTACTTCAGATTTGCCGTAGAGGAGACCGGAAACGGACAATCAACGTCTATCAAAATCTCATTTTTAAACTGTAACTAAGTGTTTCAGAGCAGTGAACAAACAATCATTAGTGTAACAATGTTGTAACAACATTGATGTTATAAGGTTTTTGAGTGAGTATCCTGTAATCCCAGCTTGATGTGCAGTGAGTGATAAGTTTTTGCTTGTGCAAAATAATTGTGCCGTGTACACGTATACATGTATGAGAAAGTATCAGTGAAGTTATTTAATCGCAATGTTCCTCACATGTTAAGAAGTTAAGAATTATCTTATCTACATTTTCAAACGTTGTTGCCAAGTGACTGAAATTTTTGTACTAAATTAATTCTTGGGCTTGTGTTATTTCCTTTTCTTGATCTTCAGTCGCGTGATTAAGCCGTTGTTTTCCATCAGCAGTATGCATATAGCACTTATAATATTGTACGGTTAATGCGGCGTTATGGCTTAAATGTTTCTTTGGATGTTTGTAGTGTCTTCATTTTTTTCTGCTAATAAATAAGCAAAATAGGCTACCTGTTACAGTTGGGTAAAAGTGATGTGAAATAGGGAAAATAAACCTTCTTAAAAACTAAACATGAAGCCTTCTTGGAGTACAGTTCGGTTTTGTTCCTAGTCAGAAGAAACTAAAGGTTAAAATTTCTACATCATCAACACACAGCAGGAAAACGAGACAAAAAAAGCTGAAGAGCTGTTTATATCAAAGGGCGACCACAGGCAGCCCAAGCTCACGTTGTGATCAGGATCATATTGCATAATAGCTGTCGTGGCAAAAATATAAGAGTTTGTATGGGAATATTTTACAACACCTTTTAGCAAACCGAAATACTGCAAATCTTAAATAAAATTGCCTTACCTTACTTTCACTGTGTTTTTATTCTTGTCTGAACGCTTATTTCGTCGATTATTGGCCAGAAAGCGAAGAATCGGCAAAATAAGCGTTCAGACAAGAATAAAAACAGTGAAAGTAAGGTAAGGCAATTTTCAAAGCAGTTTTATTAAAGTACTTCATTAACCTCTAGCTCATTATTCAGGTTCTTTTTGCTTCTTTTGCCAAGTTGCACGCTCTGCCTCCATATAACGGCTAACAAAATAGCATAGCATCAGCCAGGTTTGAGAACGACTTATGAAGTGCGCAAAGATCTTGGGAAGAGCGAACAACGGGACTTTTCGTTGAGCCTTCCCATGGCCCTTTGCATTACAAGAAACCTTCCCAAGTTCCTTGCGCGCGACTTTGAGACGCCTGGGTACGAGGCAGCGAAGGCGATGCATTTCCACAAACTGTAGTGACTGGGAATCAAGCAACATTTCAAATGTTTCATAATTCAGAATCACGCTAGCTTACAACAATAGGCCATTTCCGAGTTCCCTTGAGCCTCTATTTCAAAGCGAGTCTAAGTGCGAAAGTTTTGTGATGGTAATTAGTTTTGCTTTCCATATGAATGAAAACTCATTTTCATTACAAAGACTTCGCACTTAGACTCGCCTTGAAATAGAGGCACAAGCGAACTCGGAAATGGCCAATTGCACTAGTGAAATAACTATCACTTACATTGTAAAATACATCATCATGTTGCACCTATAGGATAGTCTACTCTCACAGTTTCAATATTGCTTTCTTGCAAGCAGTTTTCTGGCAGTTTTCTCTCCCTCCCCTGGCCACCGAGGGTGTCAACTATTATGTCGTTCTTGTTTTATTTTTTATTCTCCAGCCATTTAATTGACATTTTATTTTCCTTTAAATGTTACTTGGCTAAGTTATCACTTGATTAATAAGTAATTAATTTTAAATTAATCGAGGTTGTGTTCATCCCAACACTGCCTATTGTATCATGAAAGAGAAGAATGATCATCGCAGTGAATTTTCAATTTAAGCAACTGGAAAGATGAAGCCTTAAAAAATGAGGGATTCAACGGGATTCGAACCCGTGACCTCCGTGTTACCGGTGCGATGCTCTACCAACTGAGCTATGAAGCCACACATTGGGAGCGAGGTCAATTCATTGAGTTCATATTTTCCCGTGAGGAATGAAATGGTGTGAACTATATATATGAAATAATTCACAGCCTATTGCATCATGTTTTCTTGTGGTTTAGAAAAAAGTAGGACAAGTACAACCGGCATTCACTAAATAATGTAACAGCTATGAATCCTGCAGGTAATCATTATACAGCTATTCCAATTAACATTGTGAAATCAAACCTTCAAGCTACAAGGCAAGACCGAGAGGTAGTATGGACAGACTAGAGGTCTGACTCACGCGCTGAATATAACGACGAGGCAAACGTATGGTCTCTCGATTCAGAAACAAGTTATTATATTAGCCACAATGAATTTAGAACACTTTTCCACACTCAAGGCTATATGAGAACAAAAGTATAGTCACAAAAAGCAAAAAATACAAACTTGTAGATTTCCGAGATTTCTCTTACACTGATATGCAAATTCGGTCCAACAAACATAGGCTTAGTAACTCTCGCTATTTCTACATAGCTTTGAGTTTGGAAATTATTCTGAAATTCAGTGTGGGCCACTGGCTGAAAATACCTATTTCCACATGTGTGGTCGGAAGAGAGAAAAAGAGAACCAACAAAACCACGTTGGCCATCTCGTTATAATTAACAATTAAACTATGAGCTCGAGATTTCTATCGACGACTTTTGTCTTTTCTGGAACAGCCTCGAGCAGTAAACTGTCTAAATCTTCTTCACGGACATTTCGAAAACATGAAGAAGCGGCCGCCACAGAATAGATAGTCGGTAGCGTAGCCAATCAGCGGCATTCGTGATAACGCTAGCAGTCTTGTCTTTTAGCTTGTAGCTTTGATCTGAACGTAAATTGAAATGGCTGTATAATGAAAACCTTTTAAATGGAAGAGTGTAATGTCTCATGTGTGTGTATTGGGAAAAGAATAGTCGCCTACAACAAGATTTGAGAGTGGAGAAAATTTATTTTCAGGTGGAAAAGAAATTAAAGACTTCAGAGAAATTTGCCGTAGTGCCAGCCTTGCCGTTTTTATCGCATTTTTTTCCTGCACGTTACAGTGATGTCTGGCATGAGCATCTCTAGAAAGACAGCCGGCAACAAGAACTACTAGGTCTTAGTGACTTTGTTGTCGACAACTGCTGAGTATAATTCAGCGTTGGTGGTTCCCTGCATTCAAAGGTTCCTCTAGTCTGAAGTGCTCGCAGTCTTCTTGACAGCGCCACTTTAATCTACTCCTGATTCAGTCAAAACTATACCAGGAGGTCCCTCCTTCAGGGGTTAGGCTGAGAAGATGGCTAACACCTCAGACTAAACCGGGGGTGTCAACTCTAAGAAGGGCTGTTTCGGGAGAGAAACAAAATTCTTCCGGGAATATGAAAATTTTGCTGGGAATCTGGAGAATTTTCCGGGAAAAACGAAGTAAAAATTTCGGGCATTTTGCGATTTTGGGGGAAATTTCTCCCAAATAGTGGGGACGACATTCCAGATTTCCGGAGGATATTTATTTACACACGGTACTGCTCAAACAGTGTTTGTTAGAGCTGCCACCCCCCGTGACTAAATAAGAGTTTATATGATAATTATAAGCATAGCATAATGGTAGAGATGAAGAGCTCCTCAAAGATTGAAAAGAACATCCAAAAACGAAAAATAGTTGGCTTAAACCCATATTCGCTAAAGTGCATCCATTGTGTTGCCCGGTATTAAACCGTGATAGAACATTAAACACAAACACAAAAACAAAGGCTTATAAATTCACAAGCAATATTCTGCTCCTTGTACAGTCCTTAATTTCTCTTCAGTTCTGTTTCTGAAAAATCTTCAAAAACAAGCAAGCTTGCCCTCATCTCATTTTCGAACATAAACATGGATTGTACATCAGCAAAACGATTTCATTCATCCATAACTCGGTGAAATATTGACTTTTGATGGATCAAATTCTGTTCCAGCAAATGGCGATCCTTTTGCATTCCATGCTTGCTTGAGAAGTTCATGTGTTTTCTGAATTGAAAGCAAAAATTATTACAGCCAACAATTTGATAGAGAAAATTGTACCCTAAAAGAACTAAACTGCATTTTTAATTTTGCTGATGACTTGACTAAATTTTCATACCCTATAAACATGCGAGTGATTTCTGCCTTCACTAATGACATTGGATGGACAAGAGGCGCTGAAGGAAATTAAGAAACCAACTTCCTCAATACACAGTAATTCCTTACGATTGGTTTTTTGTACAGGAAAAAAGTTATTGCTCAATTCAAACAAAGAGAAAAAAATGATAGGACACCGAACTCGTTTTTGAGAAAATGATTTCTCTGACGCTGATCGTGCGTGAAATTATGCGGAGTAAGGATGTGTGATGCAAAGCTAGTGAATCACCTTAAGTTTTATGTAGTATGGTCGAACACTGCATGTTAGGAAACAAAAGGTAAGGAGAGAACTGGTCAATAAAAAGTTACTACTTGAAACACATGAACTATATCAACCAGCTACAACGGAATAAGAGCAAAAGTTATTGTCCTATCGTACGGTGAAACTGAGTTCTAAAGAAACAATTGCATTAATCCATGTGTAAGGGCCTCCACAGATGAGACAATTAGTTGTCGACAACTATTTTTTATCAACAACTAAATGTTATCGACAATCAAAAAACGTCGTCTGTGAGACGAGTTGTCGACAACTACATGTAAATGCGAAAAAATTTTCTGTCGACAGCGACATTTTTGTCCATTTTCCCATTTTCTCCTGTGTGTGGAAATCATTGCTTTAGTTGTCGACAACTATTGCAACTGAGCATGCGTACTGAACGTTAGTTCGCAAGTTCTTGTTGGCCTGACTTAAGACATTGAAAACTAACACCCCAGTGTGTGGAATGCTTGCATCGGACACAAATAGTTGAGGATAAAATTTTGTTGCCCATAACAAATAGTTCTTGACAACTACATGTCTAGCCTGTGGAGGCCAACACTGTTTTAGTTGTCGACAACTTCATTTTTTACCGTTTTGCCCATATTTCCTGTGTGTGGGTGTGTACTGGACATCAGTTAGCAAGCTCCGCTGGCTTGACTTAAGGCATCGACAACTAACACGCCAGTGTGGAATGCTTGCATTGGACACAAATACCGGTAGTTGTCGATAAAATTTTGTTCTCAATAACAAATAGTTTTAGACAACTAAGGGCCTCTACAGAAGAGGCAATTGGTTGTCGACAACTATTTGTTATGGAAAACGAAATGTTATCAACAACTATTTATGTCCGATGCAAACACTCCACACACTGAGGTGTTAGTTGTCGATGCCTTAAGTCAGGCCAACGAGAGCTTTGGAACTAACGTTCAGTACGCATGCTCAGTTGCAATAGTTGTCAACAACTATTTATGTCCGATGCAAACATTCCACACACTGGGGTGTTAGTTGTCAATGTCTTAAGTCAGGCCAACGAGAGCTTGGGAACTAACGTTCAGTAGGCATGCTCAGTTGCAATAGTTGTCAACAACTATTTATGTCCGATGCAAACATTCCACACACTGGGGTGTTAGTTGTCAATGTCTTAAGTCAGGCCAATGAGAGCTTGGGAACTAACGTTCAGTAGGCATGCTCAGTTGCAATAGTTATCAACAACTATTTATGTCCGATGCAAACATTCCACACACTGGGGTGTTAGTTGCCAATGTCTTAAGTCAGGCCAACGAGAGCTTGGGAACTAACGTTCAGTACGCATGCTCAGTTGCAATAGTTGTCAACAACTAAACCAATGATTTCCACACACGGGAGAAAACAGTAGTTTCCCTTAGCTGAAAAGGGAAACTGCTTAGTTGTCGACAACTTACAATTTTCGCATTTAGTTGTCGACAGCTTGTCTCACAGATGACGTTTTTCGGTTGTCAATTGAATTTAGTTGTTGATAAAAATTAGTTGTCAACAACTAATGGTCTCGTCTGTGGACACCCTAAATGTCTAGTCTGTGGAAGCCCTCACTGAAATGCTGATTTTCGTGTTCTATACATACCAATTCCTGACTAGTTGGTTTTCCCTGTATCTTCTGATGGTGGTCATACATTACATGCTGGAAATCACTTTGAGTTTGATCATCAAATTCACTAATGTCTCGAGTTGTATCAACCTTGGTTTTGTCTATTTCTGCATCTCCTTCCAGAACAGCTGTCCAAAACCTTTCCTCTGCTTTGTCCAGGTTAACAATGATATGTTTACCACCTTCCAGTAGCCACATTGAATCCTCACATTTTACTGACCACTGAAGTTTTCCATCAACAAGAACATTACCACCTGTTAAAAACATGGCTTCAGTATAACAAAGAAAGTTCAATATCATTTGCACTGTTAAATGTATTTGTTTTCAACGTTACAGCACATCAGTAGAAAAAATCATGCTAAGGTTGACTGCCCAGCTGGTATGTATCATGCAAAACGTATGTTGTTACTTGATTTCTCTTTTGAAAGTGTTGCTTATTGGAAAGAAGCCTCAAAATAGTATTGCCTATCAAAAGTGCTTCTGTTGTAGGGGAAAGGTTAAAGCTGTTTCCAGCAGAGATTAATCTGTTTAAACATCAAGCAGGGAAAATCGGACAATAACGGACCAAAATTTGCTAATGACCAATTAAATCCCAACTGCAGTCCGACAGAACATCCGCCAATTTTTTGTGTTAACAGAGCTTTATCAAGGAGCTCTGTCTGTAAGGTGATGTCCAACATAACTTCGGTTTTGTCAATCAAAATGACCATAACTTCACATGTCCTTTCACACAAAAAAAATTATTTGCAGCCCTATGAAGGTAGCACTCTTACAATGAAATAAAATGATTTGAATAAATTTAAAACCCAGTGAGTAATTTCAAGTTGTTTTTAGTGAATAAAAGAGTTATCTTCAGGTTGAAACAGAATAACCTTGGTTGGAAATAGAATAATTAATTAGTGATTTAACTTGAAACCCAATATGACCTACAATACATATACTCAGGGGTCAATAAAAGTGCCATCCTGTAATCCGAGACAAGTGGATTTTTCGCTGGGCAAGTAAATTTTCATTTGGTCTGATGATCAAGGGCCCAGGCACATAGTCTGCTGACTAAATCATAGAAAAATTGAACTAAGACATGCATGCAACTGCTCCATGGGAGAAAAGTTTGAGAGCCGCTTTTCTGAACTTGGGCAAGGTGGAATTCATGTTTTTTTCGAGCCCTATATAATGCAAGTCTCTAACAAGACTGCGCGTTTGGAGTGAATAATTTTATTTTGCCATATTCCTAGTATTTTTAACACATGCACATTTATAAACAAAATGGCGGCTTTTTCTATAGCAACAAATAATTTGCCATTTTTCTTGGAAACCAGTATGGTGTTGTCCATAATTTTTTCCCCTTAGTTTAAGGGAGATAGTTTTTTAACCCTTTAAGCCCCAAGGGGTCTCCCTTTGACGAGTAAAATCGTCTGGCGTTAGACAGAGTAAAATCTATAAGTCACTCTTGGGGAGTAAAGGGTTAAGGGAGATAGTTTTTTAACCCTTTAACCCTTTGACGAGTAAAATCGTCTGGCGTTAGACAGAGTAAAATCTATAAGTCACTCTTGGGGAGTAAAGGGTTAAATGCAACAGGGCAGAAGAAAAATTATCGCTGGAAAAGTGAATTTAACCACCAGTCGTAAAAGATAATTGTGGCCTTGAGAACATTGCATGCTTATTTATTCTTGAACCCCAGTCAATTATATACCTTTATCACAAAACATAATATTATATCAAATTACTTCTTGATATCTATGCTATTCACGCTTTGCCTTCACCCTATCTCACAAAGTGTAAAGTGAATGGTTTATAAGCTATTAAGTTATAAGCTATTAATTTTAGTCAATTATGGGGTATCTTCAAGATCCTCCTGCTCCTAAAAAACATGGTGAGCCCCTTTTTAAATTCAAAATGCAAGTTACCTCGAGATAAACAACCAATAAACAAAGTTTGGGCAGTTCTATTTCCATGGAATTACCTTAAAGAACCAAGAAAAAGCCCTGTACCTGGTTCAGGAGAGACACCTTTCTTTAACCAAACTTTTAAATGGGAACTCTTTATTTCCACACCAACATCACGACCTTTCGTCACTGAACTCGGCACTGGGATTTTGACTTCAATATCACTTATGGTTTGTGACCAGGAATACTTATCAAGGACTGCACCATTGTAAGAATCTGCTGACTTGCCAGGAATCAACCCTTTACTCTCACTTCTATCAATGTCTTCTTTTGGTTGAGAGGAACTGAAAGATAACTGAAAGTTAACTGATTTGTTTGTACTGAGAGCAAGCATTAACATAAACTGTGGCACAGCAAATTAAAGATCATTGCAGGTTATGTACTCAAATTAGGAAGTTGAGAAAGGAATGGCTTGAACAGGCCTGGGATTTAAAGTCTGGCAGTCCCACTTCCCCTCGCAGACGGTTCCCATCTGAGGCTCCTACCCCTGTTCCCCTCCATATTCCAACAATGATTGAATAGAAGCCATGGTTGAAAAATTGTATAATATAGTTCAAGACTCAAATCTCCATTCAAAAATCAAAGTCTTTTGAATTGCAAGCCATCACAAATTTATCACATTCAATTACAAGTTCAGTAATGTTGTAAACTGTAATGGTTACACATACTAATCAGACGTCAACAAGAACTACTAGGACTTAGTGACTTTGTTGTCGACAACTGCTGAGTATAATTCAGCGTTGTGTGGTTCCCTGCATTCAAAGGTTCCTCTAGTCTGAAGTGCTCGCAGTCTTCTTGACAGCGCCACTTTAATCTACTCCTGATTCAGTCAAAACTATACCAGGAGGTCCCTCCTTCAGGGGTTAGGCTGAGAAGATGGCTAACACCTTAGACTAAAGCAGGAGTGTCAACTCTAAGAAGGGCTGTTTCAGTAGAGAAACAAAATTCTTCCGGGAATATGAAAATTTTGCCGGGAATCTGGAGACTTGGAAAATTTTCTGGGAAAAACGAAGTAATGAAATAAAAATTTCGGGAATTTTGCGATTTTTGGGGAAATTTCTCCCAAATATTCGGGACAACATTTATCACATTCAATTACAAGTTCAGTAATGTTGTAAACTGCAATGGTTACACATACTAATCAGACGTTCAATAAAAAGTCATAATTTTAAGATACCGGTATGTATCTAGTGAAGTTGTTTCACTCATTATGTACTGTACCTTTCAAGATTTGGACTTGTTGCTGATCTTGTTCCAGCACTGCTTGAGGCTCCAGCTATGGCTTCTGGCTGTTGTGCTTCTGTTTGGTCAGTGCAGGTTGATGTTTCTACTTCAGGTGAAGTGACTGATGGAGATATAGCTGATGAGTCTGCAGGAATGATAACTGATGGACCAGCCTATAACAGGAGCATTTAGTTAAGGTGGCTCACAATAGTTTAGACCTTCCCATCCCAGGCTTTCTTTTACAGCTAGGCTGACCTGGATGAAAAACATTCAAGGTAATCTTGTAAAGACCTTATCAGTGAACCAAGTCAGATCAAAGTGACAGCAAACTTTGCTGTCATGGCAACATCCAAAAGAAGTCGAAGATATGGTTGTGCAATTCAGGCACTATCTGCATTACTTACCAGTAATTAATTAGGTTCTTGCAATTTGGCAGCTAAGATTCTTGAATCAGTAACAAAATAATCTGTCACTTCTTAATTCTGCTATTTCTTCTGGACTGCCTTCTTTTTCACTTTATTTTCTTGGTTCTCAGATTCTGGTCATTGCATGCATTCACGATAGATTTTCATCTATTCAGGGCTGAAAATAATATCCGTAGAGTCCCCGGTCACAATGACCGGCCAAGTAAGTTTTAGCTCGGTCACACCTCGTTTCTGGCCGGACAAATAAAAATTGTACTCTGAAATTTTCCCCTAGTAGTCTTAAGTTAGGTTACTAAAAGAACATTGCTATCAAACAGCAACTCGGCACCCTTATTTTTGCCAATGGAATGAATAAATGAATTCATAGAATTGTTATGTTGCAATATTCCGGACGTGTTTTCCGGTGTTGGCATCAATAATTACTGTAAATATTCTGCATCGGTATCATATTGTGCTGAGCTGAAAAGCAAAGCGATAATGCGGTGAGCAAACAAAAGGAAAAAACTCGCCGAAAATGTGATGCATAGCAAATTACCATTTGCGAGACTTGAGCCAGATGTTGTTCGTTTTACTATTAAAGGTGGACAAATGAAATGAACTTGAAATAAACTTTGTTTTATTTTAAACTTTCACACAAACTGAAGCAAACAAACTGGATGAACAGCAATAAAGTATTTTCAAATTTTTAAGCTGTGAAATCATGCCGTGAATTAATTTTATTACTGCCTGTGTCAATTGAAGCCTTCATTGCAGACAAACTCAAGCTAGTCAATTGAAGCCAATTTTGCAATTCTCATGACATGTGCTGCTACAATTTTTAGTGAGATATTTACTCTTTTCCATAACCTTTCTGTTCTTTTTGTAGTTTGAATGTTTTTCATTAGTTTTTCTCTGTAGCAATCACGCATAACAATGAAAATGATTCAGAAAATGAAACACGAATAAACTTGAAAAGAAGAGAAAGTTTTAATTATGCCTGTTACTTTTTCTAAGCTTTGGAACTAATTTGCATGGCGGAAAAAATGAAAAACTTTTTAACTCAAGTCTTGCGTTCACAAACCCTAAGTCTTTTTCTCCAGCTAGCGAGATGCATTCTGATAGTAGACAACAACAAAGAAACTTTATTTCCATGATATGATCGAATGTGACCGGCCAACATGACTGGTAATGCGCAAGTTTGACCAGTCAAAACCCCAATCAGGCCGGACATTGTCCGTTGACCGGCAATTATTTTTAGCCCTGCTATTGCTATCAATTCTCCAGATCAACAACAATTGACAATACATTTTTTTATTGATTGCCTAAACCAATCGATAGCAATCGATTGACCGCGCCTGGAATGTGATTTTCAGGTATGTAAACTTCCTAATAAGCTCCTGAACAGCTCATGTAACAACTAACATCATTTTTGGTGGTTTGATTAGCTGAAGTACTCACTGAAGTCACTGTATCATCTGTGGCTTTTGGAATCCTTTTTTCTGCTATCTTTTCCTGTGCTTGGGTTGTTTTTAGCATACTTCCTGAAACAATTTGTTGATAGGTTTTGAAGATCTAAGAAATGAGCAGAAAATGTAAACTCGTAGTTAGTAGCAGCTCTTTGATGGATTAGTCCTAGTAAAATCAAAGGTTCTGTGAGCCAACTCATTAATATTGTTTTGGGGGTGAGAGAGAGTTCTTATGTTTAATGTGCTTATTTGTATTGAAATGCATGAATTTGTGCAATGTGTTGTATGCTTATTACCTTGATATAAGCTGATATAATACCATTGACATAATGTGGTATTGCCATCTGAAAATCATAATAATTGTGATTTGTTTTGTTATTAGTTCGTTGTTGAGTCATTTGTGTCCCGTTCAAGCAAATGACATTTTCATTAGTCGTTAGACTGTGAGCAGTCTCTATTTTGCTCTAAAATCCATAACGAAAGCTTTTGCGAGTGATGTTTTTGAGGGGCGAGCGGCAAATCTGCGAGCCGCGAGTTTCGTGGGCGCCAGATGGAGTTAAAATAGAGACTGCAATGGCTTCATACAGCATTTCTGTTGCCCGGCACACTGTTGATGGACACGGAAGACTGATCACAATATTTTTCTTCGCCCTGTTTGAAACAGGCTTCTTTGTAGTGGAACTGCTCATTGCATTTGCATATTCCAAGCTTAAAATGCGAGCAGTCTCTATTTTTGCTCCAAAATTCGTAACAAAAGTGAAAAATCCTTAACAAAAGCAAAAATGTGCGTGTGCGATAAAAAATGTTCTAATTCCAAGCTTTATTTACCGCTTCTGAGACCAGTCAATCATGTTCAAAAGTGGGCGTCAGTGTTAAGGTGACATCGATGTGAGCTGTCAAAGAGCGTCAGAAATGCTGTATGAAGCCATTGCACTCTCTATTTTAACTCCACCTGGCGCCCACAAAACTTGTGGCTCGCAGATTTGCCGCTCGCCCCTCAAAAATAGCTCAAAAAAGAAACATAACAGTTGACTTTGTGTAACAGAAATGTACAGTTGACTTTGTGTAAAAGAAATGTGGGTGACTCCTCAGAAATAAAAGTTGACAATCTTTTTTAAACCTTCCCTGAATGTTCCCTTCGAAGCACTGTTTCAAAAAATACAATAAAAAGATAGGTCACCATGCTCGCAAATGAGATATGATGGGTCAATCTTACCCCATTTACGCCTGTAACGGTACATTTTACGGTAGCCGAAAGCAAATATTACTGAAGGAATACAGTAAAAACCCGCATACAAGAACACCCATTTTCGGGGTTCAGGCTGATTGGGTTCTTATATATCGGGTATTTTAGGTGAAATCAGCCTGAAAGTGTTCTTAAGTGTTCTTAATTTTTCACTTCTAAAAGATTTACGGGATTTACTAACTATGATGAAATACATAACTTTGAGAGAAAATTAAACTTGAGACACACAACATTAGAAAATAAATTGCACAAACGAGCTTTCGACTGGCACCGCTAGTCTTCCTCAGGGATTAGAACCATGGAGGCTTTGTCACGTGGAGGTTGTTGTTTGTGATCAACACGTGACCGTAAGATGGAATCGTGTGTAACACAAGGTTTTGATTAATAAAATCTTTTATGATAAAAAAATTATTAATTAAAATTAATTCCAATCAAAATGTACGTATCTCTAGTTTCTTAAATCTGAAGTGCAAGATTGATCTGCAAAGGTACTTTGTGTATTCAAATTAAAACAAAGACGATAGAACTGCATACATATTGCATGTTTTTGTGTTTTCTCCTTATCATTGCCCTGTCTGCTGAAAATAAAGGATGTGACTGACACTTTGACAAATGGTGACATTCATTTTATTGCATATTTTTCATGTAATTATAAGACTTTTAATTCCAAATACAGTTGTTGTACATTTGCTATACACAGCAAGTAAAATTACTAGCATTTATACAGAGATCTTAGTGTAATACCACAGTAAAGCTACAGACACTGTTTGTTCTATTAAACTGAAAGGGGAAGAGTTTTTATATATAAGAACAATTTTCAGGCTGAATGTGGTCTTATATACATACTCCTTTTTTACCAAATTTCAGCCTGGGTGTTCTTAATCCACATGTTCTTGTATGCGGGTTTTTACTGTATTGGGTAAAAATTTGAGTAACTACAGGATTCAGGGCCACTTCGGTCCACTTCATTTACATATGTCGGGACCTTTTGTAGAACGAGGAATAACACAATAGACGCTATTCTTATTCAATGACATGCAAATAAGTGGCCCTGTATTCTGTAGTTTAGCCGCTTGGTAAATGAAGCACAAGCTATATTATTAATTTTTATCTACCTTTAAAACAATCTTTTCAGCAACTCCTGGAGGGAATCCCATCTTGTCATCTTCATGGCGCATCACTTGGAAAAAGTCCGTTCTGCGAGCTAAAAAGCTGAAGATCGCATCCAGGAAAGGCTGTACTTGCTCACAATGCTGCAGTATTCCCATAAGTATATCGTCAAACTTAGCAGTGGCCATGTTTGCAATGATTTCATAAAATATCACAACCGTTTAGTTCGTCTGCTAGCTTCGTTTGGCTTCTGGTTCCTTGTTCCTGTTTGTCGTTTGCCAATGAGCGTCCACCAACTCTTCGGTCAGTGGTAAACCGCTGGAACGGACTCTGGGAAACTGAAAAATAGATCCGCAATGCGTACATGTGTGGCATACAATTTTTAAAATAGGCCCTTTGCAGGATCCGGTCACATGGTACAAAATCAGCCATGCTGGGACGCAGAAGCAGCTCAACAAACATTCCAACAATATTCTTTTGAACTCTTTCTCGAGCCTCTGAGATGCATACCTACAATAAATGTAATAGAAATCTGCAAGACCACTGCAACAAACCGATGAGAAGTGCCGGTTCACTTGTAGACCTGGATCAGTAAATTATTCACAAAGCAAGACTGATCCTGAAGGCGAAAACGATGAAAAATGAACAAGAAAGATAAAACAGCTAATACATTTAAAAGAAATTTGCTCGATATTTCGGTTTGCAAGACAAACCTTCCTCAGGGGCTGAGCGAACAAAAAAAATGTGACAAAATAAGAAAAGAACACCGAAGATCCATCTTAAACCACCGCCTGTTGAGCAATCCTACCCCAGTATCCATACATTTCAACCAACCTGGCCACTCAATCCCGCTTGAATTCAGGCGTAACAAGCGTGACTCTGTACGAAAGGCTCGTGAGGCCCATTTAATCAACAAAGCCAGAACACTTTATCCTTTAGGAATAAACAGACGTGATGAAGCACGCTAATGACGCATCAACACTTGTTTATACAAGCCAAAAACAACAAATCAATATCTACATTTTAATTTGAAACATTATTTGTAACGATCTTTTCTTATTTTGTCACATATTTTTTTGGTTCGCTCAGCCCCTTAGGAAGATTTGTCGTGCAAACCGAAATATCGGGCAAATTTCTTTTAAATATGTTAGCTGTTTTATCTTTCCTGTTTATTTTTCATCGTTTTCGCCGTCAGGATCAGTCAGCCGTTTATAGTATACCTACAATACCAGGTTTCCTTCTAACTCGAATTTTCATAGGAAAAAGCAAATAATAACTATGGGACCTTTTGTTTCATCTAAACTTTGGGAAACTATTCCAACAAAATTAAAGAAACTGCCCTATACTTCCTTTTACAAGCAATACAAACTATACCTTTTAAACACTCAATCCTACTCTTCTGTAGAATCTGCTTATATTTGTATATAGCTTGCCTACGACCTGCCATCTTTTTTCACGTTCATTGTTTATATATGTATGTTTTTGATATGCACTATTTACTTTTGTCCTATTGTTCCTTTCTTGTCGTGTCTATTGTTTGTACATGTCAGTGACCAACATGAAAGCCTACGCTACTTTGCTCACTGAGCACACTTTATTTTGACTTGTTATACTTCTTTTCTTTCTTTAAATATGTATTTTCTATAAATATTTTTAAAATTATAATTTCTGTAAATAGTGTAAAAAAATAAAAAAAAATATGAAAAGAATGCAAGTTAGTGGGAGATCCAGAACAAAGCGACTTTATCCAGTCAATGAATAGAGGGGGTAAGTTTCTAAAGAAACTGTGGTGCTGCGTCGGTGGGAAGTATAACAATATAATTTGGTTTTATCAACTGGGTTGATAATGTCAATTGGCCACCGTAAA
Organism: Blastomussa wellsi; assembly: GCA_947652115.1. Lineage (NCBI taxonomy): Eukaryota > Metazoa > Cnidaria > Anthozoa > Scleractinia > Plerogyridae > Blastomussa > Blastomussa wellsi. Next base: position 14,182,625 of record OX393567.1, read on the forward strand.
GAGATTCAAGTGCTGACGTTTCGAGCGTTAGCCCTTCGTCGGAGCGAATCCCCAGTGCGGGAACAAGAATAAGCTTGCCGTCGAGCATGGCGAACTTTGTACCATGTGACCGGACCCTGCAAAAAGGCCTATTGTAATACTATGCATGCAATGGTCCTATGTGGCAAATAAAACTGTGTGACAAAATAGTCCTGTGTGGCGATTAGACCTGTGTGTTTGTAATCTGCGATCATTCCCTCCCTCCCTACTTATCATCTCGGGGAAGGAGGAAAACAACAGACGCCTGATCACAGTTGATAAAACCAAATTATATTTTTATACTTCCCACCGACGCAGCACCACAGTTTCTTTAGAAACTTACCCCCTCTATTCGCCTGATCGCAGGTTTACCTTCTCTAGTGGCAGCAATGTGTGGTATGGGCCTTTTATGGCAAAAAATGAATAGACCTGTACATGTGAAAATAGACCTGTCTGGCAATGATGAATGGAATTGTTGGTCCTTGGTGACTGAAAAGAAAAATTTACCTTTAATTATGTTTGTTTTCTTTAAATACTCTAAATTTCCAATTGAGGGCGAGTAACTTCTACTGGTTTGCCGTTTCTCTCGGTAACAAGTAGAGCTTCTGATCCAGGGGTCGGCAGGTCTATTTCGGGGGTGAGGGGTGAGAGTGGGGGTGGGGATGGATCGTTTTCCCATTTCTCCGTCTACAAATTATTTTCTGCACGTTAGCTTCTTTAACGCAAGTACATGACGTTTCAGCGTCGCATAGTTTCTATTTAATATCACATTAGATTAGGTGTGAAAATCCGCCCGAGTATTTAAAGTTGGCCTCATTTTCTTGACGAATTTCATTAAAGAATAAAAATCAGCGATATTAAAGCCGACCGATGTTTCGGGAACGCTACCCCATCATCATTAAATTTTAACTTAATAATGATGAAAGATTAAGCGCCCAACCTTGAATATAAAGCGTCCACTCTCAAGGTCCAAAAATGTAATAAGCGCCCAGGGCGCTTAATCGAATAAATACGGTAACTGTTTTTTTACGTTTTCTTTTCCTTTTTGAACCTGGATTATGAAATTCTTTTTACGCTCAGATTATTTTTATGTTGTTCCGGAATAGCCCGTGTTGCGGGTTTAAATGACGACCCGAAAAAATGTGAGCTCTACGAAGACTCACATTCACTCACTCATCCTCATTGCGCCCAAGGAAAAATGCCGATACTCGGGCGGATTTTCACACCTAATCTAATCTGATATTAAATGGTGACTATACGACGCTGAAACGTCATGTACTTGCATTAAAGGAGCGGACGAATAGAAAATAACAGGCCCTTTGCACGACCCAGTCACATGGTACAAAATAACACCCTGCTGCTCAGCAAGCTACACGCTGGGACATCCAAAACAAAGCAACTTTATGTCCCAGAGCGTAGCTTGCTCAGCAGCAAGGTGTTATTTTGTACCATGTGACTGAGTCGTGCAAAGGGCCAATTTGTAGACAACAATCATCCACACCCACCCCCACCCCTCACCCCTTCACAAACACCCCTCACCCCCCACCCCGCACGGCAAAAGGACAAAATTTATTGGCCAATATTTCAACTAGTAGAGCTAGTCTTCTTCAGGGCCAGTATTTAATACAAGGAAAATAACGGCTCTAAAATTTGAATTTAGATATATACAATAGCAATTAATGTTTAACTAATAAAAGTAAAATGTATAGTGATCTATAAGGTTACAACTGCAGATAAATAACACTCATTCCTCTCGAGCGTCAACCAACATCCAGTACCTCTCGCAGAAAAGCAAGGGAGGCCTATCTAATACACAGAGGCCAAACGCAAGAACCGAGTGGAATTAACCGATGAAAAGGCTCTTTCAAGAGTCAACATTATTTCTCAGAAATTCCACCGTCCAAACAATTTAATATCCACGCCTCTTGCAAATCGTTTTCAGATTTTGTTTCTAAGGCGATTTTGAAAGTATGGGGAAACGTTAGTGACGAAAATAGAACACAGAAGTCAAGAATACAGATTTAGTGCAGCTACAGTGGCAATCTATTGTGTTTTGTCGCTCCTAGTTGATCTTGGATACACTATCGGCATTATTTAATCTGTGCTGTATCCAACCACCAGCGTAGAGTACCTATGGTTAACGGTAGATTCTATAAGGCAAGCGTTCATTGTCCCTGGTCGAACGTAAGAAGAGGCTTTAGCTGTACTAAGGAAAAATATCTTGGGTTGTAAGAAGTACACAAATGTTAACGGGAAGGTCAAGGAAGCAGAACTCCGGAATTGGTTTTTGTCCTCTCGAGCCCCGGGGGTACTCGCTTATCTGGGCTACACGGGGACGTGCCGCTGGATAGGGTACAGTTTTTGACCCCTCAGTCCTGAACAGGGTATATAATTCAGGTGAGTCTGTCCTAAACACTTAAAACAGTGGCAAACGAGGGCACATTGTTGCTCCTTTCGAGAAAACTGGGAAACATTTTTTTGCAAACACAAAATGTTTCCGAAACAAAAAAAAAAGAACAGGGAACCAATTTTGCCCGAAAAAACGTTTCTTCATTTGCCACGGCCTTTAGGATGGTCATCTGCATAGGCGACAGTACTTATTCAGGTCTGCCTTCCTCCTCGCCCCCCCCTCCCGCCCACTCCCAGCCTCTGTTGACTTCGCCTATAATTATCAACTATTTGCTTGCCAAATATGAGCAGACAGAAACTAGATTAAAAATGTTTTGCTTTTAGCTCAGTAACAAGATACTTTTGATTTCTCGAAAAGACCCGTGTCTGTAGAACGATAAATAAATATATACATGATGAAATAGTTGAAAGAGAAAAGATTGTTTCATTCAAAAAGCAATTTTCATCAACAGCTAATTTTTCACGGAATAGTACGTTCTTCTGTTGTCGCCATCGCTATCCTCTGTAAAAGACACTTAAAATTAAAATTATATTTACATATAGTTATATCAACTTATCTAGGAAATGTTTCAAGCAAAAGTATTGAAGGTAGACAGCTTTGCTTGAGCGAGAGTTTCCCACACTGGTGAAAACAAAATGCCTCAGACGCTAATTAAATTTATTTGCGGTTTCGGAAGGCGCCACGGAGTCTGCAGCAATCTTGCTTCAAACTCGAAAAATATTGTCCAGACATCAATGATTTCACTCGCCTTTTTTCAGTGGACTACCCATTATTGCCAAAGATTAAACCCTGGCCGAGGCTTAAGCGGTAACTTAAGTTCTGGAGGCGCCAGGCATGTGTGCAACAATACCGTCATATTGAAAAAAATTATCGTAAAGCCACAAAGACGATGGAAAGGTTGAACTTTAAACTTTGAACGTTTTGGGCTCTTCTTCGTGTCCATCAAAGGGAGAAATAAACAAGCCGCTGGAGATTAGTAATACGATTCTTCTCTTTATTTGAACCCTGACAAGTACATTACAACTGCAGTATCAAAACTGTAGAAAAACTCTCTTTACACAAGCTTGGGTTATTCGACGCAAAAGATACGCAGTCGCAATACTGAACTTTGGAGTAAATGGGGAAAGTGCCACGGTCGATACCTGAAATAAGTTAAAATACCCCCTGCCCAACATTCGTGTTTGATCCCGTATTTATGTACTTTATCTTCCATCTTGTAGTGTTTTGTGTAGCAACGCAAACTAATCTTTTGCGCATGCGCATGCATTGGGCCCAAATCGCTTTGCTCTTGAAAGGATAGTACCACAAGGAGGGCATGATGCTTTCTGAAACATATATAATATACCTTGTGATATTCAAGAAGCAGTAGCGGAGACGTCCGCATTTTACATGGTGCAGTGCACACAGGTTCCTGCCAACCGTAAACCCCCTTCGCAAAACTAATTAATTAATTGATATTAATTAATTAAACAAATATTAAAGTTTACACATTAGCGCTTTATAGCTTAAGTGCCATAGTGCCCTAGCGATCAGAAGCGGACAGCCCACAACACATCATCCCAATAGTGCACTCTGCACTAAAAACGATTTCCTTAGAGGTACAGGGTCAGGGTTTCAGACCTCCAGCGGCACCCCTATACCCAAACACGGATTAAGTGCCCCCGGATTAGTTCCTCTTCGTAACAAAATTCATGAAAATTTAACTATGTATTTTAATTTTTGCGTTGGGGCCTCCTTTTTCGAGTTGTTTGGTGTCTTCTTTCGAGTTTGGGGTCTTCGTTTTCATATTCGAATGTTGCGGAGCAGGAATAACCGTTAACAGGAGCCCATGAGAAGGAGCCTCCATTCGTACTTTGTCCCGTATCTTTTTATTTTTAGAACAGTGAGCTCTCACATGATTGGCTGTTACACATACCGCGAAAACATACCGCAAAAACCACCGTGGGAAATGCTTCTAAAAATACGGGACAGGGTTGACTCAGATGGTCAGTATGTGAGATGGAGGCTCCTTCTCATGGGCTCCGCCGTTAATGAACAGAGATACTGTAATGTTAATAGAGGCAATTACTTACAGCTACTTACTTACGTTTAACGTATAACTCTGCAAATTGAGACTGAAACCATTCAGAGTGGTTTGTTTGTTATATGTTTAATTTCAGATCCGGGTTATTGCGTAATTTGTTGTTGTTTTTTTTTTTTACTTTTATATACTTTCACGACGATTTAAAGCCGCCATTTTCAATTTATTGATGTTGGCTAAAAGCGAATGAGGAAAGTAAACATTTTACCATATCAAGTGTAAATTTACGAAATGTTGTTTAGAGTAACGTGTTGACTTCTTATAGAGAAAACTGTCTGTTGAGATTTGTAACAATATACCAAGTGGCCATTTTGAAATTCTTCCATATGTCGGGAAAATCCCAGACGATCATGGATGTCGATGTTTCCCCTGACTCGTCCCCAGTCGTCTCCTAGGAAAAAATTCCTCGCGCCAGTTATTTTTTTCTCATAAGAGACGACTGGGACAAGTCAGATGTTTCCCGACTGTACCAGATTCTACCGATGCGATATATCGGAGAAACGCTCGACATTCTGAATTTGGGACTGGAGCCAAGCAATTAAAAGAAGCTAGAGGATTGGTTACAAGCTAAAACCGTCGGAAACGTCCCCGACGGTTCCCCGAGACCCCGACGGTGGATATTTCAGTTTTGTCGGGAATGATCGAGGACCATCGCAGAAATCTGGGACACTTCAGGAAAACAGAAACGATTGGGGATTTCACTGTTTCCCGACCGTCCCAGATTTTTCCGAATAATAAAAATTGGAAATCTTTGAAGTGGCACCATGCCAATTATTGCGCCTCAATTTTCGAAATAAGTCCGTTTTTTTGAACGACGAATTCGTTCAAAAAAAGGACTTATTTCGAAAGTTGAGGCGCAATAATTGGCATGGTGCATTCTTGCCAAATATAAAATCGGAATCGAAAGAGAACAAGAACAACATTTTTTCATTGTAGTACCACTTTAATATCCCTGATCGCCTGGGATGATCGCCGACAAGTCGGAAAAATCGGGAGTGTTTCTATTTTCCCGACGAGTCCCAGATGATGGTCGGCGATCATTCCCGACATATGAAAAGTTTCACAAATACAAAAGTGTCACAGATACAAATAAACTTTACTTCAAAAATATATACACAATTTACGAAACCCGCGTATAGCCTCAGCTAATCCAGGCGGGTATTAGTAATTAATAAACATTATTAGTAGCATTAGCAATAAATAAAACACTAAACATTATAAGCTAAAAGATTACATTTACTATTATAATATTACTACATTATAAGCTATGCATTAGATTACTACATTACTAAATTAAACAATACCTAACAATCAATTACAAGAGCAAAGGAGAGTGGAAAGTAAAGAGGAAATATACGCCTGCAAGCGAAGCTTATAGCTGTAAGGTACAACAATTATTTGTATTGAAATTCAATACTAGAGAATGGACGTCAACATAATAGTCCTCAATCCCAAGTACAGTTAGAAGCAACTTATGAATTTTTCTTTAAAGTGCTACTGCGATCAATTTTTTACACCTTGCTTTTTGAAGGGAATTGTGCAGCGCTTCATGTGAGATTAAAAATGCCGTTTTCCGTTTTCAAATATCTGTAGTAGTTCCAGAGATAGTCAAGTTTAAAAAATTGGTGAAATATGCAAATTAGGAGACTGATGACGTCATCTACTCAACCCAATTTTATATCAAGTAAAAAAATAGGGTCCGGTCCGGTTTTTACAGAGACAGTTGAAAATTGGTACAGTAATACAAAGGTAGTTCTTCAGGTGACACACCTGTGGTTGTAACTTAATCTTGTTTCCATGGCAACACACTCTTTTCCAGTCCCCTCGAATCTGTTTTCAGTATTTGAGTGATTTTTAGCCCAGAAAAATTAAACCAGGCCAAAGAGCCCACCTAACACATAAATATGCTTGCGAAATCATGTAGATCCGGAGTCATTGAGAAATATCAAAATTGACGGCCACAAATGGCCAGAATAGTCTTCAACATTGGGGAGGTCTGAGACCCAGCATGTTGCCATGGTAACATAATTGTTAATCGCATATTGCACAACTCGCCTAGTGGAGTCATGATACAAAGAATCAAACATTTCTGATACAAACTGGGTGAGATATTTTTACTTCATTTATTTGATTAAAAAGTCAGGGTGTAGACAGTTCCATAATCTCGTACCAAACGCAAGGTATTAAGCGATTTGGAAGGCGAAAGAAAATAAACTGAATACTAAATTCTGGCACAAAGTCGTAAATTAATCAGTGGCAGATCTAGGGGAGGGTCCCAGGGGGCCCAGGCCCTCCCCCCACCTTATTGGGCCACTGTCAATGTTGTCATTTTTTTCTGT
>OX393567.1:14196971-14221971 GCA_947652115.1 Blastomussa wellsi
TGCAGAATTAATATTCTTACTACCCGAAATTTGTTTGAGTCCCTAGGATTCCTGATCAATCATGAAAAGTCAGTGTTGCAACCATGTCAAAAATTGACATTCCTTGGTTTTATTTTAGACTCTGTCAAAATGAAAGTGTTTCTTACAACAGAAAAAGCAGAGAAAATAATTTTGGCATGTCAACAACTGTTGAACAAAAATGCTGTTTCCATTAGAGAAGTTGCCCAGGTCATATGAAGCCACTATGACCCTCTCCTCAGAGGGATGACCTTAGTTGGTGGGTGACTAACCTACCAACAGCATACAAACATGTAACCACAGACAACCCAGCTATAGAAATTACAACAGATGCATCTAAACTAGGCTGGGGGCATTTTGCAATGGACAAAGTGCCCAAGGCATGTGGTCTCCAATCGAAAAACAGAAACACATTAATGAACTTGAATTGCTAGCAGCATATTTTGGTCTAAAATCCTTTCTTCCCTTATTGAAAGGGAAGCATGTATGCATCAAAAGTGACAACTCTACAACTGTCTGCTACCTTAATGCTATGGGGGGCACAAGATCGCTTTCCTGTAACCAACTTGCTAAAAGTATTTGGATGTGCTGTAGGGAAAATGGCATTTGGTTGACAGCATGTCACTTACCTGGTGTTCTCAATATTGAGGCAGACAAAAGCTCCATACAGTTTAATGAAAGAACTGAGTGGCAGCTTAAACCAGATATATTTCCTAAGGTTACTGACATACTGGGCGTGCCTGAGATTGACCTATTTGCATGCAGACTTAACCACTAGCTCCCAAAATATGTTTCTTGGAAGCCTGACCCTGGGGCCTGTCATGTGGACGCTTTTTCTTTTTCCTGGAGTGGCAAATTTGTTTACATTTTTCCTCCCTTTGCTCTGCTTAATAGGTGTCTGCAAAAATTGAAAAAGGAACAGACCTTAGCATTGTTAGTAGCTCCAGTGTGGCCGACACAGGTTTGGTGGCCCCGCCTGTTAAATCTTCTGATAGCAAGTCCATTAATTCTCCCACAAGACAAGGACCTCCTCACCCTACCACAGTCAGGCACTCTACACCCTCTAAGGAAACAAATGAGACTGATGGCATGTCTGTTGTCAGGCAATATTATGAAACAAGAGGAGTTTCGAAGTCAGCTGTTGGACTGCTCATGACATCCTGGCGAGGAGGTACAAAGAAACAGTACTCAGGGTACATCAAAAAATGGACAGCATTTTGTCTCCAACGGAAAATCAATCATCTTCAGCCACCTGTAGGGGCAGTTTTGGACTTCCTTTCAGATCTTTTTGAACAAGGCCTTACTTATAGTGCTATCAACTCTGCAAGAAGTGCATTGTCTTCTTATGTGACTGTAGATGATGGCTCCGTAGTGGGACAGAACCCGTTGGTTTGTCGTTTATTGAAAGGTGTTTTTCAGTCAAGGCCACCCAAGCCAAAGTATACCGAAGTTTGGGACGTTCAAGTGGTCTTAAAGCACCTGGCTACACTTTATCCTGTTGAATCATTGACACTTAAACAACTCACGTTGAAACTTGTTATGTTGCTGTTATTAGTATCAGGCCAGCGAGGCCAGACTATTCATTTGTTAGACATTAATCATATGTTTGTGGCTAAGGACAAATACACATTTGTCATTCCTAACCACCTGAAACAAAGCAAACCTGGGGTGCCTAACCCTCGCGTTGTTCTGGAATCTTTTGAACAGCCTTCCATTTGTATTGTTAGTACACTTAAGGAATACCTTGTTAGAACCAAAGCATTGAGAGACAGCAGCCAGACACAGCTATTATTAAGTTATGTTAAACCTTACAAGCCTATAAGCAGGGATACTGTAACTAGGTGGGTTCGGAGCACCATGGCACTTGCTGGTATCGATGTAACAAAATACTCAGCTCACAGCACTAGGGCTGCGTCCGTTTCAGCAGCAAGCAGGGCTTCTGTAAATCTAGATGACATTCTCCAAACTGCAGGGTGGTAATCTGAATGCTGCTTTGCACGGTTTTACAACAAACCTATAGCTAAGAGTTCCAGTTATGCTAGATCAGTCTTGTCATCTATGTAAAAGGTATCATTTACACTTGACAATTAAGACATGTTGTTTTCTTCATGTCCGTGTTGCTTTGAAGTCTCATGGAATCTCTCAGCATGGTAACGAGGTAGAATTTAAAGATTAAACGAGACTTACCTGTAAGTTGAAGTTTGATCGTGATTCTACCGAGTTACAGAATGCTGAGAAATTACATGCCCAATATCCCTACCCGACCCTCTGCTGTTGGGTAACACATACATTCAGACTTTTAAAACCTGATTGGCGCATGTAATCTCTCAGCATTCTGTAACTCGGTAGAATCACGATCAAACTTCAACTTACAGGTAAGTCTCGTTTAATCTTTAAATTCCCTAGTAGTCCGGCAGCCAAGCTTATTTTCCACATAAGCTTGCAAATGCTTCCATACAATGTTTTTTTTTTTTGCATTTTATTGCAGTATTGGGTGTTGTCTTTCATAATCCGTTTGATGACACCCACCAGGTTTGGGCGTTAAGAGATATTAAGCGTTTAGTTTCCCCTTTACGGACAGTCTTCCACATAGAATTGGACCTCCTGTGGTAAATATCACCTACTACGTCATTGGTGATTTTTGTAAAATTTTTCCCAAAAGTAATTACTTGAGCTGCACACTTTAGTATTATCAAGGAGACAACTCAAAATGATACAAGCACTGACTATTGATTTTTAGTATATTCTCAGCTCCGACTATCGCATTTCTAGCTTTTTGATTGGCTAAAAAACTCCGACTATGAGACAATAGTCGGAGTTTTACGTCATATGGAAAGTCGGGAGTCGGGGCGCGTGTGACCGGAAGTTGTATGCTCTTTTCGGACACTTTGTAAAATTGTGGAAATAAAAATCGGCGGCAAAACCCGGTTTGAGAATTTACTAAAACAATTATTCCATTCGCCCTTGTTGGATATGAAGTGATTATAACCAACTCGCCCTACGCGCTCGTTGGTTATTTTATCACTTCATATCCAACGCGGGCTCATGGAACAATTGTTATATGGCCTGGAGACTAGTGCCCAGGACCCAAGCATTATTCATCATTCAAGATAGCGGCTCCCTTGCTCCTCTGTAATAACAGTAAGTATTTTTTTCTTAACAAAGGCTCGCACTTTGACTCCAGTGTGTGTTATTTACTGATTTGTATTATAGAATGGAAGATTTAATATATTTTAATTATTTTAACTGTTAACGTCATGTATATTAAGCTTTTTTGAGCTAAAATCGCTACTTCTAAGACGCTCGAAACAAAAATGCGAAAATCAAATTGAGTTTTAGTTTATTTGTCTCCCCGGCTATGTTAAATTTTACTTTTTATAATTTCCAAAGAAGACATACCATTATATATATTTCATCTTTTATTTTAAATAGAAATATAGTGTTTATCTTAGAAATGGAAAATTGTCTTTGCTGTAGTTATAATTTGGGCGATTATATGGGGTCTGCTGCAGCCTGCAGTGCAGCCTTATTGCGGAACACTTATAACCCTTAACAGCTGTATCATTTTGTAGCTTGCAAGAGTTCCAGCTAAGAATAAAAAACCAGTGTTATTTTAAGTGGAAATATGACTGTGACGAGAAAGGTGAACTGACGAAGGCAGGCCCCACTCGCATCGAATCAGTAATAACGTTTTCGAAAGAGTATAAGGACAATGTTCATGTTGATTCTCAGCAGCATTTGAGTCGTAACAAGAAACGAGAATGTTGCGCCAGTGTTTCAGCAAGTCAGCCATTGAAAAACCAACGCCGCTCACATGTACCAGTATTTCGATCCAAAAAGAACTGTCTTTTTTGCGGGGAGTTGTGTGAGATAGAGAAAGGCTTTGCCGGACTGCATATGCAGGTCCTGGCAAAAAGGCATTCAAGGAGTCTATATTACAAGCCTGCACACAAAGCAATGATGATATTGCCAACCAAGCGAGAGTTCGCGTTGACTGAGGGGCTTTAAGTGATTTGCACGCAGCGGATGCGCGATATCATGTCAATTGCTTGGCATTTAAGTGATTTGCACGCAGCGGATGCGCGATATCATGTCAATTGCATGGCAAGCTTTACGTCTCCTAAATCTATTTCTGCTGCCAAAAATGCTTGGAGACGCAAGAACATGTGAGGCAAGTAGGGTGTATCAGCTCACAGAGAACACGCTATTTCCCTCACAGAAGACTGTGCTCCTGTGTGCTAACCGTTTCTTCTAACAAGAAGCAGTTGATGTCCATCATTTGCAGCAGCATCATCAACGACGAGGAATTCCATGCTCAACATCCTACCAGGAACAAGCTGGTTATCACAGGCAGCGACGATGTCCCAACCGAGATCGACAAAGGGGTTGTCATTGCAAGGGAAGATATTGCAACATCTCACGAAGAGGCAGATAACATCATTGCCCAACAGGCTATCATGTGTGCAAAGGAGCATTCTGGTGCTACAGTGGTTGTTGCAGACGACACAGATGTGTTTATCCTGCTCCTCTTTCATTATTTGAATGAACGCCTTACTTGTTCAATGTTTATGATCTCACCGATTCAGCAAAGATCATTTATCGACATTAAGGTCACTGTAGAAGCCCACCGAAGTATCATACCTGGTTTTCCAGCAGCCCATGTGCTATCTGGTGCGACACTGTACCTACACACTTCGGGATTGGCAAAGAAACTGTCTTGAAGAATCTCATTGCTGCTACCAACTCGTTGTCGCTGTTTGGCTGCCTAGATGCGCCGCTATCTGACGTCGTTGACCAGGCAACAAAGTTTATTGGTGCTTGCTACGGCAACCGAGTAGGCGAGGACACGATGTCCGATATCCGATAAAAGATCTGGACAACGAAGTTTGGAAATACAGCAACTTCAGCCCCTAAGATACAAGCACTGACGCCTACTACAGAAGCTTTTGGAGAGAACCTGAAAAGGTTGACACCTTCAGACGGGCACTTGGAAGGCAGCACTGTCCCTCGATCCACCTGCTCTTGATCCAGTGGAATATGCGAGACATAAATCTTCCAAGAGGTTACTTCCAACAACTGTGCCAGACGGTTTAACATCAGATGAAATCATGACCCTGATCAAGTGCAACTGCGAAGGCGCCTCAGCATGCGGAAACATGAGGTGCAGCTGCACCCGCAGCAAATTGCTGTGCACTCTGTTTTGTAAATGCAATGCTGGACATGAATGTATAAACGAACATACCAAGACGGTAGCTATTACCAAGAGATGCAGACGTCTTCAAGAATAACGTCAGAATCTACTATTTTATTTACTTTGGCAAAATGAGGTCAACAGGAATCTACAACTCAAAGTCAACAGGCAAGTACTGTGACGTCACCAAAGGCCCCCGCAGTCCAGTAAATTTACAAACTAGTAACTTGTTATCTGATGACTTCCTAGAAACACTGTCTTGTGAGTTTGAATCATGTGACTAAAAACAAGACAGAAAATTGTATGTCGATTACTTGCTACTTTTATGACATTGTGAAATATGTCCCCACCCTCCCCCCTCCCGTAATTCCTGATGCCCAACAGTAACGGGCTGTCATCACTCAGACCATTGATAAGACTGATAAGGGGTATGTTTTAGATAAGAATTCGAATAAAAACAAGAAAGGAAATTGTATGTTGATTACTTGCTACTTCTATGACGTCATGAAATATGTCCCCACCCCGCCCCCCTGTAATTCCTGATGCCCCACAATTACGGACTGTCATCACTCAGATTATTGCTAAGGGGTGTGTTTTTGATAAGAATTCGCAAAAAAACATTGTATGGAAGTAAATGCAATGTATGTCACACTGGCTGCCGGACTATAGAATTTCTTTACCGGTTTGAAAGGTTCTTTCACCTGCTGTGCTGATAACTAGGGAGAGCACAGCTCTCTACGGTCCAGGTTCTTTGATGATGCTAAAAAATTTCTTGCACAAGCTCACAGTCCAAAAAAATTCTTGCTCAACCCGAGGCCGCATGGCAAAAATTGCCCAACTCCCCCCCCCCAAAAAAAAAAAATAAAAAATAAAACGGTCCGTCCCTAAGTCAGTTGGTTAGAGTTATAATTTCCGTTTTCTTCGGCTTTGTTTCGTTCAATTGTTTCTTTGATTTCTGTCAGTGTAATTTCTGTAATCGACCGCATGTGATTGGTGATTGTGTAATACTGCGTGGTTTTCTCAGTTAAATCTGTTCATGTTTTTAGGTTAATACGATGTACTTAGGCTCCTTATTTTCGGTTAGTGCTATTGTTGAGAAGTGTCATTCGTTTTTCTCAGATCGAATAAAATCTTAAAAGTAAAATTGGTCAAAATTTATACGATTCGGGATTGTTCAGAGTTACGCGGACCAACGTGCACTTTGGTTGGTTGTGCATGCTCCTCGAAACACGTGATATGCAACGCAACGCGTGATTCAGGGAGTAAGAGTTCGAAGTGAAATTACGAACTAATTCCTTCGTCGTGTATTGCACAGGCAATTTTTATTATGTCATTATTAATTATTAAACCTAATAGTGTGCATGTGGAACATGAATATTCACTCGTTGGTTGGCTAGATAGTCCATCCAGAGCAAAGGTTTTATTGGTGATGCTCGCGTGCGTGCAGCTGTCATAGGGGAAATGGCGCGGGAAACAGGATAGGGCTGCACGCAGACCCAGCGTGACACGTGATTACACCGTGAAATCTTCGTGAAGCGTCGAGAAGAGAAACGAATTTATAATATTAAAATATGTTATTGTCAGTCATCCCTTTTTCATCCATTTATTCATTCCTGTAATGGAGAGCAGAAAAGAAAAAGACTCTTGTAGTTCCCGTCGCGTCTGCCGGCTATTCCCCCACAAAAGCCACGTGTTGTGACACAAAGTCGAAGCGGCTCGACCCTCCGGCGCGCTGTTTAACTTCCCACCCCAGGTTACCTTCCGCCCTAAGAAATGTTTTTTGTGTGAACTTCTGCTAACTGAAAAGCAAACACTGGAAGTCCGCTTTTCTCCGATTTTCGGTTTGTGACGTAAGTGACCACAGAAACATCAGCGCGGAAGTTATGGACAGGGAAATTGACAAACACTTGAAGGAAGCGAAAAATATCTCACTGTTGCGAAACTGAGTTTTATCTGTAAAAGGCCCGCTGATAAGAGTTATTTTGGGACAGCTGTCCACGGCCGCTGAGGGCTATTGTTCCAGCTTTCTGCAAGAATTCACTACAATGTTCTATTTTATTATCTCTTTATTGTAATTGAAATTAAAGATCTAAAAATACTGTGAGCCGGGGCTTTGCGCACTTCGCCTGCGGTGCAAAATCCCGCAATGACAAGCTATTTATATAATAATTGTTGTGATTTACAATCATTCTTCATGGTATTATGTCTTTCCATTTATGCTGAGGCGTTTGTCAATTTACAATCATCCAGTCTTGGATTGCTGCCACCATTATTCCGTGTAAACAATGAATACAAATGGCACAATGCCTTTGACTACTTGAACAAGATCGCAACGTTTTGAGTTGATGGGCATAGCAAGCATGTTTAATACGAGCTTCGTTTTGCACTGCAAAAAAGCCTGAAAAAAAATCGGTGCAGCTTGGTAGGCATAGTAATATATAATAATCTGATTGGCCAGCCAGCTGATCGAAAACACCAGTATACACCGGCGTAAAACTTATCTTATGTAGCAGATATAATTCTATTTCTGAGAAGTTTAGGCAACGGTAGTTCATCAACTACCTTCTTTCGCCATGGACTTTTCAGTTCGCGAATGGAAGCACATATGGTTTTAATGCAAGTCTGTTGGAGTGTGCGCGGTTGATGACTTTGTACAAGTCTTCCAACACACGGATATCTCTCGGAATATTGCATCTCCCAGTGAAAAAGACTATCCATTTGAAGCGGATTAAGATCCGATAAGTCGTCAATTTCAGATGAGCGATTCGATTGTTCGCTTAGAGAAAAGGTCGCTAACGCACGACTGGCATCCCGCCCTGCAAGGGAGCTGAAAGGTCCATCGAGGAACTGTAAGTCCTTTGTGTTGGTGGCGTCAAACACTTTTCCGTTCACGGCGATATATATTCTTCTGTCTTGAACACCATCGTACCGCCGTAACTCTCTTACGGTAAAAGTACGAGATTCACGATCTTCTGACGGGAGGATATCTCTGTTCGTTACTTTTTGACGTGAAATTGGCGTAGGAAACAATTTCCTCCACGTAACTTGCAGGGCTAACACGATTGAACCCAACAAGAATAACGCATCAAGATGAATTTGTACAATGTAAGTTAATATGTCGTAGAAGCCACCGTAGACATCGATTTCGCGGCCTTTCAATCGAACTTTATATCCCGATAACGTCCACTTGTTCATGGCGACGGCGAGAGTCGAGCGCTCCAAGTGAGTCCGACAAGCGACCGGTTTTACGTTCTAACCCTGAATGCAGATTTCACTTTGTTTACAAGCTTATATAATAGCAATACTCGACAGATTAGAGACATGTGATTTCTGAAATTTCTTACGCATGACAGACGCAGGAATGTTCAACATAATTGATACGCTTAACATAACAAAATCTTTTGTTCAGCGACAGTACCCGAGGTCGTGTACACAAGAGTTATAACTTTGGTCAAATTTGAACCAAACGCCCCTCAGTATGATTCCTACATACTAGCTGACGTATTTTGGAGGCAGCATTGTTTTATTGTACATATGAATGGCGAGCATTTCCGTTGTGGTGAATGTCAAATGCCCACACGCTAGCCGGAAGTCGGTAGCAACTTTTTCACCCCAACAACACACATAAAATAAACATTATACCAGACTGGGGTCGACAAGCCAACAGGCCCAAGAAAAAAGTAACCACGTGACAAAATTGAAATTAACAATAGTTCGAAGACCGTGTTGTAAAACAATAATTCATATTTACATTAAAAAAAATATATTGACTGGTAGCCAGGTTGGTAAGGATTAAGGAACAAAATGCGTGCCATATGGAAATGTAGGTCAACTCCATAAACCTGCCAATATGCACGTACACTGGACAAGTTGACAAAAGGTAAGCAAACTAATTTCCAAAGGTCATACTCAACCAAATACTCAGGAAAATGACAATGATATGTTTTAGTGCCTGTGACGTAAATTAAATGTGTGAGATTTCAGATCAGGGCGGTTTATTGATCCAAAACGATTTTAGCTATTTGCTCCAGGCTATAAAGGTTTATTTTATAAGATTTCTATTCGTAAAAAACTGTCCAACATTACTTCACTAGGCCACTGTCGAATACCCTTGACACGTTTCCGCCTGCGCACTTTCACAATTTGCCCAAGTAGCTTAATTTATACAGGAAACTGGTGTAATTTTTCCTGAAATACTCGAACGCACGGTAATAACCGAGAAAACTCACTGAAGTGGATTCTGTAAACAGCACTTCATCGTGACGCGACGAGAAAATGTCATGTTACCTAGCAACGTTGGTGATGTATGTTGGATAAATGCAACTGGGTTGAATACAACTGCCATGAATTCCTGCATGCGCGTCTTATGTGGACTGGACATGGTGACCTGTAATCTTCTCGCGTCACTTGTGGCCAAAGTATCATGGGATGTTTCTCCAGAGTAGCTTGTGTATGCGAGAAACCCCCCTCTCCCCGCCTCTCCACCCCCCCCCCCCCCTCCCCAAAAAACCTCTTTGCACGCATTGCGTGCCTATGTGTTTAAACTGTAACACCCCTGTATTTAATTTAAAAATGGTTCAAGACATTAGCAAACATGAGCAAAGTTATAAAGAACGAAGTTTGGTCCAAGCTCGGTCTAACTTAAGAAGACAGACGCTTCTGTTGAGACAATTTTTTGATTAGGGTTAGTTCAGTTTAGAACACGTTTCTTACAGACAAGGAAGCCACACAAGCACGCCCCGCGAACATATTCTTAATGTGTACTGATACTGATACATTTTAAATGTCCGAAAATACATTGCAAATTAAAAATTTCATTGTAGAAATTGGTTATCTTTGTGTTCTCCGAAGTAATCTGAAAATGAACGCAGCAATTTTTTCATAAGCAACGAACATCAATGCTGCCGTTGATACAGTTTGAAGCAACTTAGCCTCCAGTCCTTTGTATAGCCCCATGAAGCCTTGCTCCCTGGAGAACAAACATAAGTTCACTTTTAACATCAAGTATAAAGCTAGTGTGTAAGCTAGAGATTACAGAATGCATTCTAAAGCATTTCATTATACCTCACAAGTCTTGCCAAAAGCGAGAAGATGTCTGCCTTTCCAGTTGGTGTTTTGTGTCCAGACTGAGAAAACAGGAAAATAATAGACGTTCTTAAGAAATCTTAGGTCTGTCACAATGACACAGCCATAGAAGCCACTAAAACCAAAGTTATGAGAATTTGACGATCATATAAAACAGTTGGAAATATGGGAAAGAAATTTAATAAAAACGACTTACTTATCCTCTATTGTGTATTTATTCTTATGTTTATGTGGTGTCTGGGGTCGTTGTAAAGGGTTTACAGCGTGTTTTAGGTCCACTGGTTTCCTCTCCATGCCGCCACAGAAACAATAAGCAATGTAATACATAGCCTGCGTAGCCGGCGGGATTTGAGGGTGCGAGCTACTCACTCAGCATTCGCGGGCGAAGCCCACGAGGTCAAACGGCGAAGCCGGACTCCTCACCAATCTCTCCACGGCTTTGCCGCTCCGACGACGGCCTCCCAAAAACAAATTCACTTCGCCGCGAATCCCGCCAGCTACGCAGGCTATGTAATACACAATGGAGCAGAGGTATGTCGTTTTTGATAAATTTCTTTCTCATACTTCGAACTGTTTTATACGATCGCTAAATTCCCATACAAACTCTTATATTTGTGTTGTCATATTGACGGCTCCAAAAGGAGCTTGGGCTACCTGTGCTAAAACATAGTTTCGCTTGACTTCAATGCCAGTTCTGATCCAGGGTTTCAACCTTTTCATTCATTCTTGTTCAGTCAGTGGGTTTATTTTTTAAAGATTTTGAAAGACTTTTTTCATACGCTGTACGATACTCAGAAATGCTTAACATCAACTGGACTGGTACACACATTACACAGAGTTAATTGAAGAAATGATCATGACAGTTATCTTTCATAATAATGCATTTATCTCGCCTTGATCATGCTTACTTCGCAGTATTGAAGTGGTATTGAAACTGGGCCCTTAGCTAAGAAATAATTGCCTTTCAATAATTGCGTTCGATAGAACGCATTTCTCATCCTGTATTGGAAGGAAATCGAATTTCCTGTAAATCTATGAACACCAATTTGGCCCCCCAACAAAATTTATCAGGGGCAAATGTCCATGCTTGTTGCGTCGCTTTCTTTTTGTTTTCGATTCCCTTCGAGTTCCTTCGAGTGTTTTTCGATTTTGTCGAACTTTTTTCGCAGTTGTATTGGTTTATTTGGGCTATCAATGGCAAAGATGATTGAAGCTACTTATCAGAACATCAGAGGCCTGCCTAACTGCTGGTGTGTTTTCTTGGAAACAGATGCTGCAATTCGCCCAAGCAACAAATCTCATAAAACTCAGCTACTTTTCATTGGAGATTCGACTTCTGTCGCAACCTCGTTCCCAGGGTCTCTCTCTTGCTTCTGTCCGCGTACAGAGTTGTACTGTTCAAATCAGCCTTATATTGTTATCCAAGAAGAACCTTGTAGCGAAGATTGTACAACTCCTGGTGCGGATATATAACAGCAGATTTCGATCGGTGCCGTGACAGTCGTGAATTTTATGTTTGCATTTTAGCCTGCATGTGCGTTTGCTGTGTTAAGTTGTTTGCATTTGTTGGGCGACAAAGAAATGGTATTTGTCATTCTCGTTTTGAGGTTTGTGATTATTTGGCTACTGCTACTACTTGCTAGCCTGCGAACACAGACGGATTTCCCGCTTTTGTTTCACGCCGCCGGTAAATACCAGCGGCGGCGTGAAACAAAAGCCGGAAATCCGTCTGTGCTCGCAGACTACTACTTGCCGATGTTTTAATGTTTTGGCTGACAATTAATCAGTGCAGTCCACAGTCTGCGATTTTCTAAACACTGACTGCAACTTTGTGAATAGCGGTGTCACGCAATGCAAAAATCTCCAAACATTGTATTTGTATGAACAAATCGGAAAAATCATGTTCATCAACTACAGTTATGTTAAGAGTTTCATACTGATATTTAAAAATGTTGATTTCAGCATTAAATAAAAGCTTGAATTTCGGGAAACCAAGTCAAAATGAAGCCAAGCGAATCTAAGTCGTCGAACGCACTCCTAATCTTTGATTACCACTAGTATTTAGAATAAATGAAGGGGAGATAGCAAAATGTAAGATCCCAGTTTTTGTTCAGTTTCTCAGCATTAGTTCCTATCTATCTTGCGGGTAGAGTGCCAGTCCGTAAACATCAACTTACTCGCTGCTTGCACTGAGCCACTTGCAGAGGATAAGTAACAACCGTAGAAACAGCCTTGGCAATAGCACCCAATACAAAATATTGCCTTCCTCTGAGAGCCTGAAAAATAAAATATAAGCCTGAAGGCTGCTGATGGTAATTCATTAAAATTAAAACTACATTAAAGACATACATCGTATTAACCAAGCACGAAGTCTGTACTGACCAAGCGCGTACAGAATTTAAAAGACCGATGGCCGATATTCTCCCAGTACAGTCGTTGTACATAGAAGCGGACAGTGGAAAGGATTGGGAACGAACAGGATCCACTGGAAAAATTACCTAATGTTGTTTTACAAAAAGTACAAGAGGGTTCTCCAAGCGTGTCATGTTATTTTTTTTAACGCAAGTCAAGTCAATTACAATGCACAAATTGCGTTCGGGGTCACTTGGGACAATACCAGGTCTAATACTTTGAAAAAATATTTGACAAGCAATGGAGCCATCTGATTGGTTAATTTTAGTTATTGGTCCTCTGACTACCTTAGTCAATAACAAATATTAACTCATCTAGGCTTCTTTGCATCATACAGCACATAAGGCACGAAACATATTCAGTGGAGTTAAGCCTTGACTGGTAACATGCTGGTTGTATACATACACTTCCTGTATATTACTAGTCAGAATTGTTTGACCCAGTTGGCTGAATGTGCATGCTTGAAGAAGAGCAAAAGTGTGCAAGTCCCAGAATTCTTTTTCTCAAACAGTAGGAATTCTTGGCAAAAAAATGTGAGAAAGGCAGTTATAGGAGATACGTTGAACCTCTTACAAGCGTCTTTGTAACACAGTGGTAAAGCGTCTGACTGCTGTCTAAAAGGTCATGCAAAGGTTCAGTTCCCCTTGAAACAATTCAGAATTTTCCCAATAATTTGTATTTACTTTCTTATTAACACAGACAGACAAATAGATAGAACCATTCTAGGTCCTACCTATCTGTTTGCCTGTCTGTCTACCATTTATTTACCTCCAGCATTGAAGACGAATCTTGCAAATTGGTCAGTGGTATAAAATAGGCCAGATATTAGGACCGGACTTTTTATGCAAAGCGACTGTGCTGTGTATGCTGACTGTGCTGTGTGCTGACTGTGCTACACGCTGACTGTGCTACACGCTGACTGTGCTGTGTGCTGACTGTGCTACACGCTGACTGTACTGTGTATGCTGACTGCTGCATGGAATCGTACTTATTGTCGCATTTACCAATGCTGACTGTTGCCTACTACAATATAACAGGTCCATGTATGTAGTTGTACCCAATTACAAAATTACAGTCAAGAAAAATATTACAAAATAACGGCAATGTACACTATGTACCTTTTTGTCGTCTTTCATCAAGAACTTCTTTATTGCTTCATAAACCATAAACTGAATAGCAGGATTACCAGCAAGAACAAGAGATGGACCTGTCCCACTCCACAGAGACAGTAGACCTTCTTCTTGGCCAATTCGTCGCAATGCGTCTGCAAAGATCATAGATCGCAAATTTGTGGAAAGAAGACAAATCCAAGGCAGGTACTCCCATATATGGGCTATACAGGTATGAGCCACAGGATAGGGTATGGTTTTTTGGCGGTTCTCGGTCCTTAAATAGGCTATCATTTTCAGCAGTGCAGCAGCTCTTGTAAGCTTGTAGTTCTACTGGTCCTCTAGTGTGGCAGTTGCTATTGTTCCTGTTGTTTGTTGACTATTGTTCTACTGCTCCTCTAGCATAGCAGTTGCAATATTTTTTTTTAGGGGGGGGGGAGGGGTAGGGGCATTGTTCCTGTTGTTTGTTTTATTGTTCTACTGGTCCTCTAGTGTAGCAGTTGCAATTTCTTCGGGGCTAGGGGCATTGTTCCCGTTGTTTTGGGGGTTGTTCTATTGTTCTACTGGTCCTTAAGTGTAGCAGTTGCTATTGCGTTAGGGGCATTGCTCATGTTGTTTGTTTCATTGCTTTCATGTAGGGTGACTAGCCATTCGTACGAGACCTTGCTTGCATTGTTCATGATGTGATCCTTAGATCATTATCATCATCATCATCATCTCTCTTCTCGCCAGTAGGCACATAAGGCCGTAATATTCTTCTTCCATTCCAGCCTGTGTCTGATTACAATCTTCACACTGTTCCAGCCTTTCCATCATGCCTGTTGCCTCTCTTCTTCCACCTTCCTCCTACAGGTCTTGTTGGGTTTCCCTTCCTCCCTTCTACCCTAGTGCCACAGTGCAGTCACTGGATCTCCCTGGGCCGCATAGAATCTGTCCAAATCCAGTTCCAACATCGTCTTTTTACTCAACCCTGATTCCACTGATCGGTGATTCTTTTATTGCTTACACGTGCACGCCATCTGATCCTTAAATTCCTCTCAAACGTTTAAA
This sequence comes from Blastomussa wellsi, assembly GCA_947652115.1. Lineage (NCBI taxonomy): Eukaryota > Metazoa > Cnidaria > Anthozoa > Scleractinia > Plerogyridae > Blastomussa > Blastomussa wellsi. The sequence continues at coordinate 14,211,837 of OX393567.1, forward strand.
GTGGAATGCATCTAATTTCTTTTCTGCACCCTTGGTCATCTCCCGTGTTTCACACCTGTAGAGGAGTACCAGTCTAAGTAGTGTCTTATTTACCTTGTGTTCCATATCTTCACTAGATTTTGAAAGTTGAGCCTGGCTCCTTTGGCACTTTAGCAGCCAAGTACACAAACTGATTCTGACCTTGTCCACCTTTGCTGTATTCATTCCAGGGACGTCGGAGCCGGGGGGTTGGGGGGGGGGGCTTCAACCACCCTCCCCCCACTTTTTACGACGATGACATTTGTTTTTGTTTTAGTATAAGGTTCGTATGAAGAGATAATGAAAAAAGGAAAATGTAAATACTAAAGAAAAAGGAAAACGGAAACGGAAACGGAAAAAGTCCGATTAACCACAGATTATCCCCCGAGATGAGGTTATTGGCAAACAAAACACTTCCGTTAACGTTAATTCAATTCATGCTCCGTATAGTAGTTATTTGAGAAAAGACGTAAAATACATAGGGCATTAACCAGATGAAACAAGTGCTTGAATCCTACAACCATGTTGAAAACCTGTCGGAAAAATTTCGTGGTTACGTACGTCCTTACGCGCATCCTTTCCACGCACGGGGAGGTTGTGTAAAACCCAGGTTAGTGTACTAAAGCCGGGATATATCGTGGAAGGCTGAAAAAACTTCCAAAATATTGCTGTAGCACAAAAAGTACCTGTCATTTTACACTTATCCAGGTTGTCTTTTTCTAAGAAATATCTGATAGAGAACGTTGAAAATACCATTTCCAAGCCTCTAGATTTCAACATTTTCTGGGTGAGGACACCCCAGGCCCCCCTACAAACTCGCGCCCCTGGCGCTCGTTTTCAAGACCCCCCCCCCCCCCCCCCCCACTTTCAAATACGCTCCGCCGTCCCTGCATTCATAGCACTTTGCATTGGGATCCATTCAGACTCAAACCTATTTCTGCTTCAGCAATCAGCTTCTCAGTCTTACCTTGGATGTGCTCCTGTTTGGATGTAAGCAATGCAATGCCATCTGCGAAGTCTACGTCTTCCAGTAGGCTTGTGAAATTCCATCTAATTCCAGTACCCTCTACCTCCGTTGATTTCCTCGTCACCCAATCCAATACAAGAAGAAACAGAAACCCCGACATTATACAGCCCTACTTCACACCAGATTCTAAACCAGCCTGCGAGCTTGCCTTCATCTACCACTGCGCATTCAAAGCCTTCATACATCGCCTTCACAATGTTGGTAACCTTTTCTGGAATGCCATACGCCCTAATGATGATCAATAAGCTGCTCTGGTGGACAGAATGAAATTCCTTTTCAAAATCAATGAAATGTGCATAAAGGGGCGCCCTCCACTTGTACTCGCAAAGGATAAACATCTGTTCCGTGGTGCTTCGCCCCTGCCTGCTCTTTCCTAAGTACTTTGTCCACTGCATTCTTTGATTATTACTCTACCAAATACTTTGCTCATGTCTGCCAGCAGGGTAACTCCTACTCCAGTTGTTGCACTCCCTGATGTCTCCTTTCTTGAGTAGTTTTACAATAAGCCCTTTCCTACAATAATCTGGAACCTTCTTTTCTTCCTACACTTTTCTAAATAGCACAGTGTAATCTCGACCGTTGTTGTTTCTTTATCTTCATTGATCACCCTCGGTCGTTATCCGATCCACCCCAGCTGCTGTCCCATTCTTCGTGCCCTTGATTGCTTCTCTTTTTTCACTCTCTCTGATTTCTTCTGTGCCAATATCAATGTCCTCAAAAGCTATCTCTTCATGCTTGCTTACCGGATTTTCTGGTGTTCCTATGTTAAGCACTTCATTGAAATGTTCTTTCCATCTTTGCGTTCTTTTCCCTTATCACCTGTCCTTCTTTGTTCTTTACTGCTGCTACATGTATCTATCTTTGTGGTTACTTTAGTTATGTTGTATAGGTCTGATGTCCGTCCACCCTCTGCTGCTCTTTCAGGCTCTTCAGCCAGATTTTCCACCCACTTCCTTTTATCCTCAAGTGAGCTACATTTCACTGCATTGTCTTTCGTTTTATATTCTGTTCTTTTTTACCTTGCTTTAACCCTTTCCGATCTAGTAATTTCGATCTTTTGCTTTACTGTCTTGCGCTCTTCTATCTTTTGCCATGTTTCTTCTCCTATCCATGGTTGAATGAATGAATGAAATCTCTATTTAAACACGGTAAAAATATCAGTTTAACAACAGAAAACAAAGAAGAGTTTGATCTTGAGTAAAATTTTCTATTAACTGGTTTACATATTTGCCGTGTGGGAGTCCGATACAGAGAGCCATTTATCAATTCTTTTCTTGAAATTGCTTAAAGAATTTGTAGTGCGGGTATCCACAGGAAGATCGTTCCAAAGAGAAGCTCCGCTATAACTGGAATTCAGGTAGTCAGTTCTTGGTTTCGGCAAGTACAATTTTTACTTGCGTCACGAAGATCAAAGGACAAAGTTCTCGGAGTGAACAAGTTACAAAGATAATTTGGGGCGAGCTTATTAACGCATTTGTACATTAAATTTGCCTTTTGCCTTTTGGTTTGCTCTTGTCATGGGCAAACCCAAGGACCTTTTCTGCAGCTTCTATATATACTTTCTCTATCCCTTTTAACCTCTCACCTTCAGGAGCTTCAAACCTGTTTCTGACCTCAAATTATACCTTCGGTGAATGTCCTCACATTCTAACTTGTGTTCATCCAGCTTCGGCTTTAGTTTGTTCTTGGCTTGGTTCTTAGTCAGCTTTGACCTCAACTTGGTCCTCACAAGACATCTGCCCCTCTGTACACTCATGTCAGTTACTGACGTTTTGAACCCTCTCTTTATCAATCTATCTGATTTCTCATCAGCCCAACAGGGGATAGCCATGTAGCCTTGTGCATATCTTTGTGGGGAAAGAGTGTTATCACATACCCATTTATTTCACAGAACTCACAGAGCCTCTCACCATTGTTGTTTGTAACTCCTATCTACCGGTATGTTTTCCCATCACCTGTTCCATGTCCTCGTTGTCATTCCCTACTTTTGCATTCATGTTACCCGTTAATAACACTATGTCATGCCTGTTGAATTCCTCCACTACTGCTGGAAGTTCCTTGTTGAACTGGTATTTGTCTTTATCACATGCATCGTTAGCTGGTGCGTATACATGTATCATCCGCAGATAAGGCATCTAAATTGTATCAGCTAAATTGCAGTGTGTAAACGGCCAGCTAAACCAAATTGAAATGGTCTGTTAACACTGAACTACCCATTAATAAAGTGTCAGCATTACAAAACCAAATTAAGGTTGACCTGTTCATACCATTCTCAGTTTTTTTTCCTTGAATAAGTTGTCATTTTGTGGGGTTTGGGCCTAAAAGGTATCAAGTTTCATGTTCTTTATCCTTTAATAGAGTCAGGGTTTCAGAACCTTCACAGCACACACCTATCCCAAATTTAAAGGAGTACACCCCCAGGCAAAGAATGGTGTTGTATCTCTGTATGTCGTTACACTGTACTTGTTCCTTCTGTCATGCCAAACACACAACGCTCAGCAGCAAACCTTTTTAAATGCTACTCACCAATAATCCCTTTGTATTTTCTTGTTTTGCTGCATTCTAGATCCTTAGTTTTGAAAGTAGCTCCCTGTAGCTTTAAGCGAGTATTCACAACCCAAAGTGGTGTTGTTACGAGAACATTAACAATACCTGTTGAATAAAAAGGACTCTGTCTGGCCATGATTACATTTGGAATGAGATGTACACCTGACTTCAAGAAACCAAGTATCAAATCTGAGCGGCGACACCAAATGGCAGGCTGGGTATTCAACTGTACCATATCCGAGTGAAAAGTTAAATTTTCAGCTTTTTGCTTCCACCCTTGATAGATATTCTGTTTTGTAAATATTGCTTCCAGTTTTGTAAAGCTTGGAGCTTTGAAAAAAATAATTCTATTAAAATTATGGTCAAGGGAGTATAATTAAAACACAGTCAGAGAATCTTGAATACTTGAAATCAAGTTTCTTTTGTTTTGAATCAGTATTCAGCACATGTGTACATCGCTTGTCTTATTCGGCCCATTCCACCTTTCACTCTTGTTGCATGGGGTGCATGCTGTCATCATATGACCCTAATTGAAATACCTGCATAACAGGTGCTTATATCCAAAGCAACTATAAAAGGACATTCTCATTAAACTAACAAGACAGTAAAGGGCCTTTGACACTTCTGCACAGATGCAGCAATTTGATTTCTGGTCTAACAGACCAGAAATTAAAGTTAATCTATGCAATTAAAATCCCTTTCCATTGACCTTGCGAGGCCTTCAAAAGTTGCAAAAACTGAGGTAAAGGATTAATTGGTCATTTGTGGAAGCTGAAGGAATATATTGCTTGCATTTTCAAATAAACATCACAGGAAATATGTTCTCAAGGGGTGACACACATAACGGCTCAAAAGCTAATTTAAACAAAGGGATAAGGCTAGACAGAGATTTGAGGGCACATAAAAATCCAAAACAATTGTAGAAAGCCACTGGGGATCCTGGTTAAAACACTTTCTGTGAGAATTATGGCTGGACATGTGCATTATCATGGCAATGACCCTTTAACACTAACACAAAATTTGAGATTTCCAAGGAATTATTTTGTACAACAAGTACAACTTACAATGTCTGCACAAGATGTATGCCTGTCAGGTAATTCAGTAGGTTCATACATGTAAGGTTAGTAGAGAATGGGTTACACTAATAGATTGTGTAGAGAGAACCAAGAAGGGAACAATTGAGGCTGTGTGCTAGCCTCTCCAAATCTTACAAATGGAGATAGTGTATTGCCAGTGATCAAATCACCACAGAAATGCATCATCCTTTCAGGAATGGCAAACATCAGGACAACTGGAAAACAGATTTTATAAGCAGAGAATGGTGTCTTGCTGGGGGCTCAACAAACCCACAAGAGCCAGAATTATACAGCTACAATAAGTGACAAAAGTAGTTGACACATTGACTCGACATGGCATTTTTTCAGGCATAATGATGACTCCTTTATAAAATTCACTACTCTTTACAATATACCCTGTTCCCCCCCATCCAATGTTGTATGATTGCAGTGAAGGACTTCCAGAAACAGACTACAACATTGATATGGGGCAGTGCGGTCATGAATGAGGGGGGTGGGGTGAAATGAACCTGTATTATAAAAAATGGGGCTTTAATGGACAATGTGTTAACACTTTAGACACTTATTGTAGGTTCATGTGACAATTGGTGGTTTTCACCGTCACGCTATCAAAAAATAAATTCAAAACACTTCAACTACAGAAGCTTAGAATTTCATACAGTGTAGATAATAAATAAATAAGTCTCAGGCCTGTGCGGTGTTCCGTTCGCAAGTTGTTTGCCGAAACGTTCCACGCAAATTTACAAAGCTTAGTATGGAGGCGCCATATTTGTGTCCTTCTGAGGGACACAGATATGGCCCCCGTGATACACAAAACCACCTGGAATTTAATTGTGCTATAATAGCGACTCCTTTGGGCTTATGAGCTCTTACACTTACACATAAATACCACTTATCATATCTGAAATGTTCAAACATCTGAAAATCGAAAGGATAGGCTTTTTCTAAACAAAACAGCTTTGTCACACTTCTCAGCTTGATGTCATATACGGCCAAGAACTCAAATATTCAAGGTGCTCTGTTTTCAAAACGAAGGGTACCATCGAGCTGAAAGCGAGCAGACCTAGCAAATTTTGATTTAAGAATTTTATGACGTCACATGAAAACCAAGAACATGGTGTTGAGATTCGTACATTACTGTCTGTTGCATTTAAGCATGTATACACTGAGAATACGTGATGTAATCATAGTTGGCATCATTTCATTGAGTTGTCAATTTGTCAATTAATAGATCTAAATATGATCTAGCATTACCTGCTAAATATCCAAATAACAGATCCTGAAGTGACGAGGATGTTTTCCCTTTTCCCACAAAAACAGTCTTAAGACCATTGAAAGTGTAGAAGTAAAGAAAATTTGAACAATAAAGGCTTGATATAACTGGCAGGAGACCACGGTACAGAGAACGTCTGCAAAATGACAAAACAAGAGAGGTTACTAGGTACCAATCTAGTGTATACACAAAATTATAATTCTTTGGTGTCCTATTTGCCAGCAGTTTCTGCAACACGTCTTTTATATCTACAGTACCGTTCAAAAGTACGTTGACAGTCCCTGAAGTCTCAATTCTTGATTCGAGTCGAGAAAGTTAATAAGCTAGTCGCTTGACTGATGCTCAAATAGACTACATTCATGTATGTTGTACAGCAAATTCCAATTGTGTGGCCGGAATCTCGCTCACGATTCCAAATGTAAACAATGTAAACATTCCTTTTGATTGCGATAAAGAAATTTAACCAAGTCTTGCTGTTACAAACATTATTATCAACAACTAAAATAAATTTGACTGCTTGTCCACCAAATCGTACTCCAGTTTTTAAGTTTTGATAAATCAAGAGCAAAAATTGACGTTCAGGCTACTCGCATACCATGTCACTTCACGCAAGTTGGCGCGACAGTATGTCTCGGATTGCTTTCTTATCATAATTAAGATCTAACACGAAAAGGTAAAATGTCCCGTTTCTATAATAAAATAATATTTAATTATAGAAACGTTACATTTTACGTTTTATGTATTATTATTTATTCAAAATATTTTCCCGTTTCTTATTGGTTAAAACCATGCGCATAATTCACCATAACCAGCTACTGATGACCAAATTTGGAAAGAATTTTGTCATATTCAACCGATGACATCAAAAGTGCAGCCCGCTGCAGGTTATTGAACCATTGACGTCAAAATGACGTCAAAAGTGCAGCCCGCTGCAGATTATTGAACCCTTTACTGAGAAAACCTGGGGACGAGGTTGTGTTATTTTTGCTGAGCAGAAAACCAAAGAGCAAAATGGCTGCGAGTACGTTTCCAAGTTTGAACGAAGAAAATATCAGCCAGTTAATATTTTGAATGAATAATAAAGCAAATATTGAATTTGGCTTTCGTAGGATATGAAGAAGATCTCGGAGGGTGTTATCCACCTCAGCCGATAACACCCTCCTCGACCTGCAGAATTCTTCATATCCTACTCAGCCTCTTTCAATAATTGCTAAATATTGCTGGGGATGAAAATAACCTTACCTACCATTCTAAGATTTTGTTTCATTCACGTCATTTGGTAAAAAAGATATTCTTTTGCAAAGAGAGCGCGGTTTCACATTTCAAGATAAATTTGCATAATGTTGTTTCTTTCTATTCCAAATTTTCGTTCTCAGCGAGAAATTTTGATAGAGTTTTAATATTTCGGCTTTCACGAAAAGGAAAGTTTAGGCAATATATTAAACCAAATAAAAAGACTCGGGTTCTATTTTACTGGTATGCAAAGTCAACAAAACACAGTTCATTTTGATTGCGTTACTATTAAAGTTAGGCTAGACGCGATGGCGCTACTGCCATCGACTTTACGGAGTTTTATTTTGATCAATTTTGAAAACGGCTTCAGATCGTGAAAGTTAAATCACGTCAAAAGTTTCCATTGCCGACTGCAGTTCTTCATCAAATTTTTAACACAAGTTGTCGAAAAAATGACGTACAGTGTGTGAAGATATTGTTCGGTCGAATGATTACACGCGATGATGGTTGACGCAAAACCCTTGTACTTGATGTGTTAGCCTCTATTATTCTTTCTTTGACAAAAAAAACCGTTTTCTTGAGAACCCTTTCGAGTTTGCATATTCGAAAATGCTTAATTTCTTGATCCTCGAAACTCGATCCTCGATTCTCGAAAACTTTGAGGATCAAGGATAGAGTTTCGAGGATCAAGTCGAGACTGTCAACTTACTTTTGAGTGGTACTGTACCACCTTTCAGCCACTCTCTTCATACAACTAAAGTTTGGTGAGCTTTTGGTTGTTGGCTGAAAATGCAGGCAAGCTAATCCACTGTTAAACTTTTAAATAATTAAAATAAAAACAGATACATACAGTCCTTCCTCGTTAATGATATCCATTAATACATATGCTGTGCTCTTGGCTTTCCTTTGATCGTCAACTGTAAACAAGAACAGCACAAAATGTTCACGTTTGAACTGGGGTGAGCTTCCTCAGTACACACACTTTCCTGAACAAATCATGTGCTAATTTTCATTCAACTTTTTTTATTGCAACTAAAAGACAACTTTTAACAATACACTAATATTACTTTACAGCACATTTGATACTTACAAAAGACTATTTACACGCTAATAAACCACTAATACTCCAATCCTATGATACTACTACATTGACAAGTCTACTTTTTACATTACTTTTTTATTATGTGAATGTAAAGACTTTTTTTATTAATATATACTTTTAGTTAATAACGTTTTGTAAAATTCATGCTTCGCTTCCCAAATCATGTGCTATTATGATATCGTTAGTTTCTCTTCCAAAGTGAAGGGAGGGAGAGAGAGATTGAACTTTGGGAAGCACTTGCTAGTTGATCAGTCACCCCACCCCCACAAAAAAGAGATATCCTCAATCTTCTATTGCTATGAATGCAAACATGTGTGGGCTTCAGAGCATCTGATAGGAAGCAGTGGTGCCGATCTGCATAATTTGCTCATGTCCAGAGCGTTTTTCCACATAAAACAGAAAAAATTGCTAAATATTAGAAATGAACCTACTGCCCACCTTCCTCACCAAATCTGAAGAGATTGAATTATTTTGAGGCTGTTTTTCTCCCAAACATCTTCGAAAACACAGCAGTTCTTAACCTCCAGGTGTTCCATGGGACTTTTGCGATGAGCGGTTTATAAATGGAAAAATATGTTTTGCTTGCAGTTTATTTAGCAAATAAAGCAGCCTAAGCCATGTATTATACTGTCATAAAACACAGCACAATACATGGCTTAGGCTTCTTCATTTGGGTAAACTGTAAAATATCAAGTCTGCTTTCAATGCTTTATTGGCCACTGATGCAGAGTTTCCAACCCTCCCATTTTGGCCGGAAACCTTCCATTTCCGGCCTCCCATTTTCACTTAAAATCCTTCCAGTTTTTCAAACTCTCCCTAGCCAAAGAAAGATAATGTTATCTCTGTTTAGCCAGCCTTTATAGCACAATTCTTTGCCGTTTTTCTGTGGTTTCTCAGCTTTTTTTAGTTGGGCATCCTAGCATGAGCCTGCAGTAATTTGGGGTGTGGTAGTGCAATGGATTGCCTCACTACCTGTTAAAATCTCCACTATTTTCCATTGACTGTAATTTCAAAATGCAGGAAATGGCATCTTAAGGTACATACACGTATCTCGAATTTTTTCCCGGGGAAGCATGCCCCCAGACCCCCCTTGATGTTTGCGCCTGTGGTGCTTGTATGTGCGGTTATGCCACAAAAAACCTCCTTTTTTCACAGGGTTGGAATCTCTGCTGATGTAACACAAGTGTGTTCCAAAATATGATATTTTTTTTTATAGCAGCAAATAATTTACTAACCTTGAAGTCTGGTTCGTGCAGTATCCAAAGGGAAAAACACGGTCATGGCTGTCACACTTCCCTATTAAAACACAGGTGTACTTTATTTGTATGCCACACTGGCACTAGCACACTACAGTTATATCTTCTAAAAAAATAGTCACATGCTTTAAACTTTATGCAAAATATGCATGTACACACAAATTCAACAAGTACAAACAGCATACAGCACAAGTAGGAAACAGGAAACAGATATCTCAGCTGTACCTCTTGAAAGGTATGCTTTTTGCTTTGATCTGTTTATTATACAAATATTTGACAGAGAACAGCTCCACATTCACAGTGCACACTGTGTAGACAAAACACATTATTCACATCCTAGTACCGTATATTGTCAATAGGATGTCACGCTGATTAATATCAAAGCCATGGGATCTTAAAGGGACACTGCGAGTGGTTTGCGCAAGTGCGAGCTCCAACTGCCTTCTATCAACTAAAACAAAAGAACTTTGAATTTGTTTTCCCTGCGTGATCCACCGCTCTTTATTATGCGAAGAGTACAGTACCGCTCGAAGATAAGCGAACCACTCAACGCGTTCTCAACGCGAAGGAAACGCAAAGGCAATGCAAAGGAAACCCAAACCC
>OX393567.1:14226971-14249471 GCA_947652115.1 Blastomussa wellsi
TCGATGATCGAATGACTCTAATGATCGGTATTTACCCTTTTTATACTTGTTTATGCTGGAAAAAGGGCGTGTTTTTTTTTTGATTGGCACGTTTAATGACAAAAGGCTAACAATATCTTATGGAACTTGTTAGCCTATTGTAATCAGGACCGCGCGCCTATTCATAAGGCTGTTGCTATTCGTATTCAAATTACATTTCACTTCACTTCACTTCGGAAACAATGGAAACAATAAATTGTGCCAAATTTGCACTTTTCCGAGTAAACTCCAGTTTTCTTTTCAAATTCTATTGACAAGTGAAAGGGTGAGATTTTTTGCAAGACGGTAATATCCTTTTAGTGAGAACTTTTATACTGCACGCTTTGTCGGAGTCAATTAACGCTATTCCACGTGCGCACTCGTGCACTAATCCTGACTAGTTTTAATCTCATTTTTTCAAAATGTATGTTACCATTACGAATGCCGTATAACTATAATCTTTAAAAGCTCTCGATTCATTTTTTAGTATTCGCGAATTGGTTTGCGGAACTTTAATATCTTCCGTATACAAAAGATTTGCAACGATGATATGTTCCATGCGTAAGTCTTTTCAAACATCGAAGCTATTATACATTATAATAGTGCTCAATTATCGTCAAATCGTAAACTATATTTATAAAATGACAAAGTCATTAAGTCGAACTTACCACGTGAATCGAGCTTGAGTCGTGCTAAGAACGTTAATTTTTCTGACTCCGACAAAGCGTGCGGTTTAAAAGTTTCGGGTTTATAATGACTTTCATTCTTTAAACGAACCACTTCGTAAATATTTGGTTTCCACAAGCACTTGCCGTGATGCTTTGGCGAGAGCAGTAGCTTAGCGGCCGGCTTTTTGTTCAATTTACTATAATATTATTACGCTCTTGAAAGAAATTTTGTATTTTTAACTTGTTTTGACGTTGCTTTGAAACACTCGGCACATCATGGAAATTATTCACAAAAGGTTAGAATATCGTCGTCTCGTTGTTGTGTTTGGTGATGCAATCATCCAAGACATGAACACAAATGATTCAACCAAGAAAAATTGTTGAAGGACGTCTGATTACCTCACCAATCCCCACTCGATTCTCAGTGGAAGTGACAACTTGTTCGTTTCAACAGGTCTCTGGACAAGTCAAGTTCTTCACGGCGTAGCACGGCATTGCACAAAACTAGATCCGCACGAGCTTACAGCCGCACGGCTAAAAATTCGATCTGGACAAGCATCTTTCAGAGTAAACTTCAATTTTATTTTCAAATTCTATTAAATGTGGAAGTGACAACTTGTTTCCTTACAACATTTTTATGGTCTCGGGACAAGTCAAGTTCTTCACGGCATTATACAACGTTCGTTCTCGGAGATGCACCTTTCAGAGTAAACTTCAATTTTATTTTCAAATTCTACTGACATGTGAAAGAGTGAGAGTTTTTGCAAGGCGCTACTTTCCTTTTAGCTACTTCTACTTCTGGGCGAAACGATTCTCGTTCTGGGCGAAACGATTGTCGTTCTGGGCGAAACGATTCTCGTTCTGGGCGAAACGATGTGGGCGAAACTCGTTATGGGCGAAACTCGCTATATTCCTATATTGTCGTTGCATGTAAGCCAACTTGCTCAACCAAGTCAGTTGCTTTATGTTGAGTTTTAGTTTTTGACTTGTGTGCAGAATATACAATAAAATGTTAATCAATGTTCTCTCTAAAGAGTAAAAAGTGCCATAGTTGACTTTGGAGGCCAGACATTTTGGGCATAGCCCTTCATCAGTGGATGTACCATGAAGCTAGACTAACCCATTGGCACCCGAAGATTTTTGGAAAAAGCTCTTTTTTCGGACAATTGTGACATTTCACGGTCAGCTGTGAGCTAAATCTGCTCCCAAATACTCAAAACTTCCTTTGCAACATGAATACGTGTTTTCTGATAATTTTGCTCGGCCATGCACAAAAGACAAAATTTGTAGATAAAAAGTGACCTACGCTTTTCGTTTTTTCCATTTTTTTTTTTTGAGTTTCCTTTTGCTCCTTTATTTATTGTTTTGCTGCAGTTGTTGGCCTTCTACTGGGTTTGCCTTCAGTCCAAAAAGTCCCAAGAAAGTGTCATCCAAACAGGATATTCATGCCATGGAGTGGCCAAGGACAATTTTTTTTCTCAGAGGTTTTCACACAAATTTCTAAACACTTCCGTGTGACTATTTTGTGCTCAATTGACTCTGCCACTCTGATCTGGGTATCACTGGAAAGATCTTTTCCTCCTTAAGAAATTGAGTTTATTGTGATGATTTGTGCATGCTAGGTAAAGTCTGCATACAAGCTAGAGGCCCATCAGGCCAGAGCTTATCCCGGGTTTCAGTAGCATGAAGCAACAGAAAGTATTTCTACTCCTCCCTGGTTTGGACACTAGTCCATCGCAGGGTTACCCCTTCCCCCCCCCCCCCCCCCGGCAGTAAAGCCAACATGGTACCCTGGCCAAGGCTAGAACGCAGACTGTCCGATCTAGAGCCCAGTGCACTAACCATTTGGCCACCATGTGTCCCATTTGTGCATGTTACATGTATGCATATGTTGTAACCTGGATTAATCCCAGCTTCTATGTTCAGTAACTTATTGCATTTTCTTTCCACTTGGCCCAGCCACTTAGCTTGATTAGCCTTTGCTATTTCTAAGTGACTGTGCTCTTTCCTATTTGTAATTTTTCGTTATGTATTTATTTCTAATGTTAAATGTTTCTGGGCACAAATAAAGATTGTTGTTGTTGTAATCTGTTTCAACCGGAAATAACACAGGTTGAAACAGAATAACCCTAAGAAATTAACTTACCAACAACACACATAGTCATCACATAATAATCATGCCATGTAACAAAATCTTTAGTTATGTAGCAGCCGTCGAAAACTGCTTTTGTTTGGTATTGTAAGCAGCTTCTATTGTTTTTAAGTCTAAGTCACTGTTTCAATTGTTTAGTTTTTTGTTTTGGGCTAGGGTATCAAACCAATCACATTATATGTTACGAGAGCTGCTACATCACAAATCTCTTGGTACTCACCACGGCGCCAGCGAGGGCGTGAACAAAGTTCCGATATGAAAATAACATTTTTAGCGTAACAGGTAGGTCCAACGCCGGCAAAAGAGGAACCAGATCATTGAAGCTTGCAGTTTTGGAAAACGCCGCCATTTTAGAACCTTTCTACCACTAACAACAGCTACAATTAAGTCATTTTGTTCTCTGAATAACAAACTGCAGAAAAACGGCCGTGTTGGCGGGCTAAATGTGGTGTGTGTCTTCACGAGGTTTTCACGGGCTTGACATCCTGCTGATTGCACAAGACTTTCGAAGAACATACATGAAGTGTAAGATAACCGCTGAAAGCGTTTTTGATAACGCGCAGTCGCGGTCTAAAGTTTTTAATGACGTCATTGACGTCATTTTAAAATATAAATCGTGACGAAGGGAAACGCTTCGAAGATGTCCATGAACAAAGTCCTCTGTAGTGATGGAAGGCTAACCCTGCATGGGGACTAGTAAGTGAACGATTGAAGTCTTATGTGTCTGTTTATACGGTGATTAGCTTACGGTGAATGATTTGTTTTTACGGTTTTTATAGTGTTTTGTACCATCAAGATGGCGTCGAGTTTGCGCTCGAAGGTGACGAGATTCCGGGCTTCTTGAGAGGTTCAAAAAAAGGAAATATTTTCATTACCACTCAGAAGGTAAGTCATAAAAAAAGTTTCGTTATTTAGTGTAACACTTGATGTTTTGCCTGGATAAGACTATCATTTTTCAAGATCACTGAAGTCGTGAAAATGTTAAATTAATTCACTGTTAATTGAATGGAGACTTCAGCTTGAGCTTATTTTTGATCAGGTATATTGTTTTCGTAATATTATATATGTAGAAATCTTTGCTATATCTCTCAGGTTATATTTGCGCCTACGACGGGATGCAATTATGGTTCATTTTCAATGAACTTTCACAGTATTCGGAATGTCGAGGTAAGCCAGCTGTACTATTATAGCCAATTTGACACTATACGCCTCATCTCATATCCAACGCATGCTTGCGGAATGATTGTTAAATATTCTTCACAAATAGTACTAAACCCAGCATATAAATGAAAGGAAAGTGCATGCTGATTTGCCCTGGAGTGCTGGCTGCTCTCAGTCACAGTGTTTTTTTTCTAGGTCCAACTCTCAGTGCCTCTTGTTAGCCAGTTGTATTATGGGTACTAGTAATCCTGACAAAATTGCTTCATGGAGTTGATCTGTGATGGGCTAGCATGAATCTGCATCTCACCCACTGGGTTGGGGGAGGGGGTGGGAAGAAGAAATTTTCATAAGCTGCTGCCAGGATTGGCCAAGTTCAACCAAAGCTTGTACAATAGAGTATTAACATGACTTTTTGAGGGATTATTCTTCATTGGCGCTTCACGCTCGGGCCGCAAATGACACTACAAGGGTGCCGATAAACAATATTCCCGATAAAAGTCGTATTATTTTCATTATTATCAATATACAAGGCCAAATAACATCTTGATGACTAACAAATTTAATAACGTTTTCAAGAATACAGGTAAGAACGTACTTCGCGCTGAAATGTTATTACTGTAAAAGCCGGATCAATATGTTCTGAACAGGTGAAGAACTTTGCAGATACAGCTATAATGTCTCTGAAAATAATCGCCAATGGGTTAAGAACTCATAGATAATCATAATATTTAACGAACTTACAATTTCCAGTTGATCTTTGTTGTAAAATTCCTGTAGTACTTCAGCCGAGCTAATTTTGCTTGACCGTAGGAATCAAGTGAACAATGTTTCGTTTCTTGTAAAGACGACAAGAACTTGCTTTCTTTGTTTCTTCTGCATTGTGCTTTTGCTTCTAGCCTATCTTCAAGTCTAAATCTGAATTTTTTGTCTGCATTCTTCCCATTTATAACAAGTAGTCCGATTTTTCTCTCTGAAAACTATTCATTTTGTGTGAAACTGTACTTCAAAGCTTGCTGTTCCCTCGTACGCACCTTGAGGGTTTTCCCGCTTCAAACGGTCTGAACGTAATCTGATTGATTTAAAATCATCGCATGAACCAATGAGCTTCAGGGCCATTGCGACACGCACAGCGTGTGTTTTTGACAAGGCAGAATTTCAATTTGGCCGCATATACTGATAATAATACTAGTTAACTTCATGAGCCGAGAAAACAGGAGTAGCAGTTAATAAAGTACAATGATGACGGTGATAATAAATTGTCATCATCACCATTGTCGTCATCATTATTATCGTTGTCATCATCATATGCGGTAATTTTAAATTTAAACCTGTTTAAACAATAGATTGTTTCTATCAGCTTTTGGCTGATAGTTGCCCTGTGGACATTTGGTGTTTTTATATGATCGTTTTGATTGACGCCTGAAGGTTTTAAGCACGCACCCACCCCCAAATTTGCAGCATACAATGCAGAGGTGCGAGTGGAAAAATAAACCATATGTGCAGTAAATTCAGACAAATAATTAGTTTCTGAAGATTTGAGCGGTAAATGGCTTGTTTAATTGGCTTAAGTATCAGTTGGCAAAACAACAACACATGAAACATGAACAACACGAGTGTTCGGTGTTTAGGATGTCGTCTGAGACAAAGCCTACACAATTTATCCACACGAATGATGGAGGAAAAATTCGAAAAAAAAACTAGTGGGCTGTGAACAGTCTGTGAGACGTAATTTTAGATCTTTCAAGTATTCCATTGCTGTGAACCAGAGGAATAATGCATGCTCGGTATGAACTAACAACAATAAAACAGTCACCGCCCGGTCGATAGGATTTTTCACTAAACAGCAGTGAACACCGTTTCAAAAGTATTCGTTTTAAGATGGGATATTTTACCACGTCTCTACGGTGTGACACTAGTCAACTATAAGGAGCGAGACTCGATCGTCTTCAAAATATTCTGAAAGTTTGGGTCTAGAAAGTCCTCCACTGTTCCAATAATTAACTTAAAATTAACTTCCGTGATCGACTGAAGCACACTTGCATCATTTGTCAACAAAATGATGGCAGGAATACCCAGCTCTTCCTTCTCTTGAAACTGTTCATTCATTATACTCTTGAGTGGGGAAACCACGAGATTAACAACATTCCGATAAAGTTGTAACTCCTTGGCCGCTGAGAAGAGCTGATAAATCAGACTTTTTCCGATGCCGTTCGGCAGAATTGCCACAACATCCTTCGACTGAAGGAGATGTTTCACGGCGTCTTTCTGTTCATCTTTGAGCGACGAGATGTGAGGGAATCTTTCTGGACAGGAATCTATGAGCCGGTCCATCACAATTTCACAACAGCTTTTGAGTGATGACAACTGCTACAAACTTCAAGACGTGCCAGGAATCAATCATGATCGGCCGTTGTCAAGGAGATGCTCCCCGCCCTTACCCCTTCATACCTCACGTTTTGCGCTGGAGTCCATTTCTCTCGCGATTCATTCACCGCGTTCATTGGTCGAAGAAAAATACAAAAAAAGAGTGGACTGTGAACAGTCTAGTCAATTTATAACTCAATGGCTTTACCAATCCTTCTAAAACTTCTATCCAAATTTAAAGCAATATTTAACAATTATTCCACGAGCCTGCGTTGGATATGAGTTGGTTATAATCACCACATATCCAACAAGGGCGAATGGAATAATTGTTTTAGTAAATTCTCAACCTCAGTTATTGTCGTAAAAATTTTAAAACAGTACACTTGTTCAGTCTATTTTTATATTCTTAATAATGCGGACATTTCAATTTGACCTAAACGAAGCGATTGGATAAAAAGGCGGCAAAATCAGTGGTGCATTGTTCCCTCTGTAAGTTGAATGAAACACAGGAAGAAAGCGAGCGAGATAAAAACAACTTCTTCGTAAATATTCTTAGCACAATCTCCTCTAAAGTTGTCTTTATCGTGGAACATCTGGACAAACAATGTTGGTTAACAGGAAGATCCGAAATATCGCGAAGCTGAACATTGCATTACTTGTACAAAACAAATCGAGCTTAATGTTTACAGCTGTCTACCAATCTCGCGATTGATCAAGACTGATTCCAAATTAACCGTGTTGAAACAAAGATGATTAGCTCAGAACAGATTAATTCCTCTAAAGAAAAGGATAAAGCAAACTGTCACTGAATTGCTGCAAGGATGAAAAGGGAGAGAGAGAGAGATTGATCTTCGAAGATAATTCCACTGTTGGAAGCCGATGTTGTTTGTAAAAATTATATACCGTTGCAAAGAAATTGCTGCTTCGTCTGCCACAGATACAAGGTAACAAACTTTACTGAATTGCTAGACTTATTTAAATGCTGATACTCTGTGAGACGTAATGGACAAAATTGTGTTGATCAGTCGCAGATCTTCCTGTAAACGCAGTGTTAATATTCACTCCTTTCTGTTTTATATTTTTAACATTTTCACCTGAATGTTTCGCATCGAACTCAATGGTTATTGGTAGAGTTTGCCTGTTTGCTTTAACAGAAAATGCTTTTTATATTTAACGACTAAGTCGTCTTTTGTAAGTATTTCTTCCCCTGTCGAGCAAAATTGTAAGCACATAACCCATCCATTTTCCATATAAGGTAAAACCTCGGTTATTCGCTATTAACCAAGGTTTTGTGAACCAATCAGAAAGCTGGAAATGCAATAACCAAGGTTGAGAATTTACTAATGTACATTACCATTCTGTTTTCAAAAGTCTTGAGACGCCTCATTAACTTTGTGTGCAGGTCCGTGGTTTGAATTCAAAACACATTTCTAAGCACCGTGACATCATGTCTTCACGGCCGTGGAGGACAAGATGGATCCTTCATCAGCAACGTTTTAGCACTTCACATCCCGCATCGCGCCATGGGTGGTTTCCGCACGGCCGGTTACGGCCGGCTTAGGCACCAATGGGTTAAGAACACAAAGAAATTTCTAAACGGCAACTATCAGATTGATAGTTCCATAGTACCCATTCAAAAATGAGCATCTTGAATTATTGTAGACATGAAATTACTGAATGAAGATCAATGATAGTTATGATGTTCAAGTACTATCCATCTGGGCACTTCCCACAGATGAACACTTTTGCGTCATGCGATCAATGCAAACCACCATTGAAAGTGAAGTATTCGCTGCCTGTGAGAAACATCCTGTCGTACTGGCAGGGTATATAATACCAAATCCATTACAAAATGTATTAAAGAGATCAAATTTATTATATTAATTATTTTAACAGGTTAAGCAGCCAATGTTTGGTGCCAATTACGTGAAAGGAGATGTAATTTCTGAGCCAGATGGTAAGCAAATTACAATAATCATTTAATGGTATCTCGTAATAGAGGCTACTGTTGAACAATGCATCTGTACAGTTAATTTACATGTAGCCTCCTTGCAATCCCTGTATAATTAGCACAATGGTGCCAAAATGGACAAAATTATTAATGCTTTTATTACTATCTGATTGTGTTGTTGGCACCTTGAAAACTGGGGAGGCATCGAAACTTGCACAAGATTTCACTTACCAGTTCATCGAAGATGAAACTGTATGATCAAATGTGATGGCTCAATGAACTCGATGTAAAAAGAATGACTGAGCACTCGCACTATACTTTGAAAACAAAAGAAATAATAAGATTTTCTAAGATCAAGTTATTAATTTGACATTATTGGGACCAAATAATTGGCTTCCAGGTGGCTGGCAAGGCAGAGGCACATTTAAAGTAACCTTCAGCAGTGGTGGAGCCATAGAATTTGCTGAACACTTTAAACGTGCTGTGGCAAGTGGTAAGCATTGTTTAACAGAACTTACACAAACCTTTTTTATTGTAAATTTATGTACAGTGTATATGTTGTGGTTCAGTTTGGTACAATGTGGTATTTTCCATTGTTTTATATTCATTGTTATATATTACCATACACTCGAACAAAAAATTTAAAACATCATACCAGGGATAAAATTGAACCACAAGATATAAAAGTCATGTACTGCTGGTGTTAGGTAGGTGATCACAGCATTAACCTGGCACAGAGTGTCATGTACAGTAAAGTCTGCATCAGTTAAAATGGCCCATAGTTTGTTGTTTTATTACTCCTTCCTCGATGGGTTGCTGATCCATTGCAGGGTTACATGTACCCCCAGCATTCAGTGCCTGAAATTGTGACTCACTTGTAGCAATTGTGACTGAAAATTCAGTGCTGGTGACCAGATTTTTAACATCTTGTCAATGTTTTGTACTGGTGCTCAAGAAATAAATTTATTTCATTTTAATCAAAAAATTTCATGTGGCTTCCAGCAAGAAACTTGCCCTTTATCTTTTCAAAGTTTTTAAACTTCAGGGAAAATAATTTAACCTTTGAAAACATCTTTAAGCATTGTGGTTTCATTCTTCAGTTTAGTTGTGAATTGGCACAGGCTTACTTGAAAAAAAGTTAATTTCAGGAACTTACTCCCTAGTATGTGGAGGTTTTTATTTAAAGAGTGCATGAAAGGAAAAGTCCAGAGTGAAATGCAATCTGTCAAAAGAAATTATCAATATTTATCTCTTCTTACAGTGAAACGCAAATACTTCCTGATTTTGGTAGATCGAAATGAATTCAACCTATTAGAGACTTGATCAAAATTTAGTCAAGAACTTTAAAGTGGCAACAGAACAGTGAAGATCACTGAAACCGTAACTCACTGCTCGACATGTGTTTTAGCCCACAGACCAGGTGCTCACCCACCAGCTGGACAAGCTTTCCCAATGAATGGAGGCATTTATTACAATAACATGCACCCAACACAACCTGGCTATTATCCAGCTCCTGGACAAGCGTTTTATCCAGCCCCAGCCCCTGGAGGATATCCAGGATATCCAGGCTATCCACCCCCAGGTAGAGTATAGCTGGATTCAAATACCATTTTGTCCATTCTCCTAATGAAAGATTAGTGTGTAGCTGGATTCATATCATAGGATAGGAAGACTTTTAGCTATTGCTGGTAAGAAGATTTCAGGCTTCAATGGCCAATTGCAAAGCCAAACAAACGATGGGTATTGTTTTTTTTCAAAATAATTAGCTGGCAAGGTCACTTGTGGTCTGAGATTTTCATGGATCAGTGATCTCTAAGTTAGGAAATGAGAAAACTCTTAATATAGAGTGACACTTTACAGTGCAACCAACTCAACTAGGGCTGCCCAACATTTTTTAGCCAATCACAAGATGAGTTCAGAACAAAAGAATCCTGTGAGGTTTTTCATCAGGGGACTAATCACAATGGGGTAGAAAATTTAACGTTGGAAGAAGTTGGAGAACTCTCGGAGGCTGTTAACAAAACCAGGATTGGATCGGACTGGACCGAACCGGACCGGATCAGACAGAAATGGATCGGATCAGATCCGACCAGATTGGACTGGATGGAATCCGACTGACAAAACCCGGATTGGATCCCCAAAAAGCGGATCGCTATAAATTCCAGCCAAAATAGTGGTGTGACTCCTTATGTGTTCAGTGTGTCGCTCATTTTGGAATGAGCTTGCTCAATGTTATGTTTACACTTGTAAACAGGCCGATGTACGTTCCAACTATAAGTTAGAATGTCTCATGTGATAAATTGTCTCTCAGATATAAATTTCAGATTGAAGTTTTTTTTGTCCGAAATATTCAATTTCAACTGCTGTGATCAGTCAAGCATGAACATGCTTAAAAGTTTGTTGGCACTTTATTTTTATAGCTTTCGTTACCCCGTACGCAATTATTTTCATGGCATCTGCTTAAATGCAAACCTCATATTAATTTATCAAATGGTGTCAGGGAATTTCGAAGAATAAACGGACTCAACACAAATAATTATATCCACTGAATGATGACCTGAAATGTTGAAGACAAAGTTGAGTTCAACATCAAAAATTTTACTGTGGCGTGGAATGTTGATTAAGAAATGGACTCGACATGAATAAAGCTTCATCTTTCATGTTTCTTCAAATACTGACTTTGTTTCTGTACACTCATGGTGGGGAATGAGCATTTTCTAACTCTAAAAGTTTCATATAATTTTTTGACTGAACCACGTGCGTCACATTCAGGATCGAAAGTAACCAAAACAAACAGTTCTCCTGCAATGGTAAATTTTTCTCTTGCAACATTAAGTTTTCTATTCACGTTGATTGGCCTGCTGATGAAAACACTGATTCTTTTGTTCTGAATTTGTCCCGTGGTGGCCACGGTTGAGCTGGTTTCGCTAGTGTAATTCTTTACTCTTTGTTTGCCTTGTGCATGACAAAATAGTTCTACTGTGATGTGTGCTTTGACTTGTTCTTATTTACAGTTGGTGTTATGGGTCAGCCTCCACCATACCAGCCTGTTGTGAGTTTGTTTCATTTGTCTTTGATCATGTTTGAAAATATTAAGATAAAAATAATTGAACTACTGGACAGGTATACAAACTTTGTCATGCAGGTGTCTTTAGTAAAAATAATTTTAGATGGAGCTTTTATTACCAGCATACAATCCATATGGTTCAAAAACAATCTTGCACTGTCAAAATTAGCGAGCGGGCCAAACAGGCTCAAGCATAATTATACAGAAGCTCCCTATCCTTGCCTTTAAATGTTCAATAAATCATACATTTACATGTAGTTTCTAAAGAGCCATATGACCCCCTTGCTAGCTGCCAGGGACCTGTTGTTCAAAGGATGGATAACACTATCCATTTCCAATGGATAAATCACTATCCAGTGGACAGTCTACCGGTAGTTTGTTTTGTCGACACATATCCACTGGATAGTGATTTATCTGGTTGATAGTGTTATCCATTCTTCAAACAACAGGGGCCAGATATTGTTATTAAAGCTTGATCTTTTACCTGCTTTTTATTGGCCTCTGGAATAGGAAAACCCTCCTCCCTACCCAGGACAGGCTGCACCATCTGCCCCACCACCCTCTAATGGCTTTGCGGGCTACTCGTATGGAGGTTAGTATTCATTAGTAACTTGTTGAATCACATGCACGGAATAATGTAAAAGCATGTTTTTGCAGCAAACATTTTGGTTTGAAAGTTGAGTTTGACATTAAGTTTGCACTGAAAGAATTGAGAATTTCTACCATCATGTTTTGTCTTCTTGTAGACAGTTTGTGTTGTCAGTTCAGGAAAAACGTTTCAAACATTAGTAGACAGATTTATAAAGCCAATTTAAAAAAAATAATAAAAACATGATTCCGGTATGTCATTTAATGTTGCAAAATGAGACACCAATTGGGCAAAACATTGCACACTTTTCCTGCTGTTAAATAGTTTATGTGAAGTAATGCTTTCAAAGCCCATTTCTTGGCAAGGAGTAATGATTATTTTGATATTAGTTTGTGAACACATGTAAGCCCTGCATTATGTTAAAAACCTGTTGTGAATGATCCCCTTAAATTTTAATTAGTCTGTGTAGCTGGTGGATTCCTGTGTGCTATTTTTGGGGCAGAGTGCTTTCTTGTCCGCTGGCTAATTTTAACTGCAAAGAAAAACCACATCTGAAAGTTTAGGCATCCAGATTTTACTATTTTAGAATACTTCTCAAACTAATAAACAATTTATCAAGTTAAAATGAAGAAATTAATAACTGTAAAAGAGGTTTGTTTACCTGGTTTTAATTAGCATCTATGATTATTTTGACTGAGAAGATTTATCAAGCACTCGAGACAGTGTTTCATCGACTATCCAAACACCATATTTGCTCAAAAATACTCTTTTGCATGGCATATTTTCAACGCTCTCATTGTTTGGATGTCCCCATAAAATGCTGTCTCTTCATGCGTGATATCTTACTGACAATGTACTCTGATACGTAAACAGATGCAAAAGCAAGAGAAGCTTATAGCACAGGACAAAATGTCTACGTTCCTGCACCTCAGGTCTGTTCATGTAGTTAACACCCAGGATGAGTGTGGCAAACTTATGAGCAAATTAGCTTCAATACAGGAAATAGAGGACATTACATGGCCGCACAGAGATACAAAATTTCTCTTCAATGGTGATCTTTTCACATGTGAAGATAATTTGTCATTTTCACATGAAAAGATATCATGTTTTCGCACAAAAGCTCACTTGGTATTTTACTGTTGTGTATAGATTAAATCTTTATTATTCGTACCCTACCAAACATTCTGAAACCTGGTTGTGACATAGCCTGTGTGTATCCGTCTCCTATTTTCTAGGAGACGGCTGCACGCAGGCTAGTTGTGACAATGTTGAAGCTCGGTAAGGTATTATAGCTGGTGAGTGACCTATCAGGATGTGCTGTCAGTAGCCAGAATCTTGGAGCACCCCCTGGATTGGACGTTTGTCTTTTGTAGGGTGACCCCAAAGTATAAAATTCAGTGGTTCCCATTCTTACAATACTATTGTTACATTGCGTGCAGAAAGACACTGTGAGAGTAAAGCACCTTGCCCAAGAACACTATACAATGATCCAATCAGCTGACTTGTCCCCAGTCATCTCTTATGAGATAAAAAGGTGCAAGGAATGATGGGAAGGGGGTAGACTTTCCTCGTTCCCATCATCCACTGCATCTTGCCTTTTTCTCATAAGAGATGACTGGGGACGAGTCAGTCCAGACAGGGCTTCAACCTAGTCAATCTTGATTTCAGCATACTAAGGCTACCGTATTGCCTAACACTGATGAAGCACTCCAACTTGTGACATGTTTTGAGATATTGTGTTAAGTTAATTATTTCTGTGTTTCTGTTTTTCCCTGTAGCAGCCTCCTCCATATGCACCACCTCCATACAGAGATGCTGACAAGAAGAACGTTTGAATGTGGAAAGATAAAATTGATTATTATTGAATGGAAGAAACTGTTCATTAGAAGCACAGAAGCACTCGTTTTAGCATAATAATTTTACATCATTAATAAAATATATTGTCTGCAGCTGAAAGAATTTAAATGAAGAAATAGACAAAGTTATAGACAAATTGCAAACTGAAATAGCAGTATAAATTTTTGTTCTTTTTCTTTTACCTTAAAGCAAAAAATAATAATTAACATTAGACCATAAATACACGGCTGTATTATGGGTTCACGAGGATCGCCAATAGTTACTTTGGTCTCTCTGAAAATTTCTTAAGATTTACTGTGAAACTCAGAAAACCGTGAACAGAAATATTCATAGAAAGTTATTGTGTTGCAAGGAAAAGGCCAATCAGGTTTAATAAAAAAAAAATCGCAAACAGCAATGGTAATCAATTTGTGATTTTGAGGTTTGCTCGTGTGTCCTGATCTTTATTGTGATTGGTCACTACACAATCAACATTCCAGGTTGTTTCTGTTTGACAGTGATTATAAGTATAGAATTACGAAGAAATTTCTAGGGTGCTTACCATTTAGCCAAAAAATGCGGAAATTTCAGTTTGAAGTCAAATGGATAGGCAATTTTCCAGAAAATCCGTTAGGAAATTGTGGACAACCTCCAGAGGTAGTCCTCTTTCTCCGTTCGGAACGGAACGTCGGAAACGCCCTTACCGTTTAACAAATCTTTCGTTTCCAGGCTTGAAGGGGCGAGCGCAATCTCCTCCGGTTGGTGGCTAAATTCAGAACATCGCTTACCATTATGGAACGGTCTCACCAACCGGATTATTCCTTCAAATAGTAAGCACCCCTAGTCTCTTGTTCTGTTTTTTTGTTTTTCATTGATATCATTTCGTGACTCATTTAATAGAAAAAGTAAGAAAATTAAACGCACAGAAATATTTTATTTATCCGTACAGAGTACAAAGACGTACGTCATGGTGTAGTAGAAGATCTTGTAACAAACCATCTGTAGTAGGTCCTATAATAGTTAAGTTTGTACATGTGTTGCTGTAAAAATATATGTATATATATATTGGAAAATAAACCATTGCGTAATACACCATATTAAACTAATTGCCTGTGTGGTTTTGTAGGGAAATCTTTATTTTACAATATTTGCCTCCTTAGCATAATTAAGCGCTTCAGAATCTGATCGAGTTAAGAGAGTATCAATTTGAAATATCAACACGTAGCAAGCAACATTCCCTATAAATTTGAGCCCAATATTCACAATATATTAATATGACCCGGATTGAAAGCTCCAGATTTTACAAAGAATGTATGGATTCATTTGCGCTTTTGCTCCAGCAATTTTGCAGTTTTTGACAGTATTTCCTTTATCATACGTAAAGAGCTGAAAATTTCATGGATTGTGTTTAAGTTTCAGCTCTTTACATATCTTGAGTAAATTTGTATATTTAACAATTATGTATCCTGCGAGTTGTCTAAACTCTGACGATATTCCACAACGTTGAGTAAGATGATTGTTTTATTTTTCAAATATTTGTCAACGAAACGCGTATAGCAGTTAGAAAAGGGTCAGAAAAGTTTCCGTTATGCGGCGCTTTGCGAGACTGGCCGAATTATCGTTACTTAATGTATATTTAACAATTATCCTGCGAGGCCGTAGGCCGAGTTGGCTAAAATCAGACGATATTCCGCAAGATTGAGCAGAATAATTGTTTTTTCATTCAACAAATTGTCAACGAAGCGCATTTTACAGCTAGAAAAGTTGCCATTGTGCGGCGCTTTGCGAGACGAATAATCGTTACTTGACGTAAACCGCGGATTATTATTCATTCAAAATATTTCCCCGTTTCTGATTGGTTAAAACCACACGCATAATTCACCATAACCGTTGCTGTTGACCAAATTTGGAAAGAATTTTGTCATTTTCAACCGATGACGTCAAAAGTGTAGCCCGCTATTATTGAACCATTGACGTCGAAAGTGCAGCCCGCTGCAGATTATTGAACCCTTTACCGAGAAAACCTGGGGACGAGGTTGTGTTAGTTTTGGTGAGCAGAAAACCAAGAGCAAAATGGCTGCGAGTAGGTTTACAAGTTTGAGCGAAGAAAATATTACCCAGTTAATATTTTTGAATGAATAATAAAGCAAATATATATTGAATTCGGCTTTCGTAGGATATGAAGAATTCTGCAGATCTCGGAGGGTGTTAACACTCTCCTCGACCTGCAGAATCCTGGGGGGGTAAGTTTCTAAAGAAACTGTGGTGCTGCGTCGGTGGGAAGTATAGCAATATAATTTTTTCGTTCCGACGAAGGGCTAACGCTCGAAACGTCAGCTCTTGAATCTCTTTACGGTGGCCAATTCACGTTATCAACCCAGTTAATGGGGAAATTTTACGAAAAATCCAGCAAACTAGCTTAAAAAAGGCATTTATTTTGACTTAATACTGCGACCAACTTCACAAATCTTACTTGTTTATCTCGTAAGTAAACGATGGCAGATTAATCCCCGAAGCTCTTTCTGAGTTTCCCGATCCCTCTCCTACTGCTTTCACGCTTACAAAACAGGAAAAAATCAAAAGGAGGAAGATACAGCTGTTTTGAAACGCCATTTGACGAGGGTAAATCTGCTTTTTGTTCGACACTTTACATATCAAAACAAAGGAAATTTGTTCCTCTTTTTGATTCTGGCGGTACATTTTTAATTTGCGCCTGCGTAAAAGAGATATCGCCCGAGACCCTTTGCTCGGTCGTGTTTTGATCAAAAACGCCTTGTTAATTTCACGCAACCGCTCGGAGAAAAGGTAAAAATGACGAGGGAAAAACTTTACATTCAAATTAGCGAAATAGAAAGCCAAAATATTATAGTTTAATATTTCAGAGGTACATTGAGTACTTTTTCCGTAGAGAATCAGCACGATGTTAAAACATTCGAAAATGACACTCGATTTGAGTGGGGCGTTGAAGTAGGCGTGGTCACTATATTCATGTTAAGACTATTTGTACCCCATGAGTTTGATATGTTTAACGCCTGTTTTACACAAATCACGAGTTCGATAATCGAACCTTCGATTGGGTTCGATTGATTTTTTTTTCTTTTCGGTGAGTTCGATTTCGTTCGATTGCCGAACTCAATCGAACTCAATCCATGAATTGAGTTCGATTGAAATTGAGTTCGATTGGGTTCGATTTACTATGCCGGAAGCTATTGTGTCCGCTCCGACCACTGCGTTTCTACGCGTTTTCTCTGCATCAACTAAGGATCATGGTGTATCAAAGGCGCCGTCGAATCCTTGCTCAGAGTGGATTCGCCGGCGCCTTTGATGCACCATGTAAGAGTGGCACTCAGAGCACTGTCAACAAACCACGCGAGGTCTGACGGTTTATGCAGTTTATGCCAAGGGACCCATAAGGCCTCAAGTGCTTAACTGTTATGCTTCCATTTGTTTTAATTTGTGGTTTTGTCTATGTGCCATTCTAATCTGTTGTAACCATTTTTCAGATAAACAGCCTGAACAAGAAAAATATAGTGAATATAAACATTTTGTTTCGTGACATTTCTGTTCATTTCTTGCTTTATTTCACATTCGACAGGTACCACATCACAGGGGCACTCTTACGACTTCTTGTAAACTTTCACCCCTGGTCTCCGAGGATGAGTTTGAGGCCAATGTTTCAAAAGTATAATTAGAAAGATTTGTATGGAAAAATATGTACATTTTCCATACATACTTTGCAAAGTTTGGTTACGTGACCCCTTCGATGACGTCATGAGTTCTCGGAAAGTGAACGCCTGGGTACTAAAGAACTGGAATGCAACAGGCTGAAAAGTAAATTTCCGAAGCTTAGGGACACAAAATCTTGGTAAGTTATGTGTTAGCTAAGCAACAACATAGTCGTAAATTATGTTCATTCGCTGTCCTTTAATTTTGTTTTGTGGTAAGAAGCCATAGTACATCTTCGTTTCCTGCTGCTTTTAAGCTCGGATGAGAATCTCTTGCTGCTGTCAATCTTTTCAAGTATTGGATGATCAAGCCATATCGATCAAGAAGCGTATTTAAGAGCGGAGACTTATATATCTAATCATGAGCCTGCGGGGAGTGGGGGTGACTATCCCTTCGCGAGTTTAGGGACCGTTCATTATTTATGGGAAGGGGAGGGGAGCATGGTTGAGAAAATGGGGGGAATTGAAATTTTAGCCACTGCAAAAAGGGGGGTCCTGTGATAATTTGTTCGTTATGGAGGGGGACCAAGAAATTTTAAAGAGATAATATTTTTAAAATAAATGAAAACAAAAACATAACTGTAGTTTACAAATTAGAGCTGGACACCCCAGATTTCATGACTGGCTCACTATGATTATTGTAAGGTCACGGCCTTGTGCAGTATTTCAGTGCAGTCATGGAGTATGAGTTACAGTAGTAATTTTTTTTATTTGGTACTGCCAAATTGGGGGGGGGGGGTAACCCTGCGATGGACTGGCATCCCATCCAGGGGGGAGTAGAAATACTCTCTGTCGCGACATGCTACAGAAACCGGGATAAGCTCCAGCCTGATGGGTCACTAGGCTCGAATGCAGACTTTACCTACAGCCACTTGTACACAACATTAGTTTAAAAAACAACTTTGAAATCCGGCTAGAGCACATTTTTTCATTTGGGTGAATGAAAAATAGTTTCAGTTGAGGGAAAACGTCTTTGTTTGAAAGAAACACAGTATTCTAAGTCATCTTCCAGGAACTCTGAAAGTATTTTGATGACTTACTTATACATTTCTTTTTAATAATATAACACTTTTCATTTCGCGTGGCGGTGTCCAAATTGCATGTTTCGCCGAAAACAGAGATTTACCTGGATTTTAGCATCAAAAATGCTGGCTTCGTTTTCGCGGTAGAAATATACGACTAATCAGTTTTCGCGTACAATTTCTTCAGTTTTAATTAATATATCCTTGTTGAGTTAAGTTTTGTACAGAGAAACTGAAAAATGCTTGCAGAAAATTGCTAAAATTAAGAAATAAACACAGCGTTTTCGTTCCCAACGCGGCTATTTTTATCCTGGAAAGAAATTTGATTGGGGCTAGGCAACCAATTCTGAGCCGTGAGCGCACGTCACGCAATCAACAAAACAACGCTATAAATTGTAATTTTCGTCAAGCTTCATCTAAACATTTGATTACCCTTGAGCCTAAATCTTACCTTTTCTTCTCAAAATCGTTATCAAAAATTTAGTCGGCAAATGGCTTGCCTGGGTCCTTGCCCATCAGGCAAGGAGAGAAAGTTACTTGAAGGAGAGAAAGTTACTTGCCCGAAGGGAAAATCTACTTGTCCCGGACGACCGGACGGGGTTTTTTTCGAGCCCTGCAGTATCATGCTTTTGGCGCTAGATCCGCACTTTTGGACCAAGTATCACACAACCACACTTTTCAGACAAAATATCACTCTTTTAAAAGTACTACAACTTGAGACAGTAATCAGATATTTTGAAGTAGAAGGAGAAGGACAGGGAGTAGCCGTCAGACAAAATTGTTTTAGTCACCAGATTGCATTTAATAGCTTTCTGTGAATACAATTTTCTGTAGGGACACAATGTCTGAGAAAAGCGCCATTATGAATCGTCAAGACAAAGAAATGTAGTCGCCATTTGGTGACTAAACCTGAACTTTTAGTCATCACAGATGAAATTTTAGTCGAATTGGCGGCCATATCAGTCGTAATTTCGGACCCTGATTTGTTTTTTTATCACCGCGCTGGAAGTGACAATTTCGCACAGTGAATTTTACCATCTTCCAAAATATATTTTTTTTAATTTGGTTCTGGGTAGCCGGCATGCCCAGGACAACTAGACGGCAATTTTTGCTGGGCACCGGGGCTTACGGAAAACTCTGCACTAATTGTCAATATGCTCACCGTCATGGAATTATACAGGACGTTACAAATCAATATTTTCGATACTCGATAAAAATTGATAAAATTTGATAATTTTCGATAGTAATTAACTAATTATTATCGGAAATCGATAAAAATTGATAGCAAATGCTGGT
This sequence comes from Blastomussa wellsi, assembly GCA_947652115.1. Lineage (NCBI taxonomy): Eukaryota > Metazoa > Cnidaria > Anthozoa > Scleractinia > Plerogyridae > Blastomussa > Blastomussa wellsi. The sequence goes on from OX393567.1 coordinate 14,246,821, forward strand.
GTGATTATCGATTTCAATCTATTATGTAATTAAAATTAGATTTCTATCAATTTCTATCGATTTCTATCAACTTCCAACTCTGGTTACCTTAAATAGCGCCCCAGATAACCTGAATACTGCTTCCGTTTAGAAGAATATTTTTCACTCAAGCTACTGTAACGTATATACTGCGCCCCATATGTTTTCTCGAATGCTTGTTTGCATGTGCTACAAGTTTTCCCCAATCATTTTTTTACGTAATATATCAAACAAGAGAGACAGTGTGTCATCGGGTGGTGGACAAAGCACTGACCCCCAGTCCATGGACTACCCAAATGGATAAAAATTGATAAAATTTGATAATTTTCGATAGTAATTAACTAATTATTATCGGAAATCGATAAAAATTGATAGCAAAAGCTGGTGTGATCATCGATTTCAATCTATTATGTAATTAAAATTAGATTTCTATCAATTTCTATCGATTTCTATCAACTTCCAACTCTGGTTACCCTAAATAGCACCCCAGATAACCTGAATATTGCTTCCGTTTAGAAGAATATTTTTCACTCAAGTGTATATACTGCACCCCATATGTTTTCTCGAATGCTTGTTCGCATGTGCTACAAGTTTTCCCCAATCATTTTTTTACGTAATATATCAAACAAGAGAGACAGTGTTTCATCGGGTGGTGGACAAAGCACTGACCCCCAGTCCATGGACTACCCAAATGGACTACCCTACCCCTAAAATCTCTATTAGGGTAGTCCATTTGAAAATAGACTGTGAAATTTTTTAAGAGTTTTTAGGGGTAGGGTAGTCCATTTGGGTAGTCTATTTGGGTAGTCCATCGGGGTAGTTCATGGACTGGGGGTCAGTGTTTTGTCCACCACCGTTTCATCAGGATATCCAAACACTGAGAAGAGAGTTGACAATACGACGCGCAGCGGAGTATTTTTAACAAACTTTGATGTGTTTGGATATCCGATGAAACACTGTCTCGAGTGTTTGATATATCTTCCCAATTGAAACAAAAGCTAAGGGCTAAACAAAGAAAAAAATCATCAAAAGCTATGCTAATTAAGATTGGGTATCCAAACCTCCTTCACGGTTATGACTTTCTTTGTTTTAACTCAAGGAATTATTAATGAGTTTGAGAATGTATTCCAGCTTTCATTGCTCCACATCGTTCGTCCATACAGTCATATGCTTCATATGACGTTGGGTTATAAAAAGACAGAAGGTTATCAAGAAGAGGAGGTCACCGTAGGACAGTAAATATTTTCTCATTTTATCTTGGATCCTCCTTTTCAAGTTTTTACTAGTGATCGATCAAAATTGATAATCTGATCCCAAATCACGTGATTATCGATATTTGTCGATTATTTTAACTAATCGATTGATTGGTATCAAAAAATAGCAATTAATATCGATTTATCGATCAGCTTTTCAATGATCAATTTTGATCGATTTGTAACGTCCCAAATTATAACAAGCTCCATGCTTCTATTAAAGAAGTGATGTTTTGCTTCCCTAAAGGTTTTGGTGAGTAAGCTTGATGGTTTAACCCATTGACTCCTGGAGATTTTTGCAATTTGTACCAATTAGTTGAATGTATGATTTTATTGAGTCACTTAACCTTCATAGCGGAGCTTTAACTTCATCTCAACCAAAAGCCTCATCCAACCAAGACAGCCAAGAACACAGCCATTTCATAAGTGTTGTTCCTCAACCAATCAGATAAAAGCCAATCTTTGGCTTTTTGGCATGAGATCCGACAAGTAAATGTATCGTGCCGTACTTCCCCAAGGTGATAACTTCCCCAAGGTGATAAGGTGATAAGGGGACGGAGGGCAAGATTGCAGGCTATGTATTCGGTAACCATTGTCACATTTCCGCAACAGTCCCAGGCTCAGGTGTAGAGCTCATTGCAGTCTAAATTGAGTTGTCAGGTCTTTATTCACCTGAGGTGCAAAAAATGACTTAACTTAAATAACTGATGGCTTGGTGTTATATCACGGGCCATTATCCCACAAACGGAATAATCTTTTGTTTGAGGTGGGGGAAGAATAACTATTCTGGAATGATCTAGAATATCTTGTTGTTCCAGAATATAAAGGACAACAATTTAGTTCACTAGGGGCTGTTATGCACCTATCAATGTTGAGCCGGTGGGGGTGGGCCGGGCATAGGCGGGGCATTTGAACTGAGCTGAGAATTTCTGTTCAAATGCCCTACCCCAGGGCATTTGTGGATTGTCAAAATAGTAACTAAAAGTCAATAAAATGTTGCCAGAAAGGCCATTAAAATTGTCAAATGTCCCCACTATGGGAAGATAACTACTGTCAAATTCCCCCACCTATGCCCAGCCTCCCCCCCCCCCCCCGGCTTAACACATTGATAGGTGCATTACATGTTTTAGAAATCCATAAATCAGAGTTTAGCATTATTTGTACTAAGTATTTTACATTGGAGCATTCATTTTTAATGTCAGTACTATACTAAGTTGTGAATAGTGTATGCACAACTTTATTTATGACTCTGATCTAATGCAACTGCCATGTTGTTTTATAAACAGTATTTACAATAAATTTCAAAACATTTCGAGGTTAGAAAGACTTTGAGTACCTCTTTGTGAAAAGGTCAAAATGATATTCAATCAGTTTTACAAA
>OX393567.1:14254471-14259471 GCA_947652115.1 Blastomussa wellsi
TCCTTCTTTTCTGTCCATGTACTGGTGCACACAGGAAGAACCTTGTTCTTGGATTAGGAGTCATTAGATAGCAGTAGTGATTTGTTTTGGCTCTTCAGTCTTGTGCGCCTTGATAATAGTATGAATTTGTTGCTGTCGTCGTGTTATATTTCATCAGATTCGTCTGATAAAGAACGCGCCTAGAATCCACCTTTTCTGAATCCAAACCTTCGCCTGGTTCAATGGAATTCTTTGATGTTTTTACTTTTTCTGCTTGCATAAGCTGGGGAAAGTATCTGAATTAGCAGGAATATTAAATGTTTTGCTCGGTGGTGTGACAATTTGTTGCTTTCTGCCAGCATTTTCATCTTTTTGAAAAAATTCCCTGGTTACTTTTTACGGTACCACCGATCAGCCTTTCGAACCCAAGGACTTTTTTCTAGCTTTCTTTTCTTACTAATAGTATCTCCAGACTCCATCCAAAAGCTCCAACCAAAACTGCCTGCAAGGACAAAAGTAAGCGATGCGAGGAAAGTAAGGTACCCTCTGTTGGAAGCCACTTTCCTGAGGTTGGTCTACCAGTGTTGACAGCTCCACACCTTTGAAGTGTGACGAAATGAGTCACACAAAAAAAGGAAATTCGCAATAACTCTGGAGTGAAAAAAGATCTTGGATTTCTTGGAAAAATACACAGTTTAGGAACACTATAAAATCAAAATTTGAACAAATTTGACTCGTGAACCTGTTCAGTAACCTTAAGTGTCTTGTCCAAGAACACAACGCAATGCACTGACCAGGGCTGGAACCCAGTCTACCCGATCCAGAGTCCAGCGTGCTAACCATTAGACCACCCCTCCCAAATTAATTAGAACAAGTGCATTCATCAATTTAGCACCTTGAGTACATCACATACAAATCAAAATTTTCTTTGGGAGCTCAGTGTAGGGTTCTTATTGGAAACAGCCTGGTGCTCATTTCATTTTTGAAGAAACATCTGATTCATGTGTTAAAATTAAAGAGAAACCTATTGTTTGAAAAATTGTGCTCTGACATTTTGGGTTCCAACGATGCAGAAATTTGTATTTTATGGAGCATTTCTTGCTAGCTCCTCATTTAGTCCAGATTGTGCCCCTCTCCCTCTCCTTCCCCCTTCCCTCTTGGGACTAGTTCAGATATCGTTTTATTAATGGTTCTTCTCTATTTTTTTAACAGGAAACTTGCGCTGAAGCAAAAAGATGCAAGGCGGTGAAATCAATCTGTAGTTTCAACATGGGATAAAAGTAACCAAGCATGCTTCGTCGGGTTGTGGTAGAAAATTATATCATCTTTAAAGGTCGCCAAGAACTGTTCTTGGAGAGTGCTTGTGGCAGTAGTTTTCATACCCTTGTAGGGGAAAATTCAAGTGGCAAGAGCAGCTTTGTGGCATTGGTTAAAGCAGCAAGTAATTTTGTTGATAACGATGAGGATTTTGAGGTTATAGGCAATGACGTAGCTAGTGCTAAAGCAGTGTGTGAGTTTCATTTTAAACACGGAAAAGAGCTTTCACAATATTTTGATAGATCACCGTCAAATTTAACTCAAGCCCTCGTACCAGTTGTTACTTGTGTTTCAGGATTGTTTTCATGGTTTTCAGATGACATCCTAAAATTTCCATCGCAGCTTACCAACCTTCTGAAAGAAACTTTTGGCTCAGTTTCAGCCATAGTGCGTGTCCTTGCTGGGAGAAAGAGCTTTAATACTAGCCCATGTCATTGCCAATTTGTTTATGTTGTCTCCGAGGAGGTTGTGTTGGTTGTCATCAAAAACAATGGTGAGCTATCTGCAGCCCTCCATGACCCCTTACCAGCAGGTGTTGATATTATGGAATGGTGCCCAGATGACACCTTCCTTCGCAAAGTAAAACTGGATGACAATCTAAATGAGTCCACCATGGACCTTATTGAACATCCTTCAACTGTAGAATCTTCCTCGTACACTGACATTAGCAGCACACTGAGGTATCGAGATGTTAAGAAGTTAATTATGGTACATTTGCTTAAAAATTTGTCTCAAGAACGTATTGTTGAAGCTGTATCTTTGTTTCATGAGATAATGGGTGACCAGAGTCTTGATTTTGAGCTAGATCTTGATGGCATCTTCCCAGTGCAAATTTTAGACAAAGGAACCGGCAGGGTCATTCAGCGTGTTTCCGAAGGAACTTTTTCTACATTCGTTGTAGCAGCACTTGTTGTCTATCCGTTCAGCCGTACCATCATTTTCGATGAGGTTGCTAGAGGGATGCATCCATTACAAGTTCGTCGCTTGAGAACAATTCTCATGCGAGAGTCAAGAAACAGAAGCAAATGCATCATAACTACTACACATTCCCCGGAAATGATAGAGGTAGAAAGAATGAACCTGATCTGGAGGTTCCAGGTTCTCCCATCAGGCTATTGCCAAATAAGAAGTGTCAGATCACACTACAATGTAAGAGATTTGCATTTCATTGGTGGAGCTGAAGTAAGGGAGATCTTTTTTGCACGTTACATTGTTTGGGTCGAGGGGGAAAGCGACAAGAGATTTATTGAGGTGTTGTTGAGGTTGTTCGATGAAGGAAATCCGGAGATCCTCAAGGCTCTCTTAGAACCCGGGCCAGCTACAACAACAGGACCTGATGGTGGGCATTCAGTCAGCTTCAGTTCTGATTTGCCTGTTGCTGTAGAAAACCTCTTGCAAGATCCGGCTTACAAAAGAAAGTATTATGCCAAAGAAGTCTTATCCACTGTCCAAAAAGCAGTCCGCAGCTGTATTGTGCTGTCAATCAGCGGTAAGAAGAACGTATACAAAGCTACAGCCATATGTAATGATCTGGGCATTCCTCATGCTGTGGTGTGCGACTTGGATGCTATTATCCCTAACTCAAAGGAAAATTCAGTTCAGTCTCAATTCATCAACTGTCGTGGACTGTGGAGTACTGCAGCTATTCCTCATGCCAAGGCAAAGCTTCTGGATGAAGACCAATGCCCTGCATCAAAATGTGTTCAAGACTCTAGTCCTGACTTGGTATCGAAATTGCGGACATGTAGAACAGTGGGTGAGGTCATGAAGTTCTATGACGAAACACAGCGTATATTTACATGGCGTGTAGATGGTGGTGAAATAGAAGACGCAATTAGACTGACCAGGTCACAGTTTGGAAAGAAATTGTGGCCTGATTTATCGTTTGGGGATATTAAAGACCTTATTGCTTGTCTGTTGCAACCACGAAAGCTACGAGAACGGAACCCAAGGGACAAAGATGCCAGCAAGCAGCCAAACCCAGAACTCCTAAGATGTATCTTTTTCCTCATCCAGTTTTTTAGGGATAATTCCAAATCAAATTATTAAATTAGGGTAAATGACCTCCCTGGAGCAAACCTTGCGGTGAAGAAAACGTGCTTATGTGACAACAGCTTGTGGACAGGAGAAGACTAATTTGTTAAGCTTTTATTTGTAGTTTGTGCATACTCTATGGCCAAAAGTTGAAAAACTCACAATTATTTGAATAAGGAGGGTGATGGGGTAACATCTAGGAGGTACTAAATTGATAGACCCAGTCAGAAGAAAATTTGTATAGAAACTGAACTTTAAATGACCCCATTGTGCTTTCTCAAGTCAACTTCAATAGAAAATTTGCATTTTGCAGCATGGGGTGCCAATTCAAGCAGCCTCGTTATACAAAGACACTAAAAATAAATATAGTTCTATAAAATAGCTCTGAAAATGACACACTGTGTCATGATATAAATGCTTATTATTCCACACTCCGAACAATTTCAGTGATGTCCCATTGCATGACATTCTTCAAAAGCTATAGTTTTGGGGGCTATTTTTCCTCCAAAATACCCGGAATGGTCTCTTAAGAAATACAGTGTTTCAAACAATCTCTAGTTTACCTTATTACATGAAATTTTGGCGAAACTTTAATTTAGCATTTTTTCAAAAAATCGCTAAATTAAAATGTACCAAAATTTAGTGTCGCTAAATTTAAATCGTCGCTAAATTAAAGTGAGTACAATATGAAATTCCGCCATCTGGTCTGTTTCACATGATCACACTATATTACGCACGTGTACATTTCAGTCATTTCAGCTGCACAACTGAAAAGGATTCTTCGCTCATATTAAATTTCGCATTCCTATGTCGACTAGGCAGTTACCACGTTTATAAAGAGCTGTGGAATCCTAGACTAAATGAAAAGCTTGACACATTTCACAAGGAAAATAATACCTTAATTCGCCAAAATGTTTCAGCTTGTAAAATTGCAAAAATTAAGTGACTTGTGTTCCAAAATGTACCTATGAAAAGAAAAAATGAGCTATTGAAAAATAAGCTTATCTGAAAGGCCTTAAAAAGTGAAGAAAAATGGCGTTTTCCTTTTTGTGATATCTCCTCTCGTTCCAGAGATATTCAAGATTTTTGTGTTATGCAAATTAGGTACTGATGATGTCATAAGCTGTGATAGTATGGGTGTAAAAACACAAAATATAACATATCTCTGCAAGTAATTATGCAATGCAATTGGAACTTTGCAAGCACATTGTATCCTAAGAAATGCACCTCTTGATACATATTGATGTTGCTATAGCAATAATCTTGGTTCCAGTCTCTTTCCTCTTTAAATCAAATATTATTTGTTTATGACTGTATAGGAAAAATGATTGATCCCATTTCAAGCGTGCACAATGCCCATATTGCACTAGTTCTCCTAATTAACCTTTAGGAAGTGGACGATGTTTCCTCAACATGAAATTCAGGAATAATCATTCCTGTATATTAGAGATCTGGAACCAGATGTGTTGCCATAGCAACACCAAAATGTACACCATCTTATGTATTTCTTAGGCTATAACATGGTCACCAAGTTTCAATTTTATTGCCTCATTACTTGCGGAAATATGCTATATTTTGTGTTGTGACCCCCATACGATCACACCTTATGACATCATCAGTCTCTAATTTGCATAATTCGAAAATCTTGAATATCTCTGGAATGAGAAGAG
>OX393567.1:14266971-14334471 GCA_947652115.1 Blastomussa wellsi
CCTGCACAAAAATAAGATAGAACTTGCTAATGCTTATACACAACATTCTCAGCAAATATGAAAAGCTATTTCCAGTAACTGTTGTTAGAAAAGGTTGTTTGTCAACTGTTTACGCTTTGAAGGTTGACTGACAACGGGTCATAACAATGGCTAAGTCAGCCCCCTTTTACACCGGAACTTCTTGTTTAAAAGGGGAAGGAGGGTGGGGACATCGCCCACCCTCTGAGGTTTTTCAGGATTTTGAAAAGAAGGCTCATGCTGTGATACTGAAACTTTCAGTATCTGTTCAATTCTCCTTTTTGGAAATTTTGATGTATCAACCATGTGACACTGCCATGGCAACCACATAATTACATCCAGGTGTCACCAAAGATAGACTTTTTACGCAAGTCTTCATTTCTTCCATTGTTTTTTCAGCAAAATAGCAATATTCATGTACTTTTACACTAAAATTATCATTATGCTTGACTTCTGTACAATTGAAATTTGGTGTACCTATAAGCTGGGAAGAAAAGCAAAGAAGGGTACTCAGTTATGTAAAGGTCCCATGGAAGATCATTTTCATCAGCATTAATTCTGAAGAACAAGAGTAAAGCATTTGGAATCTCATTAGTATCTATTAACATAAATTACTGGAAACACCATACACAAGACATGTGTCACACACAGAAACCTAGCTTATGATCACTCACCCAGATTCTCCCATAGCTCAGTGGTTAGAGCGTCCAACCTGTATCTGGAAGGTTATGGGTTTGACTCCCACTAGGGGCTCAGAAAATTCTTCTTCGGAGTAATTGACTTGAGAACGCTTCTTCATTTATTTCACTTTATAATATCACAGTCATCACTCAACTTATCATGAAAACATACAGTTCACATACAGGGCCACTTTTACACTGTTAGCTGTTCAATTTCAGCAAGTCGAGCAGACAAGAGAAAAACAACCGAATGAGCAAACGCCATGAGGGGGAAAGGAAATACCGATAAAAGGCGATAGCACTCATGAACTGTGCTACCTTCTATAATGGACGATTTTGAATTTCTCACTGCACCTGCACTGTACTGGGAAATTGAGATTGCTTCAGAGGCAATAACATGCTGTCAAAAATCTGTCAGTAACTTTGATAAGTAATCTGAATTTACGACAGGAACATAGTGGTTTTATTTTATTCTTGCTTCAAATTTTATTTTCCTTTGTTTTAAATTCATTATCATACATAACCATAACAAAAAATAAAGGAAAATAAAATTTGCAGAGCCAAGAATAAAATTAAGTTGAACCAAAACATTTACAAGACACAAAAATAGGCAGCTAGAGTTGTTATTAGAGATTTAATTGGGTTTTCTGACATGATGGGTAGAGTTCACTGGTTGCAACTTTCACAGAATAGAACTCAGTCCCTTTTTATTTCCCTTCTCTCCACTCTAGATCATTGGATCACATGTTTTGCTTGTTCTCGCTTTTTCCCCACTCGACTGCCTGAAAAGGGGAAGATGGATACTCGATACTTTATTCACAATTGCAAGAAGCCAAAGCTACTTGGGAGAAAATGACCAATATAAACAGCAAAGGAGATAGGTACATGGATTTGTTTGCTTTGTTGTTTGGATGCTTTAACATCATGTTTGCTCCCTAGAATACAAAAAGGTTACATCTCATTGTTCTCATCAAACATTTTCATTGGTTAATTTTCTTCCAAGTAGGTTTGGTTCAAGAATTCAAACTGACTGCAACAAATTATAACCTCCACCAACATGAAAATGTACCTTGCAATGGTGACATCACTTATGTTTTGGAAAAATCTTGCCACTGTGAGGAGAACTGGCCCAAGAGCTTGACAATAGCCACACCATGGAGTGTAATATAACAACAAAACATCCTGCAAAATAAATTCACAAATTCAAGGACTGCCAAGTACTTCAAAGAAAGGTATTAATGACAGAACATACTTACAGGAGGAAGAGAGGTGAAGGAGGTGCAGGCAGATGAGTGGAGAGAGTTGGAAGAGGAGAAAGAAGAGAAGGTGGAGGGAAAGGAAGGAGTGAGGAGGAAAAGACAAGGGGAGGGGGGGAGAAGGCAAAGGAGGCCAAAGAAGGCGAGGAACAGGAGTAGAAGGAGGCAGAAGAGAAGGTGGAGGCAAAGGAAGGAGTGAAAAGGAAAAGACAAGGGGGAGAAGGCAAAGGAGGCAAAAGAAGGGGAGCAACAGGAGAAGGAGGAGGCAGAAGAGGAGGTGGAGGCAAAGGACAAGAAGCAAGGTGAGCCATCTATGACTATTATTTTGTAGTATTTTGATGCGTCTTTACATGTAAATTGTATTTTCTTTCATAATGAGCACATAAGAAGCATAGACAGTCCAGTTAAAAAAACAGCAGCGGTGATCCAATCAACTTCAACTTTTATAAAGAAATATTCATCTTACAAAAATGTTTCTTCTGGAAACAATTTGATTGCAAAGCAATGTGTTAGGGACGGTGGCCTGATGGTTAGAGCACTTGACTCTGCATTGAATGGCCTGGTTTGATCCCTGCAGGGAAAGACACTTTTTTCTCATAGTGCCTCTCTCCTTTTAGATGTAAACATGGGAAATGGACCTTGCAATGGAGAAGCATCACATTCAAGGTGACCAGCAATGCTGCTACACTGTAGCTGCTCAATGCTTCAAAAATCAAAATAAGTTCCAGCAGTATTGGACACTTAGCCTGATGCAGACTTTATCTTACCTCATCAAATCTACCCACCTTTGTTTCGTCCAGCACAATTTCATGGAAATTTGATGTCACTACCTCTTTCACACATGTCTGTGATGGTGGACATTTGCGGGACCTTACACGGCCAGATCTGAAACGCCTTGCAAGCTTCCCCGCCATGTAAGCCATCACAAACTCAACTGCAAAATCAAACATATATATTCTTGATTGGTTATAAGCTTTTTGTCCTTTGTTTGAGAGGGGGATTTTTAGACAGAGCGAGACTGAACAAAACTTACATTATTCTAACATATCCTGTTCGTGACCCTCTCCCAAAGGCTTAAACGTCTACTTGATAGTGTTGATATTCCAATTCCCATTCACTTGCTTCATATAACACTACACAAATATCATAAAAGCCATCATAATATAGATAGGATTCTGCACACGCTCTGATTGGTCAGAAACCCATGTTTTATCAGAGTATAAAACATAGAAAAAAGCGTGTTTTATTGTTTTTCGTCAGCTATCCTTTAGTGAAAATTTGCAGGGGATGACGGAGAACATTTTCTATGAAGAAATTCCCGACAAAAGTCTGAGTTAAGCTGTAGAAATTGTTCAGGAAGCTTCTAAGTTCAAGAGGAAGTGAAATTAAATTACTTCAGTCTATCGATCGTGCATGTTTTGTTGTTTTTGCTTGCGGCATGTAAAATCTATATCATAAAGAGGCCATGCATTATACTGTCATAAAACACTCCAGACATTTGAGAACACTTGAGAAGTGTAGAAAACAGGAGCCGCAGGTGAGTGTTTTCTACATTTCCCTCGTGTTCTCAAATACCTGTCGTGTTTTGTGACAGTATAATACATGGCTTACACTTCTTTATTTGTTAAATAAAATTTAAACAAGTTCAGATGTTTATAAATTTTCTAAAAGAACAATAATCTAACAAATAAAACCAAAACTGTAAAATGTCAACATATTCACCAATTGAGGAGTTGGTGATTTCTAACTTCTCATCCAAAACGTATTGAGCATCATTCTGTCACAGATAAAAAAAATTCCAAAAACAAAATTATTATTAAAAAAATCTAAAAAATAATGTAAATGAGGCTGGCGGTAGCCAGGGAATGTTGTGTTTCCGCTTGTGTTTGCTCCAACTTTAAATTTGGGCAAGGCTGTGGCTAACTCATCATGTAATGTATACATAAACACAATAAGACAACATCATTCAAATGGTGGTGGGAGTTAGATCATGACTCCATGAATTGAGTCAGTGGCTTTGAAGTGATTGTAAGTTTCAGCCACTATTCTTGTTAAAGATCGATAGAGACACTGTCACAGGCACCATTTTAAAATCCCAAAAGACTAAAGACATGTTTATACCAATGGACACCTAAAACTTGCATCCAGGTTTGTTAAAATCTACTATGCCATTGCACTGAAGCTATAAAAGGAGTCGAGCGACATCGTTTCAAAAACCATAAGGAGCTTTAGATGTCAAGTTTCACCCTTGTGGCCTGGAAAATAGCTTAAAACTAATTACTATAAAGATGAAATGATTAGTTAGACCGTCGTGAGACAGGTTAGTTTTACCCTACTGATGAAGTGTTGTTGCAATAGTAATTCTGCTCAGTACGAGAGGAACCACAGATTCAGACAATTGGCATTTGCACTTGGCTGAAAAGCACAAGTGTAGGGCAAAAAAAATTTTCATCCTTGACAGGATTCAATCCCAGACTTCTCAGATTACCGGTCAGGCACTCCAACCAATTGAGCTCTTAGTGAGCTACGGCCCTTGTCCAATGCTCATGTCATTACTGATCATTTCATTTTATCATTTATTCACCGAGCTGAAAATTTACCATCTATATTATTTATAAAACTAATTATGATTCCCCTTTCCTTCAACAATTTACTTGGTATATTGCTGTTAATTCTTTTGTGTATGAGTGAGGTTACTTAGTCATAACTGAAAAAGCAGAAAACTCTCTGTGACAGTGTCCCCTTAATGTTACTCAACATTTACAGCAATTACCAGTTAGAAGCTTTTGACAAATTGTATTGGGCCTTTCTTATTCAAGGAAAAAGAGTTGAAACAGAATGGAATGGAAAACCCCAATGAGCTGTACCTTTTAATACTTTTACCAAATGCCAGGGGACCTAAAACTGCCATGTTTTTAGCCTGGTCATGCAAACAAATGCAACAAAAAATTCTAGTTGTTCTGGCAAGAGTGAGAAAAAGATGGAAGGTGTTACCTTTTACTGGGAAATTTCCATTGGGATGAATTGAATCATTCCATTAGATTTCCTACCGGAACCATTTTGTTTCATACAAATGATAGAATAATGAACTTAGACTACCCATAATGACTTCTGTGGGTGTGACCTCTATGCCTAAGTGACCACCATATGTGAGAAAGTATGGCTGGATTGTAGCCGTGTAACTTTACCTCTAAATCAGCTACAACCAAGGCAACCTTGCCCCGAGAGGAGGTGCTATTAACACCAAGTCTCTCTGCCACTCCCCAGTATTCTGTGGAGTCCATTATGAAGAAATTGACTGATTTGTTACTATAGCAACCTGCTCCAGTGAATTGTGTTACATGACCCGTAGTTACACAGCTGTTGTTAGCAACATCAGTGGAAGAATCATCAGGAGAGTCCTGGTGTTCAGTTTGTACACGCTGAGAAGAATACGGAAGAGAGTCTTTTGTCCTGTCCAGAGGGTCACTCAATGAATTGTTTCCGCTCACTTGATTATCACTATTTTTCAAACCAGTTATTTTGACTGGTGTCCTAATTGAACCCAATAATTCATTTAAAATATTGTCCAAACTCTTCTCTATTTGTGTTAATGACTCCAGATGTACAGTTTGGATTTGCTCCAAAGATGACAAATATTTGGTTGTTTCTGCCATCTGAGAAGTGCAGCAGATACTTGTTGCAGCAAGTGGATAATAAGGAGGTTTCATGCTGCGGCAACCATTAATAAAGGAAGATAATGATGAGTGAATGTTATTTTTCAGAAATGCTGGTAAACCAACAACCACATTCTGATAAGTGTGGCATACGTTGCAGATATTATACTTTTTTCCCAGGAAGTCAATCTCTCTTTGTATTTTAAATGACTGGCAAGTCCTTAGGGGTGCAAATAAATATGGTGCATTGAACATTTTTGATGTAATCAAAACATCTCCTTGGCTGTTTACAATGTTTAGCCTCCTAAGGTGTGAAGTATCTGAAGCTTGTTCATCAAAATTCACTTTCAATGAGGCTCCCACAGTGTTGTTTCTTTTAGTGGCTTCTGACTTTTGAGGAACAGAATTTTTAACTCTAGTTCTGTTACATGAGCAATTAAAATATAGCGCTGCTGCTTGGATGTACTAAAGTGAAAATAAAAGCACAAGAAAAGCATTCTGGTTAGTATGAGAACAATGAATAAAGGGTCTAGTAGTCTAAATGATTAATTATTATAATTATTACTAGAAAGCTACATGTAATGGACTAGCTATCTAGTAGCATCCCATCCAGGGTGGAGTAGAACTATTCCTTGTCACTTCATGTTAAGGAAACCGGGATAAGCTCCGGCCTGATGAGCCACTAGGCTCGTATGCAGACTTTAAGCTACATTGTCATGACATGATCAAAGCTGTCTGAAGACATCTAAAAATACCCTTGTACAGCATATCAAACGTCAGTGTGGTCTGGCTGGGAAATATTTGCTTATAAAGTGCACTTTGACTCCATGAAAATTAGTTTCCCATTCAGCTATGGGCTCTGCTTTGTCAATGCACTGTGCTCTAACATTCCATAGTAAAAACATTCAAAGATGATTGGTGTAAACAAAGATCACTTAATGTTACAACTTACCACTTGTAAGAAATGATGATTTACTCTGCCCATGTAGAATTTTGCGGGTAGAAACAAAATTAGAGCTGGTCCCTTGCTCAACTGGTGCATAAAATACTCTTTTCTATCAGCACTAGGAGTGAGTTGAATTACAAACTGAAGCAAAAAGCACAGTCCAAAATTATTACTGATTAAAATAACTGACATAATAGACACTCATTAATTAACTAAAAATTTAGTGACTATTGTATTATGGAAAGCCAGGGAGAAGCTGACTACTGAATTAAGTCTCCTTTCTGTTACCAATGGCAGTACTACACAAGCCTACAGAGAGCACATTTCCCAAAATCAATAATAAATAAATTAATTAATTAATTAATTAATTAATAATTACTTAATTGACCACTCCCCACTGGGGCTTTTCAGGGCCAATGTAAACAAACATATATTGTAAATAAACATAACACGGTAAGAATCCCAACTGGCAGGAGGCAAACCAGTTGGCTATTTACAAGTGTAGCTGAGGAGTTGAACTTGAGGCTACCGAGAACAACACCAGCTAGTGTCCAGAACAGGACTTGAACCCACGACTTATGGATTTCAAGTCCAACGCTCTAACCACTCGGCCACGCTGCCTCCAGATGTCAGATAATGAAAACAGAGAAACAGACGGTTCTTATATGGGGATTAGCAAATTCTCTATCCTCCAAGAGAAATTGGCAAGTTTAAAATATCAGGGGAAAAATACCACGGTGTTTGAATTAGAATTAGTAGAAACTCAGCTGTGTTCTATTGGAACTTTGTGAATCTGATTGGTTCTCCCACCGTTTTTATTTAACAAATAAAGAAGCCTAAGCCATGTGTTATACTGTCATAAAACACAACAGGCTTTTGAGAACATGAGGAAAATGTAGAAAACACGAGCCACAGGCGTACATTTCTCGAGTATGAGTATATAGATTTTATACGCCGCGAGTAAAAACACCAAAACATGCACGATCGATAAACTGAAGCAATTTAATTTCCCTTATTCTACTTTCATCTTGAACTTAGAAGCTTCTTGGACAATCTCTGCAGCTTGACTCAGAATTTTGTCCAGAATTTCTTTATAGAAAATGTTCGCCGCCATCCCTTGCGAATTTTCACTAGAGTAAAGCTGGCGAAAAACAATAAAACACGCTTTTTCTATGTTTTATACTCTGATAAAACATGGCTTTTTGACCAATCAGAGGGCGCGCAGAGTCCTATCTATATTATAATTCCCGACAGAAAACAATTGCGCACGTATTGCTCTTTGAAGGCAAGATTTTATTTAATTTTTGGCTTAAAAGTACATATAAAATCATAGCTTTTGGACTGCAATCATTTTAGAGTTTCTACTAAAACAACAAGACTAATTGCCCTTGATCATTTTCCACAAGCAATAGTCAACTCGGCTTCGCCTCATTGATTATTCTCTCATAGAAAACTCAGGCTCTTAGTCTAAATGTTTACTGGAATTAGAACTAGAACTATTTTATTTTGTAACGTTAACAACTAATTTGCTCAAGGTTAAGTACACGAAATAATTCATGTGAACTGCGGATGTAGATGAAAGTGAGAAATGATCATCACAGTGAATTTCCAATTTAAGCATTTGGGATAAGAAGCCTTAAAAATCAGGGCTTCAATGGGATTCAATGTTGTGATCTCCATGAATACTGGTGTGATGCTCAAGCAAAATGATACGATGCAGGTACATGTCGCAGCGACAAAATCATGTGTTGTTCACACGTAGGCGAATGTAACAGGGGGATGTAGTGGGGACATGTAGCAGGGACATACACAGACATGAACATGTGCATGGGACATGTGCAACACAAAGTTTGTCCCTGGACCCCACTGAGTTCAACTCCCTGAACTTTAATGGGACATGTTGCAGGGATAATATCAACGCAAAATTTGTGCTGCACGGAATAAAATTATCAAGACACTCGGCGCGATGTCACTGCAACATTTTCATGTGTGTGTATGTATGGTGCTTACAGTATGTCGCTGCTACATGTTGCTGTGATATGTCCCTCAGTCATGTCCCCTCATGTGTAGGCACTTTTAGGACTTGGCATTCAACTGAATTATCTGAGTGTTGGTTTTAAGGAAGGGGGTAGTACTGTACATACAATGATCTATAACAATGTTAATTAACGCCTTCGTTGCAAACGGAGGTTGGTTGCCCAGGAATCCAGGGCTGGAGCTGCCGACCCCAAACCCAGATATGATCCAAAAGCCTGCCCTACCCGCAAACCAGCCACAAGCCCTCCGCCGCCTAAAACGCCAACGTTAAAACACCAACGCTAAATGCCAACGCTAAAAACGCCAATGTAAAAACACCAACGCTAAATGCCAACGCTAAAAACGCCAATGTAAAAACACCAACGCTAAAAACGCCAACGCTAAAACACCAACACTAAAACGCCAACGCTAAAACACCAATGTTAAAACACCAACGCTAAAATGCCAACGCTAAAACGCCAATGCTAAAACACCAACGCTAAAATGCCAACGCTAAAACACCAATGCTAAAACACCAACGTTAAAACACCAACGCTAAAACGCCAACGTTAAAACACCAACGCTAAATGCCAACGCTAAAAACGCCAATGTAAAAACACCAACGCTAAAATGCCAACGCTAAAACACCAATGTTAAAACACCAACGCTAAAATGCCAACGCTAAAACACCAATGCTAAAACACCAACGTTAAAACACCAACGCTAAAACGCCAACGTTAAAACACCAACGCTAAATGCCAACGCTAAAAACGCCAATGTAAAAACACCAACGCTAAAATGCCAACGCTAAAACACCAATGTTAAAACACCAACGCTAAAATGCCAACGCTAAAACGCCAACGCTAAAACACCAACGTTAAAACGCCAACGCTAAAACGCCAACGCTAAAACGCCAACGCAAAAGGCCAAAGCTAAAACGCCAATGCTAAAAACACCAACGCTAAAAACAACGCCATGCCACACACACAAAAACGTCAAGCCACACACACAAAAAAAGGGGGAAGGGGGAGGGAGGGAACACTAAAAATTGCGAGCTACAAAATCGCCCTGTGCGCTGAGTGAAGCTACAAGCACATGCTATGGCGCATGCATAAAATGCGTAAGCATACCGCTGACCCAGCGAGAAATGCCCTGGCAACAGCCCGGAACTGCAGCAAGAAGTAGCAACGCCACAAACACCAAAGGCCCCTGATCCCCTGCAAGGCTGGCCAATAAAAGCTGCTACACCAACCACTGAGCAAACTTGCTCCTTGCCGTTAAATAAGTTAAATTATCATTTAACTACATTTGAAGTTACCTCACATCTATTTGCATCAATCCAATTGGTGAGACTTTTAGCTGTGAAATTATTACTTGAGGGGTAATTCTATGATTGACAATAGCATTTAATAATTAAAACATGAACAATAAAACAAAAATAAGAAATTCATGATCTGCACTTGCAGCCTAAGCAATATATCTCTGCTCCAATAACTGATTTATAATTAAGTTATAAGTTTAATATAGTCAGCTATAGAAAACACTCTATAAGATGCAAATACAGGACCATTACTATGGTCCAAGTTGTGCAAAACTTCAGTTTCCTGTTTTGGGTCACGTGACATAAGGTGTATCCTGATAGCTTACATCCGCACTCTACAAAGACTCATGTCTAAATTTAGTTACATAAAAGCAATGTCATGTCAAGTTAAAGCCAACTGAATTTTTCCTGGTAGCCCAAAAAAGATACTGTAATGGGCCCTTAAGCTTTCCATTTTAATTTAGGCTATGTCCTTACTTAGTGGGGAACCGCAATGACACTTGAAAAATTAAAGTTGTTTTTGTCGGTGGCAGCGGCGTCATCAGCCTTAGAGTCATCAGCGTCTGCGTCAGTCCTCATCATCATCATCATTATTGCAGTTTTGTCTTGCTAAAATTGTAATTATTCAGTGGAGTGGTTTTGGTAATATCTTTTTAAAACTTTTGCCAAAAGGAAGCAGGTGGGCCAAATAATTATAATTAGAAATAAGTGTTTTAAAACAGTGATACAAATTATATCAATATCAAGTAGTATGAAACCTACCAATACAGCTTGGTTGAGGCAATGATATGCCACAAGTGACAGGTTATCAATTCCTGCTAACAAAGCAAGCTTGGAACTTGTCACAACAGTGAACAAAGGTCTGGATACTGAAATGCAGAAATTAAATAATATTGTAGTAAAATGCTTCAATCACTTCTGTATCGGTAACCTTCTCATTAATATTAACTAGAGTTTGGTGAGAGTAAATTGAATAAGAAAGATTGTCTAGCTGTTTTAAAGTCACAGCTGTACTAGGAGAATATTGGCCTGAGCATAGAAAAATCTTTTATTAGGAAACTTTCATTCACTTCGGTGGCTTTCGGAAATGTCCTTGTAAGATAAGGAACTCCACAGTAAAATTAACAAATTTAAAACCGTTAATGAAAATAATACGAAAACAAAAACTGCCAAAGTACTGTGTACTGATAAGACCAATTAAAAAATCTGCCAAATTCACTTTGCTTATAAGCTGCAACAGGACCCAGAATGGTCCCAAACAAACTGGATTAATAAGAGATTTATTACACAGCTAAAAACATTATTATGAAATTTGTGGCAATAAAAGAGAACAGTGAAGAATTTTTGTTGTGGTCGAATTTTATCCTTGGTAGAATCTGGTATTTTCTTTTGTTCTGGTGTATGGTACCCATTCATGCCAACTCTCCCAGATTATCTGGGAGTCTCCCGGATACAGAATGAATCTCCCGGTCTCCCATACTGGTCACCAAATCTAACATTTTTTTAGGAAATTTTGAAATGTGACTAATGTTTGTAGACGAATTGGCAGAGCTTTATTTTTAACTCCATTTTGAAGACTGACAAGAGGTATCCTGAAGTAAAATTGGCTGTCTCCCGGACTTCAATTTTTTTTAGGTTGGCATCTCTGGGTACCATAATAATGTACCAGTGAAAAGAAAAAGAATGGATCAAACCAAGGAAAATACCAGATTAGCAAGGGTAAAATTGAACAAAAGTTTGAGCATACCTTTAGCATTAAACTGCAGTGCCAAACTAAAGAATGTGCTGTATTTGTGGCTGTTTATCGTTGTCTTATTGAAGTAGCCTATGACAATCTCCTAATAAATCAAGATCAAAAACTGAGTTAAAATAATTATGTGTTTATCTGTGTACATGTAGCTTATTAAAGAGGCTTGAAAGGATTTTCAGCTGTGCATTCGCTTTTATCACTTGCGACAGTCAATTGTCTTGGATCCAAATTTTCATTTAAAGATGTGCATGCTACATTTATGAAATGTGCAAAATCGGAAATGAAACAACACTTCCTTTTATCTTGAAAATATACTTCGCATACAAGAATCACTCAGTATGCTGTTTTAAATAGAAATGTTTGCGCTAAAATTATATTGTTAGTGGAATTTCTAGTATTCTAAATAATTTCAAAAAGCGGTTTTTCCAATTTAATTAATTTCCATAGCATAGCGAAATAAAAAAGGCAGGTCACCAACTAAGTTCGAAAAGAAATAAATGGAAACTTGATGATCCATTAAATCTACTTCTGCTGAAAAATTCCATTTACATGAAATTGTGAGCTACATCAACTTGAGAGGAAATGTTCATCACATAAAAATTGTTAGTTTCCCCCCACCCCCACAAACACCAAGCCAGCTAACATAATTATTTTTTTATACAATTAAATGCATATTTAACAAAGTTAACAACAAAGAGCGATAGCGGTAGCAGTCAGTGTTTAGCAGTCTGCAGTCTACATCCTGGGCTCACATGGTTCATTCAGTCACACAGCATCGTTCATCATGCAGCTTCGTCGGCATCTTGTGCTGGGCATTTCAGCTGTCTTCTTCCCTCCCTTCCCTATTTCCACTGCTTGGCAGTGTGACCGGTGCCTGGATACCTGGCGTGCCCCTGCTGGGTTGCGGGGATTTGCCAGCCACGGGAGTGGTACTCAGTCCAGGGGCTGGCTGCCAACAGTGGAAGCTCCTTTATACCCCAGGCACCCAACCTCCACTTAGCAATGCAGTTGCTAACATCCACAACTGCATCTTGCTTAACAGAAACATGCAAAAGTTCAAAGCATCGATGATATATGAACTAGAATTACAAAACTTAGAATTTAGGAACCGCACGTCCGGCAGAAAGGGTTCTACCACCCCTCCCCCCCAATTTTGGGCAACTCAGACTTTTTTGGGGCAGCAAGAGAAATTTTTTGAAACTTTCCTTGGGAGAATTTTTTTAGCAAATGGTTCACCTCTCCCCTGGCAAAAAATTGCCCTTACGCCTATGTCTACATCCAGTCTTTTTCCACTGCCAACAGCTAATCTCCCACACTGCAGCACATTGCTACAGATTTCTCTTTTACCAAAGAACAAAAAATAAAATATAACATGCCTTCTAAGCTTGTGGTTTTACCTGGCTGGACTTTTTTGTCACAGTAAGTTCTGCATTAGTACCTATGTACACAAATGGTCTGATGACAGAGTTAAGAAATGCAACCTGCAATGATACAAATAAATTTTCATTTATTTGTTAAAATATATACATACCTGGTTACTAAAATCCTGGGCTACTAAGGTTTTCTTTTTCCCTAATCAAGAACATGGATCAATGAACAGGTGGAGCATGTGTCAGATGAGGTGAAAATAGAAAACATCATGTACAGCATAGGACTGGATAGGAATGTCTAAGTTCGAGCCCTGGCTGGGCACTGCATTGTGTTCTTGGACAAGACACTACTTTCACAGTGCCTCTCTCCACTCAGGTGTATAAATGGGTATCAGCAAAGTAATGCTGGGGGGGAACCCTGCAATGGCCTAGCATCCCATCCAGGGGGGGAAGAAATATTCCTAGCTGCTTAATGCTACAGAAACTGGGATAAGCGCTGGCAGTATGAGCCACTAAGCACAAATCTTTACCTAAAATAATTATTATTAATAATAATAATACATTGCTGATTGTTCAGCATACAGTACATGTACAGAAAATGACTTATGGAGTGATTCACATGGAATTTGCAGTCCTGTTGTTGCATATAATTTGCAGCAATTTGCGGCATAATAATTTCATTCAGCCAACCAAACACATAAATTATCAATACCGCTTTCTCAAATATTATGTGAATTATTTCAGACTGTTACACCCTCTATTCCCACCCTTTTGCTTTTTTGTTGGTATCTAAGTAGGTTCGCTCTTATCAAATGTCACAACGCGTCCAACCTGTTTATGGGTTTTACTTACAAAATGCAGTAAACCAAGAAATGAACCTCTCTGTAAGCAGATCTTCTTTTTATGGATTGAGTGTAGTCAGTGTAATTCACAGCCAAAGAGTCATCTCATGTCATTAACAAAACTCCAAAAATAACTGCTTAAATTAATACAAAATACATGGCTGCTTCCACAACAACACTTGGCAAATTAAAGATTGTTTAGATTTGTTGCTGGCATTGTTCTGTTTGGTCAGTGTTTGATGTTATTTATATGTTGTTTTATTTTCTTTCATTTACTCCATCTTATCACTCAAATTTTTAAATCTTTGCTTAAATCTTGAGATCTTTGCAGCAGATCCCAAGTGCATCCACTATGCCTGAAGAGGTTAAATCTTACTCACGTTCACACAGAAAACAAATAATAAATGCTGTAATAAGGGATGAAAAGTTTGATATTTAAACTGGGTAAGCTGGACCTTAAATTTACGTCTGTCAACTCACCATCTTGGATGCTCTATGTACTCCTTTGTACTCTACTCCATCAAAATGTGTGTGAATGGCAACAAGTTTGGGAAACAAATCAACTTTTTGCTGCTGAGAACAGGTACCTGTCCAGCAATTAATGGCAATAAATGATACCTGTAAATAACCAAGAAGAACTCCAATTTTTAGCTCCTGTTATTTATAAGTACCGGGTAAGCAAGCTCAGTAATTAATAAGGGAGCACCGTTGGTTGTCTTTTTTCCCTGATGCAGGGCTCGAAATTGCGACTCACTGGTCGCCAATGCGACCAAAAGTTTAGCACTGGCGACTAAATTTTCAGAACTAGTCGCCAGCTGGCGACTCGCATTTTGTCCGATAACTAAAGAAAACCACGACACAACTTTTGGTCTTAAATCTTTGTATTAGGAAATCATTCAGATATGGTAGCTAGTATACAACTCACCTTTCCGTCCACACTAAAATTATGTCTGAATTTTATAAGTAAATCGTAAAAATTGATTGTATTTCGACACGCGTACGTCAACACTGTGTTTACAGCGCGCCATATTGTTTCAGCGGCTTCTTCCGAAACTGTGATCGCAGGCGCACTTCAACACCACGTGCTTTCATTTGCCGCGAAAATATGGCGGCAGATACAAATCAGTTGAGGGAATTGCGTGAGTTTTTACGTGCAGATGATGAAGATTCAGCCCAAAGGTTAATCCAGACTTTGAATCCTTCATCAGTTGTCGATGTAGGGAAAGTAGATTTCACCAAACTGCCGAAGGATACTCTAGGAACTAGCTCAATTCCAGACATTGGTGATGCAAATGAGACAGGACATCGCGTTGCACTGCAAGCAACAGGAAATGGTAATTGTTTATAAAATTCTACTTCGCTGAGCCTATGTGGAGATGAATCACGAAGTAACTCTCTACGTCTTCTTGTTGCAAGTGAACTTTATTTTCATGCCGAGTATTATACGACTCATGAAGTGTTTAAAAAAAACTGCTGAGCTTACAGAAATTTCGGAATCAGTGTTATTTCCGGTTGCTTTGACGGCGAGTGGCGACAGAGTTCTTACAGACGGCGGAACGACAATTGATGCAGTGAAGGCCGAAGCAGTGGCTACATGTGAGGATAAACATCAGTGATCGGGAGGCCAGTTTATTCCTTGCATCCCGAAGTCAACTTCAGGTTTCGCCCGTTAATGATGAACTCGTTAAAGCCCCGAGTTGATACGCTTGACAAACCTGTTTACTTTTTGTGGTCAAGGGACGGTAGCCTAGACAATCGACAATCATACAAAAGGAAAATTGCTGCATGCATTTAAAGAGATGCCCAAAAAGTACAATAATGATGTGTACCGTACACGGTGTTATTTTAAGTTGTGGTACTCAAATATCTTTTGAAGGCTTCTTGAAGATTTATTGTCGTATAAAATTAACAGTAATGAGTTTGAAACTTTTACGGGACCTTCACCAAGAAAACGGTACCCTAAACGTAAGGCATTTTGGAGAACTTGTCACCTGCCAGTAGGAAGGCGGACACCTGCAAAACTGACTGAAAGAAGGTGGTTAATAAACGGAAAGAAAAAGAAAAAAAAAAGTACCGGAGTGAATAGTTCCTAGCGTTTGTTAATTCTTTAACTTAAGAAGATAGTGATTCAATTCAAGAGGTGCTTCCGTAATAACTCCCTAAAACGTTCTGTCTAAAATGAAACGAAGACCTAAAAACTGCACTGAGCCCATTTTTATTTCCTCCTGGTTGGAGACTGGTACGAGGAATGTGGTTGTGTAGGGGCCTGGGCCAAGCATGGCGTTGTTTGTCGGCAGCGAAAAAGAGTCGAGGTCAACCTAGTTCCCAGCGTCTCTCATCTTTCTCTCGCTCTCTCTTGGGGGGCGGGAAGATGAGAGATGCTGGGAACGAGGTTGAGTCGAGGTAAGCAAGTCGAAAGTAAAGAACTGCTTTTGGAAGCAGTAGCAAAGGGAAAATACACAAGGACCGGTGCTTGTCTCACAATGAAAACTACGGACTTAGAACGTTTTATGCTTCGCTTCATTTCAAATGTTTATGGCGAAAACCATCACCTTCGGACCACAGACATATCACCTGAGAACAACGGTAGTTTATAACAAATTGTTACTCGTGTTTTTTCTAATTGTTTTCGCTCTTCAATTGTGGCTTTTCTTGCATACAAAGTTATGTATGAACCGTTTTCTTGTGTAAGTTATATATAAAATAAGTTGGCGACCAAAATTTACGATCTGGCGACCAAAAATTTTCCGTTAGTCGCCAGCTGGCTCCCGAACGAAAAAGTTAATTTCGAGCCCTGCAGATGACAAACTTCAGACATTAATTTTGTGTTTAGCAGACAGCTCATGAGAGAAAGTCAAACAATACAAATCTTTTCTTCAGACTGACAGATAAAGTAAAATGTAGGGCTTGCTCCTCAGAGATTTGGGCTAGTAAGACAAAATTACAACTTGCCCAAAGGGCAAGCCACGTTTTTGAACTTTGTGTCACCCTGAATTATAGACCTGTGTAACAATAGTTATTTAGTACTAGAAATTCTCACTGAGAAGGAAAGTGCTGCCACTAACACTATCAAAAGACATGCATTGCAGGCTTGTACAAAATAACTTTTTCTCCAATGTACATAACTATTTACTAGTCAGGAAAGTTTATATACATGTAAGACAGACTAAACAACAAACAAAAGTTCCACTGGAAGTATACCGGTAAGCCACAAGACAAGTTTAAAACACAAAATTCCCACACGTCTCTGGAAAAATAACTTGTATCACAGTATATCATACTTCAACCCGATTATTCAAATTTGTCAAGGTTTCACACAGCACCGTTTCTAAATCATATACTAGGACTACGACAAAATAAAACTAAAAAGATGATAGAAAATTATTCACATAAGCATATCATTTGCTTCTAGAAGCAAATAACTTTTGAATTTCTTGAGTCATTTGCTGTATATGTCAAAAACGAGTGCGAGTGTTTCATCAGGGGTTTCGAGGTGTTTGGAACCCCTAATGAAACACGAAGCACAAGTTTTTGACATGATTTCTCAAACTAGTGTGAAAATTTAGTAGAATTATTTCCGGAGAATAGGTAATTAGAAGGCGTGCGCAATAGGCTATTGTTTGTTTCTTATTTGTGGTAAATGAAATGAATATTTAATATGAGGGCGGGTTTTTTGGTAGATGAGCATATACTAGAGAATATACAAAACTGTATTTAGTATTAGGACTAATTAAAATTCAAGTTTCTTGATCAGTGTTTTCATCAGTTTTTGAACTAACTGGAGTATTATCTGGATCTAGATTTTCATTGGGTATCAAGATACATGCACCTGACCAAAATGGGGCGCTCCGATTGGCTTATAACCGTATGAATAGTTAATGAGTTTGAGAAGTGTATGTCCACTTTTTAAACAAAAGCATTAGCCAGTGGGCATGCAAGAATTACTGCACTTATTATATATTTTTCTTAGCGTGCAATTATTATAATGGCCAGTCCAACATTCAACTGCATTGCCTAATTATTTGCAGAGATATTCTTTATTTTTTGTTTTGACCCTATACTGGAACCACTTATGACGTCATTGGTTATCTACATGTAACTTGCATAATACAAAAATGTGAATATCTCTGGAACAAAAGAAGATATTACAAAAAGGAAAACACTATAATAATTCTTTCTCATTTTGAAAGGGCTTTTAAATAAGCTTAAGTTGATTTTTACTTCATAGGCAATTTAAAAGTTACATGTAAGTACAGAATGCAACAACATGTATGTCATTCTGTTCTTAACATTGACCCAATAGAAACTCGGTATTTGAAATCTCATCAAACTCATACCTCTTTATATAGGATATTTGCTGCCTTCCTAAACTCTTGAGCAGCCTTCCAAGACTGTCCACACCAGGGTGCGTAAAAGAAAACAAAGTTAACCTCATTCTTTTGAAGCAAGTCAGTAAATGTATCCATGGATCCATCAGGGATTTCAATAACTTTTCCAATACTTGAAAAGAGATGACGAGGTTTAGGAAGTCGGTGTGTATCTCCACTGAAAATGCATGAAACAAAAAACAACTTTTGATTTCAATCAATAAAGATATTAAAAAAAATTAAGTTCGCAAGTCATAATCTGGCTTCATGCACATCCGATTTTGTCAATCACTCTATTATACAAAGCGAATTGGGCTTTACTAACAGGATACTTAGGGAGACAGTTTCACAATTTGGGGCATGTGCAAGACCACTCAACTCTATTGTCTGTGAACCAACTGGTTTCAAGTTGTGAACTTGTGCCTGTGTCCACAATAAATCTGACGAGTTTACAATACATTTGATGTTCAACACTAAATTTCACATTTTCTATGAAAATCTGTCAACAAGCAAATATAAGCAGGTTTTTATATGAAGGTTTAGTACATTTTAATGCATAGCTCTTGTTGAAAGGATGCTTTTACCGGTAATACTATACTTCATATACATTGTTTAGTCACTTTTGTTAGACTTATGCCAATTCAGTGATGAAGAAATGCTGCATAGTGAAGGAACAAACCCAATTTTATTATTTTTTTCTGGTAATCAACAGCTTTGTCTTCCCATATTACTTAAGAACCTGATTAAGAACCTACTCAGCCTAAATACAAGAACCTATATTTTTGCCATACTGTAAAAAATGTAGGTTCTTACATGCGGGTTTTTACTGTGTTGATTGACAGTTTGATCTAACCAACTTGCAACTTTCGATTCAAATTTGCTCGAGCAAGTTGCCAAGTTCCAGTTTTCATTTTGCTGTGACCTTAGTCAATCCCAGGCTCCTTCAGCGTAGTCCAGAATTCAATTTGTGGTTGGACATTCAACTCAACTCTGAGCCGTTTGGCAAACCATTCAATTTGAATGTGATCCATTCATTTTGGTAACAAGCCACTTGATTACCGATGAAGTATTCAATTTGAGAGTGATCCATTCGTTTTGGTGAATTGCCATTCAATTTGGTAATACTAATTTTGACACCATCCGCCCCATTCTTGTCACCAGAGCCACTTGTCCCTCTTAGCCGGCTGGACCTGTGCACGAGGAACAAGTGGCTCTGGGGACACAGGATTTGATTCACTGAAATCAAACAAAGGAGTCCAATCACATCAGCCGTTTTAAACTGGCTAACGATAAAGGATTTAAAACGGCTGATGTGATTGGACTTCCTTTGCTTGATTTCAGCGAATCAAATCGTTCCTCGTGCACAGGCCCAGCCGGCTAAGAGGGACAAGTCCTGCTGTGATGGGTATTCCCCTTCACCGGACTCCCCCTTATGTAGATGTAGAAGCGGCTCTGGGGACGAGAATGCATCCACCTGCCAAAGGAGTCGAACCCAGGCCAACTGAGTGGGCGAGGTAGACGCTCTCGTAAGGTCTCGCATGAATGGCGTGAGACGCATTGAGGACAATAGAACAAACAACAGAAACAATGTCCCTAGCCCCTAAAACAATAGCAACTGCTGCTTGTAGAATTACAAGCTTACGAGAGCTGCTACCCTACGGCCTACTGAACTGAGTATTAAAATAATAAGCAAGTTCTCTGCAGTGAGCGTAGCCAGAGTGCTATTGTATTCACGTTAAAACTCATCAACAATAGATGAGGTTGGGGGATGGTGCTTATACGGATGGTGGGACCGAGAACGTACGAGCCGAGAGCCATGGTAACCATGGCAACCCTGTGAGTGGCCACCACCATCCAGCACCGTCACACTGAATAGCAATTCAGTGGAAGTGATGATACCTACCTGAAAGGGAACGGGAAGGGCGGGGGAGAACAGCACGAAGGCTTCGCAAACTCAAAGAGTGAATGCACAATGATTCTCAGAAACCTGAGCCCTGTAAATACCAAAACCCCTGCGACTTACCAGGCCACCCCGCGACAACACGAGCCGCCATAAAGAAGACCGCTGCTTGCATTGTCTCGATTTTAACTTTGCCTAAATTACATTTAGCCACATCTAACCAGCGGGCTATTTTAGCAAACGGAGCTGCTATTTAATAATATGTTAACCGTTGATCGTTCCCAGTGCATTTGGAGCTCGGTGTAATTCCTGTACATGTATACAGGTGTACTAAAAGCCACATACATACTTGCCATTAAACCACGCACACCCATGAAATGACAACAGGAACAATCCAAGAATGAGAAGAAATTCATGTCTAAGCAAAATCATGGCCGCATATTGTAAAGTCGATGCCTCCACACCCAACTCATGGACGAAGAAGAAACATCTCATTAACATCACACACGTCCGCCATGTTGAAAACGAATCAAAGATGGCCACGCACCACACTGGTACCCAGGCCCTTCTCAAACCTCAGACGCGCTGTGGGAATGTTAATGGATATAAATGAGTGATCAATTTTACCGGCTTTTTGGCAACCTACTCCCTCGTTACGCTAAGTTTAAACGAAAACTAAATAGTTCCTTCTGTGTTCTCCCATTACAAACTATTCATTATATCCTTTTACCATCAATATATCTTGACGACAAATTTGTGTTCGTAGGATAAACTTCGTTTATTAAAAAAATCGGCTTATTATTAGTGTATAGTAAGGGAGGGGGGTAGTCTTCTCGATCGAATTGGAATTTGGAAGTGTTCTGTATCTCAATGTGGTCTTCCCATTGACCTTGCAGAAACCACTTTATCGCAAAGGAAATCGAATTTCTCCTTGCAAAAATCTCGATTACTAAATAGGAGAGCGTAAAAATAAATAAGAGTCTGTATGAGACTGACCTCAGGTAAATTTTCATAGTAACAGGGTCGATTTAAGGTGTCCGAACACAGTTTTTGAAACCTGTGTTGCATTTGCCTTTTATTCTAAAACCGTACGTTGAACTCTAGGTCCCCAAAATTGGCAGGACAAAAGTGAAAAGGATACACTTTCGAATTTTGATAGTTACGCTGACGTGTGCGCTGTTGCCATGGTAATGTTACTGGACATAAACATCAATTTAAAATCGGGTTTTGTATATTTGCGGAAAATTCAGACGTTAGATTTCTCTATCATTTGCCCGAAACAAACTTGTCACAATACCCACATGCGGACACTATTCTAATGTAATTTTAACAGACCGATTTTTAGCTATTCGTCCTTGAAAGATAACTCCATTATTTACAATTTCCTCTGTCAAATCTCAAAACTTTTGCAACAGCTTTCTTTCTTGTTTCCAGAAGTATTTTCCTGCCAAATTCTAACGAGGGGTTTTCGAGAAATATGCGTATTTCGGAAAGACTGGACCTAAAGAGTTCGATCTCATTTTTTTTACTAACTACGCATGCGCTGCATTTAACTGGGTTCTTACGGTTCTTACGGCAGCCACAGTAACACTGAAAAACCTGCCAAATTTGACTTTTTCTGACATGCCATTCTTACAAGACTTAAGTTTACAATATACCATCATTTTAAGAAAAAAATGCCTTACATAAAACCGCCTTGGAACAAAAACTCATCACTTTTTCGGCTCCATATTTGTTGTTGTGTTATCCTTGTGCGCGCGCTGCCTCGCATCAGCGAGCGCGCGCGAAAACTGTGTTCGGCCACCTTAAGCTAGGGGTGGTCCATAGGGGTAGTCCATGGGCCGGGTACATAGGGTGGTCCATGGACCCGGGTCCATGTTTTGTAGACGTCCGGATAAAGACGAAAAGACTCCAGAGATAGAAAAGAAATGAGCCAAGCTTTGACAAGATTGAAGGCGGTGCGACTATAGATTTTTCCAGTACGAAACGTAACTGTGAGAAAAGGGTTTACCGCTCCAAGGACTCCAAGCGCAAGCGCAGGAAAAATCTGGGAAGGTCGGCAAACAGTGAAATCCCCGATCGTCTGGGATCTTTTCGAAATATGAAAACTAGGCTTAAAGTTTATTTGTGATTACCCGATGCAAACCCGATAACTTTTTGTTAAAGCGCTAAGGAAGAAACAGTGCAACTGACTCAGTGAATTATTTTACGTGTTTTATTGTTAATTCGGTATTAATTATTCATCTTTACAAATATCTTTTGCAAAGCGCTCCACTTGTTTCTCAGTGAAAAACTTTCCTGGAATGTCTATAACAAGTTGATGGTTTTCTTTTGGCTTACTTGCCAACTCGTCTAGCTCATCTTTATCAATATGATCAGAAATTCCCACAGAAAACAATTTAATGCCTTTTCTTGAAAGTGTATTTGCACTCTTCCTTGTAAATTCCACGCCTCGTGTGCTAAAACCATCGGTTATGAACATTGCTATCTTCTTCACACCTGAAGATAAAGAACAATGATAACAAATTGACAGAAAATATAGGTTTTAGAGGGGAAGCAGCTAACTGCCCTGCCTTTATGCTTTGATTATTTTATTTTATTTTTTGTGACTGTCCGCTGCATTGGGCAAACGATTCACTGGCGATGTGTCAAAGTCTATGGTCGTGGAGCAAAGCGGTTTTCACAGCGCGTGCGAACTGATGATCATTTTTGCTGTTTACCGAAATTTTGTTTTTTGCTGCATTCGAAAGCTAGAGTTTATCGTTGTAAAAATAGGAATGAAGATTAAATAATTGCGAGGCAAACAGCAATTTGACAGTCAAGGCTGCAGATTGATGGTCAATAAATTAAAATAACCATTCTCGGAGACCCAGGGGCAGTCAGTTGGGGCGAGCGAAAGAAACGGGCGAAAAAAATCGGCGACAGAAAAGTAAAGAACTGCGCTGTTCTTTACTTTCGCTTGCCCCAACTGACTGCCCCTGGGTACATCTCCGAGGATGAATAACAAACCCATCTCTGACAGGAAAATAAGATACGGCGATTATAAACTAACCTGAAACTGTATGACTGCTTACCTTTATCACTTGTCCTTGCACCGTTTTTGACATCAAAGAGTTTAAACTCAAGAAGATCAAATCCAAAATCGAGTCTACTTGCGGCTCCTTCGTAAGGGAGCGCATCCAACGCCTTTAAAACAGATTCTCGAGAAGCATCATTGTTAAATGTCCTTCCTGTGTGCACATATTGACTGTATGTTGCCGCTGCCACGTTCGTTTTCTCCTTTGAAATGTCGAAGTGTTTTATGAGGTCGGCAGTAAATTTCTTTCCGATTTTGAATTGATCCATTGTTACGCTCCCTGAACTATCCAGAAGAATAACCATATCTATCTTGCTATGGCACATAAACTGCTTTTCTTTTGTTGAGGAAACTATATGCAACACGAAAAAGGCAAAGTAAGCGCATGATAAATAAAGTTGGTTTATACTGACCAGTTTCCTTAATTCTGTTTGCACTTTTCAGAAAACCGCACAAGGATGAGCATAAAAATTAGTGCAGAGCATTTAGCACTGCCCTGGAAGGGACACTGTCGCGGGGATTTTTCTGTGCTTTAGTAAAACGGTACTAAAATATGAGTAAGTACTTTCTCTCGTACGCAAACTGTGCAGCCTAAAACATCAACATGAAGATATCAAGTAACCAGCTGAAAGAAAGGGAACCGTAATTGGTGTTTTAGCTATTTTTCGAAACCACAAGCGGCAAACTTGAAAAAGTCAGCCTGACGTTTTCAAGTTGAGCTCCTTTTGATTTCAAAATGATATGATTTATATCACTCTTGTTTCAGTTTGAAGTCCTTCAATACAATAGCATAGTAATTTTTAACAAAATTGGACCACTATTTGTACAATTAGGCCGTTTTTTGATGAGATGCTGGTGACAGTACCCCTTTGAGGACAACCAAACAACACAAGTTCATTTCCACGGAGTGCGGCGCTTTCTTCTGGAGTAACGGAGAGGGGGCGGTTGGGTACATTCAACAATCATTTGCAAGCACGGGGAGGCTTCGCAGCGAGATCCAAATCTTTGCCCTGCGTTTATGTACCATTTCTGGTAGAAAGGTATCCCTTTCGCATTGCTTAGATAGAAAATGCTGCCTTTTTCACATACCTGCAGAAGGGGTCTGATCGAGATATTAAAGGCCAGTTTCTCCTAAACTTTTCTATATTCAAACCCGTAAAATTCCTATCCTTTTAACTACTTACAGGCTGAAAAAGGTATACTGAATCCCGATGTCTTTATCTCCAAGGGAAAAGAAAATTGGTTCGAGGAATCTAGGGGGATAAATTGGTAAGGAAACACTTGGTTTGAGTTATCGGGAGGTAACAAAACTCGGGAAACAAAATTTCTCCTCTTCTGGGCGTAACCTCCCATTACTTTGCTCAAACAGTCAGGCTGTCACGTTGTAAGAGACACATTCAAAACTGTCATAGGTAACAGTTAGTCAATGTGCTGTGAAGTCTTCAAAAGGAGTTTCTTTGATTCGAAATAAAAATTCATTGGCACGAAGACATAATAAATATTTCATCCCTCGCAATCTAGTCGCTGTACATTCCCCAATGTGTAGTCTTTTGTCAATATTATTAGTTAGATTTTCCCTCCAACGATTACGTCTCGTGTACTTACCTCCTGCTAAAGATGATAGGACTGCCAAACCAAAAACATTAATCAACCAACACTTCCGACTCACGAACGCTTTCATTTTTTTTGGCAATCCTGTTATAAATACAGGGTCAAACATAAATAGAGATATCAAAACATCGGTAAACAGTATCCATTTTTATCATTGTCCACAACAAATAATGTTCTCCTATAGAGGTCCCAATACATCACTGAATCTGTGTCCTCAGGTCGGTAATCATTTCAAATCTGAATCAGTTGCGGGCTGAATGTGTCAGAATACTGAAACTTGAAGTAACAAGTTTTCGGTACAAATTTTATAACACGACAGAATAAGTCTGATGTAGTGGATCAAATGACACAAACCTTTTCCTGATTACAAAGGAAGTATGTTTTCTTTTTACAACTGCAGTTTCTGATCGCACCATGTGAATTGCTAAGCTGTTCGTACCGGCTCATTTCACAAGCAGGACCTGTTGAAACTCTCCATCCGTGAACGGTGCGTGAGGCGTTGAGTTGTCAGGTGTCTTACACTGCTTAGTGTGGATAAGTAAACAAGTACGTAGGTAACAACGACACTCACTCATCTTCTTTGCACCCAATGGCATATAAATCTGATTTAAATCTGCCGAGACGCAGATTAAATCTGGGCAGCGATCATTTGCCTACAGAGGAGCTAATGTTGAAACAGACTTTCCAAAGACCTTACTTTTAAGAAGAGACTTATAAATATGCTTTTAGCAGTTAATTTCATTATTTTTCTTGTAGATTATCGTATTTTAATTAAAATGTGCTTCAATAAATGTATGTATGCATGTATGTAAGGCCCCTCCAAGTCGCTCTGTTCCGGGCTGATCTTATGGCGCTCTCTCACCAACACCAGTCTACCAGAGCTCTTCATCTCTCTCAGTACCTTTCTTCTCTATGTTGTTCTTGGTCGCCCCCTTTTTCCTTCGTCCCTCCAGAGCCCAGAGTATCGCTTGCTATTTTTTTCCTAGAACTTTATTGAATGTTTCAGCATGAAAAGTCCCAAATTGCAGGCACGCATTATAACATTCTCCGATCCTTCCGATTCACAGAGTTCAGCTAAGCCGCGACTCTCCGATACCAGAGAAATAACAGTTTTACGTACAGGAAATTACACTCGCAAAGTAGTAAAATAGGAAGAATGGTACAATCAGAGAGTGGTTTTATGAGGATTAAATAGCAAAAACGGAGGAATCGCACAATCGGAAAATGATTTTTGAAGGATCTTAGTATAAAATCGTAGACTAGGAAGAACCGTACAATCGGAGAATGATTTTAAGAAAAAGAAGTATCATAGAATCGGAAACTGCAGTTCGAAATCTTAAGTGGAAAATAATCGGAGAATATTACCGCTAAATCGGTGATTATGAGATACGCGGCAAAATTACTGAATGCCGATTGGTTAAGACAGAGGGCATTTTTTCTTAATCACGAGGGCACTTTTGGTCATCATCATCATCCTCATACACTTTATTTCAACTCGAATTATTAGAGTAGCTCTATTGAGCTAATATCTTCGAGAAAGAAAAATACATAAATCAATTAAATTATTGGAATACATTAATTAAGCCTAAATAAAATTATAATTAAAACTAACTCTAGTTGATTTCCTTTATGGCTGTCTTAAAATCTTTAAATGATGTTATTGTTCTCATACTGTCTGGGAGCGAGTTCCAAGTTTTTGCAGCTTGATATCGGATGCACTCAAGTCCACGATTTGATTCGCTGAATTCAAACAAAGGGTGTCCAATCACATCAGCCGTTTTAAAATCCTTTATCATTAGCGGGATTTAAACGGCTGATGTGATTGGATTCCCTTTGTTTGATTTCAGCGAATCAAATCGTGTGTCCCCAGAGACACTTGTTCCTCGTGCACAGGCCCAGCCGGCAAAGAGGGACAAGCGGCTCTGGGGACGAGAATGAGCGAGGTCTGTACCATTCTCGTCCCCATAGCCCTTTTCGTTTCTCTCAGCCGGTGGGGCCTGGGCACGAGAAACGAAAGGCTCTGGAGATATACAATTTCCTTTCCGGACTTCATGTATATAGCATTAATGTTTCTACATGTTGTGCGTTGTAATATGGCGGCCGGCAACAATTTTGACTTCAGTTTAAGATTTCTTTGTTCTCAAAATCCTATGTCCCCAGAGCCCGTCGTTTTTCGTGCCAAGGCCCTGCCAGCTAAGAGAAACGAAACGGGCTATGGGGATGAGAATGGGTCTGTACCTCATGCATTCTTCCAATACTGTAAGGTCCCGAGCAAGCGAGTGAGAGTTGATGTAGCTGTATTCCGGACCTAACAATTACCTTGAAAAAGTTAACAATGCATTATAAAAATGCAGTTAAAATTCAATATTTAATAATTATTTTAATATATTCTTTTTTCTTACACTGATAATGAATAGCTTCGTTGCCATTGTTTAATAAAAATGTCAAGCGCGAGAACATGATCTATCTTTATTGTTATCTCCATAAGTATTACAAGACTCGAAAAATGTCTCATCCGGGAAATTAATTTTCCTCACTTGCCCAATCGCCAAGGGCCAAGACAAGTTGTCTAATGACCGGAAAAGCAAATCTAAGAGCTTCTTGTCCGAAAGGCAAACTGAAGTTCAAATGTTTTCGAGCCTTGTATTGAAAGAATTCTAAATAACAAAAATATTCTGAAAGCAGTACCTTACTTCACAAGAGTTTAACAAGGAGTGTAATAATTACCTTGCACATATATTAGTCTCTATGATCCAGCCTGGTCCAGGCTCCCAGTTGGTGAGGAGAAAAGGAGAGCGACTGGACCGTGAGCGAAGGAAAAATGAGGGGGTTTCTAGCCTTCTTGAGACGAGACCCCCATTTTCTTTGCACATGTTGCCCACCTTTTGTTCCTACTGACCGACAGCCTGGAACAACCTGACATTAGTTTTCTAAGGGGTATCTGTTTCAGTAATGGAAGAGTGTCCACGCACATGCTTAGCTAAGTAACAAGATTGTCTAAAACACTTCTGACAGTGTGGACATTGAAATGGTCTCTCCCCTGTATGTGTCCGTACATGAATTTTAAGATGGCTTGATTGACCAAACTTCTTTGGACAGTGTGGGCATTGGAAAGGTTTTTCACCAGTGTGTGTTCTCATATGCGTGCTCAGAGCTGATGAATGCGAAAACACTTTGGTGCAAAAGCGGCACTGAAATGGCTTTTCACCGTTGTGAATGCGCAGGTGCAAAGTCAGGTGACTCGACTGTCCAAATGTCTTGGGACACTGGGGGCACTTATATGGCTTCTCGCCAGTATGCACACGCATGTGGGTGGTCAGGTGACTTGATTGACTGAAACACTTCTGACAGTATGAGCATTCAAATGGCTTCTCTCCAGTGTGAGTTCTGAGGTGCGTGCTGAGGGATGTGGAAGATGAATATTCCTTTGAACATACTGGACACTTCAGTGGATCGATCTCTGGATGGCTGCGAAGGTGTGATGCAAACTTAGTTGGACAAGAAAACTGTTCACTGCACTGAGGACACTTTAGTATCTGCTGTTGGTCAACACTTCTCTTGGATACAGTTTTCAACATCTGTGCATTATCCAAGTGGACATCTAGAATAGAGGGGGCAATAAACAGACAAAACATGCCAAGAAATATAAGAATGCCATAATAGTAACTCCCTAAACATAATGATTTTTAAACCCAAGACAAGTCTTACAGTCGCTCCAAACATATGCTATTCCACAAGACATAATAATAGGTATTATAGCAAGATCGTACCTTTTACTTAATTTCTTCTTATTATCGCAAAACATTTTATATGGGATTGCAGGAGGAAACAAACTTTACAGAGTACTACTGACAGCATTTGAAAGGACAAAAATTAAATGTGAAACAGAACTGTACATTTAGAGGTGGGAGCAGGGTTGGCACAGTGGTGAGAGCGCCCACCTTCCACCAATGTGGCCCGGGTTTGATGCTGAGATGCTGACTAACCAAATTGCATGCATGGACAATTACTGTCCCTGGACCCTCTCTCACACGAGCGAAGTATTGAATGACAAAGGGAAGTAACACATCCCTTACTGGTGCTGATTTATGAGCCAGCAAGAAAATGTAAAGACACACTTATAGAGTGGCTTGAATGTCGCTCAAATGAGGGGGTAAAAGGCCAATGTTTTTATCTTGTCACTAGACTTGTCATATTATTGTGTAATAATAATAATTGCATTCGACAAAGTAGAGAACGCATTCTAATCTCTGAACCAAAGCGAAAGTTTTTGTCGGGCCTTATGTGTCGGGCAGGCAGGTGAGCATTGACGTCACATTTTTGCTGTGCATGCAAAACTGGAAGTGCAAGTACACGGCTCTAAACTTCTTGACAGTGAGCGAGCACGCCAAGCGAAGATTGAACATAGCTGATGCAATGTTTGATGTATAAAGCAAGTTTTGTTGTTCGTCAAATATCGCTTGTATTTCTAAGTAGCATTCATATTCATGAAAAAATGTATAGTTTTATATCAAAATATTTTCATTTATCTGGCGTTATATCTGCTTTAGTTGCCCGTATGAACAATGGACGTGATGGAGTTACAAGAATCTTGTATCCTTTTATTACACATTTTAGTTCATCTTTCATTTAAAGCTCTCAACTTAACGTGTAGAAGGACATTTTTGTTCAGAAGTACAAGAGTCGTGACATCCATCCGCACAGCAATGATCAAAGTGTTCTTTCACGCACACAGAAGGTGGGTCAACCACAAGTCACTGAGAACCCTTTCGTGACCCAGGTGGCGGTCGCTGCCCGTAGAATCCTGGCTAGGCCACCGGAATGCAAGAAACCTCTTACAGCAGACCAAGTGATGCGCATTATATCTCGTTTGGAGAGGGGCAGTCTGGCAGACGTGCAAGTTGCAGTGGTATTTGCCATGGGCTTTTTCGGGTTCTTACGGTGGGATGATTTAAGCAATTTGGCAGTGGACGATCTGTTATTTGCTGATTCGCATGTTGCACTCTTTTTGCTCCAACGTAAGAATAACCAATTCCGCGAAGGATCTTGGGTTTTCATTGCAAGAAGTGAGGTAGCCCCTTGCCCCGTGGCAGTGTTAGAGAAGTTTCTCAAGATGGGCAATCATTCTGAGGGGTCACGGCTGTTTCGTAGGATCCAGAGCACAAGGAGAGGCCAGATGCTTAAAGAAGCAGCTATGTCGTATTCTCGTGCAAGTGAGCTGGTAAAGAAAGAGTTGAAGAGTGAGGGGTTGGACCCAAGCTTGTACAGTCTTCACAGCTTACGGTCAGGGGGTGCTTCGGCTGCGGCAGCCCTTGAGATTCCAGATCGCCTGTTCCAGAGACAGGGAGGATGGAGAAGCACTCAGGCGAAAAGCAATTATATCCAGGAGTCATTGGACTCCTTGTTGTTAGTTACAAGGTGGATTCAGAGCTCGGGTTGAAGACTGTGAACCAAGTGGTCTCTTTATGTGGGAGATCTTCATAGATATTGGACTAAGGATTTGAACATTTACTAAGATTTAAACAATTAATAAGGATTTGAGGATCCGGACTTGCTGTTGCATGGAAAATATTGGTTGTTAAGAACTTCTGCGAACGTGTCACTGTTCATAGTATTGCAGACTAACATTGGTTGGTTGTTTTGTACCTTTGTAATGCTGGGCTCTCTATGCTTTGTTATTTGCGGCAGTCAGCTTGACTATGGCTCCCAGAAGTGTGTGAGAAGTTGTATTTTCCACTGGCTGAGGAACGAAATAAGTGGAAAATGTTTTCTCACACACCTCTGGGGCCTGGGCCCGAGGGTCTATTTTTTGAGTCACGTGCGCAGTGTATTTTGTCAGTTGCTGTTTTGCTGTCCGCCATTGCTGACGTTTATTTTTGAGCCCCAGTTCCCACCCAACCCTTCATTTCAGTCGAAAACATACACTCTGTTGGTTAGATATTCTTTATTGAGATTGTCAGCATAGAGTCGTACTAAGCTTATGACTGTTGTTTAATACTACTGTATTTTGCCTACATTACGTATAATGCTAGGCGGTATTGGTTTGAGAAATAAAAGAGTCAGTTGGCGGCGGTCAGCTTGACTATGGCTCCCAGAGGTGTGTGAGAATTTGCATTTGTAATAAAGGTAATAAATTCTAGCATCCCTGACAAGTTTCGATTCAAAAGAATGTTTGTTCTGTCTCTCGCACACAAACATCCTGCAAACATAACAACGTACAAACAAATTCAATGTGCTGTTGGTTGTGAAGTCAAATGCTATTGCCGACAAGTATATCGAACACACTCCCTTAATCTCTGATTACTCTTAGTAATAATAATAATAATAGCACTTACCTGCTGGCTGTGAAACAGTGACAGTTCCGCTCTCAACACAATGAATATGAACAGTTTTCTGAAACAAGAAAACAAAACTTTAAACAACATACATTTGTAAAAACTCCCATTTCCCCAGAAATAATGCCCAATGTACTAATTTAGTTTCAGGTTTGTATTTTGAGCAATCAATATTTACACAACACCATCGCAGCCACCCTCGTACCCAGGTTGCTTGGGAAATGAGCGACCCTGGAAAGATCTGATTTGAAGTCCGAAAATAGCGGACTTCCGGTTGAACTGCGCATGCCTACCTTTCAAAAGCTTGACCCAACGAACTAAATGGCAATTTACTTCCGGCCATTTTTATTGTTTTCAAAACCAATCAAATTCGATCCTGTAACAGAACTTTCGAGAGTCGCTCGTTTCGTCAAGCCTGCGCAGTAAGGAACAAAGACTCGAGGTACGAGATTGCATCGCAGCACGAGCCATCTCAATCTTATCTCCAGAGCCCACTTATCTTTGGGTCAGCACCAAGAACATGGGCTCTGACCAGGACCGTTTGTTGGAGCATGCGCATGGTGCACTGTTTTGATTCTCGGCCAATCAGATTAAGCGAAAATGTTCTGAATTTGTGCAGAACGGCTTGAAGTCCGTGAAATGCAGACTTCAGGGATAAGTCCTGGCCAGAGCCCGTGTTCTTGGTGCTGACCAAAAGATAAGCGGGCTCTGGGGACGAGATTGGAGACATCTTCACGGGATACGTCCACAGTAACTCAATATGCCTATTATCCGCTGTGCTCATTAGCCGAGGTCTCAATTTCACATCATTGCTATGCATGACGTATTTGTTTATGATGCCATGTTATACTTCGTCAATGGACGGATAACATCGTAAACTTTCAGCATTTTTCGACTATTAATCAGCCCTTTGTTAATACAAACACTTTGGACAGTGGTTTTCTATGGAGAAATCAAGATGGCTCCCGCAAAATAAGCATTCACAAAGAGATTTATGCGATGAATTGCATAAAATTAAGGGCACGAGCAGACTGCATTTGAATATATATGAATATATATCATATCTGAATAATAAATACAAAGAATGGTCGTTTCTGGATGAAATTTACAGTGTATTTTATAGATATGAAAGACACTTTCTTCTCGATAATATCGCTGCGCAAAAATATGATGCATGTTGTTTACTATAACAGCGAATATCTTGTGATCAAGCACAGTTTCGATCCGGGCTCGCACAGATTTTTTTCTTTTCTGGATGGGAATAATCACCGATATTATTTTAAATTGTGTCTCAAAAGGTAAAGCCGTAAAATGCAAAAGTCTTATTTTTGAGCCTGCAATTCATTTGACATTTGTCACCTGAGGTGTGAAAATTGTCACCTCGAACATCACTTTTTTTAAAGCCCACGTTTTGTTGTCTCAGTCAATCATGTTTTTACTGCAGATGGTTGCTTTAATTTCGAGAAATAGCTGTCCGAAATGGACCCTCTAAAGTCAGGTCTACCCACACACCAATCCCTACATTTACTACTCTCAAAACCTCAATGCCAGCAATGGCCCCCTCCATGAGGCAGCAACTTAATTATGTCCCTGCACATTTTTGCTCAGCCACAAGGAGTCACTCTCACTGACAGCTACTTACACATTCTGCTAAAATATCCACTGTCACTTCACGCTCTTCATGGTTGAACAGTTCAACATCAACGTTGTCAGACGTCTTTTCACAGTGTGAATAATGTTGTCTTTCTTCTTTAACATCGTTACTAATAACACAGTTACTAGCAGAAGTGAGTTGAGTTTGTGAAGAGAGTGGGACATGAGTATTTGTGTGTGAACCAGATGACAACCCACTTTTGGCATCCTGTTCACAGCTTGACTGTACCCTGTTGGCTTGACAGGGTTTATCTAATTGTATAGACTGAACATCTGTATCACAGACATTTTGATTATCTTCCTACAGAAAGAAAGTTCTACATGAGCAGAATAAATTAAATTAAGACAACAAATCAAGTTTGTACCAGCACAGTTATGACGAAATAGCAAGGTATTTTTGCCGGGCCAATGACTACACTTATGTCCAGGATTGAACGCAGGTACTGTTCAATTACTACTTTATATTTGACTGGGTTAGTTTTCATTTTCATTATTTTTATTGCTTCATATTTGTCAGCATTATGTGTGTTTTAGTTAACTTTCATCAATGATGACACTTTGTGATGCTTGTCATAACGAGCTTGCATCTCACTGGCGGTCAATCCTGGACATATCTGGCTGGCTATGCTCTTGGCTGTGTAGATGAATTAGTTACATGTAATTTCAGCAAGCAAATTCCCCAAGTGTGTGCATCCAGTATGATTGATGCATTGCGTGATTCACATAACATGTGCGCAGTAACAAAAAGAGGAATGGCTATGAAACCTGGTAAAGTCCATTGTTCACTATTTGGGGGATTGGTCATGTACAAAATATGGCAAACACAATTATTTACTAACAGCAAATCATTTCATAATTACCTATTTGTTGTAATTTAGTGAGCTGAATCTTCAAAAATAAATACCAATAGGAACACTGCAGCTACATACATGTAATTCATGCATAGCTAGCTTGTAAGCACAAAACAAAAGATGCACACGGTCGTGGATTTCCAACATAAAACTTGGCCTCTTTGTTTGCTCATTAATTTGATGTCTGCTGGGATTCATAACCATTGCCCTCAGATAAAATATAGGACTAGTCAACATGGAGCTACATGACTGTATAAGACAACTTGATGTACATCACTTGTATATATTCTCTAAGATGTGTTTTTTTTTCATTGGGAGGGTGGGGGCTGAATACACGCGCAAAGAATGAAAAACACAACTAACCTTGGTAAGTTGTCGTTGCCATTTACATTCTCCTGTTGATGGATTAATGTAATAAAGAACCTTTCCAGATTTTGTTGTATGAGGTATCCATTCTGTGGCATTCATGTTACACAATTGCTAACTTTTGCATATATTTTAATGAGTCCTTCTACCTGCAAAACATTAATAGTTGCATGTAGGATTAGCTTATGACAACCACAAATAACTAGTTGAAAATGATGACACTGAATTCCACACAGAATGATGGCAGACAACTTGTTATCCTGGGTGCCACAGTCTTCTAGATACTGCATCATTACAGTACTTTCAACTTATATGTTAAAAATGAGGGTGTGTGTTTCATCACGAGTTCCAAACACCAAGAAGCATATTAAACCACAACGCCAAGTGCTTTCATTGTTTTGAGGTGCTTGGAATCCGCTATTCTAGCATGAAGCCCAAGGTTTTGACATGTTTCTTCAAGTGAACAATTACATTTTAGTTGTTGAACGTTGTTGAATCATAGTAGAATGCCCGCAAGATAATATTTTCCAGTTGGTGCAAGGTCTTTCTGAAGTCATTGAAAGCCCATGCAGTACATGTATCAGTCTAGTATTTTGGGGTTTGGGGTTCGTTTTAGAAAGAACTAGATATCAATGATAGCCAGCGAGAGCAGACGATTTTTTTGAAACTAGAGCCGAAAAAATCGTCTGCTCTCGCAGGCTAGATATCGATCAATGAAGTATCGTCTAAAAATTCATAAAATTAATAATATCGCCCCGAACCTTCCATTCAAAAGATCCAAATGCTATCCTCTTTCCACCGATGGTGTCTTCTCCTTTCAAGCTTCAACAAACAGTCGGAAATCTTCTATCGTTTATGGATTTTTAATGGATTCTTCGTCTGTTGATCGGTCCATAGTTTTGTCAAAAGATTTACGTGTTGAGCCCGCGCATCAAAGAGACAGCGAGACTGGCGATAGCACTGTGTTACCACTTGATGACACACGGGAGTAATGTGTCCCATGGACTGAGTGCATCCCAGAACTCTAAGCGTGTTACTCTTTTCAACATGTCGGCGCATGGTGAAGCTGTTCATTTGCACGGAGAAACGGATAAAAATATGGACGAAACATTAGAGGATATTGAATTACAGCCGACAGTATTGACTTTAGAAAGTATCCTTTTATATCTGTTATTTATGGTATTTAGCGCTTTCAGTAACTATACAATTATGTGAGCACTGCTAGTGAAATAATTTTTTATAGGCCCGGTGAATATGACACGTCATGTGCATGCTACAGTACAAGTACTTCTTGATAATTATGTATGTTTAATATATTTCGGCTATGGTTGGTCAAGAAAAGCTTTGGCTCAGGTCTTGAACGTTTTAAGACCACAATACCAGCCACCGAGAGGAACGTTTAACTCGATTATACGGACTGAACAAAGCCTGAAAAGAAATTAACCAATTTTTCCCAATTGAATTTGTAAGCAAATAACAAACGTAAGTTTAATTTGTTGGTAAAGAAACCCACCATGACAAGTCTGTGTTTGAAAATACATGTATGCATTCACTAAATTCTGCATCCTGCCAGCTGAGCCTTGACTGAGAAAGAAAGCCCCCCTCCCCCCAGGGTAGGGCATACTCCCATATATGGGCTATAGGTATGTGCCGCGGGATTGAGAATGGCCCATAATACACCTTGTTTGCCCCCACAATTTTGCATAACCTTTGTTTCCCAATTCTCCTGGGAATTACAGTCGTCCCAAGAGAATCGGAAGACAATGCTTATGCAAACTTTTGGGGGGTAAACAAGATGTATTATGGGCAATGCGAAAATGGTCAATAGGGTATGGTTTTTGAGGTCCTCCATCCTTAACTATGGTATCATTTTTGCCCCTTTTGGCATTGTTCCTGGTGTGATCCTTAGATAGGGTATCGGAATTGTATCGTCTAAAATTGCAGTACATAAACAGCAAGTGAAATGAAAAAGAAACAGTCTATTGAATCTGAATAATCCGTTAAGAGTACATGTATTAACATTACAGAAACAAAATAGGCTTGACCCGTTCCTACCTTTCTTAGTTGTGGTTTTTTTTCCTAAATACTAATTGGGTGTCATTTTTCAAGTTTGGGCCTTAATAGGGTATCAAATTCTGTTTTCTTTATCCTTAAATAGGGTCAGGGTTAAAGAACCTTTGCAGCACAGACCTATCTGATCTATTCTGAAGCAAGTGCAAAGAATAATCTGGATCTGTCCTTGTGTGCCAATGCACAATGGAATTACCATTGTATTTTCTTTGATTAGGAGCCTTTGGTTGTATCATTTCTTCTATACCAGTACACAAGAGCAGAACCAATAATCTGTTAATAAATCTGTTAATCTGTTAATAAAATACTTAATAGCTTCA
Source organism: Blastomussa wellsi (assembly GCA_947652115.1). Classification (NCBI taxonomy): domain Eukaryota; kingdom Metazoa; phylum Cnidaria; class Anthozoa; order Scleractinia; family Plerogyridae; genus Blastomussa; species Blastomussa wellsi. The sequence goes on from OX393567.1 coordinate 14,303,376, forward strand.
CTAAAATAAACTGTAAATGTCCATCATAAAAAGAAATTGGAACACATGCCTTAATTTTACCGCTTAATGTGAGATCACCCCTTTATAAATATTGTTATTATTATTATTATTATGTAAACAAGAGTTATGAAACTTGCGTTGGTCAAATGTCAAAGTTAGGTTAAAGGTAACCACTGTTGTTGAGACAAGTTAGACACTGAGTTCTTTGAAATAATGTCTAAATTACAAATTTAACCGGACAACATTTAATAATGATGATGATAATAATAATAATAATAATAATAATGAACAGAAAATATATCACTTTTAAATTTACTCTGCGTCGCCATCTTGGATGTTATGATGTCATGGTGTTGCTGCTTTTGTTAGGAAAACAGGCAACGCAATGATGTCGTAGACTCCTAAATGGCAGGGCATGGGAAATTTAAAAGCGATGATGTTTTCTGTTAAATGTAGTTAAATGATAATTTAACTTAGTTAACAACTAGGAGCAAGTTTGCTCAGTGGTTGGTGTGGCAGCCTTGCGGGACTTGGGAGCCTGTGCATTTACTACCATCATGCTGCAGTTCCCGGCTGTTGTCAGGGCATTTATGTCAGGGTACTCTGACACATTTTATGCGTGTACAGGGCGATTTTGTAGCTTGCAGTTTTTAGTGTTCGCTCCCTCCTCCCTTTTTTGGGGGGCGTGGCATTTTAGCGTTGGTGTTTATTATTGTTCTTCATAGTTTTCTTCCCCAGAACTTCCAGTTGAAGTTCAGTGTGATGGTGCTAGGGTTGGGCTGGGTTAGGCAGGTGGGGACTCGTAGCTGGGTTGCAGGTAGGGCAGGTTCCTGGGCACCCAACCTCCATTTGCGACAAAGGCATTAACTGTAATTATTAAAAGTTATATTTCCCTTTGGTAAAATCTGTAATTAACGCATTAGGTATTTCAAACGACTCGGCATCAACTTGGGTCAAAAGCAGAGGTTCCCTTTGAAATTTAGTTCATCGTTTTTATGCCATCAGTGTCCTCTTTTTTCATTGGTTGAGTCCTGATGTTTCTACAAGTAATCAAACTGTTCAGTAATTGAACATAGCTAAACATGGTCTAACTCAGTTGAACAATTTAATTAATTTGACAATCACACAGAATTGAACCAAAAATTTTGTGAGCATGAAGTCTCAATCTAAAAATCTAAAATTCACCCTAAATACCCTAATTGAACTCGATCGAATCCAATTGAATGCAATCAAACACCTGATTGTGTTCAATTGTGTTTGTTTTTTGTGAGAGTTTGATTGTTTGGTTACTGGGGTAGTAAGGTTGATAGAATGCTCAGAGAAATTAACAAAAACAAATTATCAAGGAGGAACACACAGATTTCCTCCCTCCAATAACTTATTCATTTACACTTACATGTATAGGTACATGTGCATTCACAAGTATGAATTATGGTAAGATTAATTTGCTGTGATCTATAGGTTAATGAGATTTTAATAATTAGTTATTTACCTATTGTTCATCCTATACTCCATACAATAGTATTATACAATATTGTTAATAGTGCCTGCTAGTAGAATTTTTGACTTACCGGTAGTTACAAATGTAAGACTCCTTGAGAGAGACCTAATTGTTATCATCATTGTAGAGATAAATTATATTGATGAAGAGAGATGACTTAACTTGTTTTCAAATAAGTTCTACCAACCATCAAAGATGCACAAGGACAGCATGGACTTAGGCATGGAGATTACCAAAGATATAGGTATTCTTACAGCTTGTTTTCTTCGTTTTCTGCAGGAAAAGGAGTGTTGAATGCCAGATATGAAACTAGAATTATATTATATATGGAATAATACATGGTTGTGCAGAGATATGAAATTTCTCTTCGAATGTTCAACTTGTAGTCACCAATAAATTGAAGTACAATGGGGTCAAACATGGTATCGAACGTGAAGTCATTGATATCATCACATGAGAAATTATCGTAATTTTACACATGTTTTCAATTAACGTTTTTCTCGGGGACGGAAATCCTTAAAGCACTGTTGTTTATATAATAAATTATAATTATAGATCTTTCAGGACTTTGTAAAGATAGCATAAAATTATCCTCTAATATTGTTGCTTTGACTTATATTTACAGACAATATTGTCAACGGAGGTTGAGACGATTGTACAAGACTATGAATTTTCAGCATGGTTCTCGACATGCATTTAAGTCAAAAAAAGTAACACAAGACTTGCTCAAAGATGTTAAGTAAGTGATAGAAGGAGAGTAACAAGCTGATCATGAATCAGTGAATTGTGAACCTACTGTTCAGACTCATTCAAATGCAGTAGTTCATTATTTTAAACCAATGAAGAAATGACTTAAAGACTTTTGGATGCAAATTTAATCAACTCTTAAAGTTTTTTCTTTTAACTCTGAGCTGAGTATCTTGAGAAGTGTTTTACAGGGGTTTCAATAAAATTTGAAGTAGGCAGCTGCTTTGAGTGGAGTAGCGGATGTAGCCAAAGCTTTTTGTCGGCTGTTGGTGCTTATTGAAAGCACTGTGTTGTGTCTTGCATTTTACACATAGGATTGTAAACATCTGCCTTAAGCAGTGTTATACTGTACATACTTGTTAGTACTGTATTTATGATTAAACATTCATTTAAACTGCCTTCTCAAGGTATTTGCACATTCCACTAATGGATGCTGAGAGAGCTTGGAGCCATGCTATGGAGTTAAAACTGTTGGCTAACACTGAAATGCGTAAAAAGTTCCATTACATCAGAAGGCTGCGCAAGGCTGCAAGCCATGCTAATCATTTGGAAGAGTTGTGTTGTGCTGATGCCTGTGATGCCAGGACTAAACTTGAGGCCCAGGTATAGAATATTCTAAGTAATGGAGGTTGTAAAACTTTATCTCACTTTTAAGGGAGGACCTTGAGGAGAATTGTCCTTATTTCACACATCATGCATTTACAACACAAGCAAAATAAACCCAAGCAGTTATAAAGGACGAAAGTGCAAATTATAAAAAAAAGGTAAAACATATTTGATTATTTATTATACTGTAACATAGCTAGCAGAGCCACATGCTCCTTAATCCAATGGAGCATGCTGTTAGCGTGAGCAAATCGCTTTGCCATAATTTTTTCTGAAGCGGGCGTTTTGATGTACATTTTCACCAGCAATGTTAAAAAACAAATTAGTTCATGCTTTGAGCTGTGCACCTTTGAGTTATGGTGCACTTCGGAAGTTAGGAGAGCACTCAAGAAGCTAGAATTGCTCTCTACTTCCCGCATGCACCATAACTCGATGGTGCACACATATGCATGAACCAATTGTTAAAGTGCACCTAACCCTAAAATATTTTGCGTTAAAATAAACCTTTGCACCAGTTCGATATGCATTGCACCTTTCATTTCTCTTTTTTACTAAATGCGGATTATTTATACCATTAAAAAGTTACGAGAAACTGTACGTTATTTGGTTCGCGACCGAGTCAGTAGGGGAGTGAGTCTATTCCTGGGTAGACGTCACAGACTGATTTGCATGCATGTTTACAAAGACTTGATGCGATGCAAATCAGTTTGTGACGTCAACCCAGGAATAGACCCAGGCCCCTTCTGCCTTGGTCGTGAACCAACTGATGCTCGGTTTTTCGTAACTTTTAAATGCTATAAAAAGTCAGCATTTGGTAAAAAAGAGAAACGAAAGGTGTAATGCGTTTCGAACTAGTGCAAAGGTTAACTGTAGCAAAAAAATATTTTGGGGTTAGGTGCACTTTAAGTAAACAGACTTCTCTTCATTCAAAGCAGAATAAATAAGATCGCATTGCAAATTGACGCCTGAAGGTTTTAAGCGCGCATCCACCCCCAAATACCTGGATCTTTTGCGGCATTCAATACAGAGGTGCGACTGGAAAAAATAAACCATATGCGCAGTAAATTCAGACAAATAATTAGTTTCTGAACTGAACTTTTATTTCAACTAGACATGTTGAATGACTCATTTATGAATTAAAGAGCTTATCAACTGATCTCAAATCAAACTTGAAAACAGCAATAAAATTTTTTCCAGCTTCGCGTGTCATTTTATCGTCAATATCAATATTTCAATAGCACTGTAGCATTTTCTCGCGACAGTGAAGCGGTAATTTTAGATGGTAAATTCTCTTACAAATCATGGTTGCGTGAAACAGCCCGATATCCGTCAGAAAGCTACAGAATTCCTTCGACTAAACGAAAACAGCCAACGCTTTCTACGCTTTCCTTTATTTTAAATCTTAACAAACATTCTCCTTTGTATTTTCTGAAGCAATGAAACTAAATCTTAAACAACTCTCAAGACTGAAAGTGAAAGCGGCTAAATAAATACAACTTTTAAACACAAAAGATGGGATGTCTTAATCAGATAAGCATGTGGAAATGTGCCAAATCTGTTTGCTCCAAAAAGCATAAAATTCCAAACTAAAGATTTAAATATGAAAGAAACTTGAAATAAACATTGCTTCAAATTAAATTTCACTTATGAAGAAGTCAAGAAATGTACTCAAAATCATCAAAATATCGAAAAAGTTATAATTTTAGCGGATGGCTTTTGCAGTCAATTTATAACTCAATGGCTTTACCGATCCTTCTAATACTTCTATCCAAATTTAAATAAATGTTGTACATTACCATTCTGTTTTCAAAAGTCTTGAGAAGCCTCATTAACTTCGGGTGCAGGTCCGTGATTTGAATTCAAAACACATTTCTAAGCGCCATGACATAATGTCTTCATGGCCGTGGAAGACAAGATGGATCCCTCATCAGCAAGGTTTTAGCACTCTGTACTCCATAGTTTTCTATTTTAGAGCCACTTAAAAATTAATCGGTGTCTGTCCTTTTCATTTCAAGTGCCAAAGAAAGAATTTTCTGTGTTTAGAATGGAAAACATGGCCGTGAAAGTTTGTAAACACATGCCACGTTGCACCATGATCTTGTAGATTTTTAACTCACGAATCAAGACGGAAACCCTTCTTTCTAAAAATAGATGCAGAAAAGTGATTCTGATTGGTTTATTTGTCCCTATTACCTGTGCAACAATAGGAAAAGCAAAAACTCTCTAGGGAGGGAGGGAAAGGTCTTTTTTCAACATGTGCTTTTTGCGTCCGGTTGAGGCACAGGTATTTGGGGGGTGGTTTTCGTACGGCCGGTTACGGCCGGCACAGGCACCAATGGGTTAAGGTAATGCCCTAGTAAAAGAACCCGTCATAGATTTCTAATGAAACTTTGTACACAGTTGCAACAAGTCAAGAAAATTATAAAAGCGTTATAAAAAGTGGGGGTCACTGTGCTCGTTTTGCAAGTGAGTGCTGACGAATATGGCAATTTACACTTCTCTGGCTACAGCTGCGTGTATCCGCGTGCATCCCAAAACTGGACAACCAAGCTCTAAGTTTTCCTTAAAGCCTGCCATATCCCACTACATTTGAATCTATTGTTTATTAACCTATGAACCAAAACAATGCCTTTGGATTCCTTTGTTTTCACTTTACCCTCCAATATAGACTTATTTTTGATATGTGCTTTTCAACCCTTCATAACTCAATCCATACAATTTAGCTCAATTTCCAAAAACTGGCCATAGATATCGGGCAATATTTTTCTTATTGAAAGTAAACGCTATTCTTATCTCATTATCGCGGTAGAGCTGCCGAATGACTGGGGCGCGTTTTCAAACTGATAATTATACGCTTAGAAGGTACTTGGAAGGTGGAAGACAGCATCAAAAACATATTTTCAGGAACGTTCTTTGAGATGCTACAATTAGGACATAATAATTATGATAGAGTCGGAACTTAAATGCCAATGTAGTGGCCCATTACAAGTTTAATAGCCAACCTCAGTAAGTCGAACTCAACAACTGATACTCCACCGCTTCCGTACGTTATACAAATTTTGAAACATTAAGACTCATCTTGGTTAAAAAACCCGACCTACCGAAATTTTCATTAACGTTTACACTTCGACCAACCCCATTTAAGAATCTTTCTGCAAAAGCTCCCTTTTATGGCCACCATTTTGTTATGCGCAGTAAGGATGCGCAGTGCAAAACTAGGGAATCACCTTAATCCTCAGGGTACTCACAGCTGAGTAGCTCTTGGTATCGTTTATAAGGTATCAAGTTTCAGTATAATGCAGCAATAACAAAAACAGTTACTGAAATCTAAAAGTACATAAATTTTAAGATTCCTGTAAGAATAATCTAAATTCCTGAGATTCAGGTGGGTTAATCAAATGACAAGCTTCACAAAGTTGTCAACTACTTTTTGTCATGTTGAACAGTCATGTTGAATGTTTTGGCAAATATTCCGATAAATAATCAAGAAACCCTCAGTAAACGTCATTGCTTCTGCATGAAATACATGTTGCTTATTTTTATTCTGGTCATGTGACTGGTCAAATAAGGTTGTGCTATCAAACTTTGAAGTACTCTTCAATAGAACAAACCTGGGCAAAAAGCTTATCCAGAGAAGGTCTGTTTATCAAAAATATTGCAGTTATACATCTTCCTTACCGACAAATTCATGACAAATTTTGGTAGTTAAGAAGGGCCCCTTAAATTGATAGTTTTGAAAAGAAAAGAAAACCGTCCTTCACTGTATTTGATGAATTTTGAGAAAGTTAATGCAACAAGCTTTCCTAATGATACATACAGTGTATTATACATGTAAATCAGATTCTATGCTGTTTATCAGGGTGGAACATAGCAAAGTTTTTATCGTTTTATGCATGTTAAACCTACATCTATCATGGTCTATTATACAATGTAAAACCTTATGGTTGTCAAAATAAGCCAGCGATCGGCGCATTTCACCGGCTATTTGGAATACTGCACCGGCTACTCTGAATGTTAGTAGGTTAGTTCTAAGCATGATATTAGAGAAATAAAATGAAAATAGCCACCTACTTTTTGGATGGAACCTGCTACTCAAAAACCTAATGACAACCCTGTACATATAGAAAATAGGGAGAGCCATTATATGACTAAGAACATGGATCAAACACTTGAGCAATCTAGATATTTGTAAATTACAGCAACTGGAGCAAAGAGTGTGACCACTAATTTTTTTAAGTTGGTCACATTTTTTTGATGTGGATTATCCAATCAGAAGCTGAGGATAGCTTTTACGAAACAACTGCAAGCGATCATGCATAGAAGACAAATCTGTTGATATTTTTTATGGCTGCCTGTTTTTGCAGCTTTTACAGCTTACTTTTTTAGGATTTGGCTTAAATCCCACGCTGGAGCAACTGGTAAATCGGCAACCATCAAATATTGACCAACACTGTATACTATACTTACTTTTGCTTATTTACACTCAATTTTGAATTATCATGAGGGCATACTTTTCATGGTCCTGCTTTTGAATATATTTGGTCTGTGAAGACACCAATCGTGGCTGCAGCTGACTTTTTAGTGCATTAACGCGACAATCATGTATAATTATTTTAGACATCTGCGATATCGCCATGGTATAACTGGTGCTTGCATTTGTTCTAAAATACAAAATAACATGTAAATGTACCAATTGTCTACTGAGAAAACTGCAAATCAGGCAGGTCAATACTAATTTGAGGTATACACTGTGTGTAAATGCAGCTAAGTTTATTATCAAATTTATACTTTCTTAGGTAAACAAGCACTCCTAGAATGGTGAGGGCTGCTTGACTGACAGATGTGGTTTTTTGGCACCATAAATTTGTCTCATTTTGGAGAAATTATTTTATCATCTAGTTTAAAAAAAATTCTAAAGAATTTTTGGCATCCTCTGACAAATATCTGTAAATATGTCGACCGACATCTTTGCAGACCAAATAAACTCAAAAGCCGGACCATTATGAACGTATGCCTTCATGATATTCAATGTTTGTTCAGCAGTTGCAGATTTTCTTGAAATTTCTTGAGAACATTTTTTCACTGTTGTGAATTTACTCCAGTGTTAAGTAACATGTAAAAAGCTGCAAAAACAAGTAGCTATAAAAAGGTCAACTTTGTTACACGACTTCTTTCAACCATCGCTTGGGGTTTTTGTTGGTTTCCTGAAAGCCATCCTCGGCTTCTCATTGGATAATGATCACACAAAAGAATGTGAATAAACTAGAAGTGGTCACACTTTTGGGCTTCTTCCTGTGATTTTCCCTTGTTTTCCACCTCGTATAAAATTCTCTGTTTATTTATTTGAATGCAAAACAGGCTTATGCAGCTTACATGAAGGGAAATGTCAGCTTTGAGCTGCAGAACTGGAAGGAGGCCTTTGAATTATTTGGTCATGCTAGGTAAGCTACCTTACCCTGTGATGAAACTATACACTGTAAAACTACCTAGCTGTGTTGTAGCTCAAGTCAACATGATGGAATTCCAACAGGGTTGCCACAGGTCAGGAATAGGCAGGGTAAAATAATATTCTGGAAGGTCCGGTACAAGTCAGGGAATTTTATTTTAAATCAGGGAAATTGAAATTATAACACTCCATTGAAAGCTGGAAGAGACATTTCAGCTCAATATGATCTCAGGAATGTTCTTTCTTTGAAAATCAGAGGCTGGGGATTTACCTTGGTGTAAAAACCTGTGAAATTTTTCTTTGTTTTTGAGCTATCGCTTTTCTGTTCTATATTGTTTCGAGGTTCTTTGTTGTCTTGTTCATTCTTTGTTTTGTGCCACTGGTGGATTTCACAAGTTTTTTTACACCAAGGATGAGCCGAGACTGGAGGCAGCTGTTAAATGATTGTATATCTGGTCAGGGATATTTAATTTTTATCAGGGAATAGTCAGAGAATTAATTTTTAAAAACTGAACCCTTACATGGCCTCCGACACTGTAGGTTGGCTGCACCTTTTTAAACTGCCAAACTCACTCACGCTTGTTTATTGCACGTTGCTACAATTTTCTTTATTCTTTAAATTTATAAATGCTGTTCTTGCATTGGAATATGTAGTCCTTACAAGTGTTGTAACACTTTCATTATTTTCCGCCTAACAAGACACATGAGGTATATGACATCACTTTGTTCTCACAAAGTAACAAGAATTCGTTAAAAGCAGGTTCAACGCTGTATTTTTGTACATTTCACATACCGGGTATACATAATTCACTTCATTGTTTCTCTAATTTTCATGCTCATTGCATTGTTCAGGACTATCTATGAAAAACTAGCTGGTGCATTTTCTGAGGAACAGCGCAGCATGTATCTTCAGCGGGTTGATGAAATCACTCCAAATATCAGATACTGTGCGTATAATCTTGATGAAGGGACCACAGATATCAGTGATCTGATGCAGCTTAGATTGAGTGCAGCTGCTGCTGGAGGAACACATGATCCGGTGCTCACAGCCAAGATTGATGTAAGTGCATACTTGTAAGCCACTAGGCTAATGAACCTTAAAGTGTCTTGTTGAAACATTGACGAGAAAGCCTGGTGGTAGAATAAACTGCTGTGTTGCTGTCTATCCAATTTCTTGTCTGGTGCATTTTGTTAGTATGAGCTTCATCTCTTATTTTGTTTTTGGTTTCATTGTTAACTCTGACTTGGTTTGAACATGAATGTTTATTGCAGTGGCAGATTGAGGGGAGGGGCCAGCAGGGCCCAGGCCCACTTACATGTTTGGGTTTTTGTTAATGGCCCATGTATTCGGTGTCGCACATGACTCCCCACCTAAATTTTTCAACTCCCCCCCCCCCTCCTCCAGCTCAAGGCCTGGATCTGCCACTGCAATGCAAGTCTAAATTTTTCCATCTTGAACTTGCAAAATTTTAAGTAAGTGTGAGTCTAAATGTTGTTCCAGAATCTTTGTTCCAGGATTAAGCAAAATAATGTTTGTCTTGGGTTGGATTTCCTAAGACTGTGCTATAATGGGAATACCTGGCAGCTTACTGTTTTGTTTAAATTTTAGGAGGTCATTGCTCAAACACGAGATAAAGAGGCTGCTGCAATGACAGAAGTAAGCTGGCGTGGCCACACTGTGCCAGTTAAAAATGAGAAAGTTCGCTCATTCATACTGCATGCTCAACAAAGTGCAAGAGAGTTGGAGAGGGCTAACTCACTGGATAGCAAGCTGACTTTGTATGACAATTTACTGATGGAGTGCAAGGATGCTCTACAAGCAATCAAGGACGAGTTAAAGGGAGACACTGTTGTAAGTTGGGGCCATTAATTCCTAGATGCTCTGTGTGTAAGTTTGGGTGGTCTTAAGGTCATTCCCTAGTTTTGCATTGTGCATCCGAACTGTGCTTAATTTTACATGTGATTAGCACACACATTAAATATGGCCTTTTTTATGGCTGGAGCTCGCCAACATTTTCTTGTTATAACTTTCTCCTTAAAATAAACATACATGTAGACCAATTCTCAGTTGGAAATGTTAGTTTTGCAATCTTGGAATCGTCAATCTAATCATTTCTATAATCAAGCATGGGGACCCCCATTGGTACAGTATTTCAAAATTTAATTTGGTTCTACAAAAGATAATCAGCCAATAGGCAAATCTCATTGCAGGTTCTTCTTCAGTGTAATAACCTTAACTGAGTGTGAATCCTCTATTTAACTTATACCCTTACCTCAAATACATGTAAATGTCGCGAAGATAAGATTACACAAAAATAAGGTGACTCATCACTCTTCTTTCTGGCCATATAAAAATACAAATGACTTCTGAGGACTGTTTCATTGTTAATGTTGCTGTTGAGTTAAGTTGTAATTCAAGAAATATTTAACACCTTGATATAAAGGAAATAGTCAAATTAAAGTGAGTTTGGATGCAACATTTTTGCAAAATCGTGAAATATGCTACCTCTGAAATTGCGAAATAAACATGCCACGAAAATTTCTTGTAATAAGGAGGGCTAAAAATGTTTCTTGGCTTCAGTGCAAACATGTTTCATTTTAGCTTTAAACTGTGTGGTAGAATTCTCCATGCCACAAGGACGTATCACCTGTTCACCACATGATAATTAAAATCAAGTGATTGTGGATGTTACTACTTTGCTCCTAACTTGTTAAACCGCAGCAGTACCAAAATAACATATTTGTGAGAAAATTATTTGCAAGATATGCACAGGCTTGGTTGTACATAGGTTTGCCCTAAATTTTTCAAGTTTGTGAATTACAATCTTTCCAATCTTCTCCATCCGAAGCCACCCATTTGTAATCCGTGACAAAAAGCACATTCATGAATACTTGAGTACTGATTTTTGTATTGTAGGGTTCTACCAAGCTGCGTTCTCAAAAGACTGAGGCACAATTTGGGAATATGCAATTCCTTCACATTTACATCACATACATCCGGCTGAGTAAAACAGTGGAAAGGAACTTGCTAATGGCCGAGTCTATGAAGAGCAGTCTGCCGGCTCATCTACAAAATTCTGTTGAAGACGTACCAGCAGAAACTGGTAGTGGTAAGAAGATTGCTAAACCTGAGGACCTAGTGCGAATATATGACATCATTTTACAGGTACCAGTATACTAATTTAGAGTTTCAGCACTAGGATTTCTGGATTCAGAATTGTTTGGCCCCCAACTACTCAAGCTATGATTGGTTTATAGCTTCCAAAGATACAGTAGCTGTTGGCCAATTATAGCTCATGGTGGTTACCCAAACGATTCCAGAATAAACTTAAATGCACTTATAAAGTACATGAAATCACGGTTTTATTGATGAAGTAATTTGTTTCAGTGCAGCTTAGTTTAGGATCCTTTCTAGAATGAGCAACACAATCAATTATTACTTTATTGATTTGTTTGATTGTAGAATCTGTCTGACATGGCTGATTTGCCCGGGATTGACCAGGATTTGACTTTCTCCAAAGAGATTGCTGCTCAAATGTTAGAGTACAAGGCCCACAGGTATAACGAACAGGACACTGCAGCTCTTTTCTTGTTTGTTTGTAAAGAATATTACCCTGGCGTACTTTAGCTCTTTACTGTAGAAATGATTCTTGCAAAATTTCACGATGTAAAACAAGTAAGCATAATGTTACTATATATTTTATAATGGTCATGCACTCAGCTTCATAAGTGCTAACCTTATCTACAGTTGCAGATTTCATTCATGCCACTGAAACAATTAAATTAAACAAGTATTTTAAATGAATAAAACATAGGAGGCAGACCAGTTGGCGTGACCGAGGATTTGAACTTGGGACTACCGAGAAACAAATCCCGCTTGTGGTAGGACTTGCAACGCCGGCACCCTAAACCATGTCACCTCCTTCAACTATGTTTTGAGAAGACCTTCCCTGTCCCCCAAAACCTGGCTCTTTGATTTTGTGTAGATGGTGTACTAGTCACTGTGGGATAAATGGTTGGTCAAACATCCAAAAACTTGCTCTGCACCTGGGAGAAAACCTCTTGGTACCCACAAATTTGGTATCCTGAAAAATAGATTTTGATACATAGTTTTAGTCGGGTACATATAAAGGTCTGTGCTTTTGAGATATCCAGAATCCAAGTTTTGAGAACCTTCCATCACGTGTGATAGAATTGCCAATCGGTTGTCCATTAGGGTAAATATGTTGACAAGGTTGTATATTGAAATGTACAAACTGTCAGAGAGATTCATTAATTTATACGATGCTGTTTTTTTGGAGATAAGCCACACCACCGATTTGAAGTGATAAATGTTAGGTAAAAGATGAGGCTGATTGATCTGCAAGTGTTTTAAACTCGTGATCCAGTTTATCAATTGATGGCTTCTTTTGTCAGAAATTTGAGCAATCCGTCCACATCAAGCTCGAAAATACCAAGATTGTTTCAAAAGAGGGATTTTTGATTTTTATGTTAAAGTAACTAAATATTTTGTTGTGTTTCTTTTGTTGCAGGTGCTTATTTGTGGCCCATTCATATTTGTTGGCCAAGAAATGGCGCGAGGCAGTGTCATTGTATAATCGTGTATTAAGTCACGCAACATCGGCTGTCGCACATTTACAAGAAATCAACTCCCATGCCCAGGTTAACTTTGTATTCCTAACTACGATTGTCTTAGATCGATATTTTATTTTTGCTGTTGTTACTCATACGGTAATTTGTTGTTGTTGCACATAGTAATTTTGCTTGTTGTTGCACATTAGATAAGCACTCTCCAGGAACTGATGTCACAAGCTCAAGGATATAAATGTTCTACTCATGCATCGTGTATTTTAGGTAGGTGGTGCTGTGAATGGTGTTTTCATTTGGATGCCAAAGTACATAGACAGGCCCACCCAGCAAACCTCTTTCATATGCTTAATCTTGGAACTGTGTAAAGCTTTATCTTTGATATGCTCCTTAAGAAGCCCCTCTCTACATGCAGAGAGTTAAAAATACGACGCGCAGCACAGTATTTTTGACAAGCTTCAAGATGTTTGGAAGTGTGATGAAACACTGTCTCTCGTGTTTGATATATTACATCAAACACGAGAGACAGTGGTTCATCACATTTCCAAACACTGAGAAGGGAGTTGAAAATATGCACAGCAGAGTGTTTTTGACAAAATTCGAGGGTAACAATAAAAGTATTATCCTTTGTCTCACGATGAAGTCACTTGTGATGTGGATCGTGACGTTTCGACTGCATACTGGTAGCCTTCGCAATGAATTTCCAATATAAGCAATTGGAACAAAGAAGCCTGAGCAAATTCAGGGCTTCAACGTGATTCGGATCCGTGACCTTTGCGATACTGGTGCAACGCTCTACCAACTGAGCTATGAAGCCACACAATGGTAGCAAGGTCAATTTATTGAGTTCACTCGTGAGGAGTGAAATTATGTTAAGTATGTAGAGCATCGCACTGGTATCGTATAGGTAGAGCATCGCACAGGTATCGCAGACGTCACGGGTTCGAACCCCACTAAAACCCTGAATTTTTTTCAGGTCTCTTTATTCCAATTTCTTAACCCTTTACTGCCCAAGGGGTCTCCCTTTGGCGAGTAAAATCGTCTGGCGTTAGACAGAGTAAAATCTATAAGTCACTCTTGGGCAGGAAAGGGTTAAGGGAGATAGTTTTTTAAGGGAGATAGTTTTTTAACCCTTTACTGCCCAAGGGGTCTCCCTTTGGCGAGTAAAATCGTCTGGCGTTAGACAGAGTAAAATCTATAAGTCACTCTTGGGCAGGAAAGGGTTAAGTTGGAAATTCACAGCGATGGTTATTTCTCACATTCATTTGTCAGGCATGATGCTCCGCTGTATTTGGTTGATTTTCCACAGCTGTGATTGGTGCATTTCGGTCTTCGCTGATCCTAGAACAGTCTGTTGTTCCCTCGCCGGTTCACTGTTCGGAGAACTGTACAACAGTGAACCGCAGATTGCAAATAATGTCTCCCTTGCTCGAAAATCCACAGACAAATGCGAAAATAGCATCACAGCTTCGCCGCTCATCATCATTATTATCACCATCATCGTCATCACTTCCATTACCCTAGTTGGGAAATAGCTAGGCTAGATAAAGCACCTTTGGCTTCCCTCCCTGCCGCTCAAATTTCGCTATCGCTTCTTTCGAGTTCGTCTCGTGGATTTTAGGGTAAAAGAGAGTCTGCTCGCAGTTTGTTTTTGTTGTTGATTTTTGTAAAAATATTGCCCACTGTTGGGCTATAAATGACTTTGAAATAAACTCCCTTCTTACAATCCTCTGATTTTCCCATACATCTCCTTGCATGCAACAAGAGATATGTGATGCCAGCGAATTATGTAAAGAACTAGACCAGAGCTTGTAACTTTCCTTACAATGCATGATTATATTTCATTTTATCGCAGAGAAAGAAGTTGTAGCAGATGAAATAGCTGATATGTCTTTGAATGAGAAGGTACTAGATATGATACATAATGTTCTATCCATTTATTGATTCATGTTTTATTGTTTTGGTGTTACTATACCTGTATCTGTGAAATAGGCCATTTTCGAGTTCTCTTTTGTCTCTGTTTCAAAACAAGTATATGTTTTCAAAATGGCCTATTGAATTTTCTCTCTTTCTCATTACAGAAGTGAATGCCAGTAATGTAAATCTGTGTAATAAAATGATCAAAACAGTCGAAGTTTCCCTTGAATAACTTGTGGCCTGTTCTTCTCATTTAGCCGCTGACTGAACGCTTTGATCACTATTTCACTGATCACTCACTCACAAGCAGGAAGCCCCAAGTGACTGCATTTCCACCGGACTTTGAACCAGTTCCTTGCAAGCCTTTGTTCTTCGACTTGGCTCTAAATCAGGTGAAATTCCCGTCCCTTGCTCACAGAGTAGAGGAGAAGAAAGCTGGCGGGTTAGCTGGATATTTCAAGGGTTGGCTGTGGGGATCCGGAAGCTGAATAATGTTTAACACCGAGTGAAATAGTTCACCTCTTACTTTCCGTGCTCATCATAAGTTATATGAGTGAAATGAATAAACAAAATGTGGTATTATCGATTGTCTCGTTATGAAGTCACTTCAGTTTTCTCCAGCTTACTGCTTGCCAATGCTATTGTCGACTGTTATTTTCCGGGGGGGGGGGGGTGTTTTCTCGGTGGTACGTTACCACAATGAGCCGGGTTGTTCAAATCGCGAAAAAGGTTAGTACAGGATTAGTGTGAATGTTAATTCCAGATTATTAACTTTTCATTGAGGTTTTATGTTTTATATTTTCTTACCTCCAGTTTTAACATCAACTAATCTCAATCTCCGAAAAGCCTGAACATTAAAAACACCTAGAAAAGGAATTGAACACTCGATCAATGTTTATTCGAGGGTTAGTGCCCTGTACTCGGCTATCTAATGCGCATTAGCTGACCGTCACTTTAAGGAAGCTTTCATTAACTATTGATGTAGTGGAATTATGGGACTGCAAGGGTCACGTGACGAGAGAGCGGGATTCGAGGGCTTCGTGTCGTGTCTTACTCTCGTGTATGTACTTCAAACATGAAGTTGCGTGTTGTCTCCATTCTTTTGATCATTCCCCCGCAAGCACGTTTACATTGAGGGGAGGGGGGGGGGGGGGGGGGAGCGCCAGCATTATTTGAAAGGCGAGGCCTAAAAAATTTTAGCCGCCAGGTTAACAACCAGGCGCCCAGAAATTGTTAAAAAAAATGGGCGCCCAAAAAATCGCAGCCCTCTCCGAAAAGCACCCCCCACCAACAGTTAATGACCGCTGCCATAACACTATGTAGTCGGAGGATGATTGTGTTCTTGGGCATAAGTTTAAGCATAACCTGGTTACTGCGGCGTTCTGAAACGTGTGGTCGGAGAGTTTCACCCCAGTAAACAGGACGTCACAATGCTGGTAAATTTCCCGTGTGCGCTTACCCTTTATCCGCGCGCTATCATCATTCAAATTATGAACTCTCTACCGGGTCTGTCAATTTGCCCCTGACGAGAATGGCAGGCTTCTGAGCAGATGAATTTGAACAAGATTTTTCCGTCAATCTATACCGATACAAAACATTTTATTGGTGAGCTCACTTCATTTTGATTTAAAATTTAACTAAATAAAAGTACACCGGGTTAGTAGAAATAAAACTGTATAGTCGGACATTTGCACAGATGATCTTCTTTGCTTTCGATCTTCCTATTTGGTCGGTTTGTTTGCTTAGTCATTCATGTGATGTCTGGCTGTTCATCCGTTCATTCAGTTTGTCGTTGGTGCAGATTCCATCTGTTCTTCACAAAACTGATCTTTGAAGACTTCCCCCTACTACTGAAGTAAACCCCCGTCATTCATACGCGTGGATGGCATTCTGCATTCTCGACCCCCGTCTGCTCGGTCTGTCCGTCTGCTCGACCGTTCATTCGGATTCGTTGTTGGTGCAGTCGGTGAGAGTTCCTCAACCTCTTGGTTTTATATCATAAATGGCATCCCACGGCGTTGGAACTAGTGCATCTCCCAAACAAATTAATCAAACGTTGTACTCGGTAGCGTAGTTCAGGTTTTCATCTGTGTGCGTGCACGAGCATGCTCCCATATATGGTTTTCCCCCGGTTTGGAGGGAAAATAGAGGATTTCTGAGCAGAGAGCACGCAAATTATCCTGTACTCGCTCTTCTCGTGCCTGGGTCCAAGACTCCTATGTTGGTCGCTCGGAAAAGAGAGCACAGGACTGGACTAGTAGGTAGCTTGTTGCGGACACATCGTTGCTCGTAATGTTTCCTTGTGCGAGCAATCCAGCAAACATTTGTTGCGGACACAGAATGTTTCTGAAAAAAAAAATCAGAAATATCGCGGGTAAACAGGGAAACATTTGTGTCCGCAACAATGAGTCTTCGTGCCGCATTGGCCATTTTTCTAAATCTGTTAGTCCCAGAAAAAGCATTTAAAAAAAAGCATTAGATTTTCTCCACCATTTGCCTGGAACAAACTTGTAATAATGCTCGCATGTGAACACTATTCCAACAATATTTTGACGCGCACATTTTTAGCTATCCTTTGTTGAGGGTCAAATTACTTGCAATAGTGCACTTGCTTGTCGGCTGAAGTATATTCCTGCCAAATTTTATACAATTCTAATGAGAAGTTCTCGAGAAATACGCCCATTTCCGAAAGCCAGAAAAGCGTTCCATCTCAATTTTGTTTGCATTCAACTGGTTTCTCAGGGTAACGACGAAGAATTTGCAAATTTGCTTGATTCTTTGCATGTTAACTTTCTCTGACGTACCATTCCAACAAAAGACTAAAGCCTTCAACATACTGTGCCCTTTTAAGAAGGAATATAGCACATAGAGAACCTGCAAAGAAGAGATAAATCATCACTCTATCCGCTCCACTGCAGAGCGCGCGCTAAAAATGTGTTCGGCCACCGTAAGCGCGCGCGTAATGATTATGATGTCAAATCCTTTGATAACTTCACTCGTTATAGAGCTGTTTCTTTTTCTGATCCAAAGAAACGACAAATACATGAAGGAAACTTGGTGATATAGCAAAACAAACATATCGAAGGATAATCTCAAAAGATAGTCTTCGAGGTAAACAAAGTTGTTCTCTGTAGTGGACGCCCATATTCCATTAACGCGCGTTAGATGTTACTGCGTTTTAAAATATTTTTTAAACAACTTCATTTATGGGTGATCTATTGTTAAGTTCTGTCTTCACCAAAGATAGAAAAGAAACGACTACATCGGACTAAATGCTTTGTATGTTTAGGCGAGCATTTTATTAGAAAAGTCTGACGGAATCGTTATCTCTTAAACTTATTTAGAGTTCGCGTATTATCGGAAAGGCACAATTTAATCGTAGCTGCGACTTTCTTAATTTTCAGAGCCTTTAGTCACTCGAAACTGCAGATTCAGTTTAACGAATTAAAGAAACAATGCCGCCTTCACCAGTTGAGAGATCACATTCAATGAGCGATGTTGGTGCATTCACTCGGCCTTGCCCCGATATTTCGTCACCGTTTGACCTTTCTGCTGCTGTTGGCTATGGTGACAAGAAAGACATCTTTAAAATCCTTATACCAAAGAGAAAGGTCAAGGTTCATAAGAGTGTTGGTCAATACAGCGTAAGGAAATTTGTTGTTTGTAGTCCTTATGATCGTTCCTGATCGTTCCTTCGGTAAATACTTGCATTCAGGACTCAACGGAAGGGTACATGGGGAGTAACGGTGTTTGGACGAGTGAGCGGTAAATTTTCCATCGAGCGTTTTGAGGCTTGAGGCGAGTGGAAAAATAGAAAAATAGACAAGGACTGGGATTAAGGGGGGGGGGGGAGATAGAAATACCCCTAGTCGCTTCCAGCTAAGAAAACCGGAATAAACTCCGGCTTGAGGGGCCACTAGGCTCGTATGCAGATTTGAACTTTTGAATTCCAGCGCTCATGAATTAGCTACTAAAAGAACTCACTTCTTTCAATTTGGAGGCCATGGGGTTGGATTGAACAATCCTTCATTTATAATATAATCTTTTCGGCGGTTGGACTGAAAGAAATTCAGAAATCCAAAAGAAGTTCAATCGGAAGAGCAGTACAAGTATTAGCACATATATAGTTGTTCCTAAAAAGACAAAATGTCACCAAATCATCCCCTGTATCTGACGCTTATCAAGCCGTTTTGGAAATGTTCTTAACTTTTACAGAGGGTTAGGTTTTCTTTGTTGCTTTCTTCCTCTAGGCTCCTTATTTCTTTCTGTTTCAGGCGCAGTCATTAACGACGACTAAAAGCAGTGAAAGAGTTTCTTCAGAGAAAGTCACTCTTAATCCAGGCGATGAGGAAAATACTGTCGCTTCGCGTTCATTGCTGGAAAGTAATCCACGGTCCGGTACAACACGTTTAATATAAAAATTGTAATGATCTTTTATTTATGTCAGAAAATGATAACGACTGATTATTTCAAAGTTCTTTGGTTTTTCTAGTTGAACTTGACCGAACTGAATAATTCAGTTTCCTAACTCTTCTTTTATTTTGACACGTAAACAGAATTTAAAGATGAAAGGATCATCACTTCAACTTCCAAAACCATAAATTCGCCTGCTACCAGGTATGAAATCGCTATATACACAGGCTTACCTGTACCTACTCTTCAATATCAACTCAGGAATGAGGTGACATTGAGTTATGAAGGAAATGAACAAAATTCTTATCGGTCTATGTACTCTCACGGTGACACACACACCTTTATTGTTCTCAAATAGAAATATACTGCCATTTGGTAGGCCCGCAGCTAGCAAAAGCTGATCTAGGCGGGTTGTACCTTTTAAACAGAAAAAAAGAAAGAAAAAAATAAAACTAAAAACCTATTTACAAAAGTAGATTCCATGTTGGCGTGCGTCTGTTCAGTAATAGATCACTGACGACGTCAAAATGTGGTAGGAACAAAAAAGTGACAGACGAGGCGACAGCCGAGTGTGTCACTGATGTCCTTGCCATATTTTGACGTCTTCTGTGATCTATTACTGAACGAACGCAAGGCAACACGGAATCTTTTTGTTTTCATATAATACAGAAACAAAATATAAAAAGCTTGACGTCATCAGAGTGTGTCTCCTTGAATAGATCATAAGTAGGAACCAATCAAAATGCGTCCATAATTGGGCTTATTATATAAAATTAATATTACAAGCTAACGCAAACTTACGGTCCAAGAAACTCGTGAACTCGCTTATACCGCAGTGCCAAACAACACCATAATAGGAAATTAAAGACAAAATGCAGAGATGAATTGATGCCATTCCATAGCAACAGGTGCTCTTAAAATTAGGTCTAAAACTCAGGTATCGTTTAGAACCCGTTTAGCGCAGGTTGAATTACTTTTTAACATTTTATCAATTATATCTTTTTTATGTTGTTCTTTTTAGACGGAGGTCCAAAACTTATCCTTGTCCCCAGCCATTGACAAGAGAGGGCAAAACGTGCTTCCTCCGCAGTACAAAGAGCTTGACAATTCTTCCTCATTTAAAGTCGTGTCTTGGGTCTAGTGACGCTACCTATACTCGAATAGAATCGGATGTTGTTGTTAAGTTTCCAGAGAAGTCGGTTCTCTTTCTTGCGCAAGACGGAGACGATCAAGTTCAAATGGAACTATCGTCGTCCAGTATTGTAGCACCATACTCGCAACATAATGTAACACGGCGGAAAGGTGACAGTGGAGTACAGATCAGCGACGGGTCAGTTCTAACTTGGAGGAGCGATCAAATTAATGCGGGATCCGAGGCCTCTATTCCTAGCAGTGGAACACTTTTTCCCAATCAGGCTCATGCGAGGCGTGTATCAACTAAAAGTAGTTTGCAATCAAACTACATTCCAAGTTTAGAGAAGCTGATGGAAGAGCCATTACTTTCGCCTAAAGCTTGCAGACAGCAAATCAGTAATTCAGATAGCGCTGTAGCGAATGAGCGTAAAGACCTGGGGGAAGTGGTTGTAAGCCACTGGACGAGAGTTGAACAGCAAGCGAGTGACCCTCGACTAACAACTAACCACAGTCGCTCATTTGAAAACAGGACTCGTTCATCATCGCTTAGCCTGGTTAATGAAGTCACTGAAGAAGTTTTATTCAGGAGATCGTCAACAAACGTAACTAGTTGCACTTTCCTATTTTAGCCATCACCTTCCCCGGCCCCCTCGAGGGGGTAATGCCCTTAACAAAGTTTTATGCGAGGAGAGAAGGCCGCCCATACGTGAAACTGGTATCTTTTAACGGAAGTTAAAGTGTCTGTACGGCCAAAAGCGATTGTTTTGGATTTGGTATCTCTAGAATGCGTAGAAAACTATATAGACATTTTAACAGTTTCACATATCGTCCGAGCAAGGGTAGATTGCAGTGTTCAGTAATGTATATACCTACAGCACAAATCCCGCATCCTAGAAGAACCGTTTTAGAATTAATTCCAATAGCGAAGTTAAATGATGCTTCATGAGGAGCTGTAGAAGCATTAAAAAACATAAGCGGAAACGAACTGAAATTTTCCCCAGTCACACCTACCCGATAAGCTTAACCAGGTAATCTTTTTAAAACATAGCTCAATAAGGTCAAGCCAATGGTGTCTTATAAACCGCGACATAATTATAGTGAGTCGTGTCTCTTTGTTGGGATATTTCTGACGATTAGCGCTTGCTTTCAGTATACCATGCTCAACTCTCCGCGCCATATCAGAAAGTGCAACTGCTAATATTTTGCAGGTACTGAAATATTCAAACTGAAACCTCGGCCATCAACACTCTTTGTCAATAGTTCATCGTTGACAGTCCGATTTTTTTAAAGTTATGTTTAACGTCTCGCAGCTGATTAGTCTTACAGCTCTTCTATCTCTCCTTTCTGAGAGATAGTTTAGTTCTTAATATTTCATAAAGACAATTTACTATAAATTTTTCTCAATTTGTATGTTATTGTAGCGGGGTTAATTCGTAGATGTCATCAGAGACAAACTATTAATGGTCATTCAAAGCAACATATGGCAGTCTGCGGCCTTTCCCTTCACCAAGGAAACACGGAAAGCCGTAAAACTCTAGAACAAAAATTTATTTTTCAAATCGGCACTCTTAACCCTCACGGTATCAACGAACGCTTTTCATTCAACTAATTTATTCCGAAGTTTTCACGTTACCAGGCACCAGCCAATAGCGAAGCTCCATCTTTCTGTATATAAAAACACACGACGCAGAATTCCTTGATTCGCTCCGACGAAGGGCTAACGCTCGAAACGTACAGCAATTGAATCTCTTTACGGTGGCCAATTGACATTATCAACCCAGTTGATAAAACCAAATTATATTGTTATACTTCCCACCGACGCAGCACCACAGTTTCGTTAGAAACTTACCCCCTCTATTAATTGTAAAGTTCAATTTAAAAAATCAAGCTGATGTATCTCTTCCATTAAAACAGGTCATTCCCTGAACGATATTTTTATTTTTTATTCAACAGATCAGTGAAGCAGAATTCGAAAAGCGAGGCAAGGAGAAGACGAAGCAACGGCGCGTCACGATTTCAACAGAAAATCCTGTCAATGAACTGTCTCCTTATTATGCCACTAAACTTGAAAAAGAAGCTTTCAGGAAAATTAAAGAGTGGAAAGAGGGATTTTCCATTAGACTGGACCAAGTTTTAAAACAGCGGCAACGTCATATGCAAGATAATGATAGCACGGACAAAACACTTGTAGATCAATTCGCCAATGTCTCATACCAACCGGTTCTTCCGTTCAAGGAGTACACAACTCATTCTATTTCTAATACAACAGAACCGGAAGATAAGCAAAGGCAGCTCCTTATCGAGTTAAGAAGAGTCTCTGAGATTTCAGTGAAAGGTGTGAGTGATTCAAGTGGCTGTGATACAGGAAGCAGAATTTTACAGCAAATTAAAACTCAGCGCACAAGTAACAAAGGACTTAGCGAAAATAAGAGAATGATGGACGACTTAAGCTCTTGGCACAGACAGGAGACTGGAAGAATCTCTAATGACCTTAGTTGTTATACGCCAGATTTTCAACATGTGAGAGGGATGCTCTGCTCCCTCAAGGAAACCATTGACACTATTTTTTCCACCACTATACAGAGGATAGGTGCCTTTGTCAGCAGCTCAATCATGGAGAACACTTCACGCATGCAGCACGCACCTGACACGTCCCAAGAAGAAACACTGTTAAGATCTCAGATTAAACAGTTGAAAGAGGAGCGGGACAGCCTATTTATGGAAAATGATAGTTTAAAGAAACAAATAGCTTATTTTCGGAGCACGAAAGGTAAGATGAATTTTACTTCAATGGAGAGTGATAATTTCGTGGAGTTTGTTTACTTGTAGGACCTTGAAAAAGAAAGGCATTGCCGTTCGAATATTGGCTGGGCATTGATATTATATTCCTTTACTGTTAAACCAGCCTTGCTGTTTCTTTATTAATATACCACACAATTATACAGAACATTCCTTAACAATAGAAGAGGGGAATGCGGATCAGCAGATTTAGCCTTAAATAGCACGCGGATTGCGGATTTCAGCGAAAAATTAAGCGGATTCACGGATTTCGAGAATGCAGTGGATCACGGATTAGCTGATAATTTTAGCTCGGATTCCGGACTCAGCATTGACGAATCGGATCGTGACCTTGCCGTATCTTCCGTCTTCGTCTCAGTGTTACCGTTTTGTCCATTTTCTGTTTGTACGAGACCCAAACCACCGCTTTACATTAGAACTGACGCAATAAGCAACGAAACGAAACCTCTTGAAAAATTGACAGAAAACAACCTCTACTACCCATTTAGTGGACCTTTTACATAGAAAGTTTTCAAGGAATGTGAATGTGTATTTGAACGAAAATAATGGCGGAGTGACGGATTTGGGCAAAACATAGCTCGGATTGGCGATTCGCGTACCCCTATTCACCCCCTCATAGAAGATGCCCAAAAATGATTGATCAAAGGAACATGTCGTCCTGTCTCTAGGGCATGAACATGTTTTGCAAGAAATGGAGGAGAGAATGGTAACAGGAAGCGGTAAGGAAGGAAGATCCTTCTATTAAGCTTTGAAGCCTAGAATACATTTTTTGTTTGAATATTTTGCGCCGCGAATGATATGTGCGTTATTAAGTACGCAGTAATAATTAAAACGTGTTTTTGATCTGGTCGGTGGCTTGCAATTACTAAATATATTTTTCGTTTCAGAATTAACACTAGAGAGAGAAATTTCCAACCCTCTGTGGTGTAGACAAGCGATTGCCGAGACAGAAATGGCTCGAAGCGAAAGAGGGTCATTGTATATTGTACGAAAAGACGCTCTTGAAGTAAGCCATTCCTGCAACAAAGCGCCGAGTCAGATGTTCTCCTTAACCGCGTGGAAATTGCACAGAACCGTACTTTAGTGCAACGTGCTGAACAGTGTACATTAATGCAAAAGACATGTACATATCGTACTAATTTTAATAAAAAACTGTTGTAAATTGACAATTAGTAGAAAAGTTTTCTTACGATTATGGAAGAGTAAGGACTGATTTCGCCTAATGGACATATGAGCCAGAACAAAAAGGCAACCCTTTTGAAAATGTCCTGCATTGTTTAAATAAGAACATAAGCTTACAGATCTACCATACAGGACTATGCAGCAAAGTGGGAGCGATTGCTCATTATAAGTTGTCTAAGTTATGGACGATCAGCTTGACTGAGAAGTATGAAGGTCTTAAGGTCTGAACTTATTTATAGCTTGGCTCGGCAGACTCGCGTTTTTCCGAACGTTCATCTCCGCGGAAGACTTTTGTTCAGTTCTTAGCACCAGCTCGGCACCCCAACTAGAAACTATTTACCTACTGCAACAACTTACATTTCCTTGCTAAAATCAAATGTCACGTTATCTCCAATCAGCATAAACGGTGCCCACTCAGCAACTTTGGGAAAGCCATTTTCTCTCATCCACTTCATGGCCTCGTGAAGAGATTCACTGGCACTTTCCCCACGAACAAGGTGTTCGTAGAAATGACTCATGAACTTCTCTGTTGCTCTGTCTTCTAACGCCCACAATGCAACCAGTACGGAGCGTGCACCGGATCCTAAGAACGCACGTGCAATGCCAACAACTCCCTCTGCTCTAATCTTTCCGCGTCCACTGTGACAGCAGCTAAGTACTACCAGTTTGGCTCGTATTTGAACTTTTGAAATGTCAGACATTGTCAATAGGTAGTCTTCATCTTGTGGAAACCTAGCAGCAACTCGCTCAGTTGGTGCAAGGGCAATCTCTCCTCTTTCAGCATTACCATGTGCAGCAAAGTGTACTAGGCTTACTGATTTTAGCTTGGCAAGTACAGCCTGCTTTGTTGCACGCTCTCCTAACAGTGGCTTTGCTCCCAGCAATCGCCCAACCATCTCTGCTTCTTGTCTGGCGTATTTTAATGATCCGAACTTTGTGAGACGTCCCTTGTAAAACACCTCACCAACTTCAGGTTCACCCACTATCAGTGCACCAGTTTGACAGTGATAACCCGCTGGGCTGTCCTGGATGAGTTTGAGAATCGACAAAGATGGAAAGAATCGTATCCTGAAAGCTTCCGATAAATACTTCCCGCTTTCGTCAATTAACGCTGCGAATGGAACTTTGTTCAAAATGCGATCAGGAACAACAATGATTTCGGGCTCCTCGAGGAAGCCAACCACAGGACCGATGAGCATTCGGTAACACAAAGAAAGGCTTGTTTTGGGATCTTGACTTTCCTTGTCCTCGATAAGTCGCAAAGCTGCATCGCTCTCTTCTTGGGATGACTTCAAATTTGACCGCTCAATACCACCTAAAGATCGATCTTCGCAATTCTCTTCCAGTAAAACACCAAAGTCGTGGAAATTGTCATCAAGAAAATCACCCAAACTGGAAACTAATCTGGCGCCAACAATTTCTTCGTTTACTTTTATTCTTCGGAAATCAATGACCCCACTTGCTTTGAGAATCCAAACTAGTATATCTTTACCATGATAGGTAATGTAAAGACAACTACAGTTCTTCTCCTTTTTCATTATGCTTTTAATCCATAAATGCGGATTTGCTGAGATTTGGTTGTTTTTAAGAGAGTACTTAGCTGCCATCAAGTCTGCTAGGGCTCTAGCCCGTCCTAGTTCTTCAACACATAGCGCATCGTTCAGCTTCCCAGCAGCACAGAAGAAATCACAGAGTGCCTGGTATGAAATATGGTGTACATCTGAAAACGATATTTTAAATTGATCGTTTTCTTCAAGTAAAGCTCGCAACACTTCACTTTTTCTGATACTCTGAAGCAGATGACTAAACGCTTCAAGGACATTGCCTTCGGAAAGTTCTAAAAGAAAAAGGTTGTGAAGACATTTAACCTCGTTCTCGCGGTGTCCAATATCTTTACAAATCGAAAGTGATTTTTCAAGATATTCCTTAGCCTTCACATATTCACCAAGAAATTCAAACACATTTCCTAGGTTTGCGTAATCTGCTGCTTCGCCTTCTTTGTCACCGATTTTCTTTCTGATCTCAAGTGCTTTCTCATGGTACTCTTGAGCTTTGGCATATTTACCAAGAGAGTGAAACACATTTCCTAGGTTTCCGTAATCTGTTGCTTCTCCTTCTCTGTCACCGATTTTTATTCTGATCGCAAGTGCTCTCTCGTGGTATTCTTGAGCTTTGGTATATTCACCAAGAGATTGAAACACAGTTCCTAGGTTTCCGTAATCCGTTGCTTCTCCTTCTCTGTCACCAATTTTAATTCTGATCTCAAGTGCTTTCTCAATGTATTCTTGAGCTTTGGCATATTCACCAAGAGATTCAAATAAATTTCCTAGGTTTCCGTAATCTGTTGCTTCTCCTTCTCTGTCACCGGTTTCCATTCTGATCGCAAGTGCTTTCTCGTGGTATTCTTGAGCTTTGGTATATTTACCAAGAGACTGAAACACGTTTCCTAGGTTTCCGCAATCTGTTGCTTCTCCTTCTCTGTCACCAATTTCCTTTCTAATCGTAAGTGCTTTCTCATAGTATTCTTGAGCTTTAGAATATTCACCAAGAGATTCAAACACATTTCCAAGGTTTCCATAATCTGTTGCTTCTCCATCTCTGTCACCAATTTCCCTTCTGATCGCAAGTGCTCTCTCATGGTATTCCTGAGCTTTGGCATATTCACCAAGGGATTCAAACACGGTACCAAGGTTTCCGTAATCTGCTGCTTCTCCCTCTCTGTCGCCTATTTCCGTTCTGATTGCAAGTGCTTTCTTATGGTATTCTTGAGCCTTGGCATATTCACCAAGGGATTCAAACACGCTTCCTAAGTTTCCGTAATCTGTTGCTTCTCCTTTTCTGTCACCGACTTCCTTTCTGATCGCAAGAGCTTTTTCATGGTAAACTTGAGCTTCGAAATATTTACCAATAGATTGAAACACAGTTCCTAGGTTTCCGCAACACGCTGCTTCTCCTTCTCTGTTACCCATTTCCTTATTGATCACAAGCGCTTCATTTAGATGCTCTTTAGCCTGGACATATTTTCCAAAATGATAATAGAAAGTTCCGCATTTTGCATAAGCGAGCGCTTCTCCCTTTCTGTCTCCAGTTTCTTTCATAATGACGATTGCCCTGTCGTACAGTTCTTCTGCTTCTACATATTGACATTGTCGTTGAAATATATTTGCCACTGCTATGGCACATCTCCCTTCTGCTGCTCCTTTACCCAACTCACGCAAAAGCACGAGACGTTCCCTGCCGCATTTTATTGCGTTTGTGAAGTCGTGGATAAGACAGTATGCACTAAACATTGTTAGGTAGATTCCGCTGTTGAAAATTTTTATATATTGTTCTTCTATGTCTACAACATTCTGGAGAATCAAGCATTCCTTGCACAAGTCGATGGCTTTTAGAGCACGACCGGTGTTGAGAAGGAAATCAGATACAACCGTGCCTATGATGATGGAGTTTAAGACTTTTCCTTCGTTATCCATCACGGCTCGGTTAGCCTTGAAAAAAGATAATGAAAGCAAACTTTGACGAAACAGAATAGAAATGAATTAATGGGGAATAAAGTAATGTTTTATGGTTGTGTAAGACCCGCAACGGCGCGTAACGAGAATCGGCGCAAAAACTCACATACATCCCGTAACCATTACAATCTTTGAAAACTAACCAGTTCTATTCAGGCCAACAGCAGCACTTTTTAGGCTAACCGCACTGCTACTCACGGTATTATATATGTAAACAAACAAAACATTACCGTTTCACCGATTACGGAGTTTATCACGATTTTGGTCAGAACTAGCTAAATTTAAACTTGTAACACCTCAGCCAATACTCAAATCGTTTCAAAATACTAATGGCAAAATATGTCAGTACTGATTTCATATGAGATGCAATGGGAAAACTTGAAAACGGTTCAAGTTGGCATCAATCTCGATCGTGGCCATCCGCCCGCAAAAACTTCTTTTAACAGTTTCTATACATTACGATAGTCTTTCAAAGGATTTTTTATCATTTCCATGAAGCGTTCCTTGATGTTCGATGTGTTGCTAAAAATGGCGTGAGACTGCCCCTTTAATTTCGTCCCAATACGAAATTTATTTGAAGTTCAGACAATTCAGTCAAGGTTGAGTGGTCACTGTGTTGAAAATACATTATTTTGGTTTGTCGCGCGACTAACTGTTTAGGGCTCAGATGCACACTTCACCAAAGTTAGTCACGGAAGTGATGCAAATCTTTTCCATGAATTCCAACAGGAATTAAATAATCAACGTCGCCTATTTAAACTTTGAGGTATTCTCCTTCAAAAGTTACGGTCTGAAGGAAGACTTACCGTGTTCCACGTTTCTTCTCGATCTAGCAGTACGGACGAAAATGAAACCGACAACGCTGATTAAGCAGCGGGGACTTCATCTGCAAGAGAAATAATGAAATGCAAATTGCTGTGGCGGATTGAGTATGCAATAACAGTGAAACTCCATGCAAAAGCAATAAAACTACCCGCTGGAGTGTGTTATGCCCCTTTGCTAGGTATATTATTACTGTAACATACAAATAAACATCCGAGTCCTTTATAGCTTTGAAAACAAATTTCCACAGAATTTCAAACAAGTTCGTATAAAGTTTGGTAACGCTGTCTGCGAAGGAAATAAGGCAATACTATTAAATCAGGACACGACAGACCGTGAACCTAAATGCTCCTTTTCTAACTTGCTTTGCATGATTTGGCCTATTTTAATCTGTCGCCTTTACATGGTTGCTAGTCGCAGCAGTTTATCAAGATAATCCCAAAATACGGCTGCGAAGGACAGACTACATGCCTACCGAACCACTAAGAAAACGATCGGTTGAAGTAAGTTCCCTTCTGCAAAATCGAACTATATATTACTAGCATTAACTGGTCAAGACAAAAGCCAGAATCGCACTCGGTATTTTGTACTTACCGCTTGCAAGGCAAAGTCAAACAACAGTTCGTTTGGAAAGTGAAACAGGAAGCACCAGGAAACACGAGAAAGGCAGATTATCATATTACGTCATTCATTGAACAAGGAGCTATAATTAGTAACCAATGGCGGCCTAAGCTTCAGTAAACTGAATTCTAAGGCCCGGTTCAGACGCCGATCTTTTCATGAGCCGAATCTAATTCCTTGAATTACAGTGTACACCAAGTGAAGCGTACCCCCCTAGAGCACATTAATGAATTGATTATTGGGAAATTGAACTCATTATTCGTTTCAATATTGCATTCGGTTTGAAAAGGAGCGGATCAATGCTCAACTCAAAAGCCGATTTTTGATTGGACTAGGCGAGAGCTTTCCTTGGCTATTTACATCTCGCAGAACGTGCAGAAATTCTTATTCTTGTAAATGGTGGGAAGAAAAGAGTTTTCTGGCGAAGCTCTTACACGGTTTTCGTGAATATTTTTACGTGGCTCACTTCCGCCATGGGAAACATTATTCAAGGTTCCGTACGTACCGTTGAAAATCGCTAGTTGTCTTCCTAACATTACGCGCTGTCACTTGCAACTCACGAATTTCCCATCTGAATTTGTCTGAGAGGTTTCCCAAGCTCGTGAGTTCGACCATGCAAATTTGTTCCTTGCCTCCATTTTGAAAAGGAAACAATAATTCCATATAAGGAGCATCTCTTGTTCGCCTAGTCCAATCAAAACTCGACTTTGATTTGAACATTGATGCTCGTCTTTTCAAACCGAATGCAATATTTGAAACGAATAACGAGTTCAATTTTCCAATAATCAATTCATTAATGTACTCTAGGGGGGGGGGGGGGGGGGTACACTTCACTTGGTTTGACTGTAAGTACAAAAGATAGGCGTTCGAATCAATTTGGAACGGCTCACCCGTTCTTCCCGCCTGGCTTCGCCGAGAATTTCGCCTTTGGGACGCCTTTGGCACGGCTTTAATTCAGACGCCGTACATGTACCGATCCTAACGCATAAATTATTATAATGTATTTTGCATTATATTTTGACTGGTTTTACTTCAACTGTATTGAAGAACGGCCAAAAAGAACGGCGTATGAATCAACAGGCGTACTTTTGTTAATTTGGGTCTGAACCGGGCCGGCCTAACGTACGACTAGGCGTTACAAGGATAGCATCATTCCAAAGGTAACAATTTGTAACCTACTTCACACAGCATATACTGTTATACAGTTCAACAATTGTAAGCGTTTCAAACGTAAAATGACACGCAAACGAGGCCGTTTCACTTGGAGGCGAGCGTGGCCTAGTGGTCCGGGCGCTGGACTTGTAATCAGGTGGTCCCGGGTTCGAGTCCTCCTCCCTGCCACTAAAACGGATTTGTCTTCGGTGGTCCCGAATTCAACTCCTCTACGCTTTGTAAATAACCAACTGATCTGCCTCCTGCCAGTTGGGATTTTTAAGAACTTTCTGTTTCATTTACAATATTTGTTTACGTATTTACAGTGTCCCCAATTAGCACAGTAGTGCTAAATACATTGACACTTAAATAAAGTTATTACTATTATTATTATTATTATTATTATTATTATTATTATTTCTGGCAATCAACTGTAAGTTGATACAAAGTAAATAGTAAGCTTTTACAGTCAAAACAGCTCAAGCGTTCCTATCAAGGGTGAATTAATGAATTCATTAACGGAAATTTGATTTCATTCTTTGCTTCAATATTCCATTCCTGAAGTGAATATTTCAATGTTCAAACGGCAACTCGATTGAAAACAAAAATGTTGATTTCATGTCTGGCCTCGCGCGGCAAAATACACCTCATGTGCAT
>OX393567.1:14339471-14351506 GCA_947652115.1 Blastomussa wellsi
CTCGGGGTCGTACATGGCGGCATGGTTCCATCGTAGTCCTGATGGTCTAGGGTGTTGAACAGGTGTGGGAAGAAACCCTTTTTCATCTCAGAGAGACCAAAGGTAGCTGGAAAGTCTGCCAGAGAAAAAGGGAGAAAACAGAGCGAGTCCACGAACTTGAGATCACCAGACGTTAGCGACAAGACTTTGGTCCCAATGTAGACTTGATCTTCCACTGTATGATGGGTCCTGTGCAGGCACTGGAGGACAAACATGCCATCGTAGCCCTTGAAGTTGTGAAAGACCACAATGACACGTCCAGATGGTCGAATATCTCTGTGCAGTTGGGACCGTAAAAGGAGAAAATATCATCGCTCTCGTTGTCCTCCAGACAAAGAATTGGTGTCTGCATAAAGCAGCGGTGCAAGACCAACTCGACTTGCTTCTTGCAAAAGGGGCACTCGGCCCAAAACCACAGCGATGCCTTCTGTTTTTCACGCAGTTCTTGGTTGGTTTGGTGGCCGTGTCATATACTTTGTGGTAACTCAGACACCTCTTCTTTGTTTGACACAGCGAACGTGAATGACGGCAGGAAAGACACCATCTGCCCTTGCACAGATGACGTCGATGTCTTGTGATCGTACCCCCAGTTACGATCGTGGCAAAAGTATGATTTGTCAAGGAAACCACCACATGAGTTGCAACTGTGGTAGTGGTAATCCACCTTGATGAGAAGGATCAGTTTGGCAGATGGTGTCTTGCTGCAGAAGATGATACTGTGTGGCTTGTCCACGGACAGCACCTTGATTTGATAGACAGGGAGAGCGTCTTGAAACTTTTGAAACATGGCCAACCCACACGGTCCTTCTGGTACATCTGCCACACGGTGGAGTTCTTGGGCCAGTCTTGCTTGGATGGGGAGACCACATTTAATGTTACTGTAGTTGAGGCTACGATTCCCTTCGTCCACCGAAGCGTGCATGGTAATGATGGCCCGGTAGCAGCAGAGTTGATCTTTGTTCTTGATGTGTATGACAGACTGTGTGCGGGCCAACGTCTCGATGGCTTCTCGACTCAGATGGTACATTTTGCCATGAGCACCACCAGGACAAGTTGTGTGGATGAATGTTGTCTCCATGGTGAAAGAGTCGTCCAGGGAGAAGTCCTGGTTTGAGTTGAGTTTGGCCATGAGGGACTGTAAGTACGTGTCCAGTCTGTCACCACCATCCTCGAACTCACCCACGGTGAATGTTATCGACTGAAAAGCGCGGGAGGCAATCTGGGCAATTTTTTTACATTAGGGCTACACGCCCATTATTTCTTTATAAAAGTCTTCCATTAGGTATGGATTGGTTACCACCAAACACGCTAAAAACATTCTTAGTGAAGGAATGACAAAATAATTGAGTACTCACTTCTTCTTTGACGACAAACAAATTTCACTTTTGAGGGCACACAAACCAGGTAAAGTACTGCAAGTGAATTGTTCGAACTAAGTCTATTCCTTTTTTAATAATGGCTCACCATGCACTTGAAGGGATACCCCTTTCTTTTGTTCTTTTTAATGAGAACAAATTGCGAAATTGTCACGTGTTGAAGGGATACCCTCAACCCTTGTCCTTGACAAACATGTTTAAAGTAGTCATTTTCCAGTAAAAACGAGTTTGCCGGGTCAGTAATGTATTATGTTTAGACAAAAAGCCTGGATTGACCCTACCCTTTTCTTTGATGGTGATTGGTTCATGGTGGGAATAAATGTAGCTCACATTCTTGCACTGCTTTAGAGAGAAGATGGAAAATGAAGTAACGACTGACAAAGTTGGAACAACGTATCCTGTGCAAAGTAAGAAGAGAAAACAAAAGTCCTCCAATGATACTCTGAGTCACTGCCTAAATTTAAAGTGCCAGAAAGCTGCAGAAGTTGACAAATTTGACGCCCTTTCTTGAAGAAATTCTAGCGCTTGTGGGTAGGCACAAGGCACGCATTAGGGCGCAACATGGATTTCTTGTTTAGATTTGTTAGCCGCTGACCACATACAGTTGCGTTACATTGCATTACAAGATGTTCTTTTCATCGATTCTTTAATGTTCTATAGCAAAATTTAAACTCCTACAGTCAAACTTCAATAAATAATGGTAATAGGACTGAGTGGAGTCCAATTCGGTCTGTAATCATACGAGTGATTAACAAAATCGGACGACTGCGAAGTGGGAGTCCTATTTGTTAATTACGAGTATGATTAGGATGTAAATTGGACTTATCTAGACTGCTGTGTATTAGTTCGAGCGAGTTGGTATTCATTCTAGACAGACACTAGAAATAAACACTTCACGAAAGTGAATCGACACGATCTTCGTCAATTTTTTCAATAGTTGACGAACAAATCGATAGCTAATTACAATTAGTAGAAACTCAGCTGTGTTCTATTGGAAATCCGCGAATCTGATTGGTTCTCCCACTGTTTTCTATTCGCCGATAGAAAACGATCGCGCGCGTTTTGCTCTTTGAAGGCATGATTTTTATTGATTTTTGGCTTAAAAGCACATAAAAAAGTAACTTTTGCAAAGCAAACCTTTTGAGTTTCTACTAAAACAATTAGACTACTCGCCCTCGTTGTCTATGAGCGATAGTCAACTCGGCTGCGCCTCGTTGACTATTCGCTCATAGAAAACTCGGGCTCGTAGTCTAATTGTTAAAAATCGATCAAAATCGATAATCACAAGTAAACGAGCAATCGATTTATATCGATTTCCGATATTAATCGATTGATTAGTATCGATTTTGATCGATTTCTATCGAGTATCGAAAACATCGATCAGATAGCACAGGGAGCTCATACAAGCAGTGCATCTTTGTATGTTTGAACAGAGTTAGTGGAAATAAACGTGAACTTACCTCAGGTGTTGTATTTTGTTGTTCCTCGACTCAAAATTATATCACGCACAAAATATGTCACACCTTGCCGAAATTTACCTTGCCTGTTTCCTAGACGCCTTTTCGCGGAGTTTGTCTTTCCCATATGTATATCCGTATGTATATCCGTAGGTGTGTTCTCCATGAGTTAGGTATATATACAGGCGCTTCGTGTCGTATTGTTAAACTCCCTGACGAAGTGAAGCAACAGTCAACGCAAAACCCTCCAAATCGCTCAAATTCACCATTTTGCAGGGACGGCGGAGCGTATTTTAAAGTGCGGGGGCTTGACGAGGGGTCTGGGGCATCCTCCCCAGAAAATTTATAGAGGCTTGGAAATGGTATTTTCAACATTCTCCATGAGATATTCCTTAAAAAAAGACAACCTGGATAAGTTTAAAATGACAGGTACTTTTTGTGCTTACAGCAATATTTTGGAAGTTGTACATAAGCTTGATACATATTTTTCACCCTTCCACGATATATCATGGCTTTAGTACACTAACCTGGGTTTTTACACAACCTCCCCGTGTGTGGAAAGGATGCACGTAAGGAAGTACGTAAACACGAAAAGTTTCCGACAGGTTTTGGACAAGGTTGTAGCTTTGTAAATTCTCGTCAGTAAATGAAGCAAGTAGGATTCAAGCACTTGTTTCATCTGGTTAGTGCTCTATGTATTTTACGTCTTCCCTCAAATAACTACTGAGCATGAATGGAATTAACGTTTAACGAAAGTAGTTCACTATTCGGTCAAAAATGTTATGATATTATTCCATGCTGAGCCTGAAGCCCCCGCCCCTCCCCCCCCTCCAGCCCCCGACTCCGCCGTCCCTGTTTTGAGCCGAGGAACAACAAAATACAACACCTGAGGTAAGTTCACGTTTATTTCAACCCAAAAAATAAGCATTACTCGAAATAAGTTTGCGATAGTAGGACCCTTTGAAGATCTTTCAATGTTCCCATACATTTCTTAACATACAAAGACGCACTGCTTATATGGGCTCCCTGTGAAGATACGCCCTGCTACAAGTCATGATTTTCATCGACTAGTTTTGATACTAAAAATGCTTACCTGAATTTAAAACTTGAGCAATAAGTGGCCGAAATAAAAATAGTGAAGCTCCCAGAAAACAAACGCAGAAACCAATCTAACAAGACTAGCCCTTCTCGACACGAGCATGATTAAGCAGTGACGTCATCATGGCGTCCTGCGGCCAGGTTACCTTTTATCTTCCTCGTGGTCAATTTTGTGATCATCAAGCAAGCTAGAATCACACGATGCCTGAGATAGAAGCCGTGGATGATGAGGTAGGGATTTTCTATATCATGCTTGTTTGGATTGCTGTGTAGTATGTTATGTGTGTTTTGATCAAGTATGACTCGCCGATGGCGATGTCAGTATTGGTGTATTTACATTAGACGAAGTCAAGGTAAACATTCGCCAATGTTCACTAAGTCTGAAACGAGTAAGCTTAATTGTTTTGGTATGGTTTTCAGAGGTGAATATCAAGAAATACGAAATAAATTTCAAAAACATGGAAACACTAAACAAGTGCTGACTTTGACGCATGTAAACCAATGTAACAAAAACTATAAACTAAATTCTCGAACGTGATTGGTTACCAGCAGCACGATTTGAGCACTTTATAATAGGACAGTTGGACAGTACACATCAATTCCATGCACTTTTATGAAGACCATCGTTACATGCATACATACATACTTACATACATACGTACTTTATTGAACCTCCCCAAAGGGGCTTTTCAGGAACAATAATAATTATAAAGTAATAATTTACTTTTCATATTTACCTTTCATATTCTCATGCACTTTCGTTTAATATATAAAATTCAATGAATTGTGTTTCTTTTTCACAAAGAAATTTAACCAATGGTTATTTTCTGTAATACTGTTATAGTTTTGATGAATTGGTAACTAGGCTCGATTTCCGCCACTCCCTCGAGTCCAGTCTTCATTCCTCCCTTTTCGGGGAGGAGCGCAGACTCCAGTTCCTGAATAGCGGCTGGGAATCGAGCCTATTGCTAACTGGACTTTATGTTGTCCAATTCTTTCCATAATCATTCTAGTTATTAACAAAATCAGAATCCATATGATTACAGACCAAATTAGACTCCACTCAGTTTCCACTTAATTTCTGTCAATCACTTATTGAAGTGTCAAAACTGGGTTGTAAAATGCTTTCTGTGTGCTGTAATTTTCTCAATAAGATAAACCAATAAGAAAAGTGATCACCAAAAATTAATAATAAATTATGGCTTATCCAAATAGTACAACATAGCAAAACAGTAGCAAATAAACAATGCAAGGCACTGGATCCACCTCTTGCTTATTACTTTTTTTCTAGTTTTGTAAGCAGCCTTTTTTGTCATCACTGTAACTCATTTTATTCGTAAGCACAATGTTATTGAAATATATTTACAGAGCTAAAAATTTAAAAAAGTTAAAAAGATAGAACGTTTCGGCGTAAAGTGCTACTATGATGAAATTTGGATGTCTCCAATCTAAGCCAATTAAAAGCATTTAAAAAGTAGTCTGCATGAGAAGCAAAATGCCACTTTCTTTTTTAAAATATCTTTTTTTCATCACAGAGATATTCAATTTTTTAGCTAAGTGTTGACGTCATATACTCAACCAAATTTTAATCAAATAAATGAGGAAAACATTTCTCAACCAGTTTGTATCAGAAATGTTTCATTCTTCACATCATGACTGTACTAGGTGAGTTCTGCAATATGAGATTAACAATTATGTTACCATGGCAATGTACTGGGTCCCAGACCTCCCCAATGTTAAAGGCTATTCTGGCCATTTTTGGCCATTGACTTTGATATTTCTCAATGACTCCAGATGTACAGCATTTCACAAGCATATTTACAGCTGTATGTGTTAGGTAGGTTCTTTGGCCTGGTTTATTTTTTCTGGGCTAAATATCACTCAAATACTGAAAACAGATTTGAGAGGACTGGAAAAGAGTGGGTTGCCATGGAAACAAGATTTAGTCACCTGAAGAACTATTAGTGTGCCAAGTTTCAATTGTCTCTGTAGAAAACTGACCGAAATAGCCCTATTTATTTACTTGATATAAAATTGGGTTGATTAGATGACGTCATCAGTCTCCTAATTTGCATATTTGGCCAATTTTTTAAACTTGAATATCTCGGAAACTACTACAGATATTTGAAAACGGAAAATGGTATTTTTAATCTAGCACCAAGCACTGCATGGTTCCCCTCAAAATGCAAGGTGTAAAAATTTGATCATAATAGCACTTCAAGCCATCTTCAGAGTAAGCCCTGAAGATGGCTTAATGCTGAAAACGTTCTGTGTTTTTAACTTTTTAAAATATTTAGCCTTGTAAATATATTTCAGTTTTAAATGCTGAGCGAATATTATGGACAATGTTATTCTTTTGTAAGTATCTGTGCTGCAATGTACTGTTTTATATGTAACTGTGTTGCAAATTATAAATTAAAGTTTCTTGTGCTAATTTTTAGGCAAAACCTTTCACTGAGTAGTTTTTAAGTTATTAGCCTGGAAAGGTCAAATATACTATATTTTTATACTATGTTATATAGGGTATTTTTTACCTCTTTTGATGTTGCCTTGGCAACAAATTTTGACACCAGCAGAGATCTAAATTTGTTCACTGGAAAAACCCACACAAATTTGTACCAGACGTTCTTCTTCAGCGTTATTGGTATAGATGCAATCGAATGCATAAGATGGGAATGTCTTAACCATTATGAGCCTCGTAAATAATTACTTATTATTTTTGTTGCTAGAATCTTGATGAGATTCATGAGACTCTAACTGAAAGACTCGTTGGTTTGACAGAGATGTTTCCAGAGTCTGTACGTAAAGGCACGAGTATTGCTGCAAGGGCAATGGCCAGTGGTGCAAAGTGGCTCTACAACTTCACCGGAAAAACAGTATGGATTGTGAGTACATCATTTGTGATACTCGCTTTGCCAGTCATCTTTGAAGTAGAACGAGTGCAAACAGAAGAGGCACAACTTCAGCAGCAAAGACAAGTGAGTTGCATAAAAGAATGTAGCTAAGAAAAAAATCTGGGCAGGCTTATTAGTCAGCTTTCTGGCATGGATATTAGGGGTAGCGAATGGTCAATGCGAGACTTTGCGAGGTGGTGAGACTTGTGTTTTGCTTTGCAAGTCCGAGACATTTTGACCTGTTACAATGTGAGCCCAAGACTTTTAAGTAATTATTTTAAATGGGAGCACCAGACATTTAGACCAGCAAAATTTTTGTACGAAGTCAAAGTCATTAAAACATCTACAAAAGAGCCTTCAGTTGTATAATAAAGCTGTTGAATGAATCTGTTGAAGATATCAAATCTGTCAACAGCCAAGAGCTAAATGGAATATTGAACTCCATTTTTTTCTTCGCCATGACCCAACGTGATGGTAAATTTTGTAGTATCAAGAGGCATTATTTAAGCATTATTTCCCGGAATTCTGAAAGTTGCAATATTTGCTAGAAGACATCATTCATGAAAACCAAAAATTGTGACTACAAGACTTCCTTAGCCTTGCAAAAATGAAGACTTCGAGACGCACGTAACTACTGAAAAACGAGACTGCGAGACTCACGAAATTTGACTATATTTCTGTTTAGAACTGTTTAGAACTATGCACATTCGTTTGTGAATGGTTGCAACACCGGTAGGCAAATGCAAAAGATCTATGGAGATGTGAAATTCTTAAGTAGGACATAATATTCTTTAAGGTGGCTCACAACAGCATTCAAGAACAAAAAATGGTGGTCATCGACATCATGTTTGAGTTATAAGCAATCAAAGCTTAAATTAAGGGTGTTTTAACAGAGTTTATTATTACATGGTAACCAGTAACGTCATGAACGTCATGTAATTATTACAACTTATTCGCCAATGATTGGGCATTTGTTTGATATCAATATTGCAGCAACTGATACAGAGCAGTAGTAATTACCCTTCAAACTATAAGAGCTGGAATTTGCTGGAAACTATTGTGAGCCACTTTAAGTGAACTTTGCCCTTGTTGTCACCAACTCACTAATGCTGTATTTTACTACAAGAACTGTTGATGCCTAAAGCTAAAATGGAGTCTCTTCACCCCTTTATGGATAATTTTACCATATTATATTCCAAGTACATGTAAATCGATTATTTTTTCGGAAAACCAACCCTATTTCTCCTCATCTTCTACTGTTGTCCCACCGTTTCATCTTTCGCCATTACTGATAAAACAGCCAACAAAGTTCTTCGAAGCGGGCATGTTTTTGGGACATTCCAGTTGCCGTCATGTTGTCTTTTGTCATGAAATGAATGAATGAAACTTTATTGAACACTCCCCTGTGGGGATTTTCGGTGATCAATACATCATATTGAAAGCCTAAGATAAAACAAATTAGTATATATTTAGAAAACAATCCTAAGAAAATACGCGTGCTGATTGGTTAAAAATCGTGTTTCTATAACTTGATGAAGACACAGAACTAGCACGAGCTGTTGACGTAATGATGGCGCGAGCAAAGAGAATTTACATTTTGATAATCAAAGTTAACAAGTTGTTTTCCTTTTTCTCGTCGTGGTGTTTTCTAAAAGAAATAGAAAACATGTACTTCGTGTTTCTATCGAGTTATAGAAACTCGTGAAAGTTTGGGAGAACTCGAAAAAGCTGTGGAAACACTCGCCTACGGCTGGTGTTCCCACAGCATTCTCATTCTCCCAAACTTCCACTTGTGTTTCTATAACTCGATAGAAACACGGTACATGTTTTCTATTTCTTAAATAAAAAACTATATATAAAAGGGCGAAAATTAATGATAAGAAATCTAATATCTAAATGTCTAATAACAGCTGCTTAAGTTTGCATTTAAAAACTTCATGGTTTTCACTTAGTTTAAGATCTTTATCTAAGCTATTCCATTTAAGCTAACAGCTCTGCACTGGAATGACCAATGACTGCTGACTGTTGGCATTTGTTATTGGCAGGCAGGCTCATTTGCACAGCTTCATTGTTTGGGATCACTCCATCACAAAACTTGTGTGTGCACAGAAGGCACCAAGCCAGGGAGACAATTTTGAAAAACTAAGCCTTTGACTTTCGGGGATCTTGTTTTAATTTTATATCGTAGTTTATCTCTGCCATCTGATACTCGTCATTTCAAATCCTTGTTTGGAACTATACTTAAAAGCATTACGGGTTTACTTTTTTGATAATTTGTGCACTGTGAATCAGCAAACTTGAAGAAAGCCAGGGTGCTTTGTTTCAAGTTGCCAGCCATTGCGTTTGAGTTGGACACAATCTATTCAAGACCAGTCTAAGCTTTATTGGGTAACATGATTATTTACGGTATTTTGTGTTACGTTGTGTTAAAATACCTTTCATGTGCACTGTAATTCTGACAATCTTTCTCAAAACAGCTTCATGTCATCAATAGTTTAGTCGTGTTTAGTAATCCTGTCATGCCAGCAAGTTCAATCTTAAGCATTGGGAATCAGTATCCTGTTCACCTGTTGTTTTAGCATCTTGTTATACAGCATTATTAAATAAAATATTGTTTTATCATGCTGTTTATCTGATAATGTTGTCTGTGCGTATTAAAAGAATTTTGACATATTTTCAAAGTACATTGTAAATTACCTCACTGGAAGTATGCATAGAGGACAAGTCTACATTACTTTCCAGTGGTGGAACATACTTCATCAGACAGACAGACAGACAGACAGACAGACCTACAATAAATAGCATACAATAAATAGCATATAAATAGCAATAAATAGCATATAGACTATGATTTCCAAATAACTAAAAATTACAAGCAACATAAATATACATGGCTTATAAGTTAGTAATTAATTAAGTCCAAGAGTATTTACTTTTTGCTGTCTTCCCCTTTCCTTTTTTCAAAGCATTCGAATATATGTTTTGCTATTAGTTTTTGTTTTTAGGCGTTTCTGCTAGGGGGGGGGGGGGGGTTATTAGAAACATGAATATTTTGTTACGTGACATTCTGCTTATTTTCATTCTATATTCTTTTTCAAAATAATCTAGTAAAGAACATCGTTTTTCCTGGTAAGCAGGGCATATATTTAGAAAATGGTATTCGTCCTCCATTTCTATTTTACAGACTGGGCAAATTCTTTCTGCAGGTTTCTTGAACGGTCTCGAATAACGTCCTGTGTTTATGGCTAATTTGTCTCAGGCCTTCCTAAGGGGAGGGGGGAACCTCCCCCCACTCCCCCCTTCTGAAAAGCCTGATACTCAGGCTAATTAAATATAAGAATGAAAACTTGTTCAAAGCA
The DNA here is from genome assembly GCA_947652115.1 of Blastomussa wellsi. Taxonomy (NCBI): domain Eukaryota; kingdom Metazoa; phylum Cnidaria; class Anthozoa; order Scleractinia; family Plerogyridae; genus Blastomussa; species Blastomussa wellsi. The sequence continues at coordinate 14,349,695 of OX393567.1, forward strand.
ATAAGGGAAGGCACAAATTAACATTTGGTTTTGTTTGTTGCAGATTCTTCTTGGTCCTGGCAGCGCAGGTGCGTCAATGGGACTGCCTGCTGGTTATGCTGCTCCACAATCACAGAGAAATTAAAACCACCCTAAATTATTTTGTAATAAACATTGCTCATGGCTTTTCATGAAGATAACAGAATGTGTCAACCACCTAATATTTGAAGACACTTCTTGTGTTTGAGATTCAGTAGTCTTTTTTTTGTTAATTGGATTGGATAACAGTTTACATTAAAGAATGTAATTTGACATCATTGTGTGAGTACACCACCATAACGTTTCAAAAGTAAGGGGCCCCACCCGAGAGTAACCACCACTATTGCAGCTGAGCCTGCGATAACACATCGTTTGTATATGTGGTTTAAATTTATCCCTGGTTTAAAATTTTTTAAACCAGTTTGATTTTTATTTCCCTTTGTCTCATGTTGAGTAGCATAATCTGAAACAAAGGGAAATAAATATCAAACTGGTTTAAAAAATTTTAAACCAGGGATAAATTTAAACCACGACATATACAATACAATACCTTTTATTTTACGTGGTAAATGTTCTTAGCTAATTAGCTACTTTACAAACATACCACGAAAAATAATTAAATTAATAAACTCAAAATATAAAGAAAAGAGAAAATGGCTCAAACAACCAGTATAAAAATATATGTACAGTTGGTATGTCAAACCGTTGGAACTGAAATAATTGCCATTTAAGCAACTTCCACCCGATGGTAATCATGCTTTCTCATCATAACAGCTTGCAGTAAGGCAAACCTACAGGTAAAGTCTGTTTAACAATTGGTTCATGTTTTAGAGTGTACTATCGAGTTTGTTTTGTTGTTTGTAACATTGCCGGTGAAAATGTGCATTGAAAACAAGCGCACTCGCACGAGAATAAATTCTGGCGAATCGATTTGCTCACGTCATCAGTGTGCACTGATGCAAGCTACATTATAATGATCTTACTGCATCAGCATGTGTAAATTTGGCCCTGGAGGTACTTATGGGTAAAAAAGTGTGCAAATAATCTCAATAGTGAAGGAGACATTGCAACCATTGAATGATAAATTTATAGACAAAGCGCGAATGTTGTCCTTGCAATACAGAGTTCTTTGGAGGTATCGTTCAAATCTTATAGTTCTGTGTCAAATTGGGAAAAAGGTGCCTTTGTGTCGGAGTTTGTGGACGGGCCAAACCACCTGCTCTGCAGGCCAAACGCCTAGGGATATCCACAGGGTGGGTAGCGGTCAGATGTATCTTGATGTAATGTAACTCAATCCCAGATTCCCTGTGAGACTTTCTTGCAGGGAATCATGGTAGTTGTATTCATCTCGTGCACGACATCTTTGAGATATGGCGCCATGATTCCCTGTATATTGTTTTCGCTAATGTAATAGAAATGAATTAATATAGAAATGGCATCAACAAGAACTTGGAAAAAATCCGAGTCCCAGATGGGATTTAAACCCACGACCCTCCTTGGTCTAGTCAGACGCTCTAACCACTGAGCCACTGGAGACTCTATGGTGAGCAAGGGTCAAATGTGGGTCTTGACTGGAACTGCGTCGCGTGGTTACTCAGTCAAATGTTAACATGCACACATAGCCATACAGCTCAACTGCATCACGCAGTCACATTAAGGCATATCGACGATGCGACCAACCAACCTCCAAGAGAGCTATGTTAATTTATTTCTTCATTGCTCTCTTGGAGGTTGTTTGGTTGCATCGTCGATATGCCTTAATGTGACTGCGTGATGCAGTTAAGAGCTGTGTGG
>OX393567.1:14351706-14369206 GCA_947652115.1 Blastomussa wellsi
TAGCTATTTGTTGTATTCATCTTCACATCCATCACATGTCAAGAATTCCATTCCTTATTCTCAGTTTCTTAGACTTCGCCGTCTTTGTAGTGACGACTCTGATTTTTCCTTAAAATCAGAGAAAATGTGCAATTTCTTCGACAAACGCGGCTATCCTGCTTCTGTTGTTCAAGCGGGCCATCATCGCGCCCAGCAAATTGATCGACAGTCAGCACTACAAACGTCACAGAGAGAAAACAACGATAGAATTCCATTCACCCTCACATTTCACCCTCACAACCACGCAGTTAAATCCATCATTCTCAAAAACTTTAAATTACTTCAAAATGATCCCGACACTGGTAGAATCTTTTCGCAACCTCCATTAATTTCATTTAAACGTGACAAAAACATAGGTAACTTTTTAGTCAGAAGTGCATTCCAAACTAGTGATGAACCCGGAACTTTTAAATGCGCTCGCGCACGATGCAAAACATGCCCTTTCATTCACAACGTTCACAAAATATCGGGACCCAAGCGATCTATCAAAATCACTGATCATTTCACCTGTACCTCAGCCAATGCCATCTACTGTATAACTTGCACTCTTTGCAAAAAGTTATACATCGGCGAAACAGGGAGACGACTTGGCGACCGATTCCGAGAACACCTTCGTGACGTAGAGAAAGACGACAAAAATGCATCGAAACCGGTCGCGAGACACTTCAATCTCCCAAATCATTCTAAGCAACATATGGCAGTCTGCGGCCTTTCCCTTCACCAAGGAAACACGGAAAGCCGTAAAACTCTAGAACAAAAATTTATTTTTCAAATCGGCACTCTTAATCCTCACGGTATCAACGAACGCTTTTCATTCAACTAATTTATTCCGAAGTTTTCACGTTACTAGGCACCAGCCAATAGCGAAGCTCCATCTTTCTGTATATAAAAACACACGACGCACAATTCCTTGATTCGCTCCGACGAAGGGCTAACGCTCGAAACGTCAGCTCTTGAATCTCTTTACGGTGGCCAATTGGCATTATCAACCCAGTTGATAAAACCAAATTATATAATCAAGTAATCAGTTACACTACATTCAGTTAATATATAGATTTAGCCAAGGCTAAAAGTGGAGCTCCGTATTTTTGCTGGTTCTCAATAATTTCTCTGAAATAAATAATGATTAAAACTCCAATTGCAGAATTTCCGCTAAGAAAAACCATAAAAAGTTTAAAAATGCTGCCAGAAGAAAAAAATTCGGACCTGAGCCCGCGATCAATGAAGAAAACCAATGCCTGGTCAGCGGTCAACTTCAAAAAAACACGTTAACTCGGTGAGTTCTAACCTGAGCCCGCGATCTGGTCATGTGATACTGGTCAACGGATACCTCGATTTGACAGCTGTCAATTGACCATAACATGGATGGCCTATAACAAAGATGTAAGCTGATAAGCTAAGGTGTTGACAAGGCATGGCTATTTATAGCCGCCATGTTGCGCGACTCCGTCGTCGTCGTGCGTACGCGCCCACGAGCAATACCGCTAGCCATGATAACCGTGAGAAAATCAACTCGCGGGTTTCGTTTTCTTTCCCATATGAGTATGGGGCTCCGCTTGGCGGCTGCCGGAGCTCCGCTAAAATGCGCTTTGGATTCCAAATCCAGCATTTCCTTCACGATAGTTATACCGGTATCATTTCCAGCCTCCCAAACTGAACACAACATTTTTTGATGTGAACTATATATGATATAATTCATATTTGAACTGCGGATTGAGATGAAAGTGAAGAATGATCAATGCACTGCGATGATCATTCTTCACTTTCACCACATTATTTTTGTTCAATAAAATTAAGGCTTGTTATCAGACATCGACGTCATTATCCTCCTCGTCCATGTGATCTTATATATTCAGATACTCATTTCTCCTTTCTTCAGTTCCTTCCGTTCATTCAGTTACTGTTGTCTTTGTTGAATAGCGATGAGGTCAACTAGCAATAGAGTTGTTTCAGTAGAGTTATGGCTTAGAGTTAGAGTTAAGGACTGCCAAAATCCTGAATTCAAGATTTTGGCAGTCCTTAACTCTAACTCCACGCTATAACTCTATGAAGATAACTCTAATAGTAGCCGTCCCCAATAGCGATACTCTCTGTTTACCAACATTTTCTTTTGATATTCAAATTTGCCAACTACTGGAACAAAGGAACTCTTTGTTCCGATGGCTAATCGACCTCTGGTTGGCACGTTAATGACAATAGATGACGTAACGATGAACATGGCTGGATCAGTTCCGATATATTGATATTCTTTACATGGTACCGAGGCTTAGGGGAATAAAACAAAAGATTTTGCATCGAGGCTTAGGGAAGAATAAATAATTTCTTTTGTTTTATTCCCCTAAGCCTCGATACCATGTTAGAATATTAAAATATCGGAATTGATCTATTTCGATACGAGGCTCTGGGGATTAATAAAACTATAGTGTTTGTGGGGTTTATTCCCCAGAGCCTCGTAGTGATGTATATTGTTTAAGGTTGAGTTTTAAATTAAAAATTATCGAAATGAGCCAATTAAGTTTTGTCTTGAATATAAATCTGTCCTTGTAAACCTAAAATCTAGCGACTCCGCAACCCTCGGTATGCAGCGAGTTGGAAAGGCGAGCCAAATAAGTGTTGGTTTTTGCCGAGGTTCGAGAGTAAAATTTCGATTTATTTATTTATTATCATTTATGGTTTATATCTTTTTATATAATAACCAAATCAATGCGCGCGCTCTGATTGGTCAATCACCTATGGTTTATTGTGCCAGTAAACTCATGGAAAAATCGCGCGTCTTCTGAATTATTATATAAAAGCAATAGACCACAAGTTTCTATGGTTAAAAGACTGATAAACCACTTGGGATGTTGGAAGAACACTCGAAGAATTCGTAAATCACTCGCCTGCGGCTCGTGATTTACAAATTCTTCTCGTGTTCTGCCAACATCCCGCGTGGTTTATCAGCTTATAAACCATAGAAACTTGTGGTCTATTGCTTAATTATTAATAATTTTTAAAATATTTTTCGCCCTTCCCGCAAGATTCCCGCCTTGTTCGATTTGATAGAAATGCCCGGATGTTAATTTTTTGCACGTTTCCTCTCTTTTCTCTTCTCCTTTCACGCGTTCCCTCTGTCAATAACCCAAGGTGCTGCACAAATATGTACGTTAAAACGGGGTTTCGTAATATCGAGGTTCTTGAATGTTTATGTATTACTGGGACCGCCGGCAAAGAATATCGTTTGTCTTACCAAGGACCTCGTTATGTATAGGTTGTACAGTATTTCACTTGCGCATGTTGCATTGAAATACTCGTAGTGTGAGGATTTCTGTCAAGCAAACTTAGTTGAAATTCAAAGTCTTTTGAATGGAAGTAGTTTGAAGGCTGTAACCAAACTGGAAAGCAAAAATACTGACAGGTTTACTTGTGTTCTGATAACGTGCACACTCTCAATGAAGCCGTAAGGTTTAATAAAACACGGTTCCAGTACCATTTTACTTAACCTGAAGAATTACTTCTAAAACTGCTTTCATTTTATATACTTTAACTGCATTTTTTTTATTTGCTCCAGTACTCCACCCGGCAATTTTTTTTTTCAACACGTATATCAGGGTTTGGAAGGGTATTTTTGGGATCCGGGATTTGACCAAAATATAGTGCGGGATTCGGGAAAACGCAAAATATCTTGACGGGATTCGGGAATTGACTGCTTCTCGGGAGGCGAGATTGAGCAGAATGTGGGCACGGGACGCGGAAATTCTTGCCTGATTTTTGGGAATTCGGGAAATTTTACCCAACCAAGATGAACGTCCGCACCGCGAAGCGAATCAACCAGGCGACTCCTAACTGGTAAGTGTTTCCTGTCGAGTTTGCCTGGTTAATAGTTATCTAATTGAAACTGTCACTGAGGAACCCAGTTCAGCTGATGACCAACTTAGAGTATGACTCTGACTCCAGCGACAATGAGGACAGTAGCACCAATGAAGAAGACGCAGTCGAGGGTGGTCCTGTAAATTTTTTTATCAAGGACAGTGCGCACGCGTACAGGAAGACCCATCACGCTTTCATATCGGGCTCTTTCATCGTACTGAGGTATGAAGAATTAATTGTATTTTGCAGTAGTCTCACAACACGCGTAAAATCAAAATCACAACCAAAAGGGCAACTCTACATCTTGAATTCATTAGCTTATGCAAAAATTAGTCCTCTTTGAAATAACCTTTTGAGGAAAGAAAAACAGGATTCGAAAAGCGATGACAAAAAGAGCGGGATTCGGGATTCGCGTGAAAAAGGAGCGGGAATGCGGGATCAGGACCCCCCTCCCCCTTCCTGACCCTGGTATACTGAACTGTAACTTGACGTCTGTGATCAGGTTGGAACATGCACGATGTCGCGACTTGGACAAACTTTTGATGAGAACTTCGAAATCAAGAAGTAACCTAACAAGAAAAAAAAAAGGATTTTAGGTAATGTTAACCTAAGGGAAGCAAGCACTTTATGCTGGCCATGATCAAGTGAGTAATAAAGTGATCTGCTAATGCGCACACTGCCATCAAAGAATGGATGTTTCTTCTGTCAGTGGATATGTGCATTACAGGATGGTAAAATCCACGCTTTTCACAATTGGCCCAATGAATCTTTAGCAACAATTCTTCTATCCATCATGATATTCTTGATGACCAGATTGTAAGGTCAAGATCTGTATGCATCTACAAAACTATTGTACTCTTCAGTCTAGGTAAATTGTTGCTTTAGCGCTTGAATACTCTTCCAGTATTCACCTCAATGATAAAGACAAATTGTCAAAAAAGTCGATTAAGGCGGGGTTTTACCTGAATTTGAATGAAATTTGGAAAGATTTAGAGTATAAAAAGAAGAAAATTAGTTTTGAAACACCAACAGGCAGTTGACCCACACCCAAGAGCAACCAGCTTGGTAGGGGGACTTTTTGGGTGTGCATATTCTAATTTTAAACTTAAAATTTTAAGTTTCAAACCCCATTAAATCTTCACTATTTCATATTCCTCCCAATTTTCCTCCTCCTTTAAAAAAACCTTCCTCCTCCCAAATATACCCAAAAATCATACAAAAATTTACGAAACATCACAAAACATTCACTAGTGAGATGAATGAAGGGTTTTGGCATTACTTGAAACGCAAACGAGATATGTGCTTTAAACCCACTTTAAATGACGGAAAAACGGCTTTCAGGTAGAATCCCGCCTTGAGATCAGATGTGCGAAATGTCAACAACTGAATGCTTCGCATGACAGATAAAGTTTCAAGAAATGGAATTTATTTCAAATACGTGCAATTTTAATATTATGTATCATATTCACACTTCACGCATAATCAGCATTCCATATAAGATCAACTAATCATGAACAAAATGATATTGCTTAGAGGGAATATATCAAGTAACTGTTACAGGTCTTGGCTGTAGAATGTCCACAGAGGTGTGTTGAAGCTGTTCATTACATTTTGTGGTATTTTTATACTTGACCCCCACCCCCCTCCCCAAGACGTAACTAATAAGATGCGATAACTGCAAAAGTGCTGAACAGATAATTGTCGAAAAACGTTTCTGTGTGAAAGGCTAATGATTTTCATGAATTACTGGCGCCTTGTACTTATTCCATCATAAATACCTGTACCAGAGCAAGTACTTGATATACTTGCAGTTTTATGATACAAATAACTGACAAAATACGCACCATGTCCAACCAAAACTGAACGGGTTATTGTGTGAAACTGGAAATTTGCTGAAAAAAAATTTCCCAAAGTAAAATTAACCCTATAAAGTATTAAATAAAAAAGAATATGAAACTAAGTAACTAAGCTTGAGTTTATTTATGAAATAATGCAATCTCTCATTTGCCATAACTGCGCCGCAGGACAACTAACGACGTGATCACGCTCGTGCATCGGACTCGTCATCACCAAGGTAATTTGCCGATTGCGTCCGAATTATGGTCGATGGTCCCCGACTGAGTCTGTTGAATGGAGCGCCTTGATTTACTCTTACCCTGCTACTCTTACGAAATCTTGGTGAACCTGCTTCGTCGGATATATAGCTATCGTTCGTGTATGGCTCTCGTGAAGAAACTGCCATTTGCGCTCTTTGGTGACCCGTTAGACAAATTGCACTGTTCCATCGTGCATTTGACGCTATTTTCCGTCGAGAGTCGCGATGGCCACCTTGTTTTAGGGATTGCTGTGACACTTGTTTGTCTACGACTTTTCGCCTGTTGCTATTGGTCGATTTACGGCCATGTCTATCTCTTTCATTCGGTTCTTCGTCGGCGAATCTCACGCTTGACAGAGACACATTCGATCGCCTTTGACTACGGGAGGACTCTACGCTTCCTGAAGATTCGGATATGTGATAAGCCGCTGGGGAAATTGAGAAACGTGTTGGACTACGTTGGGCGAAGTATGGTTCCTCGACACCATCTTCTTCAAACGAAGTTAAGTGACTGGAATGGCGAGATTTTGAGTGAGGAAGGTTGTTCGCGTATTTTCCGCGGTTTGAGTAGTTGGTAGTAAGCATGGTGTTGCTTAAAGACCTTTCTGGGGGTCTCCAGTCTCCATCTTCAGTATAACGTCCCTCTTCGAACATAGAATCTCCAGCGTCTTCGTAGGACACTGAACGCGGAAGGTTGCGAGATTTGTAATCTATTGAACGACGAGCGACATTCATATCAGGTTGTTTTGAGTTTTCTGCCTTGAAACTCGGGTTACGTTGGTTTATTTTTTCGTGAACATCTTCCTGGCCTTCAAATGATGATGACCTTCGAAAATAACGCACTCCAAAGTCTTTTCCGCTCTCAGGATCCCAAATGTCTGTAGTACCATGGCCAGAGCTTCCAGGTTTTCCATATGTTTCTGCATCAATATTTTGACCATCTGGAGTATCCTGCAAAGGTACCGGGGCCCCATGACTGCGGACTTTAAGCTCTCCAGGATATTTACCACGATCCCAAACAGATGGATATGTACGACCAGCTCCTGTGTATCTCTTCCCCTCCATGTTTGGTCCTTTGCCATTCTGACATTTGTCTTGCTCTTGCAAAGATACTAAGACTCCAGACTCATCCATTTTTCTACCATCCCTAGCCCGATGTACAATTACAGGCTCGTCTAAATGGCGAGTTTCGTGTTTTCCCGTATACCTGTCATGGCGACTTGCAGTCTCGTCAAGGTGGGAATGTGGCGAAGTAATGCGATGAGAACTTTCGCCGCTTTGGCATACTTCCGTAGTAGGTCTCCCAGCCATTTCATCCCTAGATCCGAGCCAAGCCGGTTTGAGCGTTACGGTGTCAGTTGCCGTCTTCATATTCTCCCTTGGTTCATTTCTGTATCTTATTTCCTCGATGGCTACATCTCTCATTTCCGTCAACGCTGTATCTGGCATACTAATGACAGATCTACGCAGAGTATCCCATGGCGAGTTTCTTGGAGTTTGGGCAAGCATTCCAACAGAATCTTGGTTTAAAAGTTGAGGCTCGCTTCGATAAAGGGGCTGTATACTGTCGCGATCGGTCTGTGTAGATGTGGTTATGAGATATTTGTATTGAGTGTACATTGGCATAAAACCCTGCGGTTGTTTGAGCTTGTTCCTTGGAGGCTGGTATGAAACGCAATCAAAATAAACAGAATCGCTGTCAACAGATTCTGTTGATCCTCTTATGTCAGTCGAAGCAACTTTTTCTGTACTTTCATCACTTTTCTGGCTCACAGATGAAGATCCCCCTTTCTTTTTACTGACAACGCGAACAACCAAACGTACTAGTCGAATAGCGATGTGAAGCATGCTTCCCGACTTTTTACGAGTCTCCTCGACTCCTTGACGAGTCGCCTGATTAACACTTTCTGCGGCCGACCCAGCTAGATCAGTAGAGTTCTTAACAATACCTGATGCCATCGCAATAGGATTTTTGTTGTGGTGACTCTCAGAAGTCTTCCTGTCCTCGTCAAGAGCTGTTATATCCGTAGAGTTATCCTCTATCGCAATTCTTGTTTCTTGCAAAGGAGCTCGTGTAATTTCGTGCTTGATCTCCGATGCACCTTTCTCAACGTCTCTTGCCAGCTGCCTGGATTTCCATCTTAGCTGGCGTTCCGCAGAAATAACGCTACCTTTTGCTGCATTTTGCCAGTCTGTCTCAACAAATCGTTTTCCACGGTCTGCGACATTTAAATCAATAATCACCGATTCGTCGAATCCACACGTGGCCAACGCTAGTGGGTTGCGGTTATCTACTGGTAAAGTTGAAACACCTGCTATTGCGGGCGTCTTCCCGGACTGCCATTCGCTTTGTTGTGAGATGTCCTGCGGTGTTTGCAGCCCTATTCCCGCCTCCTGCTTTTCAACATCTTTGGATGTTCCTTCACCTCCGCCGACAGCTTGCTTGCTTTGTGCATCTTCTTCCTGACCTCTGTTTCGTTTCTTCTTGATCCGGGCGATAATACCAGCCACAAGGACAGCAACCGCAATCACTTTGCGTGTGATGTTTTGATTGCTATCAGTAGGTGTATTAGAGGTATTTACATCTTCTTGTCCTTCTCCAGTTCCAATGTTTTCTCCTGTGTCTTGCAGTTTTCCTATTTCTCCAATAGGTAGGTTAACGTTACTTCCTATTGCTTCTCCAAGAACATTGCCTAAATCACCGTCGTCGTCGCCGCCCTCCGCATCCATATCCTCCAGTCCCTCAGCTACATCTTCAACAACCTCCATAACATCTTCAATAGCCTCAAAAGCGTCTGCTAAGCCTTCGGGTACGTCTGCATCTCTCTTCCCTTTTCTCTTTTTCGCGCCGAAGAGGAATACTCCTGTCGTTACGATAAAGGAAAACGTTGGAAAAAACGCCATTTTCCACCCTTCGAACCCAAAAAGTCCCAATACGTCTTTTATCAGGCCCATTGCAGAGTCAACAACAGCTAGGAACGTGACAATTTCAAACATGAATTTGTCGATAACGTCTGCGAAATCCTCCATGATTTGCAGTAATTCTTCAGTAGCCGACGGCATATTTTCTGGATCTTCTTCTGGGGGAACTAAATCATCCATTCTGATTCAAATATTTGCTATCCGTCCCAACTCTTACTTAGTTGCTCAAGGTCCACGTTCTGGTTATTAAAGTTGTTACAATGTTGCTTTTTTTACCCCTGTTGTTATCAATACCTTAAAACCCCTAGACACCTGTTATGTTGAGACTGTTAAGTCATGATTAATTTAAGTAAATTCTGCAAGCTCTTAATGCTATAAATTAAAGTGGTCATAACAATTAACATCTCATAAAATCAGCAGCCGACAAAACCTAATCTGAATTCAGGCTAAACAAAGCCTTGCGCAATGATCTCTCTAGTTAGTCAATTAAATTGGTTTTTCTAAATTTCAAAAAAGCTTTAAATGGGTTTAACATACATTACACTCATCCAGTGTGCTTCTCTTTTCTCGCATAACACGTTAAATGATACCTGCAAAAACACAACCCAATTATTTCACTGGCTTATAAGCACGTTATCGCACTCTGATTCTAACAGAGATGTCAAACTAGTAAGATAAAGCTTCGAGTGATGAACAGCTGTGTCAAAATAAAATTTTGATCTTGATATAGTGCTAATTTTCCTACAGAATTTTGAAAGCGTGAGAATAAAAATCTTGGTTGTGCGAATGAATAATTAATTGTACGTTCATGTTTACTCTGATGATGTTTACCTTGGGTATTTTGGGGTTATCGACACCTCAGTTTATTTAAAACTGGATACGCATAAGAAATGCGACAAGTATACGCGTATATGCCCCGATAATTATGCGTTATTTATATAATGTTCGAGGAATTGCGCGCGCTATGATTGGTCTGTTCGAGTTCCATATAGTTCTATAAAGCACACGGCTTACGTCACGCGCCTGCTTTATCGAGTTTTATAAAATAACTGACATACTACGCGCGCGCGCGCTCTCATCGGTTGATAAGTGTGTTTAGATGAGAGTATGTAAACACGGTTGTGACGTTTTAGTTTCGTGCGTATTTTTGAGAAATATTTTATAAAAGCAATAGAGGACTTTTTGGCTATGTAAACCCGGCAAAAGTCCTCTATTTCTTAAATAATGCACTCTGCTTACGTCACGAGTTGGAGAACGCGTAATTTCTTTAACATTTTATAAAAGAAATAAAGAACTTGCACTCGTGCATTGTTGAGTTATGTAAGCACTTGGGAATTTTTAAGAACACTAAAGAAGTGCGAAAAACATTCCCGCGTGGTTATATAACTCAACAATGCACTAGGGGTCGTTTTTTATTTCTTTAATACTAAAACGGTATATAGCGTTCAGGGTGCACGCTGATTGGCTAATCAAACAGGGGATACCCTTTGTTATTCACTCATTTCACTCTGCGGAGCAAAGGAGACTTTTGTCTGATTGGTCAATTTCTTTCTTAGTACCCAGGTTCCCGCCAGCCGCGCGCCACGAGAAAAGTTATAAACAAAGATGGCGGTAGAAGGAGGGATTTGTTATTGTCTTTTCTTGATCACTTGTTCTACAGTTTTAGGCGAATGAAGCAATTTCAGGCATCGTCCCCTTCCTCAGAATGGCGGAGAAATATTGCCATATGTAGTAGGGGATGTTTCAGAGGCGGGAAAACTAATGTTGTTCACAGGTTTTTACTTTTTCGAGCGAGAGACATAAGCTTATTTTAATAATTTTTTATCTTGCGGCTTGTCACTATACATGTAAGATAAAATGTTCCGCCAGACTGCGGGAAAACTCGCTCAAAAAGTCGTTATGTAGAGTGTGGAAAAATAGTTCTCTGCAGAAAATGTTACTGCTATCAACGGAGGAAGGAGACGCAGGGTCCAGCCGGTACGTGAAAGATCGGGTTCGGTCGTGGTCGTGGCAACAGTTCTATAAATTCAGCAGAATTGGTGGGTAAGCTTATATTTATTTGCGTGTTTTTAAATTAGATTTAAGCTTATTTTAGGTGTTGTCTGTGATGTGTTACCATTTGATGCCCACACATAACTGGATCAAATGAGTGATAGGTCAATTGTACCAAAAAAACTGAACAGAATTAATAATTATTATAGATTATTTGAAAAAACATCAAAATCAATGCCACAAGGGTTATGGACTAAATAATTGAACCGAACTTAAAAACAGCAGATACTTCTTTCTGATGCTTCTTTGATGATTTGAACAATGATGGTGCATATGCTCCTCATCTGTGGATGAAGGTGTAAATGTTATCATGATAGTCATCCATCATTAGCAGCCTGGGATGGCATAATTCTTTTTAGTATCACCCAACTAGTGGACTAATACAAATCCTGCATTTTAATTGGCTATGCTACTAGAGGGCATTAGGAATAGTCCTCGAGTCACAATCAAGTGTGACGCTTTCATTTTATTCCCAAATAAGTATTTCTTCAACTTGCATTTGATTGGGTTTCACCTCGTGGGCTATTGACCCGTAGCCTAATTGTTAATTAACAGCCAAGAAGGGGCGCAAGATATTCAGAAGTACTTCCTGGAGACCAGGTACTAGTACAACAAGAGAAGAAAGACAAACTCTCAACTCGGTTCGACCCTACCCCTTACAACTGTGTAAGGGGTAGGGTCGAACCGAGTTGAGAGTTTGTCTTTCTTCTCTTGTTGTACTAGTACCTGGTCTCCAGGAAGTACTTCTGAATATCTTGCACCCCTTCTTGCATAATTGTTAATTGACAGCTTCTCTTAATGATAATGATAATGATAATGAATTTGTTTCGTGCTAAAACTTTTAAAGAATATCCAAAAGCGCTTAACATTATGTTAAAATTAATGCATTCTTACATATATTACCTTTTTCTAATGCGATGCTGGCACAATTTTTTGTCACAACTTTACGCTTTCTCTCTGAGAGCTCAACTTGTAGGCAAGTCTAGAGCAGAATGTGCCCAGTTGCTGACGGGGTCAAAGTACAAAATTTTAAAATCAAAGCATTGTTCTCTTGAAAGAAATTACATTTTTGTGAAAGTCCAATACATAATGGGTACAAAATAGCAACAGTTATTTTTCGATTCAAAAAATTCTTTTCTCAGAATGGTGAGGGGAAGTCATACACGACAAAATAACATTAAAGATTTGAAGCACTGACAGCAGAACAGTCAGTTTGAGTTAACTCATATATTGGTGGATTTTGCATGTTTCCAGTGATGCTGGTTGCCTTCACCAGCCAACAGTTTATGATTTAGGAATACCAGAGCTACAATTCTCTTGGTAATCAGTATCCAATATACAGTGCACCTGATAGACTGTTCACAGCCGCTCTATTTTTTCAATGCAAAAAAATGCGCAGTAACATCAAATAGGGTGGGGTTAGGAGTCCAGTCCCTTTTGGCCTAGCCATTTCTTTAAAAACAGTGAGCGAAGCAAGCACAAGTGTGAAGTGCTAGGGGGTGGGGGGCAGGGAGGGAGCAAAAGAAAAAAATAGAACAACTGGGTTTTTCAGGGGTGGTAAGTTTGGGGCTGAATACCAATTTATTTTCTCTCTTTGCAGATGAACTTCAGCATCTGGTTGCAATATCTTGCAGAAGTACCAGTACCAGGGTGTGGGAGCATTTATTGGCTCTTCTGGGCCAAGCAAGGTTAAAGAAATGGCTTGGCCAAAAGGGACTGGACTCCTAATCCCACCCTATTTGATGTTACTGTTGTTTCTTTGAGATAAAAAAATCCAGGATTGGTGTTGTGCCGTCTAAAAGTCATGGTTTTTCTTTTTGGGAGTCTCAAGAAAATTGCTCATAATACATGTAGTCATCAAACCCTTTTTGGAGCAGTTGATGTAGGGTGTGGTTCTACAAATTCAGTCTAATATGTAACCTTCCCTTGGGAAGGTTTGCCGTCATGTAACTTTTAGTCATAGGTCATTTTTGACATGGATGAGATGCTGCAATCATTGTCGTTTCCCTTTCCTTACAAAGTTTGAAGTCAAGTTGCAAAACATTAAAGTGCACAAAAAATTGATGTGCCTGATATGTAAGGCAGGATCTTTCACGATGAAACTACATGGAATGGGACCTCTTGCTATTTTTTGATGACAATCTTTCCATTTCTTTGTCTCTATCTGAATTTTCTCTTCCCTCTGTCTTCCTCTCTAGTAGATTGTATTCACTAAGTTTGAAGGGTGTAGCTGGGATAGAAGACACTCAGTTTTGAATACCGTGGCAAATATATGGAAGAGTAAAAACTCAGCTGAGCATCTTCTATCCCAGCTACAGCCTTCAAACGAGGTTAATATAATCTTATACCCAGTGTTTTAATGTTGCAATTCACTGATTGTGCAAACTTCAATTTTTTAAAAAAGTTATTTCCCCTCTGATTTCCATACAAACAGTGCAATTTTTGACCGCTTTGCCTACCCGCCAAGATGGCGTCAAAAACTGTGATAAGGCCTAGGTGCAAATAATCGTTGTGTGCATGTAATTTTGTGTAAAAAAGTTGAATTTGACTGTAAATATATACTAATTGATGATACTCAATTAGCTGAACATTGTCAAGTAACTATAACATGTATACCTAGATATAACTGATGGAAAAATTTGAACAGAGATGGTATAAGAAGTCTGATATTGTTCTTTCTCTTCCTGAGAAGGCATGCACTCATGTCAGTATTTTGTATTTGCTGTTCTCCACTTAAATTGCCACTGTAGAAGGTTGCTCCTGAAAAGCATACAGGATTCCCTGTGTTCCATGTAAGCCCCATAATTTTACAGAATCGTGCCGAGTAACTCTCTTTTCGGGCATTTAATCCCCAATAGCCTAATACGCCCACTACCAGTAAACTCGCCAATAACTTGCAAACCAAAAGTGTCCAATAATCTTTCTTTATTATTGTACATACGTGTACAAAGTCAATAATTCACCCTGGGTTTACTCTAACGCTAAATTCTGTCATGTCCAGGTGCATCTGCATCTGCTTGTAAAAGTTTTATGATGCGTATTTTTTCAGGTAGTAAAGAAAAGATAGATATTTTATAGACTGAAAAGCAAAGTATTAAGGCTAAAAAATCCATTATTAAGGGCTATAAAACCGAACATTTTTGAAGGAATTAGGACAAATTATTTAAATCTGTACATTCGAGAACCAAGGATGCCACGCCATCAGCGAAAGGAACGAATTTCGATCGTACAAGATTTCTCTTCGAGTTGTATTTTGAGCAAACGGTACAGTGTTACAATGAGCGATTTTTACATCAAACTGCGAAGGAAGAATTACAGCCCTAGTATTTAAAGCCGATTCCCATATCACGATACCGTTTTCCAGATATTCAAAAAAATGCCAGCCCTCTCAAATTAAGACGAGCAACAAAATATACTTGGAAACAGATACCGCGGAATTGAATGATGACAAACTTTTTTTGATAAGGTCAACGTAAATAAAATTTGACAGGTCTAAAGTTTATCCCTTCTTCAACTGAACTGCAGCTTCATTTTTCCAGTGGACATTATTTTGCGTACCGTCTAAGGGTTGACATATTTAAGGGTTTCTAAGTTGCATTTGAAAACTGCAAGCACTCTTCCGATTAGGAGTATACCGGGGTACACCTTGAAAATATACCAAACTCTGCCAACCTATTGTATACAAATGGAACGGTCACCTATTGATGGGAATTCCCATATCACGAACGGAGACGAAAGTTTTGGACCAAAAATGTGAAAAATTCATAGCAGTAAAAATAAAAGCAAATTACATGAACACCGTATTCTTTTACATTGTTCGTCCAAATCCAATGTATTAAGGTGGATGGTACCAGTTTTCAGGTTTTTGACTGTCTAAACTTTGGAAGTAATATATCAAACACGAGAGACAGTGTTTCATCACATTTCCAAACACCGAGAAGAGAGTTGAAAATAAGACGCGCAGCGGAGTATTTTTGACGAACTTCGAGGTGTTTGGAAATGTGATGAAACACTGTCTAGAGAGTTTGATATATCTTCTCAATCGAAACTTAAACTACGGAGAAAACGAAGAAATAAAATCGTAAAAATCTATGCTAATTAAGATCACATTTCCAAACCACGGTTACGGTTCTGATTTCCTTTGTTTTAACGTGATGAATTATTAATGAGTTTGAGAAGAAAAGAGCAAAATATCAGTCCAAGGCCATAACAAAATGCTCGTATGATTCAATTCCATATTTTGTTCTTGACCAAAAATAACAAGTATTTCGTCATCAGCTGTCACCATGGTAACGGAACTTGATGATTATTCGGACCTACTTTTCAGCTTCTGGTGCATAAAACTTGAAAACCAACCTGGTGACCCCCAATTTTTTTCATGTTATAACTTTTGGCATTTGAAAAGGAAACTGTATAATAATTTTAACAAAATTCTACGAAGCGGATTTTTTTATAAACGTGAAAAAAGGCAATTTGTGAGTAGAGAAAAATTCCTTTCGTAGAATTTTTTAAAATTACGTCTGACGTTTCCTGTCAGTAAGGGGAAGACATTGAAACAATAAAAAAATAGGGTTACCGGGCTTGTTTTCTCGGAAAAGCCTTCGCGAGTTCAACAATATCCACGCGCGTCGTCACGCACTTCAGAATCTTGACTAAAATGACTGGCATTTACTCATGCTCAGTTTTGACTACCGCTGACCTATTCGCGTTCATACGCGCGCGACCACGCACTTACCGTCGTTTTGTTTTCTTTGGTCTTTGTCATGTACATAGATATAAACACTAGACCCTTAGAGACTGGTCACTTCTGTTGCGTTACAACCATCGTTGATTCAGTTAATGTTTGATTAATTATGTTTCCTGGCTGGCCGCTCTAGGTGTTTCGTCATCGTGGATATCGTATTTCCGTACACGTTTCAGTCGATTAGAGTCACATGCTTTAGGAGTCAATCTAATTTTACTCGGAGTATTTGGAGACGTTTTTCTTGGAGTTTCTCACGCCCGGTGTTAGAGATCAGATGTAAGTCGTTTTTCTATTTTCTTTTCTTATAGTTCTATTCATTTTCGTTTAGCCTTTTTTGTGTGCCTCTAATACTCTGCAATCGTCTATTGATTTCTAGTTTTTACCGTAAGTGATGCACAAGCGGCCCAGCCAGATGTCCAATAAATAAACCTTGAATATTGTCATCTGTTGTGTCTCATTTTGGTTAAACTGGCGAAAACCGTCGTACTGCACTTCGCATCCGTCACGTACGTCGGGAACGCGACAGTCTTCGACACTACTTTGAGGATCATC
Source organism: Blastomussa wellsi (assembly GCA_947652115.1). NCBI lineage: Eukaryota > Metazoa > Cnidaria > Anthozoa > Scleractinia > Plerogyridae > Blastomussa > Blastomussa wellsi. Next base: position 14,367,960 of record OX393567.1, read on the forward strand.
TTCGACAATCTCGACTTCGCTGCCGTGAAATTAGTTAGTAGCTGTGTCGTGAACTGTTTTATTGAACGTTTGGCCTCCCGTTCAATGATTTCCTTTCAAACTTTCGTTTCATTTGCCATATTTTTTTGAACACGAAGCTGTCAGAAACGATAAGTGAAATCAACTCGACACATGGTTGGATGTCGATCTTCATTGCGGAAGCACTTCACGGAATATTTGTTATCATTCTTAGCGGTTGTTTTTTTCGAAGTGCTTGTTTTTGCTTGTCTTGCCCTTGTGAGATTTGTTAGTTTTGAAACTCGCCTTTTGGCAGTAAAACAACCTTTGTGACGAGGCCGGGACTGAACTTCATTATTTTCTTTTTCTTCGTCACTTTCTTCTGCACAAGCGGTGGACGAGGAGTAGTAGGTGTAAAAACCTACTAGTCCGGCAAAGTACACAAAACGAGAGAATCGGGAGTAGGAATTAACCGCTTCAGTTTTAAGATCTTTGCGATCGCTGACAGGATCGATCGCAGCACAAACGGGAATTTTAACTTTGTAACTCGGGCATTGAGTTCCGAAAAAAAATTTTCTGACGCATATCGAATTGTCCAAGAACCGGCGCTCAAAGAACAACTTTCTTGTTGATCCAATCTCTGATAAACAGGACAAAAGCAACCTTGCATGTAGTAACCCACGCGCCGCCATATTTGTTTTTAAATTTTCAGCTTTAAATCTCGCGGACTATCTCGCGCGTGAGGCGAGCGCTCGTCACCAGACTTCCCACGTACGAAAAACTGGTACGATCCACCTTAAAACGACAAATATAACAGTTAAATATAAAAACTGACTTTGAACAATGGCTGAAATACTTTGGTTACGCCCAAAGTAAACTTAAAGTAAATGGGTTTTATCAACTGGGTTGATAATGTCAATTGGCCACCGTAAAGAGAGTAGTATATAAAAGGGGCGATTTTGGCGCTATTTTTAAACAAAAATCTTTTTTTTTTTTTGGGGGGGGGGGGGTAAAAATTACATTTTAAAATAACCACATAATTTCACAATCCACAACACCAATAACAGCACCAACCACCACTTAAACACCTCGCGGTTTTAGCGAAGCGCCAAAATTATATTTTAATTTAAGGCCATTTTTCATCCGTTTCCCATCCAAATAACACCACTAACAGCCCAAAAGATAACAACAAATAAAGTCACAAAACCCCCAATCCCCAGCAAAACATGAATTCACAAATTCGAGCCAAT
>OX393567.1:14374206-14404206 GCA_947652115.1 Blastomussa wellsi
ATTGACCAAGTTCTGGAAGGAACATCTGGCACAAGCTGTATCCTTGATGATATGATTATTACTGGCAAGAATGATGAAGAGCACCTGGCTAACTTAGAAGAAGTCCTGCGGCGGCTACAGCTTCATGGTTTGAGAGCTAACAAGGCTAAATGTGAGTTTTTCAAGGGAAAGATAACTTATTGCGGACATGACATTGACAAAGATGGCCTGCACAAGTCAGCAGCAAAAGTAGAAGCGGTATTGAAAGCACCACGCCCAAATGACGTAGCTGAACTGAGATCATTTCTCGGGCTTGTCAATTACTACCACAGGTTCTTACCTAACCTTTCAACAACAGTACACCCCCTGACTCAGCTCTTGGAGAAGAATCATCAGTGGAAATGGTCAGAACAATGCGAGACAGCATTCCTCCAGGTGAAAGAAATGATCACTTCAGAGCAAGTCTTAACGCATTATGATCCCAACCTACCACTTAGGCTGGCTTGTGACGCATCACCCGTAGGCATTGGGGCAGTGCTTTCTCATGTGATGAACGACGGTACCGAGCGACCTATAGCTTTTGCTTCAAGGACATTGACAAAAACTGAGCAAAAGTATGCACAGATTGACAAAGAAGCCTTGTCAATAGTCTGGGGTGTAAAGAAGTTCCATATGTATCTGTTTGGCCGTTCCTTCACTCTGTTCACAGATCATCAGCCATTGACATCAATCTTTCATCCGCGAAAGAGCATCCCTGTGGTCACTGCAGCTCGTCTTCAACGTTATGCCTTGTTCCTGGCGGGCTACGAGTACTCCATTGAATACAAGAACACTAAGGTTCACAGTAATGCAGATGGTCTTTCACGCCTACCACTTGTAATTGAAGCCAGAGATGAAGAAGTGGTCGACCCAGTGGGTGTATTCAATTTGATGCAGTTTGATCCACTACCAGTCAAGGTGGATGACGTCAGGCGAGAAACACAGAGAGATCCTGTCTTGGCCCAAGTTCATGAAATGACCAGAAAGGGATGGCCTCACAACCATGACCCTGCGCTCAACCCCTACTTTGTTCGCAAAGATGAGATCACATTACAATCAGGCTGTCTGATGTGGGGAATAAGAGTCATAGTACCCCCCAAGTTGCGCTCTCAAGTTCTTGAGGAACTTCATCAGGGACATATGGGAGTCGTGAAAATGAAGGCCCTAGCCCGTAGTTACATCTGGTGGCCTGGAATCGATAAGGAAATCGAACTGACCGCTAAGTCCTGCTCAGGTTGCCAACTAACACAGAAAGAGCCCAGTACAGTACCAGTGCACCCATGGGAATGGCCCTCGTCCCCCTGGCAACGAATTCATATGGATTTCGCAGGCCCTTTCCTTAACAGTATGTTCTTGGTTGTGGTGGATGCACACTCGCGATGGCTAGAGATAGAGAGAATGAATACTACAACCTCAGCGAAAACCATTGAAACCCTTCAGAAGTTGTTCGCTAGATATGGAGTACCAGCCCAGTTGGTAAGCGATAATGGGCCGCAGTTTACATCAGAAGAGTTTTAGCAGTTCCTTAAAAGAAACGGCATCAAACACATCACCTCAGCACCGTACCACCCTGCCACCAATGGCCTAGCAGAACGTGGTGTCCAGAGTTTCAAGAATGCAATGAAGAGTGAAACTGAAGTGAAGTCCCTGAACCTTAAGTTGGCAAGATTTTTGCTAGCTTATAGAAACACCCCCCACTCAACCACCGGAGAACCACCATCCCAGCTGTTTTTGGGAAGAAGATTACGCACTCGCCTGGACCTGTTAAAACCAGATCTCAGCACCCAGATAAACAACCGTCAGATAGACCAGTCTGTTGCCAAAGGTGGTTCTGTGACAAGGCATTTCTCCATTGGCCAGAGAGTGATAGCACGAAACTACAATGGAAAGTCTAAGTGGGTACCCGGTATTGTTCGTGCACAATTAGGACCCCTGTCTTATGAAGTAAAGATTGGTCCTAACTTAGTTTGGCGTCGACACACAGATCAGCTCAAAGATTCTGATGTCCCGGTTGCAGACAGTACACACCAGGTTCCTACCCCTTGCCTGTTCCACCTCTAGTCGAGGTTGACCCAGTAGGTGAACCGCCTGAGCAGACAGAAGCCGCCTCGAGGGAGACAGATTGCCATTTGTCTAATCCTGTAGCTGAACCGTCCGTTAGCAGCCCACCGAGCCAGATTGAACAGGTTCCTGTGAGACGATACCCTACCAGAGTGCGGAAGCCCCCAGTTCGGATGGACCTTTGAACATTGAACTTTGACCATTGAATGCATGATCATTGAACATTGATGTTTGAACATTTTAACTTTTTTTTTAGGGTTAGACTTTATGTTACGGATACTGTTGTGTTGTACCTTTTTTTTAGGGTAGAGACTAGCTTAAGGGGGAAGAGTTGTAGTGTATGCGGCCAGTGGTTGACTTTTGTAAGCATGCGCACTTATGCGCAGTTCCAGTTCCATGTGCTTTCGAACAAAGCTGAATACATGACACATTCCTCGCATGATTATAATCTCCATCGCTAATTTCATTTTCATACAATGAACTATAAAATTCTTCCTTCGATGGAAAATCAGAAACTCGTGTTTGCGTTTTCTCGCTTCCCTCGCTTGGTTGGTTTGTTGTTTCGCTTGGCTTGGCTTGGCTTGGCGGGTTTGTCCGCCGCTTGGCTTGGGTCACGCTCTTTTGTTTGGCTCACTTTCGCTTCCCTCGCTTGGTTTGTTGTTTCGCTTGGCTTGGCTTGGCGGGTTCGTCCGCCGCTTGGCTCACATTCGCTTCCCTCGCTTGGTTGGTTCGTTCTTTCGCTTGGCTCGCTTGGCTGGTTTGTCCTCCGCTTGGCTTGGCTAGTTTGTCCGCCGCTTGGTTGGCTTGTTGTTTCGCTTGGCTCGCTTGGCTCGCTTGGCTCGCTTGGCTGGTTTGTTCACCGCTTGGTTGGTTTGTCCGCCGCTTGGCGCACCACAAGCTACCAACCCGCTGGCACCCCCCTGTCACCCCCTGCCACAACCCCTGGCACCACCCCCCTGGCACCCCTGCCACCACCCCCCTGGCACCCCTGCTACCATCCCCCTGCCACACCCTGGCACTCCTGACACCAGCTGTGCCAGAACCACCCTCGATTTTGTGTGTCTTGTGATTCTTACCCAACGAATTTGTCCCCTGACAGTCGGCATATCTTTCTTGAGCCAAATGGGCCCTATAGCCCAACAGACTTCCAGTTTTTGTACAATCTCGAACTGAAACGTGACATATATGTCAGTGAACCCCCGAAATCCAGGATGAGGGCTCCCCGAATAGTCCAATATTGAACTCTATGTTAGATTACTCCTCCCCCTCCCGGCATCGCACTACTTCCCAAGGCACACGTTCACCTTGCGGATCAATTTTTTCATATTTCAAGCGTTCACATGGGCGTATGAGTGTACATACTGCAGATACGCCCCTGCCTGTGTAAATCACTCGCACTGAAGTTTAGGGCGTTCCCGTTGAGTGGCGTAAAACTAAAACCAAAGTAACTATTTTTACCAATCACAAACGACGGAGACAATCCAGTGAACCAATAAAAACAAACCCGAAATAGCCAAAACATGAGCAAGCGAGGCACAATTTTTTTTGGTTTTACTCATGTTGGTTGAAAAAGTGGCGCGAAATTTTTAAACCCATCACTAAGCGAAGTAATGCAATACCACAGCAGTGGACACTAGAGTGAAAACCGCTTTAAGTTTAAAATTTGCCGTTTTTATACCTTGCACATTCACTCTTTCACCTATTCAAACTGTATTTCAACCCTAAAGAAGTGACTTCAAGTCTTTTTGCTAGATTCTGGTCAAAATTGCCATTTCATGGCATGTTTCTTATATGGTTTTAAGTAAAAACTTGCACTAAAATGAAGCCTCTGTCAGTGAAACAGAATAAAACCATGTTTGACAGAAACGTTCAAACAAACGCAATGCCATTTTTTCACTTTCAACAACTTTTATATATATTAATGAACCAATTCATTCTTTCAAAAATGAGAACTTTCATGCTCTATATCCAAGAATCTCTTTTCTTAATATCCCATATATCATTAATTTTGCACCAAAATATTCCGCATCTCTATAATTTTTTGCCCAAATATCACTAGTTGTGATGACTTCCGTAGGCAGATATTTTTTCTGAACTACTAGATTCAGAATACACAGTATGTTTAGGTAATAGGTACAAGCGCTAGCGGTTTCCAAGGCAATTCTGTTTCTCTTTGACCTGCCGGATACGCCCATATGCGTTTGTGGCTTGTGGTCTGGTGATTGCTAGATTGATGTACCTCGCGTGCTGTAACATGGGGACTTTACGAAACCAAGACGGTGACATCAACGAGGACGTCGTCGAACGTGAACCGCAACGGCGACTTGTTTCTAGTTTAAATTAAATAAACTCTTAAAAATCCAAGAAGAAATAAGCGCTGGTACTGATAATCACACTGAACAAATTTTGATAGTTGCGAGATTCTTACATAAAATTTAAATGACTTTTTTTGTGGATGTTGACGTCGCCGTCGTGGTTTCGTAAATTCCTTTATAGGATGTTCGCGCAAAAATTTTCTAAACTTTTTTCTGAGACTTTCACCACTGTAAGATAATGAGTTATGTCGGAAATGTGAAAAAATTGGGGGTCACCTACTTCGTTTTGGAGATAAAATGCCCGGAAGAACACCCTAAATATGAAAAATTGGGCTTCGTTAGCGAACGTGACTAGTGTCTAAGCCCAAAAATATTGTAAATAAATCTTTGAAGAGAAATTTTCTCTGCCAAATATTGTTTATGTGCGCCTATTAAGTGAATTTATTTGGTGGTGTTCCTTGAAGAAACATTGCGCATTTAGCGATTATAGTTCCACTCTCCTTACAGCCACAAGATGGCAGAATTCAATGTCGCGTGGGCAAAAAACTTGAAAATTGTTAAACTTCCCACATTGATTATTTGTTCATTTTTTGACAATCTGTCGAGGATGGTATACAAAATATGTTTCTGTAAAAAAAGTAGGAGTTACCGCCCATGTAAGAGAGAAAGCTACAAGAAAAGTTAACGCAGTGGCTTCTGGTCCTTTGTTTTTCTTCAGTGCGCGCGCTCGATGCATGGAGTGGCGTGATATTGGAACACGAATTGCGTGCGCAGTAACGATGAGCATAAACAAAAAAAGGCCGCGATCCTTTTGGTCAGCACCAAGAATCGCGTCCTCTGGGAAGGTCCAACACCGGAAATCCGCGATTCATGGACCTCCCGTCACTCTGCGCATGCACAAAGTCAAATCTAACATATGATTGGCAATCTTGTCCCTAGAGCCCGCTTTTCTTTTGGTCAGCAACAAGAACACGGACTCTGGCCAGGACCGATACCGGAAATCCGCATTTCACGGAGTTCCGGACGTTCTGCGCATACGCAGAACTTTTTTTTGCTTAATCTGATTGGCCGAGAATCAAAACAATACCGCATGCTCCAAAAATCGGTCCTGGCCAGAGTTTAAGGCCATTGTCCGTGTTCTTGGTGCTGACCAAAAGAAAAGCGGGCTCTGGGAACGAGATTGATATGATTGGCTGAAAGCTATAAAAGGAGTTCTCTACGCATGCTCACAATTTGGATGCGGCCAGAGGTCTCGATTCCTTGGTGCTGACCAAACGAATCGCGGCCTCTGGGACGAGTGGCCCGAACTCAAAATAACGCGCGCAAAAACGCGCGCTGTGCCTCGCGCCTGATTCTCGGCCCCAGACCTTTCATCAAGTGGTCGGCGAAACTCCTGGCGAAGAATGCGCTCCTGTTTGCTATCGGTTTATTCTGTGAAGCTAAGTTGAACTCTTACCTTCTTTCTCTGGTCGTTTCTGAGATGAAAAGCAGTTTGAGTTCTACGTGCCATCATTAAGAACCTTTGGGCTGCAGCAACAATAGTTAACAGGAGATGAGAACAAGTGATTTGTGGGTTATCGATCGAGATGGACGTGTCTTTCTGTTCAGTTTACGTGACAAGTCTTGGCGGCAAATCTCGACTCCAAAGCTTGGTTCAAGAAATTGTTTTAAGCGCATTTCAGCCGTAGAACAGTGTGCATGGGCGATCAGTGCCAGTCAGCAGCCCTACGTGTTCGTTCATCCGACTGAACTTCCGATAAGAGTCAAAGTAGAAACGTACGAAAATCAAAGATGGGGAATTGTAAATGGTTGGTCACAGAAGTCGGTAAGTTCTTATTTGTATTGTTTCACGATAGGTTTAACGCAGCAATCTGACTTGTCAATGTCAGTAGTAGATACTGTTTAATGTTGTTTGTGTACATACGTTGACATATCGGGGAAAATTTGCACTGAGTACTTCCGGGTATGTACTACCCAGAGAACTATCCGTGCAAAAAATTGTCAGCTATAACAACAACAACTTAGAACGACAACAACAACAACAACTTCTGTCAGCTATAACAACAACTACAACTTCGTAATTTGTACGACAATGGTCATGGTGGTCTACATCGTCTCCTCACAACTCTGCATAGCACTCGTTTGCCAAATTTACATAAGCTGTATAATGACTGTCAAAAATTAGGATCGGCTCATGGAGATCAACGTTTCAGGACAATTGTTTTTGATGTTTGCACTAAAAGGCTATTTTACCCAGTACGCACTGGTTGTAACTCTAACACTAGACCTCAAAGGCGTTTTGTCAAAATTTATTTTCACAATAAAGGAATAGATAAGGTAAATTTAACAAATATTTTTCATTTAACTCTCTCTAAGGGGTAAACTACAACAGGCTAAACAAATAGAACAACAACGTCTGGGGTGAACAGGGAAGGGGTCCTGGATGGACCCTTCCATTTATTACATTGCCCAACATGGTAAAGAATGTACAAAATAACAACAACTATAGGGAGGGAGGGGAGGGGAACGAAGCTAGGTTGTGTACAAGCACATGGCGGACAAGCTGAGTACAGCGCATGTCAACTAAACTCGCCCCCAGATCTCTCGCTGGAGTTAAATACAAATAATAGCTATTATTTAAAACGTAACTCTCTCTAAGGGGTAAACTACAACAGGCTAAACAAATAGAACAACAACGTCTGGGGTGAACAGGGAAGGGGTCCTGGATGGACCCTTCCATTTATTACATTGCCCAAGGGAGGCACAACCTACCCCCAGACGAAAAGAAAAAACTGAGGAAACTACTAGGGAATACTAACAAACGAGGCCAATTGCCTAACTGCTAGCATGCGGTCTTTAACAGGAATGTGAATGTAGGACCTATAAGCATCAGATTGCCAGTCTCCTAATCGTTTAATAAGTTCAGCAGGAACTTGTGCCTGAAAGGCCAGGGTGGCCCCACCTGATCGGAAGCTATGCCCACTAACTTCAGATGGGGCCAAGTTGATCTTTGCTGCCAAACATTTAAGCATGGAGTCAAACTTGCCGTATGTTAGAGGAATCAGGCCTCTTGATGCTGGGACGACAAAGGCTGGGCCCGACAAAGGGGCAGGTACTAAATTGAAGGCATGCCGAAGAGCTGTGTAGGGACAGAGCGGGTGCTTGTTGATGCGAGGTAGAGGGATTGTCAGAATGCGCTGGCTAAATTGGATTGTTTTTGACCATCTGTTGATAACAATGACCCAGTCAGCAAAGAAGACGATGTCCCCTCGACGCAGGTGCTTTGATGGATTAAATTGAGTTGAACCTCTACACAGTAAGTTAGCTTTTCTTAGGAGGCCAAAGAAAGCGACCAAACAAACTGCCCAGAATGTTGCGTGCCAAGGATTATCCAAGTTTAACTGGTTCCTGAGGGCCAAGAGGATTTGGGGGGTAATCGGTTTCTTTTGGGACACTGTCAAACCTTTGGTGCGCTTAATTCCCCGAAGTGTAGTTGCTAGGTAAAAGTTGTTCTTGGTTGGATCAGTAAGGCCATGTTCAAGATGTAGAATGCGGACTGCATTTAAATAGGCTGGGATCGAGGACGCTGAAAGTGACCTTGCCAGGAAAGCTGCGTAACGATTAAGGGTTGACCCTGCTGCTGGGAGAGGTTGGTAGCCATAATATACACAGAAGGAGAGGTATGAACGCATTTGACTCATATAGGTAGACTTGGTAGTGGGAGCGTATGCTTGACGACGGAAATTGACAACTTCACGGTCCAGTTGCTGCGCATCCTTTGGATCTAAGGAGTGCAAGAGATAATGGTGACATGTGAGATTTTAAGTCCTGTGACGAAGGGGACTTGGAGAGCCATGCTTGGAACTCTGGCCAGTGACGCACATCATCGAGGCGCGAGATACTATCTGCTAAGGTATTAATTGATCCAGGAATGTGCTCGATAGATAAGCTGAAGCTGAAATATTCCTTAAGCCAAAATAGGTAACGAATCCAGGCCATGATCAGTGGGCAGCGGGATGTTCCTTTGTTTAGAATAGCAGCAGCCGCCTGGCTGTCTGACTTGACAACTACACGGTAACCTGACCAGAAAGGTGCCCAACGGTGAGCTGCTAAGATAATTGTAAATGTAAATGTGGAGAGGGTAGAGAGCAGGATTGTCCAAGGCCCAGTTAATATACATCCAGTCAGTGTCCCACACACACCCCCCACCAGATAATGAGGCGTCAGTGAGCACAGGTGTAGGCAGCTCTGGGGTTGCTGAGGGGAACAAGGTTTTACAGTTATGTGCAGGTAAGAGGGAGGTCCACCAGAGAAGGTCAGCTCTTGCACTCAAGTTCAAGTAGACACGATGATACGAACGTTTAACAGAGTTTGCCAATGTGATAAGACGCCGTAGAAAAATGCGGCCCCCTCGGACAACACGTGCCGCCCAATTAAGCTTCCCAAGAAGTCGTTGAAGCTGCCGTTTGGAGCATTTACGTCTCAAGATTGTCTCCTTACAAAGAGACAACAACTCAGACACACGATCATTTGGAAGGCGGAGCTCGCACTTAACAGTGTCCATTTCAACCCCGAGAAAAGTCAGGCATTGGGAAGGGTAAACCACTTTTGTCCAGTTAATTGTAAAGCCAAGAGACTCCAGTAAGCTTACCAGCATATCAAAGGCAGTCCTGCAGCGAAGCTGGGTTGGTTCAATAATTAGGAAGTCGTCCAGGTAAGCTAGTACAGTATATCCTCTGTTGGCCATCATACGGCAGACCGCCTGTGTTAGACGGTGGAAAATCATTGGCGATGCCCTGGCTCCAAAAGGGAGACGTTTATCATAAAGGTAGGTTGGGTTTTTAGAACCATTGAAACACCAGGACATTCCAGTAACTCGCCAACTGTCAGGATGCGTGCCAACACTGCGGTAAGCTTGCTTCAAATCAACCTTTGCCAGCCAACAGGCTGGCTGACAAAGGTTTGCTGCATCATCAACAGTAACATACTTATAGTGTTCCAAATCTATGTATGAATTAGCATTCATGGTGGGGGGTCGGCTGCAATCCATGATCATGCGTACTTCATTGGAGTCCTTTTGGGTACAGCTCCAAGTGCATTAATAATTGTTGGCATGTGGGATTTGTCTGTTACTCCAAAATGGTCCTGCTGAAGACCTTTAACAAGTTGTGCTTCAATTTGGTCTTTAGTTCCAGGTCGTAAGGCAGATTGATTGTTTTGTGTAAAGGCATGTACCACTATGGAGTCAGGGGGAAGTAGATGAAAACCATGTTGAACACCATCTAGGATAAATTCCATGTCCGGATCATGTGAAAGTTCGGTTGCCCAGGTCTCAAAGATTAAGTCTGTGGAGACCTTGGCTGCATCGGGCTGCTGCATAGACTCAGAAGGGGGCCCTGCATCAATAGGTAGACTTTCCCCACACTCTGCGGGATGAGGTGTAGTAAAGGGGGGATTGTTCCCTGCGTGTAATGATGTGGACAAGATATCTCCTGCTAGTTCTTCAGTCAAAGTACAATTGAGAGAAATCTCTGCAGTTGAGTGTGGGTTCACAATTGGGGGTCTTGAGTAGCAGCAGACTGGTGCTGCCATTGTGGATGGGTTCCGAGACATTGCGGCTTGATGCAAACATGGTCATATCTACAAGAAGAGCCAAAGTGGCAGCCCTCGCGCCGTTGGAAGTCATAGCAAACTTGCTTCCCGGTTGCTGGATTTATGACTGGACGGGATGGTTTCCGAGGGGGTGGGCGACTGGTTGTAACAGTGAGGTTATCTGGTCTATGAAGTGTTTGATGAGATATGAATTGGCTATCAGTTCCCCATTTACAGTTCGTGGCAAACTGCATTCGGCGGTACAAATCATCATACTGCATCACTTTTGGCAGGGGATAGCATTTAGCGAGTTCAGAAATCTTTGAACTGTATAACATATAATCAAGGATATCCTGGGTGGATGATAGGTGGCCATCCTTCATGAGAATATGCATAATATGAAAGTTAGCCGCTGACCACTGAGGGAATGAGATTTTGTCGAGCGAAAGCTTCTTTTCTTGAGAGGATTTTAAGATGATTTTGGCGTCACCCGATGTTCCAAGCACAGTCCCCCTGTCCTCTTGGAGGATTATGGGAAGAGAACTTATAAAATCAGGAATCAGTAATGGACGTTTACCTTGAGAAGTAGTTGGTTCCAACAGCTGACGTGCCGGATCTTGCTCTTCTTCGGTCAGGCCTACTAACACTGGTTCTCCCAACGAGTCCATAAGGGATTTTAGTTCAAACTGTACGTTGGGATCTTGGTGAAGGTCTTTCAAGGTTGGTTTGGCGGGAGGGTTATCGCCAGGCGTTGATGATTTATCTGCCGCCGCCACCACCGTCTTGGGGAGACTGTTCGGCGCTGATTCACGTTGTAGCTTCAACAGCTCGAGTTTGGTACGAGTGAGATCTAGCTCAAGCTGTAAGTTGTGGTTTCGGAGATCTTCGATCGTTCTGTCTTGTTCTACCGCGGACTGCTCGACTTTACCATTCAACGGAGAAAGATCATTGATCATCGACTCGACCTGACTCAATTCGCGTTTGACTGCTTCGCTTATTTGCTGAGGGGTTGCTGAGTCTGCCAGTAAGTCGTCCATCTCGTAATCTGTGAGTTTAATCGGAGGCTTAGATCTCCTGCTGCTTTTTCTAGTGCCCATTGCGAAAACATGAATAGCACATACTATAAATAAAGAAAGATTCTGTGAGGTTGGCTTGAACGAAGCTAGGTTGTGTACAAGCACATGGCGGACAAGCTGAGTACAGCGCATGTCAACTAAACTCGCCCCCAGATCTCTCGCTGGAGTTAAATACAAATAATAGCTATTATTTAAAACAACAAACTAGTTAAATCTAAAGTACCCATTTATTTTCAGGAGCAGGATCCCCCACTAATAAGTTATCGATACACCAGAAATATTTCTAGAAGTGTGTTTAATTATAATCAAACACTACAGAACATTGATTTAAATGATTTTTATTTAATACTGCAACTTCATCGTGCGACTGCGAATCTTCCGCCTTTCGTTACGAACCTCATGGCCATGTTATAACCGGTGACCTGAGTATTGTTCAGAACAGAAGACTTAGACGTCTACTCGAGAAAGGACCGAAATACAGAGAGCAGAGTACAATCGATTGGAACCTTAACAAGAAGATCTTAACAACGGCTGTAGATGATTACACCAAGAAATGGAGTAAACGAGAAGGTGCCCAAGTGTCAGCATTGGAGGAATGGTCCGAGACAGTAAAACTCATCATCAATAAGAGAATCAACACCTTACAGCGTCGCAAATTTTCCGGTAGTCCTAAAGTCTTAGAAGACAGTCACGTCAAGGCGTATTTGAATGAGCTACACGAAAAGTACGTTCTAGTCCCTGCTGATAAAGCTGGAAACAACATCATTTTTGTTTGCAAGTATTATTACGTGCAAACTCTAATGGAAGAACTTGGAATTAATTCTAGCACTACCATCAACTCTACATATGAAGCTCAAGACGTCACAGCTGATGAAGTTATACGGAACCACACAACAACTTTGGACGACTTATTCAACATCACATTACATCAGAAGGAGAAAAATTTGCCTCAAATGTATTGGATACCTAAGCTTCACAAAACACCATACAAAGCACGATTTATTGCAGGATCAGGTTCTTGTACCACTACTAAACTATCTAAATTAATTACTAGTTGCCTTAAACTAGTTAAAAATCATTGTCATGCTTATTGTAAAACTATTCTACAAAGAACAGGTATTAACAGCATGTGGATCATCAACAACTCACTGGATGTACTTCGCACTTTGCAAGACAAACAGCTTTCGCTAAACAAGTTAAGCACTTGGGACTTTTCAACTCTATATACAAGCCTACCGCACGCCAAACTTAAACTTCAACTGCATGATCTACTGGAAAGAGTTTTTAGCACCAGAGGAAAGAGTTTCATTGCAACCAATAACTACCACACTTTCTGGACGAATGATAAGAAGTCGTCGAAATACAGTTACTTTTCTTGTAGAGAACTTTGCTGTGCTATTGACTTTCTTATCGACAACATCTACGTCCGTTTCGGAAACTCCGTTTTTCGGCAAGTTATTGGTATACCGATGGGCACTAATAGTGCGCCTTTATTGGCTGATCTCTTTCTCCACACTTTCGAGTACGACTTCATGCTAAAAACTATGAAACAAGACATGTCAAAGGCCGCAACATTCAGCAATACCTTTCGCTATATCGACGATTTATTCAGCGTAAACAATGCGAATTTTGGAAATTGTATCCACAAAATTTACCCGTCAGAACTGGAACTGAAAAACACTACCTTGGCTTCAAATGAAGTGTGTTATCTTGACATTAAGATCATTCAGGGAGACGACAACACACCTTGTCGTATAAGTGTCTACGACAAGAGAGATGACTTCTCATTCCGGATTGTAAACTTTCCTCATATGGACAGCAACATCCCAGCCAATCCGGCCTATGGTGTTTACATATCTCAATTGGTGCGATATGCTAGAATTTGCTCATCCAAATTGGACTTTATAGACAGGCTTCGTGGTCTTTCTTCACGTCTTCATCACCAAGGCTTCAACACTACTGCGCTTCTCAAATCGTTTAATAAATTCTTCAAGTGCCACGGTGAAATCATTCGCGTTAAATATGACATTACACTTCGGGAATTGAGATCAGCGGTTTGTGATTGTTACTTCGTCTTTGTAACTCTAATTCATTTATACGCGCTGCTTCCGAGTCCTTCATTTGGATTTGAAGGCGCGCGCGCGTATTTTCGTATATGGTGCGCGTGTTTGGTTTATTTAGTTGACGTGTATGCTTAGTTCGCAATTTAACGGTTTAATTTATTTTTCGTTGTTTTCCTTATTACTTTTTCTTGTCAGTAACTGTGCTCACATCGTGGGTGGCTCCAGCTGAAATGTTCTGCAATTGGTATAGGATTTAATGGAGCCGAAACCAATTGTGGAATTACCAGCATTTTAGGCATCCTACTGATGAACGGTTATGGCAATTAGATATTTATTACAGGAGCCAACATTGAGATTGTGGTCTGTCGCCTTTGAATAGAGGGTTTTCACGTGACAATAAATCCAAAACTAAAGAGCCACCAAACTTTTCATACTCATCAGGCATAAGAGGTGCTAAATTTATATACGTGTACAACTTTTCAGCTCAACAGTGTCCTTCGATTAGAAACCAGCACAATTTGAATTTCAGAGTTATGTGAATTTCAGAGTGCGTGACTAACAGTTACGGTTATGTATGTTGAAAACACATACTTATCTCGCGATATTTAGCCATTTGAGAAGTTTAAGTATTAGGAGAATTGTTTATATGAATATTTGTTTGTTCAGAACTGGTAACCAGTCGCCTAGATAACCAAAGTAAACTCCAGATGTTTACACTATTTCCGGCCGCCATGTTGGATTTCCACAGAGGTACACCAAGATGGTGGCTCCATACTGGACTCTGTAAATTTGGGCAAAACATTTCGACGAATATGTGAAGTTTTGAATAACGCAAACCCAGACCTGCTAACCCCTGACAAGGAAAAATCTGGAGACCCATGAAAAAAAAATCGGGAGATTGTACAAAAAGTAGTGAGATTCTATTTTTTTCCGATGAAGATTAAACAAACCCATTTTCCATTGAGACCGTGAGAAATGACAAAAAATCGCAAGACTCACGGCAGAACCGTGAGAGTTGACAGGTCTGCACACGTCTGAAACTTGGAGAAGTGTTTTCTTTATTTATCTTCTATAACATTGCAGTTTCTTGACTCTGTGCACTGAACGGTTTTTTTGTTTTGGTCATGCGAGTGAAAACGCTCTATTCAAGCTATTGCTACCATTCCAAATGGCTAGCATCTTAACTTGATTGTTAAGTTACAATCTTTGTATGTGTTGTTTGCAAACACCTTGTGAATAGCATACCATTTTCATTCATTAATTAGGCCGCTCATTGTACGGCGTGGTTAAGTTATAGGAAAAGGTTGTGGCTGAGGCAATGAGCAGCTGGATGTGAAAGCACTCGCTGTGTATCACGTCGTCGAAAGGGAAGAGGATGGGTCGAAAATTCCTCCAGACTTGCCGGCTTGCGTATCTATTTCGAAATGCTCCGAATCTAAGAAGACAGATCTTTAAATAAGGAGACATTGCGCACGGAAATTCATCACTTTATTACGTAACTAACATCCCACGAAAAGGGGTCACGTAACCCACACATTCTGGAATTCCGCGGCATAAACATGAATGATAATAGTAATGCACCTGTCAATGTAAATCCCATGAGGGGGGGGGGGTAGTGCGTGCATAGGTGGGGGATTTGACAGTAGTTATCGTCCCATAGTGGGGACTTTTGGCCATTTTATTGGCCTTTCTAGCAACATTTTATTGACTTTTGGTGACTCTTTTGACCATCTGCAGAAAATCTAAGCTCAGTTCAAATCCAACCTATGCCCGCACTCCTCTCCCCCCCCCCCCCCCCCCCCCGCGGGATTTACATTGATAGGTGCATAACAATTCCTTTTCTGCTCCTTGGGAAGTTAAACCCTTTGATTTCATAACATTTTACCTGGAAAGCAAAAATGGACACCAAAACCTTACTCTTAAAAATATTGTTTACTATCGTTTACTATCATTCAAAATATCCTGAACTCTGATGTGATTTACTGTAGAAAAAATAATACTAAATTTTTCTACAGGGCTACACTTAAACCTGTTTCAAACGAGGCATCAGGTGGATTTAATGGGCAGGGGCGGGACAGTATCTCTAAGAAATCATACCGGTTGTCGGAGATTTTTCCCATGTATCCTTGGGGTACGGGACCCCCCCCGGCGTAGAGAAAAAAAAACGTGCTTATGGCGGTTCGCGCTTAGTTTCGTTGCGTTCTAGTGTCGTTGTATTTCAGAACTGTACGTTGTTTTCGCGTAAGGCACTTAGCCTGTAAAGAGTACCGGATTAAAGTTTTCACATGGTCCTTCGAGCCGGACGGAAGCGAAACTTCGTAAGAGGAGCGATCGAAGACTTCGACCGAAGAACAAGTATTGTCGAGTCATCACATTCTGGTATTCCCAGTTACAGCGTTGGTTTCGTTCTGTGAATGCTGGATTTGTGCAAAGAAAATAATTGAGAAGAGTCGTCATTATGTCGCTGAGCCTTGTTAAGTCCAAAAGAATTCGTAGTGGACACAAAGCACACGTGAGGAGAGTCATAAACGATGCAAACGAGTTGGCGGGAATTTACGATCATGAAAACCCCGAGCACAGAAGTCGAGTCAAACATTACAAGTCCACTCTTGCAAAAAAGATGGAGCTAATTGCGGCACTGAACGAAACGATTTTGGCCCAAGTCGAAGAAGAGAACATAGAAGGAGAGATTGCAGATTCTTCCGAATTTATGGATGAAATTGATATTTGTTTGACAACACTCGAGGACGTCTCGCGCGTGGAAATTGGAAATGCCGTCGTGCCGCCCTCGCCTCAGCAAGACCAGCAACTCGATGGGTCAACACATGGAAGTGGTGGCGGCTCAAAGGTGAGACTACCAAAATTACATCTACCGTCATTCGATGGCAATTTTAAAGATTGGTCAGCGTTTTGGGATAGCTTTGATTCAGCAATTAATTCAAATCAGTCGCTTTCTTCTATTGAAAAGTTCTCTTATCTGCGAGCGTCGCTTCGAGGATCTGCGGCGGCCACCATCAATGGTTTGAGTTTGTCAAGTGCGAATTATGATGCAGCTGTGGCACTGTTAAAGGAAAGGTATGGAGATTCACAGAAAATTATTAATGCTCACATGGATGCACTTGTTAATCTTCCTATTGTTGAAAATGCACGTGATTTAAAGGCCGTTAGGCATCTTTATGATGAAGTGGAGGCAAATGTACGAGCATTGAGTGCACTGGGTCGCAAGGCAGAAGAATATGGAGGTCTCTTGCTTCCCTTAATGTTTCACAAAATACCAGAAGAAATCAGGTTAAGCATCTGTAATAAAGTTTCTAAGGAAAATTGGAATCTTGAGGCAGTTTTGAAGGAACTTAAGCAAGAACTAGCAAACCGTGAACGTTGTGATTATTCAGCAGTCACACATCCTGGAGACACGTCCACAAAGGAAGACCAAAAACTGCCACCTGTTAAGAAGTCAGGGGGCAAGGGACCCCCCTCTAGCGCTGCACTCATGGCTGGATCAGACGTGAATCAGAAACCTGCATGTGTTTACTGTGGTCAACATCACCCATCTGTTCAGTGCACTATTGTCACCAATGTTCAAAAGCGCAAGGAAATTTTGAAGAGCAGTGGTCGTTGTTTCATTTGTATCAGAAAGAATCACCTCAGTAGAAATTGTCATTCACGATCCCGTTGCAGCAAGTGCCGTGGACGACACCATTCCAGCATCTGTGACCCTACCGAGACACCTGCCAGCCCAGTCAGTACCGAGCCTCAAAAGCGTGAAAATGCAGTTGATGACAAAAGAGTGACGTCATCTGTGAATATGTGTGTGGGCACAAAGAACACTGTGCTCTTGCAGACGGCAAAGGCAACTGTATACAATCCAGGAAACAGTCATCGCAAAATGACCATTGGAATCATACTGGATGGGGGGAGCCAGAGATCATATGTCACAGAAAAGGTTCGAGATGCCTTAAATTTACCTGTTCTACACTCTGAGTCACTAACAATCAAGCCCTTTGGTTCCAGCACTGGAAATCACCAGCTGTGCAAGGTAGTTAACTTATGTATAGGAACATTGGGTAGTGGGGATGTAACACTATCTGCTATTTGTGTACCTGTCATTAGCTCCCCGGTTCAAGGCCAGTGTCCCAGACAGGCAGTGAGTCACTACCCCCATCTTGCTGGCTTGACTTTAGCTGATGACTGTGAAGGAGAAGCAGACATTGACATTCTGGTTGGTGCAGATCAATACTGGAACATTGTCACAGGCGGACTCATCCGAGGGGATTCAGGCCCGACTGCCATCCACACTAAGTTGGGTTGGGTCTTATCTGGGCCAGTCCATTATCAAGTGCCTCCAAGCACCTACGTTAATCTGACAAGTACACACGTGTTGAAATGTCAAGTTTCAAACCACCCAGATCCAGACCTGCTGGAGAGTAAGCTTGAAAGATTCTGGAGGCTTGAAAGTCTTGGGATAGTTCCTAATGAAAGCAGTGTTTATGATGACTTCCAGCAACGCATACGTTATGATGGCCAGAGATATGAGGTCAATCT
This sequence comes from Blastomussa wellsi, assembly GCA_947652115.1. Classification (NCBI taxonomy): domain Eukaryota; kingdom Metazoa; phylum Cnidaria; class Anthozoa; order Scleractinia; family Plerogyridae; genus Blastomussa; species Blastomussa wellsi. Next base: position 14,391,874 of record OX393567.1, read on the forward strand.
TCCCTGGAAGGAGCCACATCCCATGCTACCAGATAACTACAGTCTCAGCAAGAGTCGTCTGGTGTCTCTCTTATCCAGACTTAAGAATGATCCTGGAGTGCTCAAAGAGTATCATGCAGTCATTCAGGAACAATTGAATGCTGGTATAGTTGAAAGGGTTGAAGAAGATGGTGCAGGGGAAGTTGGAGAAGTACATTATCTGGCCCATCATCCAGTGGTTCGTCAGGATAAACGAACAACCAAAGTCAGAGTAGTTTATGATGCCTCTGCGAAAAAGAATGGAGGCCCATCATTAAATAACTGTTTGTATTCTGGTCCACCACTGTCAGAAACCATTGCAGATGTTCTGTTGAGATTCAGGTGCCACAAGACTGCTCTCGTTGGGAACTTAGAAAAGGCCTTTCTAATGATTTCTGTCGCTGAAGATGATCGTAATGCCCTCAGATTCCTGTGGTTCGATAACCCGTTTAGTCAAGAGCCCAAAATAATTGTGCTAAGATTTGCTCGTGTAGCGTTTGGCCTCTCCTCCAGCCCATTCCTTCTGAATGCTACACTCAAGCACCACATCATGAAATATGAAAGCGAAGACCCAGAATTTGTGCAGAAACTTCTTCAATCTCTTTATGTGGATGACATCATCTCTGGAGACAGTGATGACATTGGAGCTTACGAGTTGTACATTAAAGCCAAATCAAGACTAGCTGAAGGTGGATTTAATGCGAGAAAGTTTGTTTCCAACTCCAAGAAATTAATGAGCCAGATCGAGGAGAATGAGAGATTGCTGGAAAACAGTTGCCATGGAGATCAATCTGTTGCATCAAAGGAAAATTCTGAGACTGTGATGGAAGAAGATGAATCATATGCAAAGAGTGCAACGCATAGTGGAAGTGCCCTACCTGCCACAGAGAAGGTCTTGGGTGTACATTGGAACAAGGAGGAAGATCAATTGGTCCTGGATCTGAAAGAGATCCTAGAAGATTCATCCCTGGAAGATTTGAGCCCAACAAAGCGTGAAGTGGCACGGATCACGTCAAAGATTTATGACCCCATGGGTTTCATTACCCCAATAACTGTCAAAATGAAACTATTTTTCCAAAGTCTATGTAAGAAGAAGATGGGGTGGGATGAAGTATTGGATGAAACGTCAAGAAAGATCTGGAGAAATCTACTGAAGAGCCTGAAGGAGGCAAAGCCAATCAGGGTGCCACGATGCTACTTCTTTGGTGTCGTAGGGCAGGTACAGTCGACAAGTTTACAAGGATTCTGTGATGCGTCAGTCAATGCATATGCAGCTGTAGTGTACTTAAAGATAGAAACGGCAGATGAAACCTACCTCAAGTTTGTGACATCAAAGACAAGAGTTGCACCGCTTGTTGAGCAAACAATACCACGCCTTGAACTGCTCTCAGCACTGATTTTGGCCCGACTTGTTTCTCATGTTCGATCTGTCTTGGAAGAGTTTATTCCAATTTCCCATGTAAGATGTTGGTCTGACTCAGAAGTAGCATTGTATTGGATTCGTGGAGAAGGCCGTGAGTGGAAACAGTTTGTTCAGAACAGGGTTTGTGAGATCAGAAGTCTTGTACCACCAAATGCATGGAGCCACTGCTCAAGTAAAGATAACCCAGCTGACATAGCATCACGTGGAACATCACCAGCAATCTTGGCCGAGAGCACATGGGTTTCAGGGCCAGACTGGTTGAAGTCGTATAAAGAGGCAAAGCAGATCAGTGAAGAAGCCATCAAAGTCAAGCAAGCACCTGTTGAATCTCTGCAGGAAGCAAAGAAAGAACATTGTGAGCTAGCATCAAACCTACCTTGCTCGTCACTTCTTACGGGATCTTCTAGCCTAGCAGTGAGTGCCATTATTGATTGCAAGAGATTCAGTCGCCTAGACAGATTGCTAACAGTCACAGCTCTTGTTTTGAGATTTATGCGTAAACTGAGGTCCAAGGGGCGGGAACCCAGACTTGTCCCAGTAGACATTACAGCAGATGATATCTTAGAAGCGGAAGAACTTTGGATTAGAGATATTCAAGTCAATTTAAAGTCCAGTGCAAAGTTCAAGAACTGGGAAGGAGAATTTGGAGTGTTCTCAGACCCAAGCAGAATCCTGAGATGTGGTGGAAGGCTGGGAAATGCAGAATTATCAGCGTCACAGAAACACCCAGCCTTGTTGGACGCAAGCCATCATGTCACTTCACTCATCATAAGGGCTTGTCATGAAAGAGTCCACCATAATGGTGTTAAAGAGACACTGACTGAATTGCGCTCAAGGTTTTGGATTGTTAGGGGAAGACAAGTTGTAAAGAAGCTTTTGCATGAATGCACAATTTGTCGTCGTCTACAAGGGAAGCCCTACAATCCACCTGCAGCGCCTCCCTTGCCCTCGTTCAGGATCACGAAGGAGCAACCATTCACCTTCACAGGTGTGGACTTCGCAGGCCCCCTCTACGTAAAGGAGAACGGTGAAATGCGTAAGACTTATGTCTCAGTATACACTTGTGCAGTCTCCAGAGCTGTACACCTTGACACTGTTCCTGATTTGACAGCAGAAGCCTTTATCCGAAACTTTCGTCGATTTGCTGCTCGTCGTGGACTGCCTCGTGAATTGAATTCAGACAATGGGAAGACCTTTAAGTCTGCCTCCAAGATGTTAAAAGCTCTTTTCAATTCACCTGCAGTAAGAAGACACCTTGCCAACAAAGGAGTTAAGTGGACATTCAATCTTGAAAGGGCCCCATGGTGGGGTGGCTACTTTGAACGATTAGTACAGAGCATGAAGAGGTGCCTGAAGAAGATTCTAAAGAATGCAAAGGTCACCAGTGAGGAACTTCAAACAGTGCTAGTTGAAATAGAGGCAACACTTAATTCCAGGCCCCTCACGTTTGTACCCAGTGGAGAAATCGATGAGCCCCTGACCCCTTACCATTTATTGTGCGGGAGACGTTTATTGGGCATGCCAGATCAAGAAGAAATTGAAATAAGCCAACTGACCGGCGAAGAAGCCAGAGGGAGAGTAGCCCTACTCGAAAGACTGAAGGATCACTTTTGGATTCGGTGGAAAACGAATACCTTCTTGAACTAAGAAATTCACACCGGCTCAAAATGAAAGATGCAGAAGGTCAAACGGTTGCTGTCGGGGACGTTGTTATTATTCATGAAGATGGCCTGCATCGAGGACTTTGGAAGCTAGGCCGAGTAGAAAGCCTCATCAAAGGCAAGGATGGGCTTGTCCGTGGGGCAGTTGTCAAGTCGACCACACCCAAGAAAGGGAAACCGACAAGGTTGAGACGTCCACTACAAAGGTTGTATCCATTAGAACTTGGGTCTCACTCACAAGAGAATTCGACAGTAGACATACCAGTTGTGTCTACAGGAACCGATGCAGAGGTACGGCCCAGACAGGGAGCGGCATACGGAGCAGACGACGCAAACGTGCTTAGTGGAGCTGAGGATGCAGAAGAGCGCCCCAGACGAGAAGCAGCACGCAGAGCAGACAGAGAAAGGAGAGCACTGATGGACAATCAGCTGCTTTAGGAACATTGATTCTTAAGTTCTAAGGACATAGAACACTTAGGGACATTGAATGATTCTTAAGTTCTGAGAACAGTGAACTCATAAGAACATTGAACTTTGAGAACAGTGGACATTTGTTACCTTAGGAGTGGTGAACAGTGCCACTTAGACTTTAGGTTGGTTGACCATTCGCGAAACTGGTCAACGGGGGGAGTGTCAGAGATTTTTCCCATGTATCCTTGGGGTACGGGACCCCCCCCGGCGTAGAGAAAAAAAAACGTGCTTATGGCGGTTCGCGCTTAGTTTCGTTGCGTTCTAGTGTCGTTGTATTTCAGAACTGTACGTTGTTTTCGCGTAAGGCACTTAGCCTGTAAAGAGTACCGGATTAAAGTTTTCACACCGGTATTGTAGTATCAGTTGTGGACCTTTTTAGTCAGTTTGTCTGCCTGTAATATTTGTTTAGAGCAAGAACCACCACGCATAATTCAGAGCGACCAGTTATTACTCTTGTGGCCTTAACAGGTCTCACTTCATCAAAAACAACATATTTGGTTGGGTGCGATTTTCTTAAACCTTTTTACCCGGTGCAAGTCTGTGCATGATATTTTGTTCTCCATGCAACAGATTTTTTCGGCTCATTGAATGTGCGTGATTTTTTTTCTGCATTGGTCGTGTGCTGGGTTATTTTTCTTCAAGTGTGCTTGCAGGATTTTTTTTCAAAATCACCCAACCCCTCTCCCCAGACAATCGTAGGAGTGCTAGATATAAATTCATGCAGAACAAATAGAAACTAAAAGGTTAAACTTTTAATAGTTGGCAGTTACTTGAGGTTCACACACAAAGCAACCATCACTGATTTCCCCATCACGCTACAATTATTTTGTGTCTGACAGCGAAGCTCTGCATACATGTACTATTCGCTAACAGATCAACACTACTAAACAAGAGATCTGAGCTGGTCACCAAGTACAGGCACAAAAACATATCAGGGCTTGACCCTAACTTTTCAACTTACTAGCCTACTGGCTTGTGATAACTGTACTATAAGATGCTACGATTCTCTTCATAGCTTAAACCAGTTCCAATAATAAAACAACAATTTTTGTTGGTCATGGCCCAGTAACATGATACGTCTACAATGGAATTTTGACCTTGTTTCCGAGAAAAGTGTTTGTCTTACTTTTTGGCCATTTTCATTTTGTTTACTAGCCAAACTGGCTAGTGGAAATTTAAAACCTACCAGCCAAAACTATATTTCTACTAGTCTGTGGCTAGAAGGCTACTATTAGTGTCAAGCTCTGTATATGGTTGGGTTTATATAGACCCTATGCATAAATGGCTGTCAGTTTGAAATTATTTTTGTATTCATTTAAGGTGGCTGAACACGGTTTTGGAAGATTAGAGTACCTGTACTTCATAATGATCAAACAATTAAAATGCTGACAGCTGATTGCCCATATTTGGCACGCATCTTAAGTCTATTTGTGAAGTTATTTTTTTAAGTGGGCCATTTCCATGGCAGTGGAAGAGATCAAATGCGAGCTAAAAAATCTAGTTTCTTTTTCCATTTTGCGGAAAATCCAGTCATTAGATCAAATTGCCCATATGGCTGTGGTATCTCTATGGCAGGAACTTTACGTAATTCTGACAGATACATGTAGCTTTTTATTTATTTACAAAAATTATATTCTACTTAATTCTAAGCACATTGCTGATCTCCTCTTTCAGATTTATATTTTTATGCTTCAGTCTAATGACTTGATTTCAAGAAAATTCAATTTGTTTACGTAACGATCTACTCACAATTTTTGAACACATTGCGCATGCGCCAGCCGTAATTAACCCTTCTTGGCAATACACACAACTGTAAACCACATTTTACAAGCTGGTGAGACTTTTTACTCAGGCTCCGTAAGGAGAGCTCGAGTCATAAAATGCAAGCCGTTTTTGTCTTGGTCACCAAATTGGCAGGGGGGGGGGGGGTGTCATGTGCCAGGCATTCCTAGCGTAGAGTGTGGAAACTGGGGATGAGTGTTTCCAAACAAACGAACACACCATTAAAGATGTCGAGCATTTTGTTCATGAATTCAAAAGCCTTGTGAGAGTTCAATCTACAAAAGCACTGTTAAAACTAAAAACACTGATTTAACGAGAAACTATGATACTGCTCGACAAACAAACAAATATCAAGAATGTTCATGAACACAGAACTTCGAAGGCGACGCAAACAACAAGCAAGCTACATTCAAGCATTTGGATAAGTTAAATATCTAAGCTTAGCTCTTGCGTTAAATATCCTGGGTTCAAGGCATGTAAAGTACGATTTGGTGTACTGCATACTGAATTCTTGTGCAAACGCTCTTGATGACTGCACTGCAAAAAGGAAAAGGTATCAGTTTTACTAATGGTCATGAACATAATGATGTTACAGTGTCAACAAAAGTACAGAAATTCAGGTCTTGTCATGCAAAGTATGCATATGTTTATTATAACTGTACTCGTGTCGTGTGTGAATGCCATACTGATAAAATTAATGTGATCGTGAGCCAAGCAGAGTACTAGTGAACATGCTAAAACCTCTCTCAGAAAAGTAGAAAGCTGCAGAGTTTATTGTGTACAGAGCGTAACAAAGTCACTGAAAGTTCATTGTCTTATTGAAAATATTGCAACACGAAAAAAAAAATGCACACAAGACGAGTGTCAGGTTTGTACAAAAAATGAGAAGGAAACCAATTTTGGAACAGGACAAGTTAACTCTTCAATGAGAGATGTCTACAATTCAAGTAGAGATAAGCATAGAAAAAAATAGCTATGAGTACATAATTGTAATCCCTGAGAGGCAATTGTACAATTTGGTATGGGCCTGAAAAGAGCTTTGAGCCATTGATATCAGAACAATAAAGGTCATTTATCTTTACAGTTGGTTGTATTGCTGTCAGTATTAATTACTGTGCTGATAATGGCAATTTCAAAGTGTTTGACTCTCATGCTAGAAATATCTATGATAAGAGTCCTCCTGGAGGGACGTGTGTTAGATATATCATCTATAGACAACTTTCTGCAGTACTTTCAAAGTTTATATGGAGTAACTGATCTGTATGAACTAAAACTAAAGGTTTACAAATTGACATGGCATTAATGGTGACATCTGTTGTCATGCCTGACAGTGTTACAATTTTGGGAACTAAGATGAAGGTAGACATTAACGTGCGAAATCACGGTGCATTATGTAATTTACTTCAAAGATATGAAGCCCGAGTAAACACTCTGAGCATCTAGTTTGCAATATATTTATTGTCGACTTGCTCACCATGTTTGCTTTTATTATTAAAAGCCCTGCTGTGTTCGGTAATATCACTGACGGTGATTTCTTCGAATTGATTTGTGAGAACTGACTTTGCAAAATATAGCGGTAAGCAAACAACAGTAATGCAGCAATGCAACGTTCATAGCCTGGAAGAGAAAGCAAAAGCGGAAGAATTCAAGGTCAAGCAGAGAAACAAGGTCAGTATCCTTTCCCTACTACCAGAGGAAACAGTAGAAGAGCAATGGCACAGTCTGCGAGAGGTTTGGACAACAACATGCAAAACAGTACTGGGGAAGAAGACAAGGAAACACAAAGAATGGCTAACAACGGAGACATGGACACTGATCAGCTAAAAGACCAGATCAACCAGACACAAGACCAGGGAGAAGCAAGAACTCAGGCACGCTACTGGGAAATGAACCGGCAAGTGAAGAAGAGTGTGAGAAAAGATGAGAAAGTTCATCGAGGAGCTGACTGAGGAAGCAGAGACTGCAGCAGGCCAAAGAAATATGAAGAGGCTGTATGAGATCACCCAAACACTCTCTGGAAAGACCATTAACCCAAGTTGCCCTGTCAAGGACAAGAACGGAAACACCATCTTGGGCGAACAGGACTAGAGAGCAAGATGGGCTGAGCACTTTAAGGAAACACTCAACAGACCTGCACCACCAGCCTCACCAGACATCCCACCATCAACCGAGCTCCTAGACATCAACACCAACCCTCCCACCAAGACAGAGATCACCAAAGCCATCAAGTCCCTCATGTCAGGCAAAGCAGCGGGTCCCAACGGAATACCACCAGAAGCATTGAAGGCAGATATCCAGACCTCGACAGAGATGCTACACCCACTCCTTCATAAGATCTGGCAACAGGAGAGAGTGCCAGAGGACTGGAAGAAAGGCCACCTTGTGAAGCTGCCAAAGAAAGGGGACCTGTCATCCTGCAACAACTGGAGGGGAATCATGCTGCTGTCCATCCCAGAGAAAGTATTGTCCAGAATCATCCTGGAGAGACTGAAGACCACCCTCGACAAAACACTGAGGGATGAGCAGGCAGGCTTTGGCCAAGAGAGATCATGCATAGGCCACATTGCGACACTGTGGATCATCATCGAGCAGTCTCTGAAGTGGCAGACCCCTCTGTACACAGTCTTCGTGGACTTTGCAAAGGCTTTCAACAGTGTCAACAGAGACGTCATCTGGAGACTGATGTATCACTACGGCTTTCCACAGAAGTTTGTCACCATCATCCAACAACGGTATGAAGATGCCACCTGTCAAGTGATCCATAACGGGAAGCTGACGGAACCCTTCACTGTACAAACCGGCATCCATCAAGGTTGTTTACTCTCATTGACGATCTTTCTGATGGTGGTTGACTGGGTCATGAGACAGTGTACAGCAGGCCAGAGGACAGGTATCCAGTGGAACTTTATGAAGCAGTTGGAGGACCTGGACATCGCAGACAACATCAGTCTTCTCTCCCACAAGCAGCAAGACGCACAAGAGAAGCTATGTCATGTGGCAGCAGAAGCTGAAAAGACTGGGCTCCAAATCAAGCAGCAACAAGCAGCAAGATCCAGTGCAACTCCACCCAGAAGACACCCGTAGTGCCAAGGCCCCCAAGTTTGTTTACCTGGGCAGTATAGTCAGCAAAGATGGAGGGGGGGGGGGGGGGCAGATGAGGACATCAAGTGCCAAATAACCAAGGCAAGACACGCCTTTAACACCCTACTACCAATCTGGAGATCAAAAGCCCTCTCACTCTGCAACAAGATCCGGATCTTCAACACTAACATGAAGTCAGTCCTACTTTATGGCTCAGAAACGTGGCGTGTAACCAAGACCAACACCCACAAGCTACAGACATTCATCAACAGATGTCTCAGAAACTTCCTCAACATCAGGTGGCCAGAAGTTGTCCCAATGAACAACTTTGGGACAGGGCAAGCCAAGCCCCAATTGAGATTGACATCAAGAAAAGAAAATGGGGATGGATTGGCCACACTCTATGCAAGCCCACATCCAACGTCACCAGACAGGCTCTTGATTGGAACCCACAAGGAAAACGGAAAATGGACTGACTCAGACAGACTTGGCGCAGGAGTGTTGACGCTGAGGTGAAGGCCACCGGAATGACTTGTCCCGAGCTGAATAGGACCAGCCAAAACCGTGTTCGCTGGAGTGATGTTGCGGCCCTTTGTTCCCCAAGGAATTAAGAGGCATGACCAACACTTTTATTAACTTTTATTAAAAAACCTTTTTTTTCTAAATAACTCTAGCAGGTTTAAAGATTTTAATTTCAATTTTTGGGAAGTATTAGGTTTTATAGCAATCTTCCTTTTAGTGTTAACAAAAAAATCTCCAATAGTAGCCCTCTGAAGGTATTGTGTAACCTTAAATACATACAAAAGAATTTTAAATTAGCAGCCATTTATGCATAAGGTCTCTTGTAAGAGTAGGAAATCTTGAGCCAAGGTCTTAAACCCAAAAGAAATTAAGACAAGCCCAAGACTATGAGATACAAAAACATCAGGTAAAATATATTTCTTTAAAATACTTTCAGATTATTTCTACAATTCGAAAACAGTTGTTAGAAAAAGCCAAACAGCAGTGTGCTGACAAAAACATGTTCTCTTGTGATGTTAAAGAATTCAGAATGTCTCCATCAATGGAAATAGACATTTTTTTCATGATCTATGACAATCAGTAAAGAGCATAAGCTCAGAGAGTTCTCTACTTTGTAGATAGCATTATGATCTGGTGCTATGGAAGGATAAATTTCAGATTTCTTAAAAATTCTTTTTTTAAACAACACACATGACAAGAAATAGGCTTACAATAATATTAAAATACTTTAGATAGAATTTTCAAAAGTTTGGAGCTATTTTCTGGACTGGAGTTTTCTTTTATTTATTTTGTATTTTTCTGGGTTGAAAATTTGCACGCTTTATTTTTTTGGCTCAAGATCTGTCACATGTTTTTTAGGTCTTTAAAAAGTATTGTATGTTTTTGGGTCTAAAATTTCAGGCCACAAACCCCAACCCACCTCCCCCCCCCCCATCATGTATAATGTAAGTACCCCCTGGGACTTTTTGGCTTGAAAAAATTTATATCAGTAAAGTCAAATGTTATGAAATGAAGGGGTGTAACTTCACAAGAATTGAGACTATTTACTGAGTGTTTTGTGAAGAACCCATACAATGAAAAGTTTGTCATCTTTTGGAATGCCTGTTGATTTTTTAATGGACAGCTCAAGCTGTTTGAATGGCTGTCAATTTTTTTGAACAGATAGCTTGTGTCACTCCAACTACTGACAATATCATTCTGGTATATTGAATGGCTATTCCAAAATGGCTATTCCTAAGGAACATTTTCGTTTTGAAATGAGACCAATTGTTGTTGCAGCGATTTATCCATGTGCAGTGCGTCATACAGTATGTACATGTAGGGACTTGCTGCAGACACTTGTAATATTTGAAACATGAATACTGCAATTGCACACTTACATTTTGTAATGCTAAAAGGATTGTTAGTTATTGATTGTTGTGTTTAATGAATTCTATTTTCAGATGATTTTTACTGATCGATGGGCATGGAGCAGTAAAGATGGCAAGGAGCATCTTCCTAAGGAATTGTTTCAGTTACCGTCAGTTGAATGGATTTGGGAAGGAGATTGGTACATAGATCGTGGAGTTGCTGGAGATAATGATGTAATGAATTTGTTAATACAAATGTAATACATGTATTATAGTGTGATTTTAGTACTTGTGAATTATTTACAGACTGAGGTGAGCTGAATAATCTGGCAGTCTGATTGCTTCACATGCTCAGCTAACATGACGCGGTTTCACTTAGTTTGAGATGACTATGGTACAGTGTATTTTTACGGCTTGGTTAATAAGAGAGGAGCCACCTTAATCAACTTGCAGGCCTGTAAATATAGTTAACAGTTATGGATCATCATGCTCCTCGTCATTTCTGACTGTGCCAGTAGGCGCATAAGGCTGTCACATTCTCTTACCAACACTCTCTGTTCTTGTTGCTGCCACCTTAGCTACATTCCAGCTCTTCCACCCTGCCTTGTTTCTCTTCCTTTCCACGGTCCTTCTCCAAGTGGTCTTTGGTTTCCCTCTTGTTCCCACCCTCTCTCTGGAGTACTGTACGTGTCCTAACCAGTTACAGTATATGGATGAAAGTGTTGAATTTGAAAGAGTTAACTAGAAGTAAGTCTAGAATATTCATGACAAAGGATTGTGAATTTTGGAAAATGACTCTCAACTGTGAATTCAAGTGATCTTTTACATCACTAGCTACTGTACCAGATCAAGTGATTCAATTGTGTCTCTTCAGACTTGTGCTACTCACTTTTAGAGGATAATAATGGTCATGAAGTCATCAACAATCAAACAAGTTAAAGGTGTAAAATGAATGGCTTCTTAGCACTGGCTCATCGCATGTTAACCAAAGTTTCTTATATGGAACTAGCATCCTGTGCAACTTTTACAGCAGTTTTATTTTTCTAGGAAAAAGAAACAAGAGGCTTTTACCTTCTTGTGTTATGATCTTAAAGTTTGATAAGAAAACATTGCTCAGCATCATGCCGCACCAACGTGTAAAATTGACAAAATGATGCGTCACAAAACAAGTGACCCCAAGTCTCAGTATATTTAAGCCTATCAGCTGGAATAAATTTTGCAGGGTACTGATCACAAAATGTTTTTTTAATACAAATAAATGTTTGTTAAATTGAGATTTTGTTGATTAGTTATTGATTTCTTATTTCTTGTTGATTTCTTATCCATCTCCACCATGCACGGGCTCCAATGTAATTTGGAACTTTTCTGTTTTGTAACACAACAATTTGATTAAAACATTTTGCGGTTGGTGTCTTGTATTTGGTCATCGGTCAGTGGTTTGCGCATGCAAAATAAAAGGGTGTGCCTGTGCATGTGAGGGCAGCCATGTTTAATGTGTTGAAATGTGTGTGTTTGCATGCACAAGATTCAGCATCTACAATAGAGGAGGTCAATAAAGTTGTCCCAACACCCCATCCATAGCCTCCCAAGCAGCAAAAAGAAAGAAAAGGCAAGGAATGTGCTACCCGTGTGGGCAAGAGGGACATTTTAGCCAGGATAAATGTTGTCCAGCCCGCCAAGTTTCATGTACGAAGTGTAAGAAAATGGGCCATTATGCAATTGTATGTAAAACCAAACCCAGTAGTTTTTTAGCGACTGGAAGCAGGTCAAGTGGTAAAAAGAGAGAGTTTGGAGAAACAAGGTATGTGAAAGAAGTGGTTGAAGAGGACACAGATGATGAAGTCCTGGGCATTTTTACAGCGAAGGATCCTGCAAATGATGGACACACCCCTATTCATGTGTCAGTGATGTTAGATCAGAAAAGCTGCAACATGCAATTAGATACCGGAGCCACAGCGTCTATCTTGCCTGAAGCCCTGAATGACCAACAGTTTAGTCAGTGGCCTTTGCATAGTAACAAGATTAC